>CM043698.1:67817500-68417500 GCA_023935145.1 Bretschneidera sinensis | reverse complement strand
AGTGAAACGTTCCCTAGGGCCCTGTAAAGGCTGCTTTGGGATGCCAAAGAGTCCCCTTTGCTTCCGCACTTGCCTTAAATGACTCTCGTTTGCTCTGTTTTCCTTTCTTATATAAGGGGAGTTTTGGTCCTTCTCTTCTTCACTTTACTCCAAAATCATAATAGTTTTTGCCAGAGAGAATTGCTTGACAGCCCTCGGCCTCGTCCTCAACTGTTTACACTGAGAGTCCTTTTCTCTTTGCCCTGTTCCTTTCTGAGAGTGTTTAACCTTGTGGGCTTTAGTCCTCATTCTGCACCCAGTCCGGAGTTTTCGTAGTGTTGGTGGAAGCGTAGACTTCAAGCTTTTGTGGTCGCGGCGTTAGGAATCGTGGGGGGAGAGTGCCTTGGACAACCTTGGTCATTTTTTGGCGGAGCACAAGTTCGAATCCCTCGGACTTTGGTGAGTTTGTCCATCATTCCTTTTAATCATGTCTTCATTTGATGCATATCGTGATAGGGCTAGCAGTAGTGATAATAGTAGTAATAGTGTGGATGACACTAGTGGGGGTAGTACTGAGGAAGGAGAGACATCTTTATCCTTGTTGAGGGGAGGGACCCCTGTAAGAGCTGTGCCGAGCTTTGGCCCCTGGGCAATGGTGTCGTACGTTCCCCTAGGGGATGAGCATGAAGAGGGCTCGTCCTCTGGGGAGGAAGTAGTTAGGGATTTGACCGAGATTAGGGAGTCCTCGACCGAGGAGGAGAGGGAGGAATGGAATTACACCGCCAATGAGATTCCCAGCCAAATTAGGGAGGAGGATCTAGTTGTGATTCGGAAAACGTATCGCATTCCAGGCGAGTACACCCTCCAGTTGGCTAGGGTAGGGGAGAGGGCCTGCGATGCCCTTCCTGACCGAGCCCCGTATGAGCTCTATGTCTATGAGCATTATATGCAGGCTGGGCTGCGGTTCCCTCTCCACCTATTTTTCTATACCGTCCTTAGGTACTTTGATATTGTGTTGTGTCAACTGGTACCGAACTCGGTGCGGTTGATCATGGCCTCTATCTATGTTTGTTTTGAAGTGGGCAGGCCAATGACCTTAGATGTTTTCAAGGCCCATTTCTTTATCAGAAGACACGGCCATACCGGATGGGTGCTGGGCAATACTCAACCGATGAGGAGATTGCTGAAGAAGACACCTTCGTCAATTAAGAGATGGAAGAAGAATTTCTTCTTCATTCGATCTGCCGAAGACTTTGGCCTTCCTCGTTCCTGGAGTATGGACCGAACCAGGAAGTGCAAGAAAATGGGCCTCCTTCCTTTTGAACAGGAGACCGTGGACGTCATGGTGGCCTCACCCATTGATGTCAGAGTTCTCTATGATAACGAGGAATTGGCTAGGCGCGGTCTCTGCCCCTAATGCCCTGAGCCCTCACTTGAAAGTGGTAAATTATCTTTAGGTTTCCTTTTTGCGCCTTGTTTTTCGTGTTTACTTGCATTCTACTTTCCTTGCGCTTTATATTTATATTTTTGATTGTTTGCTTGGGCAGAGATGGAGGCCGAGGCGCTTGTTAGGGAGCATACCAGGAAGTTAGCCCTGGAGAAGAGGAGAGCAACTCGGTCTAAAAACAGCAGGCCTCAAGCTCAGGGACCAGAAAGAGGTCCCGGGCCCAGTCCTCTATTTTGATAGACTTGGGGACTCCTCTGAGGTAGCTTTCCCAGTTGGAGACTCCTCCTGTCCCTAGTACCATTCCTCCGGTTCCTGTCATCGCCAAATCTTCTACTGTTCCTGGAACCAGTCAAGGAGCTGCCGCTGAGGCCCCAATTTTTACACCCAACTGGGCCCTGAGGATAGATGATTCTGTCTTCGCACACCCTCGGGTGGCACGAGAAAATCTGACCAAGGGAACTCCTAATCGGGATGTCGCGGAGCTGGGTAGGAAGACCACGGAGTCTCTTTGTGCAGCGGCTGAGACAGTGGCATCCCAGGCAAGTTTTTATTTTTAGCTTTTTACTTCCTAATTCCTTTTTCATTATTTGTCTAACACTATTCCCCTTATTCTAGATGGGAGCCATCGTAGGTGCGACCACTCGTCGCTGTATGGAGATGGCCGAGCTCCTTGGACGTACCCAGCGTCTTTTGGAGGAGAAGACCGGGAAGGCTCACCAATTTCAGGCCTTGCTAGATGCTGCCAACCAGGCCCGGGCTGAAGCCGAGGCTCATGCTCGAGTCGTGGCCGAGGAGGCTGAGGCTCGTGTTCGGGCTGCCGTGAAGGAGGCCGAGGCTCGCACTCAAGTGGCTGCGGAGGAAGTCTTAGCTGCTTTCCAAGGCTTTGAGGCCTATTGGCTGGCCGTTATCTCCGAAGGGGGCCAACAGTATCTTTCTGGCTTAAAAGAGCTGAAAGGGAAAGCTGAGGCTCTGTACCCAGAACTTGACTTCTCGGGCGTCGATCTGCTGGGGCTCGATGAAAAGGATGATGATTAGCCCATGTCGGAGGGTGAGCAGACCGATGGGCCAGAGCAGCTGGGAGGGTAGGAGGAGCATCAAGGCCCAGGGTCACCTTCTCCAGAAGAAGGTCATCCTGGCTCAAGGTGAGTAGTCTGTTACGGGGGACAAAGAGGCCGAGGCAAAATAGGCTGAGCTTGTCCTAATCTGGCCTGGCCAGAATTTTTGTTTTTTGCTTGTGTATTTTGAGGCCGTTTAGGTTTGGGGCTGTTCAAGGTCCTAATTCGTATTTTGTACCATCAATGTATAATGAAAGTACCTGTTTTGTTTCCAAACTTTATCTTTTATATAATAAGTTCATGTGTTTACACTTGTTCTATTTCGAATGTAACCTTTCTTCTTGGAGTTTGGAGCACAAGCTTTTGATTCTTTATTGGTAAAATCGTCGGAGATGTTCGGCATTCCAAGTCCGAGGGACGGGCTTTCCATTTAGTTCCTCTAGCTAGAAAGTGCCAGGACAGCACACCTTTTTGATTCGGTACGGCCCTTCCCAGTTGGGGCGCAGTTTTCTTGTTTCTCGAGGTCGGGATACTTCGCTTTTCCGCAAGACGAGGTCATGGAGAAGGAAATTCCTTCCTTTGACTCTCGCGTTGTAGTACCTAACGGTACGTTGCTGATAAGCGGCTAATCGGATTTGGGTTTTGTCCCAGGCCTCGTCGAGGAAATTGGCATTCATACTCAAGGCTTTTTTGTTGCTTCGTTCCTCGAAGCTTTGTATCCGGAAGGAGGGTACACCTATTTCCAAGGGGATCATGCCGTCCGATCTATAGGTCATGAAGAAAGGGGTTTCCCCCGTGGGGGTTCGAGCCATGGTTCGGTATGCCCAAAGTATATTGGGCAAATGGCTCGTCCATTGTGTGTCTGTTTCGTCTATTCTCCTTTTGATGCCTTGGAGGAGGGTTTGGTTGGTGACCTCGGCTTACCCGTTAGCTTGGGGGTATCCTACCGAGGAGAAGCGAAGTTCGATATGCAATTCCTTGCAGAAGGTTTTGAACTGAGCACTATCGAATTGTTTGCCGTTGTCTGTTACTAATATTCGGGGTACTCCGAAACGACATACTATCGACTTCCAAATGAAAGCTCGGGCCTGATGGTCGGTGATGCTGGCCAAGGGCTCGACTTCTACCCATTTTGTAAAATAATCTATAGCGACTATAAGGTACTTCTGCTGACCGGTTGTTCCGGGAAAAGGTCCGAGGAGATCCATTCCCCACATAGCGAAGAGAAGTGGACTGGTAATCGGAGTCATGGGGTTTGCGGGCCTATGTAATACAGCAGCATACTGTTGACAATTTTTGCACCTTTTTACCAGCTCCATGGCTTCTTCCCTCATTCTTGGTCAATAATAACCGTGACGAAGGATCTTGAATGCCAAGGCACTGCCGCCGAGATGATTCCCACATATGCCTTCGTGGACTTCTCGGAGGGCGTAATTAGCTTCGGTCGGATCAAGGCATTTTAAGTAGGGCAGTGTAAGGCCTCGTTTACACAATCAATCGTCCAAGATAGTGTACCGTGTTGCCCGAGACATAACTTTGCGGGCTCCGTTTCTGTCGTCAGGAAGACGGCCATCATGTAGATACTCAAGAATAGGACTCATCCATGTTTCTTTGTCGACTATGGGGAGTATCATAGTTTCCTTGATGCTAGGCGTGATAAGTGTTTCGAGATAAATTGCCCGCCTTGGTTCGTGCTGGCGGGATGATGCGAGCTTGGCAAGGGAGTCAGCTTTTGAGTTTTCAGCCCGCGGAATTTGGCTAATGTGAAATACTTCGAACTTTGCGGCCAGTACTTTGGTCTTCGCAAGATAACGAGCGATCTTTTCCCCTTTTGCTTCAAACTCACCGTTAATTTGGCTTATCACTAGCTGAGAGTCGCTATATGCATTCAGAATTTTTATGGAAAGTACCTCAGCGAGTTTCATTCCAGTGAGCAAAGCCTCATACTCGGCCTCGTTGTTGGATGCCTTAAATTCAAATCTTAAAGCGTATTCAATAGTGAAATTGTGCGGACCGCTTATGATGAACCCGACACCAGTTTCAGTGTTGGTAGAGGACCCGTCGACATGAAGGGTCCATTGCGGGAACAGATTTGTTTCGTCAGTTATCTGAGATGGTTCTTCTTCCCTTAGCAGAGTGGTTTCTATGATAAAATCGGTTAGGGCCTGGCCATTGATAGCTGCCCAAGGCCGATAACAAATGTCGAACTCGTCCAACTCTATTGACCATTTCACCATCCTGTCGGAAACGTTGGGCTTATGAAGTACTTGCCGAAGGGGTTGGTTGGTGAGAAGAGTAATCGTGTGTGCTTGGAAATATGGTCGGAGCTTCCGAGTCGAGATCAAGAGAGCATACGCCATTTTTTTCTACAGGAAGATACCTTGTTTCGGCATTGTGGAGTACCTTACTTACATAATACACAAGCTTCTGCATTCCTTCCTCCTCCCAAATCAGGACTGAAGCCACCACTTTCGGTCCAGCCGAGAGGTACAAGAAGAGTTCCTCGCCAGCTATAGGCTTGGTGAGTACAGGAGGTGTGCCCAAATATTTCTTCAGCTCTATGAATGCTTCTTGGAAATCTTTGGACCAAACAAAATCCTTGGCCTTCCGGAGGGCTTTAAAGAAGGGGAGACACTTCTCGGCGGATTTTGACATGAATCGGCTTAAGGTGGCTATCCTTCCGGTGAGTCGTTGGACTTCTCTTACGGTCTGTGGTGGATGCATGCTAAGAACAACATCAATTTTGTCAAGATTTGCTTTTATGCCTCTGTGGGTTACCATGAACCCAATAAATTTTCCCCCAGTGACTCCAAAAGCACACTTAGTGGGGTTTAGCCTCATTCGATGATGGCGGAGGACATCAAAGGCTTCTTGTAGATCGACCTCGTGGTCATGGGCTTTGACACTTTTGACCAGCATGTCATCAACATATACTTCCATATTCCGGCCTATCTGTCCTTGGAAGATTTTGTTTACCAATCTCTGGTAGGTGGCTTCGACATTTTTCAAACCGAACGGCATGACCCTGTAGCAGTAGAGTCTTTGTTCTGTGATAAACGTCGTTTTCTCCCGGTCCGATCGGTGCATGAAGATCTGGTTATATCCTGAGTAGGCATCCATGAAGGTTAGTAATTCATGTCTTGACGTTGCGTCGACAAGTTGATCGATCATCGGTAATGGAAAGCTATCTTTCGGACAAGCCTTATTTAGATTAGAGAAATCAATGCAGATGCACCACTTGCCATTTGCCTTTTTTTACCATTACTACGTTAGACACCTAGTCTAGATAACTTACTTAACGAATGAAGTTAGCCGAGAGTAATTTGTCAACTTCTGCTTGAACGGCTGCCTGTCGTTAGGGGGCAAATGAACTTTTCTTTTGGATGACTGGCTTGTGGTTTGGGTCCACACTTAGTCGGTGCACTATGACATCTGGGCTGATTCCAGGCATATATGCGGCAGTCCAAGCAAATAGATCTTGATTTGCCCGAAGGAGGGCGAGCAAGGACTCTTTGAGAGTCTCGGATAGGTTTGAACCAATTTGAATTGTTCGAGTGCTATATTCGTTGAAAGGGACAGCGGTTAACTCTTCTATTGGTTGGCCTCTCGAATTGCTCCCTTCGTCTCTAAGATCGTCGAGTTCAAGCGGGAGGGCTTCCGCCTTCTTGCCTTTTCTTACCGAACTGAGATAACAAGATTTTGAAACTTGTTGATCTCCTTTGATTTCGCCTACTCCTTCTTCGGTGGGGAATTTAATTTTGAGGTAATGAGTGGAGACAACCGCTCGGAATTTGTTCAGTGTTGGTCGCCCAAGTATCATATTGTAGGATGAGGGCTGCAGAACGATCAGAAAGGTAGTCTGCACAGTTGTCACCTAAGGGGCTATCCCTGCAGTTACGGGTAGGGTTATGCTACCTTTTGTAAAGACCAATCCTCCTGAGAAGCCATAGAGTGGAGTGGACACCGATTCTAATTGAGAATCTCCCAATTGCATTTATTGAAAAGCATCATAGAACAGAATGTCAGCCGAGCTCCCATTATCGACCAGGACTCACCTTATTTCGTGGTTGGCCACGAGGAGGTAAATTACGACAGCATCATCGTATGGGGTTCGAACTCCATCTAAGTCTTTGTCTGAAAAGGAAATGATTACGCCTGTCTTATGCCGTTTATAGGGTCCAGAAATAGCAGCTACTATCCTGGCATAAGACTTTCCGTGATTTTTAGACCTTCCTCCAGCGGCAGGCCCCCCACAAATGATCTTGATGATTTTGGCCACGGGGACCTCTGGTTTCTTCTGGCTAGGCTCCTCGTGGTTCAACCCTGGGCTCTTCCGGATCGATCGTACAGGCCGGTTTCGCTTGAGAGGGCGTTCCGGGCTTCTTCGAGGTCGCTCTTCGAATTTTTCCATTCGTGGTCCGGTAAACTCCTTTAGATGTCTTCGGTTAATAAGGGCCTCGATCTGGCTTTTTAGCGCCTTACATTCTTATGTGTCATGGCCGAAGTTTCAATGGAACCTATATCAAGTGCTTCGATCTGGATTGAGATTTGGCGACCTCGGGGGCCACTGCAAGAGACCCCTATCATGGATCTGCATTAGAATATTGGTCTTAGATATATTCAGCGGAGAGTAGTTGCCAGATTGCCCAGATGTTCTGATTTCGGTCCCAAAAGTCATGGAGTTTCGAGGCCTATCTTCGAAAGACCTAAGAGCTCTGGGTCTTTCATCGCGAAACGACAGCTTTGTGGGCTCACGACGTGGGCTAGTGGGACCTCTCTTCCTTCTTTCCATGTCTCCTTCTTGTTCTCTGCGGAACACCTAGTCGTCTTCCGCCAACATGTATTTTTCGGCTCGCGCCAAGACTTCACTCATATCAAGCGGTGGGCGTCTGGTCAATTTCGAGCTGATTACTCCAGATCTTAGTCCCTTTTTGAATACCAGTAGTTGAACACTAGGATCGAAGTCTGGAATCTCCCAAGCCACGGAATTGAACCTTGAAATATAGGCCCGGAGCTTCTCTCCTTTTAATTGGACAATATTGAACAGAGACTCTGAGGTCTTCTTTGGTTCTTTGCTACTGATAAAGTAAAAGGCGAAGGTATAGCTCAGTTCTTTAAACATGCAGATACCTCTTGGCTTCAAACGGGAATACCACGTCCCGGTTGCTTTTTCAAGGGTTAGAGGAAATGCCCAACACATCACAGGATCTGAATGTCTATGAAGTGTCATTGTAGTTCTGTAATGTTGGAGATGATCCAGAGGGTCAGTGGATCCATCGTAAGGTTTAATTTGGGGCATCTGGAAATTCGGTGGGAGGGGAGCCTCGAGGACTTCTAGAATGAATGGTGGATCTTGTACGTCGAGCTCATCGATAATATTGTGGCCACGCCCCCTGAACGCCTCCTTGATTCATCCCTCTATGTCCTCGATTCGCTTGCCAAGACCTTCGCTGCTTTCGGATGCAGAACTTTCTCCGAACTTGGCCAAGCGAGGTGGAGGTGATTTGGTCGCCCAACAGCCGTCGACTGGCGGTCGGTGGCCGGCCGAACCATTGTGACTTGGCTCCGGTCGAAAAGGTAGTGGTGGTGTACACTGAGCTCTTCCACGGACTTCGGTAGCTAAGTCGGCCACTAGCCGCGTGAGTTCCGCGTATTGCGTCTGGAGAGTAGCCATGTTGGGATGGGCCTCAGATTCGGCCGAGAAACTTGCTCCAGACCTCGTTACTCCTTCACCAAGGTTCCTGGAAGGGGTTTTGGGTGGCATGACAACAAATGAGTTCTTTGGACTTCTTCGCTGTTACTGCCAGCGAGAGATGGTGGTTTCCTACAGACGGCACCAATCTGTTGATGCCAAAAATGTGTTGCGGGGCTGTAGGATGAAACTTGGATGTACCTGTACAAGAAAAGAGAGAGAGGGGCTATGGGGTCGTCGAAGGGGGTGCCTCCGAAGATGCTCTGATGCTTAAGTTAGGGTAAGATAAAGTGTACATAGATGGTGATTGTCCGTTCAGACCAGTTGGCCCCCTTAGAATGCGTACCTGACCCTTTTTATAAGGCTTTGGAGGCGGCATTGGGCTTAAGGCGGCAACGATATGATGCCCCAACTGGGTTGGGTAATGATGCCTAAGAGGCCCAGCTAGATGGCTGGGGGCCGTTTGTTAGGGCTTTGTCTTATTGGCTTGATCAGGAGCCATCCAGGTGTGAGGACGGTTTAGTCACCTGACACCCCAACTCGGATTCGAAATGATGCCTAAGAGGCCCAGTTAGATGGCTGGGAACCGTCCGTTAGGGCTTGGCCTTGATGGCTTGATCATGAGCCGTTTACGTGTCTAAGGTAGTCTACCGATCTGACGCCCAACTTGGTTGGGTAATGATGGCCTAGAAGGCGGTGGTGACGTGGAGGCCCACCTGGGGGCAGCGGAGCCTTGAAAGGCGGTTATGACCTGGGGGCTGGGCTGTCCGGTCCTGGATCATCCACGTGTCTTTTTGTGACTTGCTGTCCAAAGAATCCATGTGTTGTCTTCCTATTGGAGGGGTACTTTTGACAGTATCACCATTCAACATTTTGAGGCTGGAAAATACCATCTAGTCCCAACAACTAGCAGCAAATTTGATCAATCAGAACACTTTCACCAACAACACCCACTTATACCCACAAAATTAATGAGAATTCTATCGGGAACCCATCGTTGATCTCATCGATTTTCCCTTAGCAAGCTAACCAAAACTGTTCCCACCATTTCTACCCTTCCATTCAGATGCAGGGAATCCCAGTGTGAGCAACAGAGATTTTTTTTCTTAATAAGCAACAGAAATATTTTCTACCCATTTTATTTATCCTTTATTTGTAAGTTCTACAAGATCTTCTGAACCCTGTTCTGTTAAAAAAATCACAAAAAGGATGAATTTATCTCATTCTCACATCATTATGAAATTGAATTCCCCTATGGCCTAACATGATTAAAAAAAAAAAAAAAAGATTAGCCAAATAGGGGAAAACCACTTTTTCAGTGCCAGAAAGTGGCACTGGGTATTTCTTCTTTTCTTTTGAAAGAAAAGACAGGAAGATACGCATGCACAAATTGCGCGCACACTAGCAATTTGACTCATTCTAGAAACTGCTGCAAATCCTATTCTTTACTATCTATTAAATGTCGTGTTTTTCAGTCAAATGGTGCAAAATTCAGCAACTGAAGCCCTCTTGGATCTTCCTATCCTTTTTTTCCTTAAATGCTGCATCTTTCTACCATCTCGGCAGAGCACTCATTTTTTATTCTGTACTTCTCTCACCACTCCTTCATCACCAGTTTAAACTTCACTAGTAAATAATGTACAATCAAGTTTCTTTTTCTTGTTCACATATTGTATCCACTAAGAATGTTGGTTTTAGATCATAAATAAAATCTGTCAATTAGCAGAAAAGGAATAACATTACATTGCATAGTTTTCTGATTTTTTATCTTTAATACAGGAAGCACCATATCACCTCAACATAAGCTTGAAATTGGAGGTTTAACTAGTCTTTGTTAGTTTGCATATGATGGGAAGAAACAAAATCTACTTATTGAAGTTCAACGGAAAAGAAATTATCATCAAAGAAATGACAAGTACTATAGTGAAACTTCCCTGCTAACTTTTGAAATACACTGATTTAGGTGCAGTGAAATCCTTTTAACCATTCACAAAATATGCTTCTGGCTGCTTTAATGCTTTGTTCCACAATCTTTTTATGACAGTTTGAAATTCATTAGGCTAATGTGAGAAACTCTAAATTTTAAAACTTCATTTTCATCTTCAGTTAGTTCATTCCCAACAAAGTAAACATCAGAAAATTCTTTATTATTCTACAGCATAAGTCAAGTAATACCAAAGCGCTCAACTGCATACTTGGACAACTAGTTAATCCATGTGCCAATATAAGCAAAGTTTCTCCAACAACAGCACAATTGCATTTAATTCCTTCATCTATAATATGCTACACAACGGTCAAAGAACAGCTAAATTTGGGTTAGTTGCAGTACATAATTGTTCAAACTTAGTTAATTGGCACTCATACACATAATTTGCCCATAAGCTTAAGCTTTTCCATTCATGGTACATTTGTACAAAACATAGTTAATCTGGGTGATTTTTTCGAGGAAAAGGAAACACTAACCAACCAACTTAAAGAATAACCACTTGGCCATAAGTCACAGCGTGTGACTAGGTACAAGCAAATCTTTTAAGCAAAAAGAAGGCAAATTTTATATTTAACACAGAAATGAAACAAGTGGTTGATGCACCATAAGTCAAAGGACAGTTAACCTGCAGCATCATACTGCTAGTATCATTGAGTTCCCAAAGCGACATGAATGATAATTGAAACACTCATTTTTTTTAAAACTTAACACAGAAATGAAACATGCAGTTGATGCACCATAAATCAAAGGACAGTTAACCTGAAGCATCATATTGCTAGCATCATTGAGTTCCCAAATAGACATGAATAATTATTAAAACACTCATGCTTTTTGACAATTTCTTAGCCAAAAACCTTTAAAAAAAACTCGAATGCATTATTATACTTACTACAAGTTTTTCAACCGCAAATATAGAATGTATTTCATACCAAATTCCAATACATTATCAAGAATCAGCACAGTATGTATGTGTCGAGAACTATAAACAGAGTGATTTCAAATTTCCAATGGATAAGAGCCCTAATAACCAGTGGTTACAAATCATCAGAAGTCTTACTTCTTTGAAGTGGTGTTTAAAATACATACTTTTTAGTGTATAAATTTGAATAATAACCAATTCAACTGTCTGCCTGGTCTAATAAAAAAAATTAGGTGGGAAAGAAAACCATCTCCGCCAAAAGTTGATTATTGATTAAAAATCATTTTAGCCATTCTACCCTATCTAGATTCACATTTTCAATTAAATCATAGCCCATCATGTCTTTACTCACGACATTATGTCATAGACCATCATTATCTGAGACCTTTAAAATATAAAAATAGTTTTCTAATGGACAGAAAATTAGAAGCAGAGCCAGTACAGCAGCTTGTGTTAAGGTGAAAGATTTTTATAAAATCCTTAGTGATAAAGCTTCTTCAATCGCTATCCATAACTACCCTTCAAAAGAAATTTGGTGCACAAGATCTCCGAAGAAAGTTAACTTCTTTGTTTGGGAAGCGTCGTGGGAGAATATTCTAACTCTTGACAATTTACAAAGGAGGGGGAAAGTGATTGTAAATAGGTGCTTCATTTGCAAACATTGTGCCGAGTTCGTATTTCATCTCTTGGTAGAGTGCTCTTTAGCGAGAAGTTTGTAGGAAATGAGTAATAGGATTTTGGGAATCTCTTAGGTGTTTGGGGGTTCTATGTTGAATGAGATTTGAGTTTTGAATGATTTAAAAGCTCCCAATGAGTTTAAGAAAGCTTTGATTTTAATTCTACATTCTATTTTTGGATGGTGTGGAAAGAAATGAATCAGAGGGCCCTTAATGATGTAGAGAGTTCTTTTGAGATCATTAGAGATAGATAGCTTAACTCCCTCAATTTTTGGGTTAGAGGGAAATTTTTTGTAAATAGTGAGGACCTTTTAGATTTTGTGGATTTCTTTCGTTGTATTTAGCCGTTGGCTGTTTGGTGCACCGTCTAGGTGCTTATCTAATAAAAAAAATTTTATCAAAAAAAAAAAATTCAATACATAGAGGAAATACAATCAGGGATAACTCTTTCTACACCAGCATTCTCTACATTCTACAACCTCTTCATAATCTACGGTTTCACTTGTTATTGGAATGCTAGCAAAGATATTTCGTTGATAGGTTAGTTGCATGCTACTAAAAGAAAGAACTTCAGGTCGAGAACACAAGCTGCTGGTGGGGCTGGGTCCATTCTCCCTCTTCTTCCGCGTTACAACCAAAAAAAGGAACCTTAGAAGTCACCCTAACTACTGATGAAAAGATGGAATTCGAGAGGACCACCAGCTAGGA
Organism: Bretschneidera sinensis; assembly: GCA_023935145.1. NCBI lineage: Eukaryota > Viridiplantae > Streptophyta > Magnoliopsida > Brassicales > Akaniaceae > Bretschneidera > Bretschneidera sinensis. The sequence continues at coordinate 68,405,036 of CM043698.1, read as the reverse complement.
AATCAGATAGATTTTTATTGAGTCCTACTCCTGCCTGAGCTTCCAGATCAACCAATCCCCTATTTTCAGGCACCTCTTTGTTTGGTAGGGCTCTTAAATTTTTTTCGTTCTATGCACAGATTTGTCTAATTATGGATGAATCCGTAGTGATGTTTTATTACATTGCCTTTTATGAGATAACCTTACAGACCTTACATATTGGAATCATATATCATTGATATTTCTTTTTATTCTCTCTCTCATCCTTCCATTTATCCGCATACTTTTCAATTTCGCTTCACAACTTATAATCAGATGGATTTTTCTTTTCTTATTCATGCAAAAAAAAAAAAAAAAATTGCAGTTGGTGCAATGATACGAGTAATATATCATATCTTGACAGCTATCACTTAATTGAAAGATAACTATCAATTCAATACCTAATAGATAGTAAGCGTGTTGCAACTTGATGGTGGTTAAAGATGCTGCATTTATTACATCTTCAAAAATCAATTGGTCCAATGCACTTATTAATCATTATAAAAAAAATAAAAAATTACCTATCTCAAAACTGTTGAACAGGACATGATCAGCCGCCTGCTTACGAAATCACAATAAGCAATCTCTTAGATTGATTGCAGCTGTATGCTAAACCACTGGGATCGCTACCATATTACTCTCTTGCTCTTGTAGCCAATGCATTTCGAATAACAGAAGCCTTTTTCTCAATTGAACTCTCATCCAAACTAGAATCCCCATAGTACTGAGAATACTGATCATGCAATGAGTAATCTCCCAATTCTTCACACAAAGCAGAATCATCCCCCCTCATCAATAAAACATTATGCAAAATCGAACACGCCCCAATAAAAGCAACAGCAGTCTTAAATTTCTCCCTTATTGGTTTATTCAGCACACCCCAATTCCTCAAACTAGCAATGGTTTTCAATGCAGGAAGACGCATTAAACTGTGCTCTGCATTGAATTTATTTTCACATGAACCAGCCACAACTTCAACAAAAGGAACCATTAGCCAAGGAAGCAAGGGGTACCCTCCATCTCCAATCAAGTACTGACTTATTTCAACCCCATTATCATAAACTGGACTTGAATTCAATAACTTCCCCTCTTCAATATCTTTATACAAAGTTGATGATTTAAGCACCCTTGAATCACCTTTATCGCCTCGAAAACCAGCGACAATGCTCAAAATCCGCGATGATGAATCAACCACTATTTGGACTGCAATGCTTTCCTCCTCGTAAAAGTTGGATTTTTCAGAATCATTTTTAACAATCTTGAACCTAGTACAATCAATAACACCACAGCAATTTGGCCACCCAGTTAGTTCTTGAAAAGATTTGGACAATGATTTGAGCTCATCTGGACTAGGAAAAGCGACCCAAAACCGAAAATTGGTGCAAAGAACGCGACACAATTGCTTGGCACAGAACCGAGCCACTGACTCGGTTACCCCGAATCGGCTAGCGATTTCAGAGTAGTTTGACCCGGTGGCTAACCGATACAGGCCGATACCGAGCCGGATCTCGGCAGAGAGATTGAGAGGTAAACCGACCGGATCACGACACTCTAGCAACGGCTCGAGCAAGCCCAAGAGCCATTCAAATGTTGTAGAGGTCATCTTGAACCAGGTTTTGAACGAGTCGGGGTTCTGAGTCAGGCCGAATTCCACTCGGTGGTTGCGGACTCGGGTTCCGAGTTCGGGGACTCCGTCTGCGTGGGTCGGTTCAGATAAATGGGTTCTCTTCCGTTTCCTCGAAATGGAGAGCAGAGCGAGAGAAGTGGCGACTTCTTGGGAGGAGAGGAACTGTTGCATGAGAGAGAAAAGGTTTCCATGGGAATTGGAATTGGAATCGGAATCGGAATCTGAAGAGAGAGAGTGAGGAATTGACGAAGAAAGGAGGAGTTGAAGAACGAGTTGTGAGACGAGGGAGGAGAGTAAAGCTGCCAATTTCCGGCCATCCATTTGCCCTTGACCTTTTTGTCCTGGGATTTGGGTTTTCTCTTAGGAATCGAGTTGTGTCAGTGTGCGTTTGGTGAATCTGCGATGACCAAATACATGAACAACACCTGGCTAGTGCAGTAGTGTGTGGGCTTAATTTTGGAAAGTTCTAAGGTTATTTTTAGGGCACGTGACTAACGTGGGTGAATTCACTTATTTGGAAAAGGTCCGGCTAACGGGCCAACGGCTGCGCTAAAGTACTTGGTTTTCCTTTCTTAAAAAAAAAATTAGACTACAAAATAAACGGAAGTAATCATCACTCTCTTTTATTTTACATTTTATCTAGCATTGTCAACTAAATTATGTCGCACTCACTTAAAAGTATTTCGTAAGGAGTGAAAGTAATAAAAAAACAAATAAATAAATCAAGTTTAATAAATTGTGATACAGAAAAATCAGTTTTTTAAAATCGGTATGAAATTTTTTTATATAGTTACTTTCAATGTTAAGTAAAGAAAGGTTAGAAAAATTTTACCTTTCACTTTTTATTTGGTGGTGAAAATTACTTTTAGTTTAAAAAAATATATCATAAATCATATTTACAAGAATCTTTCTCGTTAATGGAATTTTTAAAAATAATTGTTATAAAATATTAAAAATGATAATTACGTTATAATTCATGTAATTTTTTTTGAACTTATAAATATATCTTTACATGTAAGTCATATATACACTCGTAAATAAATAGTGTATATGAAAATTTTCAAAATTTAAATACAATAGAGAATCTCTAAGTTTTGTTTGGGTATTTATTGTTCCTTATAAAGTACCTTTCAGGACAATAATGAGTATGTAAATTCAAGCCAAACTTTACATTAATTATATGACATAACCAAAAAAATATATATATATTTGATGCTATTATCACACGTTCACACCTAAAAATATTATTGCCAAAGCAACTTTATGTTAATGGACTATTTGACCATTTCCCCGCAACTCTTTTTCTCTCGGTGTCATCTCACTCCTCTCTCTTTCTGTCAAGCCTACATCTTTCTCTTTTGTTGCAGAAACAGATGCTCATCTTTATCCTTGCAGATCCGTTTTTCTCTCTTCTTGCATATATGGTGGCTATCTCTCTCCTCCCATATTCAGCTGTTGCAACAGTTGCGCATCTTTCGATGCACATACCCATAAACTTTCAATTAATGGGACGAAAGGATATATTAACTATTAAGATGGTTACCAGTCTTTTAGCATCTTGGTCCTCTAGTACTATTGTTCGACACATTTTCTTACTTTTAGTTATCAAATTTCCCTCATTTAATTGGTTAGTATCTTCAACTTTGGATTGAATGCTCAAAGAACATATAAATCAAGTAGCCCAAATTCATTTTGAATTGATGTTGGTAAAAATTACAATAATTTGCTTGAGATAGAAATTAAAAAGACTTAAGAAAATTTAATAGGTTACATAGCAATGGACTAAAGTGCGACACTCGCTCTCTTTAAGGTGATTCAAGCTACTGCGGGAGTCACTTCTCGATCGTTGCAACATTATCACTGACTTGTTACCCCCAAAATACAATAACCCATTTTACTACGCCGTATAGCTCTCTCGATTTTGCACTAAAAGGATAGCTCAAGGCTCCACAAAATATACCTTTCTTTGCCAAAAAAATAAAAGGACAACTAACTGAGAATAAAAGTCAATGTAAAAGTGAAATGTGTTGAGGTATGTTAGAAAAACTATCAAGCAAGCCTTATAGATAGGCTTAGAGAGTTAGGGGTTAGTGGGAATGGAGTTACGCATATTGTGTAACTTAATGTGACTCTCACACATAAAACATTCCCATTAAAAATCCACATTCTCCCATTTTAAATGCATATTTAATTATTTTTTTATTAAAATATCTAACATTCCCTTACTAATTTTAGTAAAAAAGATAAAATACAATGAAAATAAAATTATCGGCCGAAGATAGACCATTATGCATCATGAAGGTGTGCTTTACATTAAACCTTCACTTATTGATTCGACGATTCCTATTCCAAAACTAGTAATGAACCAAACTTTGAACTATAGTTGCTTAAGGGAGATAGGATATTGCTTCACACACATAACAATCCAAGTATCGACATGAGCTTTATTGGCCAACACGTTATGGCCTTATGCATTTCCCTGTTTCATAAGCAATATAGCGAACAATCCCAGTTCTCTTAGGAAGTGACCTCACTTCTACGCTCGCATAGATGATATCCATCAAGGATGCTCCAGTAATTATAACACCCCACTTATAAAATCTGCAAATATTCATTAAGAGTTTAAAACCTCAAACTCTCATTTCATTACATGATAGTTACACTAACACCTTAAGGATGAGTTTAAGAGCTTATATGCTCTAGATTTAGTGCATCTCACCACCAAACCACCCTATGATTCGTCCTTCCAATTGAACCCAGTTTTTGGGATCTCTAGTCCTTAGGTTGGGTATCCACATAGTTGGTTTATGCATCTATGGGCTTTAGCTCCACCCCCCTCAATGTCATCAATACCTTTTCTCTAGTTAGAGCCTTAGCCAAAGGATCTGCAAGATTCTCACATGATCAAATATAATCAATAGTTATAACACCATTACTCAAATAAGATCTTATAGTACTATATTTTCTTCTTATAGGTCTTGATTTTTCATTGTAATAATGATTACATACTCTACCAATAACGGTAGTGCTATCACAGTGCATCAAGATTAGTGGTATAAGTTTTACCTACATGGGGATTTCAATTAAAAAATCTCTTAACCAATTAGCTTCCTCACTAGCTGAAGCTAAGGAAATAGGCTCAGCCTCCATAGTTGAATTAGTTATTATTTATTGTTTTTTAGATTTCCAACAAATAGCACCACCTGTAATTGTAAAAACATAACCAATGGTAGACAATGAATTATTTGACAAAGTATTCCAATCGGAATTGTTGATGCTGAGGGATCGTTGTTGACTCAGGGTTAACTCCTTGGGATCTGTACAAGTAGAATGGATGAACTAGAAAGTCCAAGGAGGGAGAGGAAGGGGAGGCCTCCGAGGACACTCAGACACTCTAGTCAAGACGAGAGCTCAAAAAAGAGTAGGGAGCTAATTTGTGTAATGGATTTGTGAAGAATGGAGAATATATCTTGAATCTACGTACCTTTGGTCATTTATAGTCTTCTGAGGTGAGATCGATCATGTGGAAGGGATGGCTCCATCCCTGAGATCCCGCGCTTCTGCAGTGAAGTCTCATTCGCGTGCTTAGACAATTGTGTGTTCAGGAGTGGTTTGGTCTGTTAATTGCGCTTTGACGTGGCGATTGCATGATTTGTTCATTCCATGTGTATATTGTCGTGAGACGGAAATCGAACACGTGTCAGTGGCCTATTGGCGACGGACAGCTTCATATGTCGATGGTCTATTGGCCAAGAGTATTATGGGCTCCATCACAGGCCCTCCACTTTCTTAAGTACTCGTGTGCTTTGAGGAAGTATGGTGTGATTTCTTGTCGTGGCCATGTGTTTGTACTTAGGTGTGAGGAGAGTTTTCCCATAAGGGTATTGAGAAACAGATGATCTATATCCTCGTGCTATGAGAGATCTTAGGCTGAGTGTAACTCTCGTGCTCGGCTTTGAAGGTTTTGAGCGGAGCATGTGACAAGCAGCTCACATGCTCGGACTTAAAGATTCTAGGCCGAACATGTGACAAGTAGCTCACACGCTCGGACTTACAGATTCTAGGTCGAGCATGTGACAAACAGCTCATATGCTCGAACTTGGAGATTCTAGCGCAGCTCACAGGCTCTGACTTGGAGATTCTAGGCCGAGCATGTGACAAGCAGCTCACACGCTCGGACTTGGAGATTTTAGACCCAGCATATGACAAGCAGCTCACACGCTCGGATTTGGAGATTCTAGGCCGAGCATGTGACAAGCAGCTTACACGCTCAGACTTAGAGATTCTAGGCCGAGCATGTGACAAGTAGCTTATACGCTCGGACTTGGAGATTTTAAGCCGAGCATATGACAAGCAGCTCACACGCTCAATTTTGAAGGTTCTAGGCCGAGCATGTGACAAGCAGCTCACACACTCGAACATAGAGATTTTTTAAGAGACTTTCGGGCTTTTCCTCTCTTAGTCTTTTTCTTTTGGGCTTTTTGGGCTTCTTCTTTCTTAGTCCCTTAGGGCTTTTTTCCTTTGGGCCTTCTTGGGCCTTTCATCCTTTCTAAGCCTTTTAAAGGTTTCTCCTTTTTATGGTGTCAAATTGCATTAAATGGGGGGTGGTTGCTTTTGAATGGTAGAGAACATTTATTTGTTTACCTGCTTTTTGCCTAGGAGAGAGCGAACGACGCCTTGGGTATAGGAGGCATCGTACCTTTTTGGCAATTGGAGCTTTGAGGAGAGCAAATGGTGCCTTAAGTATAGGAGGCGTCATACCTTTTTGACAGTTGGAGCTTTAGGGAGAGCAAACGGTGCCTTGGTGACATCAAGGGTCACATCTCTTCAGCTGTAGGGAAGTTAATGTCCCTCGTTCTTGATACCTTTAACCTTGTGGTTTCTTCCTCTCTTCTACTCACTTCAGTTCTTGCTTTTTAGCTTTGAATTTTTTAGAGAGAAAAAAATTTGAGAGCACGCGGAGTCAGGTTAAGGATTTAGAGGTCTTAGTAGATCGTTCGGAGTTGCTTTTGAGATTTAGAAGAATGTGCTCAGAGTCAGTTGAGGGTGCTCGGAGTCAAGGGCTATAACTGTTGGAGAGGTGCTTACTGCGATAAGACTGAAGCCACGTACACAAGTTACGATCATCCCTTTCGTGAGTCTTCTTGTCCTTTTTACCATGTCTGAGCCTAGAGTTAGTAGTGGTAGTAAGGATAGTGGGACCTGTCATGGGAGCTGAAGGAGGCTATAAGTGTCTCCTTCAGTGAGAATGAATCCTCATTGGAGGTTATTCCTCGGGAGGGTCAACTTGCTATGGTCTCCTTCATCCCTGAGGAGGAGAAGGAGGATGAGGAAGGTGAGGAGGGGACCTCTTCTGAAAAGGAAGATAAGGCCAACCATACCCTAACGAAGATTAGGGGGGACATGGCCATGGAGAAGAATGAACAATGGTCATTCGCAGCCAATTCCATATCTAGTGTGGTAGGAGAGAAGTAGCTCCAAATAATAAGGAGGGTCTATCGTATCCCGGTTAAGTATGCCCTCAGGGCACCAGAGGGTGGGGAGAGGGCTTATAATGCTCTCTCGAACCGTGTGCCTTATGAGCTGTGTGTTTACGAATAGCACATGAAGGTCGAGCTCAGGTTTTCCCTCCACCCTTTCTTCTGCACTGTGCGGAGATATTTTGATATAGCACTGTGCCAATTGATGCCCAACTCAGTGCACCTCATTATGGCTTTCATAGCCGTTTGTATGGAAGTGAGCAGCGTGATGAACATCAACATATTCAAAGCTCACTTCCAGATAAGCAAGAACGGGCATACCAGATGGGTGGTGGTCTGCTCGAGGGCCAAAAAGAGGGTGCTGATGAAGAAGTCGACCTCCATCAAAAAATGGAAGAAGTCGTTCTTTTACGTTCAGAGTGTCGAGAGCTTCAATGTCCCTCTTTGCTGGACCGTGCGGGCAAATTTAACAAGCCACACCTCTTGCACCGAGAGCAGGAGACGTTGAAAGCAATGTTGGCCGCGCTTTTGGACGTAAAAGTTTTTTACGACAACGAAGAGCATGCAAGGCGCGGCCTCTGCCTTGTTTGCCCCGTGGAAAATACGAAGCACGGTAATCTCGCCTTTGTTTTTAGTTAACTTTTATTTGCTTTTCCCATGTTTTGATTTACTAATGTTTTTTCCTTGTGCAGGTATGGAGTTGGCAGCCAAAGCCAATGAGAGGGCCAAGAAGATGGCCAAGGAGAGAAAGAGGGCTTTCGAGGGGAAGGACTCAGCTCCGACCCAAGGACAAAAGAAGAGGGCTCGAGCATCCTCTCCCATCCCTCTTGCGGTAGAGAGCCTTTCGAGGCCTCCTCTAGAGCTGAGAGTTTCACCAATGGGGCCTCCAGCTGAGCCACCTCAGGGCCCGTTTTTGTCCAGGGGGTGCCTGTAATACCTGTAATCGTAAAGTAAGGGTAAAGAAGTAATTTAATAAATATGACATAAAATTAAAATAATATATTTATACGAAGGATTTAGTATTGGATAAAATAATTCTTTTGAAAAAAAATGGATGCGTGGAGACGTAGTTACAAAGGAAATTGAAAAAAAAAATTCCTGGCAGCATGAAAAAAAAAGGTTCAAAAACATGGCAGCAGGTGTAACACCTGCTATTAAATTAGGAAGGGAGACTTGCATGTCTCCCACGTTGCACAAACGTGGATTTTTGGAGACTTAAGGCAACCATCAGTTTTCATCAATTTTTTTTTCCATACATATATATATATATATATATATATATATATATATATATATATATATATATATATATAACACGTTAGCATACACTTACCAATTTGTTTAATTATTCTTTCAATTACACGTTTTCTCTAAACACTTGGGGAACAAAAGAAAGGTTGAAAGCAAAATTTTGAAGGGATTTACTCTGGAATTTCATAGAGAATCACGAGAAGCTATCAGAAAAACATAAGGTAATAATGTAGTGTTTATTTTTGAATTTTTAGCGTACATGAAATTTCTGAAAATTCAAAGTGGGAATTTTCAAAGAGTGTGGCTTATGAAGAATTGAAGAAATAATTAGTAATTCTATATAAATATGATGTCAGGTGTTGACGATCAACAACTAGGGGAAATTGCTGAGAGGAACGTGAAAGCCAATGAGGTGATCCACGGGTAGCTTTAAATGCTTCGTGGTGAGTTGGATTTACTTTAAGTAATCTAATTAAAAATGAAAAATCTAGTGATAATATTAAAAATAAATTATTAGCTTTTGTTTTGGTGATAGATAAAGATTTGGTTGATAGATATGATATGAATATTGGACACATAGAAAAGTTATTATCTGAAGAAATATTATTAGAATAATAAGTTAATTTAATAATAATGGTGATAAATAAATTCTTGATTAGCTATGGTTGATATTTTGATACGAATTATGAGGAGATGAAATTTAGTGGATCTTGATAAACTTTGATGGATGATTTGGGATTAAATTTAGTGGATCTTGACAAGCTTTAATGGATGATTTGATGTGATTTGGAATGAGAGAAATTTAGTGGAATTTTTTTATATAATTTGGGAAAAATCATGATAGCCAAAAATTAAATATTTGAATTCATGTGTTTTTTTTATGCTATTGTTCATATGAATATTTCATATCATTGTTCATATGCATATATATTAAATAAAAGAAAAAAACCGGGAAGACGGTCAATCTAATGAAAATGAAAAAACCGGAAAGGCAGCCGGTCTAATGAAATTGAAAAAACGGGGAAGGCAGCCAGTCTAAATGAGAAAAAAGAACCGGGAAGACAGCCGGTCTAAGATAAAAACATGTCGACATGTTGGAAGACGTTCCCATAATAATAATTCATGCATTGCATCTGTTTTAATTATTGCTTGTACTATTGAAATGCTGATGTGTGGTGTGTTATTGTGAATTTATTTATAGATGGATGAGTCTCACAGCGAGACAGTTATGGTGATAAGAACTATCTAAATGGTAGACTTTATGATGTGAACCTCATTATGAGGTAATTATGAGATAATTAATGGTCTTAAGGTGAACCAATAAATAAGAGGACTAGATTGATAAAGAATGAATATTATGACATGTGTAGTGATAGTCGAACGCTGGTATCAAGTTGTATGAAATATAAATGATTAAATATTGAAAGACCTTTTATACAAATGAATACTTCTAGTAAATTTAATTCATTGAGCTTGTGAAGCTCACCCTCTCATTGTACAATGATTTCAAGTAGCAGGCAAGACAAAATAGTTTGGTGAGTTGAGGTTCAGACAAAATCGTTTTCTATAAGCTACGTACATTTCAACATCCTCAGACTAATGAGAAAATAAAATAAAAAAATTATTTGTAAATATTCATGCATTTTACATTGTATATTATGTTTAAGTTAATATTAGATTGATATATCTCTCCTGTTGAGGGTTGACGATTGATGTAAAATTTTCTATTGGTGTTATTTATTTTTATTGTTGTATATATGTGTCGTGCTGGGATTTTCAAAATGTGATGACACCGTTTCGGGGGTGGCCAACCCGGGATGGGTCGTTACAATTTTGGTATAAGAGCATTAGGTTTTATGATTCTGTAGACTGCATAAAAAGTAAGAAAGTGGAATATTCAAATATATTATATTTTAATAGTGTAAGGATGTGATGAGAGTTAGAAAATACATCTTAATAGTGTTTATTTGTTAGCATTTAGGGCTGATTTAGGGCTGGATTACACATTTATGCCTTAATAATTATTAAGTGTCATTCTTGGTATATTGATTTATTTCGATACATTTTCAGGTATTTTGGGTTTAAAAGAGATGGAAAAGCTAACATTGATTAAAGCACGAAGATTATATGCATGTTCACAAGCATTTGGAAAGGAATTTCACTAAATTGCCAGAATTGCCTGTATAGATCAGTCATTTTTGTGGATTAAACTGTATTGATTCAGGAAGAACCAGGAGATGAACCATATATTTTTGGAAAGATCCGGATGTTTATTTTTTGGAGAATTTCACAGCTCTTAAATATGATTTTTCTAGAGAAAGTTATGACAGTTTTAGTAGACAAATGTCAGACTGTGCGTGATTTCAGCGTGACAGATCAGTCATTTTTGCGGATTAAACTGTATTAATTCAGGAAGAATCAGGAGATGACCCATGTATGCTTGGAAAGATCCGGATATCTATTTTTTTGGAGAATTTTATGGATCATAAATATGATTTTTCTAGAGAAAATTATGGCAGAATCGGGTTTGGACAGCAGCAGAACCGAGCCTGGACAGTAGCAGAAGCACACGGCCTGAACAGAAACCCTAGGGTGACTTTTTTGTCTATAAAGACATCTCCATATAGCTATATATAGGATTTTAGACTCAGAGAATATGGGGATGAGAGTTTTGAAAGAGAGCTTTTATCTTCTTCTTCCACAAAGTGATCAAGGATGAACTCTATGTCCAACTAAAGTCCAAGCAAGACGAACGGATAAGTTTCTAGGTGTAGTTGTTCTTACTTCTATCTTTGATTCAGTTGTATGGATTGATTGTTAAACATTATTTATGATTTACTCTTTGATTAAATAAGAAGTATTTGAATTCATGTGACAGCTACAATTTATGTTCTTCTTCTCTTAGATTTTCTTAATCCGGTGATCGCATTCTTCTTCTCCATATAAGTCTAGTCTAGCTTTTCTTATGTCAAAGTTGTTAGATGCAATTGATTTTGGTAGATCTATCTTATAGGTTTGTCCATTACTACAGTATTATTATTGAAATATATTATCGCTTTTTGATAATTTATAAGATAGATCTTGTGTGTTTGAATTGGAATTAAGGAGTAATTTATGGCAATTACATTAGGGTATTTATGTGCTTTGATTGAATATTTACCAATTGCTTATTTGGGATATGAAACTAGTAAATGAGATAAAACATTTGAGTCAAGATAGGAATAAGGCAATGAACTTAGGAAGGATTCCTGGAACCTTGTTATTTCTTTATTGAATTCTTCATCATATTTTGACAACTTTCTTATATAATTTCATTCGTAAAACTCAGATTTTCTTATTTGAATTTTATCATTTAGTGTTAAGGTTTACACTTTCTCTTGTAGTTCGCTTTCCTCGTGGGATCGACACCTCAGTTATACACAATAATTGCATGTTAGTTTGAGCATTATCAAATTTTGGCGCTGCTGCCAAGGAACTGTGCTTAATTATAAGGAAGATTGTCAACTTTGAGACAAGATAGTAACATTGTTCTTTGCTCTTTGTTTTGATTTTCTGTTTTTTTTTATTATTTTGTTTTCTTTATTCATCTCCCCTCTAATTCCTTTGGTGTATGCGTAAACTTAGAGATAAGCGAGTTAGATTCATTAAAAGACCCGAAATAGAGTTACTCTCTCATTCTTTATTCGATAGTGAAAGCTCGCCTAGATCAAATCATAGTGCACACCCAAACAAGAATTTAGAAAATTTTGTTGACATAGAAATAAATAACAATGAGAATGTTGCTAGGACACTTAAGGACTACTTACACCCTAGCCGAACAGCCACACCATCTTGTATCATATTCCTCCCTAATGTTCAACAACCTGAGTTTAAGCATGGCATGATCCAATTACTACCAACTTTCCATGGATTAGAGAATGTAAACTCTTATGTCCATATTAGGGAATTTAAAGAAGTAGTAGCAACCTTTCAAAGTAGGGCCGATATGTTAGACACCGTCAAACTTAGGTTTTTCCCCTTTTCGCTTAAGGATAAGGCCAAGGTTTGGTTATACTCGTTAAGGCCTAGGTCTATAGCTAGTTGGGATGAGATGACCCAAGCCTTTTTCCAAAAGTATTTCCCAACCCATAAGACCAATAACCTCAAGAGACAAATTTCAAACTTTGCACAAAAAGAGAGTGAAACCTTATATCAAGTTTGGGAACATTTCAAAGACCTTTTGAATTCTTGTCTACACCACTGGTATGAGAGTTGGCGGGTAGTTAGCTATTTCTATGATGGACTTCTAAGTAGGGAAAGAAAATTTATAGAACTAATGTGTAATGGAGATTTTCTTCAAAAAGATCACAACAAAGCCATAGATTTTCTAGATGACTTATCAGAAAAAGCCCACACTTGGACAGGACCCAATGCCATAAAAAGTACTAAGAGAAACCAAACCGCTAGAATTTATCAACTTAAGGAAGAAGATAGCCTTAAAGCCCATTTAGAGGTCCTAACTAAGGAAATTGAGGTTTTAAAAAACTAAGGATGCTAGAGCCCTCGAACCAGTTGCTAGGATAGAGTCCCACGAACCTTGTTTTATGTGTAATGGGGTAGATCGTGTATCTAGGAATTGTCCAACCTATTTTGAGATGAAGGAAGAGTGTAATGCTTTAGGTATACCCTTTAGGAAAACATACTCACCCTACTCTAACACCTTCAATCCTGGTTGGAAGACTCACCCTAATTTTAGTTAGAGATCCAATACACAACCTTCTACCCAATCTAGTACCCAATGGAGACCAGAAGCAACTTCATCTAATGCACCACAATAATCTTTACCTTTGGAAGATGCTTTTAAGTCATTCATGCAGATACATGCCCAGAGTGTGGAAGAGCAAGGAAAGATAAATCAACAGTTGGTAGAGGAGCAACAAGGGGTTAAAGAAGAACAAAATGTGATAAAGAGCCAACTCACCAAGTTGACTAATTTATTGACGGTTCAAGACCAAAGTCATTTTCCTTCGCAGCCACAACCTAATCCAAAGGGATAACATATGGCACAAACCTCTAATCCCGACAATCAAAATATTAAAGAGGTTAATGCCATAGCGGTAAAGAAATTGATGAACCCATTCTACTATCAAACTTGATTCCTAACACCATGCGTAACAAGGATGAAGCCCCCAAGGAACAAGATGCTCATAGTGATTCCATACCGGTGTCTTTCCCTCAAGCACTCCTTAAACCTAAGGAGAGAAATTCGACATTAAAAGGTGAGATTCTTGAACAACTTAAGCAAGTTAAAATTAACATTCCTTTTCTTCATGTCATAAAACAGGTTCCCAAATATGCTAAAGTCATTAAGGATCTATGCACACTCAAGAGGAGGCACAATGTGAAGAAGACCACATTCTTAACGGAGCAAGCAAATGCGGTAATTGATAGCAAGACATCGCCCAAGTATAAAAATCCGAACTATCCTATGGTGGCTTACCAAATTGGAAACAAAGCTTGTGGCCAAGCATTGCTAGATTTGGGGGCTAGTGTGAATCTCATGCCCTACTCCATTTACTTGCAACTCGGTCTAAGTGAGATCAAACTGACTTCCGTGGTACTTCAATTAGCGGATCGATTGGTAAAAAAACCAACAGGTATTGTGGAAGATGTTTTAGAGCAAATTGATAAATTCTATTATACTGTTGACTTTTTGGTGTTAGATGCCATTTTTATTGTGAACACGAAGTCAAAAATTACTTTGATACTTGGAAGACCATTCCTTGCCACTACCAATGCCTTCATTAATTGTAGGAATGGTCTAATGACATTATCATTTGGAAATATGACTCTAGAGGTTAATGTTTTCTGAGTCTCAAGGCAGCCACATAAAGAGGATGAGTGTTTCGACACGTACATGATCGATGAGCTTATTTTGGAGGATGAGTACATTAAAGATAATTCTAATTCTTTGGAATTCCTTCTTAATAATTTTAATTTTGATGATTCTTCAATTTATCCCTATGCTATTGATGTTGTTGTTGTTTTTGATAAGTCGTAGGGATTTATTAAGAAATCATGGCAACCATGCTTTGAGGAGTTGCCTAAAGAAAGGGAGGCACCCAAACCATTTTTCGAGGAGACACCAACGCTTAATTTAGCTCCACTGCCTAAGGGCTCAAACATGCCTTCTTAGGCCCAGGTGATACCTTTTCGGTTATTATTTCTTCTGAACTTAGTGATGTGCAATGTGATAAATTGTTGAATTTGTTAAGAGAGCATAAATCTGCATTAGGTTGAACTATAGCCGACATAAAAGGTATTAGCTCTTTAATTTGTTCCCATAGGATTTATCTAGAAGAATGAGCTAACCCTCGTAGAGACCCACAACGAAGGCTAAATCCAACTATGAAAGAGGTAGTTAAGAAAGAAGTCTTAAAGCTATTAGATGCAAGAATTATATATCCAATATCCGATAGTAAGTGTATTAGTCCAACTCAAGTAGTTCCTAAGAAAGCTAGGGTGACCGTGGTAGACAATGAAGAGGGGGTGTTAGTACCAACTAAGGTAGTGACCGGGTGGCATATGTGCATTGATTATAGGAAACTTAATTCAACTACTCGGAAAGACCATTTTCCCCTTCCATTCATAGATCAAATCTTAGAATGTGTGGCTGGTCATCCTTTCTATTGCTTTTTAGATGGGTATTCGGGATACTATCAAATTGGAATTGCCTTAGAGGATCAAAAGAAGACCACCTTTACTTGTCCATTTGGTACTTTTTCTTTTCGTAGAATGCCCTTTGGTTTGTGTAATGCTCTGGCTACTTTTCACAGATGCATAATGAGTATTTTTAGTGACATGGTTGAAAAATGTATGGAAGTGTTTATGGATGATTTAATCGTGTTTAGAACTTCTTTTGATTCATGTTTATCTAACTTGAAAAATGTTTTATGTAGGTGTGAAGAGAATGGGCTTTTGCTTAATTGGGAGAAGTGCCATTTTATGGTATCTTCCGGAATAGTTTTGGGCCATATAGTGTTCGAAAAAGGGATAGAAGTGGATAAATCGAAAATTGAATTAATCTCTAAACTACCCACTCCTAAGAATATTAAAGATGTTAGGTCTTTTCTAGGGCATGTCGAGTTTTATAGAAGGTTTATTCAAAATTTTAGTGCTATCTCTAAACCCTTATGTAACCTTTTGTTGAAGGATACCGAGTTTAAGTGGCCCGAATATGAGAAAGCCTTTAGGACACTTGTCTCTAAGCTTACAACTGCCCTTATTATGCAATCACCCAATTTTACCTTGCCTTTTGAGATTATGTGTGATGCTAGTGACTATGCTTTAGGGTCTGTTTTAGAACAAAGAAGGGAGGGAAAACCATTTGTTGTTTATTATGCTAGTAGAACCTTGAATCATTCTCAAATGATGTACACCACAACCAGGAAAGAATTACTAGTCGTAGTATTTACATTGGATATATTTCGCTCTTATTTAATTGGTTCACCTATCATTATATTCACGAATCACTTCGCTTTTAATTTTTTTTTCCTCAAAAACGGATGCTAAGGCCCGTTTGATATGTTGGACTTTGCTTTTGTAAGAATTTGACTTTACCATCAAAGACAAGAAGGGGGTGGAAAATGTTATGATGGACCATCTATCTCGTTTGAAATTTAAGAATGATACCGACATTTTGCCCATTCACAAAGCTTTTTTGGATGAGAATTTATTTGTTGTCCTTTGTCACACACCATGGTATGTCGACATTGCAAATTACTTGGTTTCTCGTCAAGTTCCATCTACATGGAGTGCACAAGATAAGCATAAGTTTTTGGCTCAGGTAAATAATTTTTATTGGAATGATCCTTATCTTTTTAAATATTGCCCTGATCAAATAATAAAAAGATCCATTCCGAATATGAAAATTGATAGTGTGTTAACTTTTTGTCATACCTATGCTTGTGGTGGTCATTTTTCTATTAAAAAGACAACCATAAAAATTTTTCAATTTGGTTTTCATTGGCCTACTTTATTCAAGGATACTAATGAGTTTTGTCGTTCATGTGTAAGATGTCGAAAGCTAGGTTCATTGTCCTAACATCATATGATGCCTCTCGACCCAATCTTAGTGGTGGAAATCTTTGATTGTTAGGAGATCAATTTTATGGGACCATTCCCACCTTCTTTTGGGTATCTTTACATTTTGCTTGCCATCGATTATGTTTTTAAATGGGTTGAAGCTATACCTTGCCGCATTAATGAAAATAAAGTTGCTGTTAAATTTCTTAAAGATCATATTTTATCTAGGTACGGTATTCCATGTGTTATAATTAGTGATTCGCATTTTTGTAACCATTCTTTAGAGGTTTTGATGCGCAGGTATGAAGTCATCCATAAGGTTTCTACAGCTTACCATCCACAAACCAATGGCCAAGCGGAACTAGCAAATAGGGAGTGTTGTGAGTTTTAAATTACTCGCAAGTGCACGAGTCATTTATAATATAGTGTTGTGCAAGTGCGAGGTCGAATCTACAGGGAATGCGTTGTGAAAATAGTTTTTTTTATCTAAACTAACCTTATTTTAACCTAGTTCCGAATTGTGAATTATATTTTACAAAACAAATATAAACTAAACTAAATTGATTTAATAACTAATGATGAAAACACTGAGGTTTCTGAATCCACCTAACCAAAGTAAAGCATATATCTTTATGTTCTATATAAAAATAATCTATCAAAACATTCCATGAATCCAACATTAAACAAAAAACAACGAATATCCCAATTAAACCAAAAGCATCCAATGTATCCACTTTTAACAAATCACAAAGGAAATCCAATTTAATCGAAAAAGATTCGATGTATCCATCGGATGAAACACACAGAATATCCAACAGAACAATTAAAAAACTATCAATCGTAAGAATTTACTCAAACAATTGAAATAGAACATTTAAACTAAACATATCAGAATTGTATGAACATATCTGAAAATATAATGCTAAACAATGGCGAGGCTTCATCTTCAACCTCAGCTGAAGATTTTAGCCACTCATGATCATGAAACTAAATTTCACAATAAAAAGTGCTAAACATTAAAAACTTGAAAAGAATTAAAAATTACTGTACATTGGGAGAAATTTCACACGTTGTTGGGCAGCACTTCCCCCGGTGGTGGCAAAAACCCTTAAGAGATCTACTAGAATGCTAGTAGAAATCCACCAGACTGCACACTGAATAATGAAATGAGGTAGTGTTTATATAAGGGAATTCCCATAGTACAATGAGCTGTAAATTCGATGTGGGATACCGCCCCTTGCGATCGATCGCAGCATGGTGCGATGTAATGTGTCTGGCGCGCACTGTAAGTGCTTCCTATCCGATGTGGGATGGCTGGTCAACTGCGATCGATCACAGCCCTGTTACGCTCGAGCGCAGCACAGTGCGCTGCAATATATATGATACTGCAAATGTTTCCTCTCCAATGTGGGATGTGCGAGTCACTTGCGATCGATCGCAAGTCTGGTGCGCTCGAGTATAGATGCGATTGATCTCATACCTTGTGCGCACGATCGCAGGTGCGATCGATCGCATGTCCTGTGCGCTCGATAGCACTAGGCATCCTTAGCTTTTGCTCTTTAAGCCCTGTAGTTTCCACATTGCTTCATTTTATTCCAAAACCTATAAAAACACATAAAATAGATAAAATAGCACGAAATAACATAAGTAAGAACTCAACAAATGTAAACTAAGGGCCTAAAACATGTAATATTTAGCACTCATCAAATACCCCCAAACTTATATATTGCTAGTCCCATAGCAATACGAAACTAAAAACTAAATGAAAAACAAAGAATATAAAGATAAGTTCATAACTCATGGTATCCAAAGATTTTAGGAGCACACACCACCATGATAATGATTAATGAGCAAGCTTAAAAAGATAAACCCATCTTCGCAATGAATAGAAATGTTAAAATCTAATTACTTACAAAAGACAGGTTAATGCATCATAAGTCTGACTCAGAGTAAAGTGAATTAACAAATAAAAATGAAGCTTCCGAATGAGTCCAATGTGTAAGGTCTCTAAGTCTCAAGATTCACCGCACTTCCCATCAGAATGAACAAAAATGGCATAGTTTTTATTTTTTTTTCTTTTTTTCTTTTTTTTTGTAAGGCTCTGTTATGTTTAGTTTCCTTAAGCTTTCTAATTGACCCATGTAGTGAGTGTTGAGTCAATGACTCCCAAACCAGATGGTTTTAGGGCATTAGGTGTACAAACACCCCTTAGGACTTACTAATTCGAGTAAAAAAGGCTATGAAATTAAACTGGCCTTAATACTATTAAACAAAATTCCAACCTTTTGATGTGAACACTCACTGCTTACTGAGGCAAGAGGTCCAGTTACTCAGTGGAAAGTTTATTTATGATCATCATTTTCATTTTTTTTTATATATGCCAAAGTATTAATCTAACAAGTCATCCAGTTTCAGTTAAGACAGAAATGTACATATTAAAATCATATGTCATACCTCACATAATGCGTACTAATGTGCTCGTGTTAGATTAGAGATCAAACATGTGAATTCTCAAATGCCTCAAGTAAGTAACTAAATTTTAAAACTTTATCAACAGATCATGTGTTCCAAAATTTAAGCTCACCAATGAGTCACATCACAAAAATACTGGAAACAAACATTAATCATAAATATGTAAAATAATAAACAAACAAAAAGGATAAGCTGTGGGGTGCCTCCCATGAGCACTAAGTTTAAAGTCTTCAGCCAGACTCTCCTTAGTAGATGACCCTCAATCAGAGTAAATAGGATCCCTCAACAATATCGTCCCAATGTCCGGACTCCTCAACTCCAAGAATGGTTTTAGCCTCTGTCCATTTACCTTGTAAGTGCTACCATTCTTTGGATCCTCAATCTCGATGGCTCCATGAGGAAAAACTGACCGAATATTAAAGGGGCCGGTCCATCGAGACTTGAGCTTGCTTGGGAAAAAATGCACGCGTGAGTTGTAAAGAAGAACTTTTTGACCCGGCTCAAAAGCTCGTCTCAAAATGTTTTGGTTATGAGTCTTCTTCATTTTTGCTTTGTACGACCGTGCACACTCATATGCATCATTTCATAGCTCCTCTAATTCATTGAGTTGGAGCTTCCTTTTGGAGCCAATCTTCGAAAGATTAAAGTTAAGTTGTTTGATAGCCCAATAGGCTCTATGCTCTAATTCGACTGGAAGGTGACAGGCTTTTTCGTACATAATACGATATTGAGACATGCCAATTGGTGTCTTGAATGTTGTTCGATATACCCACAGTACATCAGTCAATCGCAGAGACCAGTCCTTTCTATTAGGGTTCACAGTTTTCTCCAAAATGTGCTTAATCTCGCGATTGGAAATTTCCACTTATCCACTCGTCTGTAGGTGATACGAGGTGGCAACTTTGTGTGTGATGAAATACTTCTTCATCAACTGCTCAAAAATCCTATTGCAAAAGTGCTTACCTCCATCACTTGTAATTGCTCGAGGCGTACTAAAACGAGCAAAGATATTATTCTTCAAAAACTGGACCACAACTCTATGGTCGTTGGTCTTGCATGCAACTGCTTCCACCAATTTGGACAGACAGTCCACAACAACTAGAATGTACAGATAACCAAAGGAGTTTGGGAAAGGTCCCATAAAATCAATGCCCCACACATCAAAAATCTTAACAATCAGAATTGGGTTGAGGGGTATCATATTCCTCCTAGAAATACTCCTTAGCTTTTGGCAACGCTCACAAGATACACAGTAAGTGTGAGAGTCTCAGAACAGGGTAGACCAATAGAATCCGCACTGCAAAATCTTCGCAGTGGTCCTTTTAGCAGTGAAATGGCCTCCACAAGCATGATCATGACAAAAGGTGATGATATTAGATTGGTCATGCTCAGGAATACACCTTCTGGTGATCTGATTGGGACAATACTTGAACAGGTAAGGATCATCCCAGAAAAAATGTTTTACCATGGCCAAAAACTTTAATTTATCTTGTCACCCCCAATGTAAAGGCATTTGACCAGTGACAAGATAGTTCACTATATCAGCAAACCATGGCGCGGTATTGTGAGCAATGTGCATCAATTACTCATCAGGAAAGGTCTCAGAAATGGGAGTGGTGGCCTTAGTGAAATCCATTATCAACCTAGACAAAAGGTCCGCCACCACATTTTCGGAACCTTTCTTATCCCGAATCTCTATTTCAAACTCTTGAAGTAGCAAGATCCATCGGATAAGACGAGATTTAGCATCTTTTTTAGAGAAAAGATACTTCAATGCTGCATGGTCCGAGTAGATAATGACTTTAGATCCTAACAAGTAGGATCTGAACTTGTCTAATACAAAAATGACTGCTAGCAACTCCTTCTCAGTGGTAGAGTAATTGAGTTGTGCGTCGTTTAGAGTTCGACTTGCATAATAGATAACATGGGGAAGTTTATCAACATAATGCCCCAAAACAACTCCAACAGCATAGTCTGATGCATCACACATAATTTCAATAGGCACACCCCAATTGGGTGGCTGAATAATGGGTGTGGACGTCAGAATCTTCTTCAGATCCCCAAATGCTTTCTTACAATCTTCATCAAATAAAAATGGGGCATTCTTCATTAATAACTTGCACAAGAGTCGGGCGATCTTGCTGAAATTCTGGATAAATCACCTGTTGAATCCTGCATGGCTCAGAAAAGAACGAACCTCCTTCACTGTACGTGGGGGTGGAAGGTTAGAAATCAGGTCCACCTTCGCTTTGTCGACCTCAATCTCTCGATGGGATATGACATGCCCCAGTACAATACCTTGCTTGACCATAAAATGGCACTTCTCCCAATTAAGCACCAGGTTATTCTCCTTGCACCGCACTAAAACCAAAGTGAGATGGTGCAGACACTCCTCAAATGATAAACCAAAGACGGAGAAATCATCCATGAAAATCTCTAAAGAACGTTCCACCATGTCAGAGAATATGCTGACCATGCATCGTTGAAAAGTAGCAGGTGCATTGTATAACCCAAAGGCATGCGACGGTAGGCGAATGTCCCAAAAGAGCAGGTAAATATTGTCTTCTACTGATCTTCGGGGTCCACAGGGACCTGATTATATCCAGAATAACCATCCAAAAAATAATAATACTCGTGCCCAGCCAAACACTCCACCATCTGATCAATAAATGGGAGTGAAAAATGATCCTTCCTTGTCACAGCGTTCAGTTTACGGTAGTCTATACACACTCTCCACCCTGACTGAACACGAGTTGGCACCAACTCGTCGTCTTTATTCTTCACTATCGTTAATCCAGCTCGCTTGGGCATGACATGAATCGGGCTCACCCACTTGCTATCAGAGATTGGATAAATGATCCCTGCATCTAACAGCTTAATTACTTCTGCCCTCACAACCTCTTGTATAGCTGGGTTGAGCGTTCTTTGTGGCTCACTCGATGGCTTGGCATTCTCCTCCAAATGTATCTTGTGCATTACCAACAAGGGGCTAATTCCTCTGATATCCTCAATAGTCCAGCCTATAGCTTCCTTGTGCTCTCTCAAAACATCTAATAATTTCTCCTCTTGAGCCTCAACCAAATTTGAAGCTATAACTACAGGCAAAGACTCTGCTGGACCTAGGAACTTATACTGAAGATTGTCTGGTAAAGGTTTAAGTTCCTTCTTAGGAGGCTCAAGTTCTTCAGTCTCTTCCTTCTCATTACTCTCTGTATGAGCAGACTCTAAAATGGCATTTGCTTGCTCAAGTAACTTATCCAAATCCAGATCCTCTCCACATTGAGCAAAGCATGCCTCCAGGGGGTCCTCCGTGCTTGATTCATCCACCATCTCTTCAATAATCTCCTTTATTAAGCATATATTTCCCACTTCAGCAAATTCCAATGGTTTCTTAGTGATATCAAAAATATTCAACTCCACTGTCATATTTCCGAAGGAAATCTTCATCACTCTTGTCCTATAATTGATTAGGGCGTTAGCCGTGGCTAAGAATGGTCGCCCTAGAATCACCGGTATCTGAATCCCTATATTCTGGACCGGCTCTGTATCTAGCACAATAAAATCCATGGGGAAATAAAACTGATCTACCTTTATCAAAACGTCCTCAACTACTCCCCGTGGTATTTTCACTAACTTGTCAGCCAATTAAAGTGTTGTGGATATGGGCTTCAATTCTCCTAACCCTAACTGTAAATAGACTGAATAGGGTAGAAGCTTCACACTTACTCCTAAATCTAATAGAGCCCTCTCAATCTGGCTGACTCCTATCATGCAAGAGATGGTAGGACACCCTGGGTCCTTATACTTGATTGGCAGCTTGCACTGAAGGATTGAGCTAACCTGCTCGGTCAAAAATGCCTTCTTCGGGACATTCGTCCTCCTCTTGATAGTGATCAAGTCTTTTAAGAACTTAGCATATGATGGCACTTGCTCGATGGCGTCCAAAAGTGGAATATTGATTTGGACTCACTTGAACAACTCCAGAATTTCATCAAACTTCCCTCTTTTCTTGGGCACTTGTAATCTCTCAGGGTAAGGTGCTTCAGGTACAAACAACCTAGGCGGGTCATTCACAGTAGGAGTGGCTGTAGATGGCTCAACATCTCTCTTCTCCTTGTTGCCACTTTCTTGCCCTTGCTGCATAGCAGGACTCTCTTCCACTCAATTATCCACTTGTCTCCCAGACCTTAATGTGACAATCGATTGCACTTGTTCCTCCCCGTGCGTAGAAGTTGATGAATTTCTAACCATAAATTATCTCTTCAGGTTGGGCACGGGCTGACTGGGGAACTTTCCCTTTTCTCTTTCACCCAAATGACTTGCGATTTGCCTCATTTGACTCTCTAGATTGACAATCGCTTGGGTGTTTACTATTGTCGCAAGCCTTACTTCGCTGATGGATTAGCCGGTCATCTTCATGAACTCCTTGAAGATGTCTTCCAATGACTGTGAAACTGGCGTTAGCGCTTGAGTGGGAGTATGGTAAGCAGATGCTGGTGTTGGATGGACTAAGTGACCATGACTTTGAATTGGTGGAGGCAATCCAGGAGGGTATTGATTGTGATCATGATGAAGGGCTCCTCCCTGATTCAGCGATTAGTTCTACTTCCATGAAAAATTAGGGTGGTTCCCCCACCCTGGATTGTAAGTCTCAGAGTAGGATCCACTTGATTGCCTCCGATAGTCATTAAAAGCGTTTACATGTTCTGTGGGACACTCGGCAAAAGCCGACATAGATGGAAAATTTTGTGCTAAATGCATAGGACTAGCACAGATGGAACAACAATCGTCATTAATTGTATTGGCAGCATTGATGGACTTGCCTATAGTGAGAGCGTCAATTTTCTTAGTGAGAGCATCTATCTTTATCTTCAAATCAGTCTCCTCCTTAATCTCATAGATGCCTCCTTTCCTAGGAGCACGAATGGACTTATCCTAACAGCTTGAAAAATCCCACTGCTGCAAGTTGTCGGACAGTTTGTCCAATGCCTTGTATGCTTCATCCCCTGTCAGACTTAAGAATACCCCCCCATTCATAGACTTAATCATGCTACGGTTGGGTTGAGTCAACCCTTGGTAGAAGAACTGAACAAGTCTCCACTTCTCATATCCATGTGGAGGGCATCTAATCAGTAACTCTTTAAAACGCTCCCAACTCTAAAAAAACTTCTCATCCTCCTCCTGAGTGAAAGAACTAATCTTCTTTCGATACTCATGCACTCTAGACATTGGGAAAAATTTATTATAGAATTTACTCAGCAGATTTTCCCAAGACGTAATAGACCCGGACGTGTTGGAATCCAACCATGCTCTAGCTCTATCATGAAGAGTACAATGAGCTGTAAATTCGATGTGGGATACTGCCCCTTGCGATTAATCGCAGCATGGTGCGATGCAATGTGTCTGGCGCGCGCTGTAAATGCTTCCTATCTGATATGGGATGGCTGGTCAATTGCGATTGATCGCAGCCCTGTTGCGCTCGAGTGCAGCACAGTGCGCTGCAATATATATGATACTGCAAATATTTCCTCTCCAATGTGGGATGTGCGTGTCACTTGCGATCGATCGTAAGTCTGGTGCGCTCGAGCGCAGGTGCGATTGATCTCATGCCTTGTGCGCACGATCGCATGTCCTGTGCGCTCGATCGCATGTCCTATGCGCATCCTCAGCTTTTGCTTTTTAAGCCCTGCAGTTTCCACATTGCTTCATTTTATTCCAAAACCTATAAAAACACAGAAAATAGATAAAATAGCACGAAATAACATAACTAAGAACTCAACAAATGTAAACTAAGGGGCTAAAACATGTAATATTTAGCACTCATCAGGGAGATTAAGCGAATACTTGAAACAATGGTAAATCCAAATCGAAAAGATTAGTCTTTGCACCTATTGGATGTGCTTTGGGCAAACCGAACAGCACACAAGATGGTTCTTGGAGCATCTCCTTATCGGTTAGTATTCAGCAAAGCATGTTACTTACCGGTAGAACTTGAGCATAGAGCATATTGAGCTATTTGAAATTTTGATTATGATTTGAAGATGTCCGGTGAGGAGAGGAAAATGCAACTTTGTGAACTTGCAGAGTTGAGGGATGATGCATATGATAATGCTAAGGACTTAAAGTCAAGAATGAAAGTGGTATATGATAAGAAAATACTCCAGAAAAATTTTGAACAAGGTAATCGAGTTTTTCTTTATGATTCTCGGTTACACTTCCATTTGGGAAATTACGATCATGATGGAAAAGTGAGAGTGTTTTTCCAAATGGAGTGATAGAAGTTGAAGATCCCTCCGACGGTCGTGCATTTCGAGTTAATGGCCAAAGGTTAAAGCTCTACTTGGAACATGAACGTGTTGAAGATAGGCCCGAAGAGATCTCTTTGGTGACCCCTGTTTATCCTTCTTAATCGGGTACTTTCGTTCCATTGTACATTAGTTTTATTTTATTTATTTATTTATTTAGTTTTCTTTACTTTTTCTTTCTTTCTTTCTCTTGACTTTTTTCTTTCACATTGGGGACAATGCAAGTTTTAGGTTGGGGGGTGGAGGACACATTTCCTATTTCATACCATTGAATTGTTTGGTGTCACTTTCTCTTTTTCGTTTTAATTCGCTTGTTAGGATAAATTGTTAGAAAAAAATATTTGAAAATTTTAAAAAAATTAGGTTTAGTTTTGTTTGTTTTTAGTATGTTTTGTATTAGTTTTTGAGTTAATTTATATGTCAATGATATGATTATAATTGAGATAGCAAATAGCTTTTAGAAAAAGTTAAATCTTACTTCGGTTTGAGAATAATTTTAAGTGTTGATCTTCATTTAGTTTGAGACTCTGGTTTGCGATAAGATTGCATGATTAGTCTAAAAAATTTAGAGAAGTTTTATGTGCGAATGTTTTGTGAATACTTTTACGGTCTCGACAAGCTCTTGAACTTATTTGATAATCACTTGAGGCGAAATCCTAGAATGCACACTACTTAGGATATGATGTAGGCCATCTTTGGACCGTTTGAGCCTTTCAAGCTTACCTTTGTTATATTTATCGCTAGTTACCTGTATGAACTTTTTTTTAAAAAAAAAAAATTAGCCTTGCTTCTTCCGATAGCCCGTTTACTTACCTTTATAAGCCTAAAAATATTTTATCCTTACTTTTCTTTTAAGAAAACTTAGTTTATACACATTTGTTGAGAAGCACTTAAGAGGAGTAAGGGTGGAAATATGAAAAAAAAATATTACTACCATAACCCAAGTACAGTAAAGGAGATAGGTTAGGGGTTGCAGAAAAGAGTAAAGAATGAAAACGGAGGTGAATGGTTATGTACTAGAAAATAAGAATAAAAAAAGTGAATTATGACAAAGAAAGAAAAAAAAGTGTTGAATTATTGAGAGAAATGCTCGAAAAATGCTTGAATGAGTTGGGTGTTGAAGTAAGGATATTTAGTGCTTAAAAAGGTTGTGTTTAAAATTAAGAGATTGAGTTCTTTTACTTGTTTAATCCTTCCCGTTCTTTCTTGACCTTTACCTTAGCCTAATGTTATAAGCCTATTAATGACCTAGTGATCTGATGTAGTGTGATTTTTCTACATTAGTGGAGATTGATTTGAAAAGTGAGCCTATGGAGTTTGATTTGTGATTGATGTCACGCAATTTAATATGTTTTTAGAGGCCAAGACTTGTATTTATGAATAGTGTGCATAAAATCATCCAGGTGTTTAAATTAATGGTTTGTGATAAGATGGATGTTTAAGAGTCGATAATGAATACGAGGTTGATGTTTGGATTGTTTTTGGACTTGGGTGGTATTTAATTATTCTATGTGTTGTGTGTTATGTGCAATTTTTAAGACAAAAAGTTGAATTACTCTTAGATTAACGCTAACATTGCTTTGTTTTGTTTTTAGGATTTTAGGTTTTGTTTTGATTTCTAGTATAGAATTTATTTCATTTTTTTCACTTGAATTGCTAGGGACTAGCAATAAGCTAGTTGGGGGTTATGATGAAAGTTAGAAAATGCATCTTAATAGTGTTTATTTGTTAGCATTTAGGGTTGATTTAGGGCTGGATTACACATTTATGCCTTAATAATTCTTAAGTGTCATTCTTGGTATATTGATTTATTTCGATGCATTTTCAGGTATTTTGGGTTTAAAGGAGATGGAAAAGCTACCATTGATTAAAGCACGAAGATTCTATGCATGTTCACAAGCATTTGGAAAGGAATTTCACTAAATTGCCAGAATTGCCCGTACATATCAGTCATTTTTGTGGATTAAACTGTATTGATTTAGGAAGAACGAGGAGATGAGCCATATATGCTTGGAAAGATCCGAATGTCTATTTTTTGGATAATTTTACAGCTCATAAATATGATTTTTCTAGAAAAAGTTATGGCAATTTTAGTAGACAAAGGTCAGGCAGTGAATAATTTTAGCGTGACAGATCAGTCATTTTTGCGGATTATACTACTTTAATTCAGGAAGAACCAGGATATGACTTATATATGCTTGAAAAGATCCGAATGCCTATTTTCTGAAGAAATTTATGGCTCATAAATATAATTTTTCTAGAGAAAGTAATGACAGTTTTAGTAGACAAATGTCAGGCAGAATCGGGCCTGGATGGCAGCAGAGCCGGGTCTGGATAATAGCAGAAGCACATGGCTTGAACAGAAACTCTAGGGTGACTTTTCTGTCTATAAAGCCATCTCCATACAGCTATATATAGGATTTTAAACTCAGAGAACAGGGGGAGGAGAGTTTTGGAAGAGAGCTTCCATCTTCTTCTTCCTCAAGGTGGTCAAGGATGAACTTCATGTCCAACTAAACTCTGAGCAGGGCGAAAGGATGAGTTTCTAGGTGTAGTTGTTCTTATTTCTATCTTTGATTCAGTTGTATGGATTAATTGTTAAATATTGTTTATGATTTACTCTTTGATTAAATAAGAAGGATTTGAATTCATGTGACAGCTGCAATTTATGTTCTTCTTCTCTTAGATTTTCTTAATCCGGTGATCACATTCTTCTTCTTCATATAAGTTTAGTCCAACTTTTCTTATGTCAAAATTATTTGTTGGTATTTGTCTAAGGTTTAAGCATGTCTAAACATGGTTCAAAGATGGTTAAAGTCTAAACCAAGGTTGGAAGATTAAAATACAGCATGTTAAAAGAGTGTACACATGTGTGTGCATCCATTTGGGTGTGTGTGCACACCCCTATTCAATAAGGGAAAAGAGTGCGCATAGCTGTGAAAGGGACAACATTAGTGTGTGCCTCACCTCTCCCTCACGAGCATTGTACCACCCAGCAAGGATGTAGTTTTAAGAAGGGCAGCGCCGCACCGCCCCTCCACCAGCACCGCACCGTCCAGAACATGGTGCAAAGGGGCTTTGCCTAGCGCCTCACCGCCCCCTGTTCAGCGCCTAGGCGCTAGGCACAATGAGGCACACATGGATAGCTTGTTTAAACCTCCTCTTAGGTGCATGGATGCAAGGTTAAAATGCACAGCACCACTTAGGATTGATGGAGGGCCATGGTTGATTGGTCATCAAGATCTAAGGGTGGAGAATGACACACAAGATTGGACAAGAAGTTGGTGCACTATATAAAGGGTCACCTAGGTTCAATCTCATATGATAAGATGTGAAACACATTGTGATAAAAGAAACAAGTGTGTGTGTGATAGACATACAAGAGAGAATTGTGTGAGAGTGCAAAGACACAGACATACAAGAGGGACTCATTGTAGAGAGGCTGGTTGTAAAAAAGAGAGATTAGTATAGAAAGTGATAAAGTCTTTCTTGTTCTCTTCTTTGTTACTTCAAAAACTTGAGCTTCTTGAAGAGGGTTGCTGTAATTGTAAAAATCCATTGATTTAGTGCAGAGAGTTCAGAGAAACTCACGGGGATGTAGGCTATTGTCGAACCTCAATAACAAATCGCTTGTCTTTTTTTCTTTCTTGCTTTCGATTGCTGTATTTCTTTCTACAAGTCATTCTAGATTGGGTGTTTGGAAGATCACCACCTAATCAGAGCCGGAGGAGCTTGCACAGCTGGGTATCAGAGCAAGAATAGAAGG
Organism: Bretschneidera sinensis; assembly: GCA_023935145.1. Classification (NCBI taxonomy): domain Eukaryota; kingdom Viridiplantae; phylum Streptophyta; class Magnoliopsida; order Brassicales; family Akaniaceae; genus Bretschneidera; species Bretschneidera sinensis. Next base: position 68,376,053 of record CM043698.1, on the reverse strand, counting down.
TATTGGAGCAAGACTCCAAGGGTCAACTTTTTGGGTGATTCAAGAACGGTGTAAAGATCAAGATCTGATCGTGTTCTTGAAGGTGATTCAAGAATGGTATTAAGATCTATCTTCGATCTGTGTTCTTAAGGTTTAGAAGAAGTTGGAAAGCATTTGTGGGTGCTGCATAAATCAAGGGATCTTCTCCGCAAGATGAGTTCAAATTTCGGTAATAAGAAGTTTGATGGAAAGGGAGATTTTGCCCTTTAGAAGCGGAAGATCAAGGCGGTTCTAGTGCAACAGAAAGTGGACTTGGCTATTGGAGAAGATGATGCTTTTCCAGCAAGTGTCACAGAGGACTAACGGAATGAGATGAAGAAGATGGCATGCAACACCATCTTCTTACACTATCTTCTTGCACATATCGGATAATGTCACAAGAGAGTGCAAAGACTCGGAAGATCCAGCTGCAATATGGAAGAAACTAGATGAGTTGTTTCTTATCAAGACTCTCCCGGATAAGAGGTATCTTTGTAAACAAATCTTTGCTTTTAAATTTGATCCTAATAAAGAGTTGCAAGATGATTTTGATGTCAAGATGAGAAGTGCATCAAGTGGAAGAGGGCCGTTTATTAGAAGAAGGCCAACAACTCGATATGGTAGCAACCATGGCTACAACTGGGACAAAGGTAGAGGAGAGAGCCATGAGGGAGTGCACAATAATATGCATGGCTACTACCAGGATAGAGGTAGAGGAGAGAGCCTTGGGAGAGTGCACAGCAACATACATAGCTACTACCGTGACAGAGGTAGAGGGGAGAGCCATGGGAGAATGCACAGCAACATACATGGCTACTACTAGGGCAGAGGTAGAGGAGAGAGCCATGGGAAAGAGCACTACAAACCGAGATTTGGAGGGAAGAGTTGCTACTACTACCATAAGGAGGGTCATGTCAAGAAAGATTGTAAGAAGATGACAAGGGATAGAGGAAGAAGCCATACCAAGAATGGAGAGGCTTCGGTTGCTAAGACAGAACAGCAAGATAATGATGTTCTTGTTGTGTGCTCAAGTGTGAGCAAGGAGCAAGAAGGCAACGAGAAATGGATCTTGGATTCCGAGTGCACTCATCACATGTGCCCTCACCGGAGTTGGTTCAAGAATTTCAAGGAAACCAATGATGAAAGGGTTTTCTTAGGGAATGATATTTCTTACCAAGTGAGGGGCACAGGAGACATCCAGGTGAGGATGTTTGATGGAATGACAACGTTGCTGGAGAATGTGAGGTATCTCCCAGATTTAAGGAGGAATTTGATCTCATTGGGGCAGCTGGATTCTATGGGATACACATGCAAGATAGAGGGAGAAAATATCAAGGCAGCCAAGGGATCTTTTGTAGTGATCAAGGCAGCAAGAAACGATGGACTTTATGAGATGATCGGAGAGACGGAGATCAATAATCAAGCAGCAAGCTTGATGGCTGATATGGATGAGGTAGCCCTTTGGCATACTCACTTGGGACATATGAGCGAAGAGGGCTTGCAAGTTCTCAGCAAGGATGGCCTACTTGGTGGAAACAAAGTAGAGGAACTCGATTTCTGCGAGTGTTGTGTTCTTGAGAAGCAACAGCGGGTCAGCTTCAACACCGGAGTGCACAAGTCTAAGAGTATTCTTAACTACATTCATGCGGACCTTTGGGGACCAGCAAGGACACCAACACAGGGAGGTAACATTTATTTTCTGTCTTTAATTGATGATTATTCAAGAAAGGTTTGGGTTTATTTGGTTAAAAATAAATCAGATGCTTTGAATAAATTAGTGGTGTGGAAAGGGTTGGTAAAGACTCAAATGGGCAGGGTAGTTAAGGGAATAAGAACCGATAATGGCTTAGAAATTTTTAACCAAGAACTTGATCAATTTTGTAGGTTAAATGGGATTTTAAGACATAGGACGGTTGTGGAAACCCCTAAGCAAAGTGGAGTTTCTGAGTGGATATGGAAAAGGTTAGGTGCATGTTAAATGGATCCGGATTACCCAAATGTTTTTGGGGGGAAGCTGTGTCTACTGCTGCATATTTGGTTAATAGATCACCCTCTAGGATTGTGTACCATAAGACTCCTAAAGAGATGTGGAGTGGAAAACCTCCTGAGTTCGACAACCTTAGAACTTTTGGGTGTGCTACATATGCACAACAAAATGATGATAGACTTAGCTCAGGATCTAGAAAGTGTGTGTTTCTAGGATATGGGGAAGGGGCTAAGGGGTATAGGTTGTGGTCTTTAGAAGGACTGAAACTCATAATAAGTAGGGATGCTATTTTTAATGAATTTTTATTTCCTTATTTGGAGAAAACTAACCCTGTAGGGGCTAGTGAGCAAACCAGTTTGGTTCTTGTGGAGCATAGCATCAAGGAGAATTCAGTTCAGGTAGAGCAGGGAAAGCAAGAAGGTTTAGACCAGGTAGAGCCCATTGATGAATGCCAAGCTCAGGACACTCATGAGAAGGTTGAACTGGAGGTTGATGATGACGGGAGTCGGAAGGACTATCAACTCACAAGAGACCAGGAAAGAAGGCTGGTCGGACCACCTTCAAGATATAGGTCTGCGGATGCTGTGAATGCAGCAGCTCCTTAGATAGAAGGAGAGATGAGTGAACAAGAGACTTACATTGATGCCATGGGATGTAAGGATTCTCCAAGATGGAAGCTAGCTATAGAGGAAGAAATGGATTCTTTGAGGAAGAACAACTTTTGGGAATTGGTGCATATGCCGGGAAATCAGAGAATTGTGGATTATAAGTGGACTTACAAGATCAAAGAAGGGTACCCTCTAGGAGATGAAGTCTAAAATAAGGCTAAGCTGGTGGCGAATGGGTTCACAAGAAGAAAAGACATAGATTTCACAGAAACTTTCTCACCTAGACACAAGGTGGAGAAGATGGTGAGTATCCTCATCTATATCATTAATGTGCTGTTGGTTCGGAATAGCAGGATGAGGATGGAAAGTTTTACATCTCAACTCAGTGAGGAGTTCGAAAGGAAGGATCTCAGCCTTACACAAAATATCCTTGGGATGTGTAGAATCCAAGAAAATGATAGAAATTGGTTAAGGGTTTCTTGGGTAATGGGTGTTCTCAATAGATTTGTGAGTAGTCCCGGAAAGAAGCATTGGCTTGGGATGAAGTGGTTGCTGAGGTACTTGAAGGCTCAATGGTAGTCGGTGGTAGCACTCATAACAACCGGGGTAGAATGCATAGCGGCTACGGAAGCCATAAAGGAGGCTATGGGGTGCAAAGGGTACGAGTGGGAGGTCCTAAAAGAGCATGTGGTAGTGTCTATAGATAGCCAAAGTGCATGGCACTTGTGGAGGAATCCTGTGTTCCATGAGGGGACGAAGCATATGGATGTTCGGTATCATTACATTCAGAAAAATGGTACGAAAGGAAGCATTCATGTTGATAAGAAGACCACGGAGGAAAGTCCTATAGATTTAGGCACCAAGGTTCTACCTCTAAGAAGGTCCAATCATTGCCTTGGACTTCTTAAGAATGGAGTTGGTTGATTAATGACTCAAGATGAGTTTGGATCCTGAAGTTCTCTGCACAATGGTTCGGGTTTAAACACTTAGACAAAGGTAGAGATTGTTGGTATTTTTCTAAAGTTTAAACATGTCTAAACATGGTTCAAAGATGTTTAAAGTCTAAACCAAGGTTGGAAGATTAAAATACAGCATGTTAAAGGAGTGCACACATGTGTGTGCATCCATTTCTGTGTGTGTGCACACCCCTATTCAACAAGGGAAAAGAGTGCGCACAGCTGTGAGAGGGATAGCACCAGTGTGCGCCTCACCTCTCCCTTACCAGTGCCGCACTGCCCAGCAAGGATGCAGTTTGAAGAAGGGCAGTGCCACACCGCCCCTCCACCAACACCGCACCGTCCAGAACGTGGTGCAAAGGGGCTTTGCCTAGCGTCTCATCGCCCCCTGTTCAGCCCCTAGGCGCTAGGCACAATGAGGCACACATAGATAGCTTGTTTAAACCTCCTTTTAGGTGCATGGATACAAGGTTAAAATGCACAGCACCACTTAGGATTGATGGAGGGCCATGGTTGATTGGTCATCAAGATCTAAGGGTGGAGAATGACACACAAGATTGGACAAGAAGTTGGTGCACTATATAAAGGGTCACCTAGGTTCAATCTCATGTGATAAGATGTGAAACACATTATGATACAAAACACAAGTGTGTGTATGACAGACATACAAAAGAGAATTGTGTGAAAGTGCAAAGACACAAACATACAAGAGGGACTCATTGTAGAGAGGTTGGTTGTAAAGAAGAGAGATTAATATAGAAAGTGATAAAGTCTTTCTTGTTCTCTTCTTTGTTACTTCAAGAACTTGAGCTTCTTGAAGAGGGTTGCTGTAATTGTAAAGAACCATTGATTTAGTGCAGAGAGTTCAGAGGAACTCACGGGGACATAGGCTATTGCCGAACCTCAATAACAAATCGTTTGTCTTCTTTTCTTTCTTGCTTTCGATTGTTGTATTTCTTTCTATAAGTCATTCTAGACTTGGGTGTTTGGAAGATCACCACCTGGGCATCTTGTGAAGGTGATTTCCAACATTGTTAGATGCAATTGATTTCTATAGATCTATCTTATAGGTTTGTCCATTACTGTAGTATTATTATTAAAAAATATCGCCGCTTCTTGATAATTTATAAGATAGATCTTGTATATTTGAATTGGAATTAAGGAGTAATTTATGACAATTACATTAGGGTATTTATATGCTTTGATTGAATATTTACCAATTGCTTGTTTGGGATGTGAAACTAGTAATTGAGATAAAACATTTAAGTCAAGATAGGAATAAGGCAACGAACTTAGTAAGGATTCCTAGAACCTTGTTATTTCTTTATTGAACTCTTCATCATATTTTCACAACTCTCTTATAATTTCATTAGTAAAACTCAGATTTTCTTATTTGAACTTTATCGTTTAGTATTAAGGTTTACACTTTCTCTTGTATTTCACTTTCCTTGTGGGATCGACACCTCAGCTATACACAATAATCGCGTGTTAGTTTGAGCGTTGTCAGAATGACGCATGGATGCGCTAGAGCTAGAGTTAGAGTTGTTGATTTGAAAGGGCATGGTAGGCCCTCAATATTTTTGACAAGTTGAGGCTGAGTCTGAATCTGTGGTTCTAGAAGGGAATATGTTGATAGTATGATTGATAGTAGTAATATAATTGATATTAGTAAAGGTATGAGAGTATCTGAAGTTGAAAGAGATGAGTTAAGATAAGCTCTTACACATGCTCTTGATAAATGAATGTAACAGATGATAGAAATGATAGTTTATAGCATAGACTTGATGAACAGGCTAGAGCAATGCTTGAGATTGTTGTAAATCTAGTAAATGGTAAATGTTCAAAAGTGGAAAGTGAGTTTATGCTCCAAATATAGAGAGATTATTTGGTATTTTACCAGTAACTGACAGGCAGATGATTGTCTTTGCTTCGTTTGAGTTAGAGAGAGAGGCCCTAGAATGGTGAAAGGATTTTCTTCCCAGGGTAAGTGCAGATGTTGATAGACTCTTAACCTGGAATAGGTTTAAGTAGGTTTTTCCTTGATAGATACTTTCCTTATACCTCTAGAGCCTAATAAAATAGAGATTTTAATTATTTGGGGTAAATGTATTGACTATAACTCAGTATGATAAGAGATTTGTGGCTTTGTTGAGGTTTGTACTGAAAATGGTAGACCTAGGAGAGAAGAAGTGCAAGAGGTTCATAGATGAACTACGTTATAAGATTTGATAAAAGAACTATCTTACATGAGGCATATGAATTATGTTAGATTGGTGGATATAACACTTCAGACTGAGAAGGATGTGATGGAAATGAGAGATATGAGAAATTAGCGGAAAAAGTCTAGATTCGAAAAACCCAGAGGTGGTACTAGCATGAGTGTACAATGTAGGAGACCACCCAGATGAAGCATTCCTTGTCATAGGGAACTATAGTTTATGAGTGCCAAATATTGCATATTTTGGCCCTCTAATTTACATTTGTTAGCTTAGGAATTTGTTACTTTGAGTTGTTTTCGTTGTTTTTCAGGTTTACAAGCACTGGAAAAGGAGTTTCACTAAAATTGCCAGAATTGCCCGTACAGATCAATCATCTTTGAAAATTAAACTGTATTGATTCAAGAAGAACCAGGATATGAGCCATATATGCTTAGAAAGATCCAGAAGTCTATTTTCTGGAGAATTTTACGGCTCGTAAAAATGATTTTTCTACAGAAAGTTATGGCCGTTTTAGTAGACAAAGGTCAGGCTGTGCGGGCTGTGCGGGATTTCAGCGTGAACAGAAGTTTTGAAGGGCATGTGAAGACTTAAATCCAACATCCCACATTGGTTGGAAACACGTTTCTATATCCCACATCCCACATCGGATTGGAAACACATTCCACTTGTGGTATTTGCCTATATAAGACCCACTCCACTTCATCATTCAGTGTACAATTCCTGAGCCACTTTGGTGTTTACCGGTGGACGTCCGCTAGCATTCTGGTGGATCCCGAAGGCATTGCTACCACGAGGGGAAGCGCCGCCCGTCAGTGAGTGGAATTTCTCCCATATAAAGTTGTTTATTTATTTCTTTATATTCAATTGTTTTAGTTTAAATGTTTAGCACTTGTTATTATAGTTTTATAGTTATGAGTGGCTAGACTCTTCAGCTAAGGTTGAAGATGAAGCCCCGCCGTTGTTTGGCGTAGTAGTTCAGATTTGCTTGTACAAATCTGACAATTTTTAGTATAAATGTTCTGTCAATTATTTGAGTTAATCTTATAATTGATTGAGTTTAAATTGTCTGTTGGATTTTCTTTGTGTTTCATCTGATGGATACATTGAATGCTTTTCGATTAAATTGGATTCCCTTTGTGATTTGTTAAGAGCGGATACATCGGGTGCTTTTGGTTTAGTTGGGATATTCTTTGTTTTTTGTCTTATAGTTGGATTCATTGAATGTTTTGATAGGCTATATTTTTAGAACATGTATGCTTAACTTCGGTGGGGTGGATTCGGAAACCTTAGTGCTTTTTATTATTAGATTTTAAATCAATTAAATTTAGTTTTAATTTATTTTGCAAATTATCATTCAAAATTCGAAACTAGGTTAAGATAGAGTTAATTTAGATTAAAAATTATATTTTCACAACGCAATTCCCTGTGGATTCGACCTCGTGCGCTTGCGAGTAATTTAAAACTCACAACAAGTTTTTGGCGCCGTTGCCGGGGAATCGTTTTGTTTGTGAAATTTTTTGGTCTGAATTGATTTTATTTTTCTACTAGTTAGTTATAAAAATAAAAAAATAAAAAAAAATAATTTAATTTAAAAAAAAATTAAAAAAAATGTGGATGAATCCAGTGCCGGTTTCACAGTCTTTAGAGGACGCCCTCAAGGATTTCATTAAAATGATCGGCCCGTCCCTCAATGCTGCCAACACATTCAATGTTGATAGCTGTTCCATCTGTGCTAGTCCTATGCATCTAGCACAGAATTGTCCATCAATGCCGGCTTGTGCCGAGTACCCCATGGAACAAATGAATGCATTCAATGACTGTTGTTGGGAATCAAATGGATCTTACTCCGAAACATACAATCCAGAGTGGTGGAACCACTCTAATTTTTCATGGGAGCAGAACCAACTGATGAATCAGGGAGGAGCCCCTTATAATCAATACCCTCCCGAATTTCCTCCACCAATACCAAGTTATGCCTATCCAGCACCATCACCCGCTTACCAAGCTCCCATTCAAGCGCCAGCGTTAGTTTCACAGTCATTGGAGGATGCTCTCAATGATTTCATGAAAACGACTAACCAATCTATGAGTGAAGTGATGAGTGCAACCATAGAAAACACCCAAGCAATTGCCGAGCTAGAGAGTCAAATTGATCAAATCGCAAGTTACGTGGGTGAAGGAGAGGAAAGAAAGTTCCCCAGTCAACCTGATCCTAACCCAAAGGAACAGTTTGCGGTGGGAAATTTATCAACTCCTATACAAGGGCAAGAAAGTGGCAACAAAGAAAAGAGAGATGCTGAGCCATCTACAGCCACACCTATCATTAAGGATCTCCCTAGGTCGTTTTTACCTAAAGCGCCTTACCCTGAGAGGAGTTTGAGGATCCCCTGGAGGCATGCTTTGCTCACTTTGGAGAGGACTTGGGCTTAGATAAGTTACTCGAGGAAGTGAATGCCATTTTGGAGTCTGATCCTCAGAAGAGTAGTGAGACGGAGGAGATTATGGATGAATCACGTATTAAGGACCCCATGGAGGCATGCTTTGCTCAATTTGAAGAGGATTTGGGCTTAGATAAGTTGTTTGAGCAAGCTAATGCTACTTTGGAGTCTGCACCTCTAAAGATCAGTGAGACGGAGGAAACCACAACACCTGAACCTCATAAGAAGGAACTTAAGCCTTTACTGGATAATCTTGAGTATAAGTTCCCAGGTCCAGCAGATTCTTTGCCTATAATTATAGCTTTAGATTTGGGTGATGCTCTAGAGGAGAAATTATTGGACGTCTTAAGAGAGCATCAGGAAGCTATAGGCTGGACTATTGAAGATGTCAAAGGAATCAACCCCTCGGTGGTGACGTACATGATACAGTTGGAGGAGAATGCCAAGCCATCGAGGGAGCCACAAAGAAGGCTTAACCCTGCTATGCAAGAGGTTATGAGCGCCGAAGATATTAAGCTGTTAGAGGCAGAGATCATTTATCCCATCTCTGATAGCAAGTGGGTGAGCCAGATTCATGTTATGCCCAAACGTGCTGAATTAACGGTAGTGCAGCATAAGGACAACAAGTTGGTTCCAACTCGTGTTCGGTCAATTTGGAGAGTGTGTATCAGCTACCGTAAATTGAATGCTGCCACTAGGCCTGATCATTTTTCATTCCCATTTATTGATCAGATGGCGGAGCATTTCGTTGGGCTTGTTTACTAATGTTGGGTCTGGCTGAAGACATTAAACTTAGCGCTCATGGGAGGCACCCCACAGCTTATCTTTTCTTTTGTTTATTTATTAATTTGCATTTTTATGATTAATGTTTGTTTCCAGTATTTTTTTGTTTTCCAGTTTTTATTTTTCAGGGACAAAGCGTACTTCAGTTCAAGTTTGGGGGTATGCTATGAGCCATACCAGTCCAGATAGTTCTCCATATCTCAGGTCAGCTCTTTCCATATTAGTCACACATTGGGGTCAATGTGTAATTTAAGTTTGGGGGTATAGGAGACACATCACACACTTTGTCCTAATTTGTTGTCTTTTCGTCATAGAGATAAATGCATGCTCATGTTATCGTGAAATTTTAGTTGATCTAAACATTTTCTGTGATGTAATGTCATTGGTGAGCTTAACATTTTGAACACATGATCTGGTGATAAATTTTTAAAATTTAGTTACTTACTTTAGGCATTTTGAGAATTCACATGTTTGATCTAATCTAACACGAGCACATTAGCACAAATTATGTGAGGTATGACATGTGATTTTAATGTGTATTTTTTCTTATCTTAACTGAAACTGGATGACTTGTTGGATGAACTCTTGGGCATAGGAAAATATAAAAATAAAAAAAAATTATCAATAAACTTTTCGCTGAGTAACTGGACCTCTTGCCTCAGTAAGCAGTAAGTGTTCACGTCAAAAGGTGGAATTTTGCTTGGTCATATTAAGGTCGGTTTAATTTCGTAGCCTTTTTGACTCGAGTTACTATAGTACAGAGTCAGAGGTAAACATGATTTGTTGCTTTTGTAGCTCAGGTTAATATCGGCGGGACTCTTAGTTTTAGGAGACAGGTTATGGGAACTGCGAGTCATGGCAGAGGAAGTAAGTATGCCACTAAAAGGAAGTGGTAATTTGACTTATGATTAAGAGACAGAAGTTTATCATAGATATATTCAGATAAGATATTTATCCCATAATTGTTCTAATTTGAGGTGCTTTGTATATAGAAAATGTGGACATATCAATGTTGGTTGATCTTGGTGCAACCCATTCTTTTGCATCCAGTATTCATATGAAGTCTATTGAAGTATGTATTAGACCTTTGATGCAAAATATTTTTGTTGAAGTTCCCACTAGAGATAGAGTGAAAATTATAAATGTTTACAAGGGTTGTGTGATTTGTATTAGTGATAGAGAATCTGAAGCTGATTTTTTATCTTTGAATATGGTTGATTAAAGAAGGTAGTGTTCTAGATATGGACATGAGGAGTTTAACTTTCAGGGAGAACATAAGATACTCTCGAACTATCTTATTTTGCTCTGACCACTAGGAGATGGTTGAAGAAGGGTTTTAAGGAGTATTTGGCATACATAATGGATTTTAAAAAGGAAAATAGGAAGTTAGAATAAATATTAGTGTTGAAAGATTTTTCTAATGTAATTCTTGATAAGTTGCCTAGGTTGCCTCCCAATAAAGAGATTAAATTTCTCTATTGATATGATATCAAGTTCATCATATATATCTGTAGCACCATACAGAGTGGCACCCACTAAGTTAAGATAGCTGAAAGTTCAAGAATTTTTAGATAAACAATTTATCGGACCTAATGTAATTGGGGAGCCCCTGTGTTGTTCGTGAAGGAGGAAGATGGAATGATGAGATTGTGTATAGAACACAAATAGTTGAATAAGAACAAATATCTTTTACCCAGGATAAATGAATTGTTTGAGCAGTGCAAGGAGTGAGAGTGTTTTCTAAGATAAACCTAAGATCAGGTTATCACTAGTTAATGATAGAGAAGGGAGACGTGCCTAAGACTGCTTTTGGGAATGTTATGGTCATAAGCTTTTTGTGATGTCATTTGGACTGACTAATGTTCTAGAAACATTCATCAACTTGGGCTTCGTATCGGGCTTCGTCAATCAAGTCGGCGTTCATTCACAAGCCTTCCTCATTTTTACTTCGTTCGAAGTGTTGCACACGTATCGAGGGTACCCCAATTTCAAGAGGGATGACTGCTTTAGAACCATATGTCATAAAAAATGGGGTTTCTCCTGTGGGAGTATGAGTGGTAGTCCGATATACCCAGAGGACATTGGGAAGCTGATCTGCCCATCGTTTATCCGCTTCGACAAGTCTTCTTTTGATGCCTTATAAAAGCATCCTATTGGTTACCTCGGCTTGGCCATTAGCCCGTGGGTATCCAACAGATGAGAATCGGTGCTCAATGTGGAGGTCTTTGCAGAATGTCTTGAATCAAATGCTATCAAATTGTTTCTCATTATCGGTGATTAGTACCCAAGGTATACCGAACCGGCACATGATGGACTTCCAGACGAAGTTTTGGGTTTGATGATCCGTTATGTTGGCTAGCGGTTCCACATCAACCCACTTGGTGAAATAGTCGATGGCTACGATGAAATGTTTTTTTTGTCCTGAGGTTCCGGTAAAGGGGCCGAGTATGTTTATTCCCCTCATAGAGAAATTGAGAGGACTTGTGATCAAAGTGAGAAGGTTAGCCGGCTGGTGGGGCATGAGAGAGTATTATTGGTAGCTTTTGCACTTTCGAACCAAATCTGTGGCTTCTTTCTTTATTCCGGGCCAGTAATACCCCTGTCGGAGCACCTTGAAGGCAAGGGCCCATCCCCCGAGGTGATTTTCGCATATCTCCTCATGGACTTCTTAAAGGGCGTAGTCAGCTTCGACCTGATTAAGACACCTTAGGTAAGGTGTGGTTAGGGCTCTTTCATATAGTTGTTCATCCATGACTATGTATCGGGATACGCAGGAGATTAGCTTCCTTGATTTGCTCTTTTGCTCGGGGACTTCCCCATTTTTCAAGTATCGGAGGATCGGGTCCATTTATGTTTCTCCTTCCATTACTGGTAGTACTGGAGCTTCATCAATGCTCGGGATGGTGAGGGTCTCAAGATATACGGCTTGAGTTGGTTCGAGATATCGGGAGGAGGCCAGCCGAGCCAAGGTGTCCGCTTTAGAATTTTCAGCCTGTGGGACGTGAGTTATCTGGAACGTCTTGAATCTGGCGGCGAGGTGGTGAGCGGTTTTTTCTCCTCGGGCCTTGAATTCCCTCGTCATTTGACTTATCACTAGTTGCGAGTCACTGTACGCGTCCAAGATCTCGGCGGTCAGTGCCTTTGCCAGTTTCAAACCTGCAAGTAGGGCTTCGTATTCTGCCTTGTTGTTGGAAGCTTTGAATTTGAACCTCAAGGAATATTCGATGACGAATCCATCTGGGTTGCAGAGGATAAGTCTTGCCCTACTCCCAGTAGTGTTCGAGGATCCGTTCACATGAAGGGTCTACCTTGGACGTTGCCCCTCTGGCTCCAAACTTGCCCCTTCGTTTGGGTCTATTGGGAGGGTCGTTTCGACGATGAAGTCAGCAAGAACTTGGCCCTTGATTGCCTTGCAAGGGTGATACCGGATATCAAACTCCCCGAGCTCTACCGACCACTTGACCATTCTCCCGAAGACATCTGGGTTGTGCAGGACCTGCCTCAGGGGCTGGGTTGTTAGGAGGACGATAGTGTGTGCTTAAAAATAGGGCCGGAGTTTCCGTGCCCTAACTATGAGGGCGTAGGCTACTTCGTCTATCGGAGGATACCTTGCTTTTACTTCGTGGAGGATCTTGCTAATGTAATAGATAGGTTTTTGGACTCTTTAATCTTTTCGAATCAGGATAGAAGTTATGGCATTTTGCCTAGCCGATAAGTATAAGAACAGTTCTTCACCTAAGAAAAGTTTGGTCAAGAGCAGGGGTAAGCTCAAGTACTTTTTCAGCTCCTCAAACGCTTACTGATAGTCTTTTATCCAAGTGAAATCCCTTGCCTTCTTGATGGCTTTGAAGAAAGGGAGGCATCTTTCTGCGGATTTGGACATGAAGCAGTTCAGGGTTGCTATTCGTCTAGTGAGCCGTTGCACTTCCTTCACGGTCTTAGGAGGGGCCATATCAATGATGACCTTTTTATTTTCTCTTAACTAGCTTCTATCCCTTTCTAAATGACCATGTTCCTCCGGTTACTCGGAATGCGCACTTTGTCGGGATTAACCTCATCTTGTGTTTGCACAAAACTCCGAATGCTTCTTTCAAGTCGGAGTCGTGGTTTCGTGCCTCGGTGCTCTTGACTAACTTATCGTCCACGTAGACTTCATGTTTCACCCAATCTACTCTCTGAAGATCTTATTTACTAGCCTTTGATAAGTAGCACCAGTGTTTTTGAGCCCAAAGGGCATGACCTTATAGCAGTACAGTCTTTGACTAGTGACAAAGGCAGTATTGTCTTGGTCGGGTTCATGCATATGGATCTGGTTATATCTGAAATATGCATCCATGAAGGTGAGGAGCTCGTGTCCCGAGGTAGTGTCCACTAGCTGGTCGATCCGTGGTAGGGAAAAACTGTCCTTTGGGCAGGCCTTGTTCAGATTGGTGAAGTTGATGCAGATCTGCCACTTACTATTGACCTTTCAGACCATCACCACATTGGACACCCAGTTAGGGTATTTTGCTTCTCGAATGAAATCAACCTCGAGTAACTTGTCCACCTCTGTTTTGATGGCGATCAGCTGCTCTGGGGCGAATGGCTTTTTCTTTTAAATGATGGGCTTATGCTTCGAGTCTACGTTCAGACGATGTTCAATAGTTTTGGGGTCGATCTCGGGCATGTCTGACGTGGACCAGGCGAATAAGTCTTGATTTTTCTTGAAAAGGGAGATAAGTGCATTCTTGTGGCTTTTCAGGAGGCTGGACCCGACCTGAACCTTTCGAGAAAGATCCTCACCAAAGGGAACCAAAGTTAGCTCCTCCACGGGTCATCCTCTTGAAGTCTTTACCTCACCTCGAAGGTCTTCCACCTCGAGGGGTAGGGCTTCGGTCTTCTTTTCTTCTTTGATGGTATTCAGGTAGCAGGACCTAAAGGCCTGCTGGTCCCCTTTGACCACTCCAACTCCCTCGTCAGTGGGGAACTTGACCTTCAGATGATAGGTAGAAACAACTGCTTTAAGCTTGTTAAGGGTGGGCCGACTAAGGATCATATTATAAGACGACAATTGCTTGACTACCAAGAAAGTGGTTTGGATGGTGGTTGTTTATGGTGTCGTTCTTACGGTGATGGGGAGGACTATGCTTCCTTCCGGGAACTCTGGGGTTCCACCGAAATCGTAGAGAGGAGTGGGGGCCGGTTCTAACCGTTCATCTTTCAACTGCATACGTTGGAATGCATTGATTACGCCCAAAACATAACACGGTTGTTGTAGCACAGCTATGGGGTGTCGATTCCACAGAGAAACAAGTTAACTACAAAAGAATGTGTGAACCATAACAAAAACGATAAAGATTTAAGTGAGAAAATATGAACTTTTGGTAATGAAGTAATTGTGTAAAATAGATTGTAAAATATAATAAGGAAACAACAAGGATCCTGGAATCCTCTCTAGGTTCGTTGCCCTATTCCTAATTTGATTAAATTGTTTTTATCTCGATTGCGAGTTTCACATCCCAAACAGGCAATCGGTAAATATTCAATGAGCACATATATAAACCCTAATATGATTGTTATGAAATACTTTTTATTTTCGATTAATGCACACATGATCTATCCTATAGGTTTATCAAGAAACGACAATATATCTTTGTTTACAATATTGCAGTAATGGATAAACCTAAAGGCTAAATCTACTGGACTCAATTATACCCAAAAAATCTTGACATAAGAAAAGCAATCAAGGAGAAAGATACAATCACTGGAATAGATAAAATCTTATAATTAGCTTAAAAAGTAAATCATAACAATGTTTTGACAATAAATTCCTATTACAACTGAATCAAATAAGGGAAGATAGGAACAACTACACCTAGGGATTCATCCCTTCGCCTTGCTTGGAGATTAATTCGCCATGGGGCTCATGGTTGAAAACTTTGATGGGGAAGAATTGGTTGTTTCCTTCAGTTTTCCAAGCTTCCAAAAGATCATCTATCTTCAACCCTAAGTGATCTATTTATAGTACAAAGGTCTAAGGTTGTTTTCGGGTTTAATCTATTGTTAAAACCCTAATTAAGTTCTGACTCGGAGATATAACATCGTGTATGCGCTATGGTGCTCCTTTATAGGTGCTGCGGTGTTGGCTTTAGCTTTGGTTGGGTGTACTTCTGGGCACCATGGTGCTGGCTGAGGAGCACCGCGGTGCACACTGATGGTTCAAGATGTGGAGGTTTCTGGGCACCGCAGTGCTAGCTGGGGGGCACCGTGGTGCACACTGATGACTTGATTTTTTTCTTTATGTTTGCTTCTCTATAACCACTTCGACACTCCGTTATGCATGGAATCTTGGCGCTTTAAGCAACGATCGCTTTTTCTTCTCTTTTGGACTCAAAGTACCTGAAAATGCAAAGAAATAAGTCTGTGCTCCAATAATATCACTTTAGAGTTATTAACATATAAAAGTGCAATAAAGACCGAGATCAATCCTAAAATGCTAACAATTAAACACTGTTGAGATGCATTTTATGGCTCTCATCACAACCCTCAACTAGCTTATTGCTAGTCCCTAGCAATTCAAGTGAAAACAAAAGATGAATTCTATGGTGGAAATTGAAGTAAAGTAAAGCAATATTAGTGTTAACCAAGAGTAATTCACATTTTGTCTCAAAAATTTCACATAACACACAGCACATAGAATCATTTAAATTCACCCAAGTTCGAAAGTGATCCAAACATCAATCTTAAAATCGTTATTGACTCTTAACATCCATCTTACCACAATCCATTAATCCGAACATCTGGATGATTTTATACATAAGATTCATGAATACAAGTCTTGGCCTCTAAAACATGATAAATTTCGTGACATCAATCACAAAAACAAGCTCCATAGGCTTACATTTCAAACCACTCTCCACTATTGTAGAAAAATCACATTACATTATATCAATAGGTCTTTAATAAGCTTGTAACGTTAGGCTAAGGTAAAGGTTAAGAAAGAATGGGAAGGATTCACAAGTAAAAGAACTCAATTTCTTAGCTTTAAACACAATCACTTTTAAGCACTAGATAACCTTTCTTCGACACCCAACTTTTTCAACCATTTTTCGAGCATTTTTCTCAAATCACCACTTTTCTTTTCTTTTCTTCCTTCTTTGCCATAATTCACTTCTCTTTTCTTTTCTTTTGTATTTTGGCATAAGACCATTCACCTCCTTTTTCATTTTTTTTTCTTTTCCACAATCTCCAACTGATCTCCTTTAATGTACTTGGGTTATGGTTTTCATATTTCCATCCTTACTCCTTTTAAGTGTTTCTCAATAGATGTGTATAACTAAGTTATTTTAAAAGAAAGGTAAAGATAAAATATTTTAGGCTCATAAAGGTGAGTAAATGGGCTATTGAAAGAAACAAGGCTCAAATTCTTTTTCAAGAAAAATGCTCAAACAGGTGACTAGTGATGAATATAGCAAAGGTAAGTTTAAAAGGCTCAAACGGTCCAAAAATGGCCTATATCATATCCTAAGTAATGTGCATTCTAGGAATTCGCCTCAAGTGATTATCAAATAAGTTCTAAAGCTTGCCGAGACCACAAAAATATTCACAAAATAATCACACATAAAACTTCTCTAAATGTTTAAGATTAATCATACAATCTTACCACAAACTAGAGTCTCTAACCAAATCAAGATTGACACTTAATGTATTCTCAAACCAAAACAAAATTTAACTTCTTCTAAATGCTGTATGCTATCTCAATTAAGCTTATATCATTGACATGTGAATTACATCCAAGGCAAATACAAAGCATGCTTAAAACAAAAGGTAAGGGAAGGTAACTGTTGTGCGATAATATACCTAAATAAATAGGTGAATGATCGGACTTTGTTTTACTTGCAAGTGCACAAGGTCAACAATGTAGCATAGTGTGCGAATGCAAGATCATCTCCACAGGGATTGGTAAATTTAACTTTAGAATTAGTTTCGCAGTAATAAAAAGATAAAAATAATAAAATAGTTAATTTTGATAAAGATAAAATAATAAGGATAAAGGCGTAGGGACTTGATATCCACCACTAATTATGCTACCACAATATAACAGTATGCCAATGCTTTACTCATGCCATGTATACCTACTGGTTGCCAACCTAAGGGCATGGTATCTACTCCTTAAGCTATTGATTTCCCTAAGCAACGAGTTAGGCATGGTATCTACTCTAACTCTTTTCTTCCTTAAGGGATTCAGCATGGTATCTGCTTGAGTTGTTCCTTAAGAAAACATAAGTACTATGGAAATCGACAACCACATGAGACCCAGGGCATGGTATCTACTCCCAGTTTCCCATGTTTATTAACCTGGGTATCCGGATAAGATATCCCATGTTACTAATGTTAGACCCAGGACTCGATCATCCAAATTGATCTAACTAACAAGTCCATACCACATGCACATATTGATCAGATATATACATATGAGGAATTTAAATAAAAGCAGATATTAATCAAGTTTAAGCAACACAACATAAATATCGCAAGCACCAATACTAAATTTATTGAGTAAACATAATTAGGGCTTCAACCAAGCCCTACTAAGAATTTAATTACACATAATAAAACAAAAAGAAAAGAAGAAACCCGAGAGAAGAGTCGTCAATTCCGCTCCACGGTCTCCTTCTCCAAGCTAAAGCAAAAGATAAAAGAATGGATCTAAGAAGTGATCCCCCCAAGAGGTGATGCCTTTTGTGTGTGATTTACAAGTGTATTTATAGGTCTTTGAGAAGTCCTAATCGGCTCATGAGTTCCTAAACTTTCCTAAAACGCAAAACTCTTTTATTTCCAAAATAGGGTTATTTCCAAAACAGGGTTCTGCAGTTTACTGTTCACGCCCGTACATGTGGGCTCGATAGTATATGTGGTGCGCTCGATCGCAATTCTGCACTCGATCGCACAAAGGAGTGCGCTCAATCGCAATCTAGCCAGCAGCTGCTCCAGGATTTCCAGATTTCTTCCTTTAAGTGCCAAAAATGCTTTTTTTTTTTCTCTAAGACCCTATAAAAACGTGTAAAACACAAAAGTGAAGTAAAATAGACTAAAACATATAGATAAAGAACTTAACAAATGTAAATTAAGGGGCTTAAATATGAATATTTAAGCTCCTATCACACCCCCAAACTTACATATTGCTAGTCCCTTAGCAATACAAAACCAAAAACTAAATGAAAAACAAAGACGTAAAGATAAATCCAATGCTCATGGTGTCCAACAAAAGTTTAGGTTTCACATAAAACTATGATGCGCATTCATGAGCAAGCTTAACAAGTATAAACACATCTTTGCAATGAATACGAGTTTTGAATACAAATCACTTTCATGAGGCAGGTTAAGACATCACAAGTTTAACTGACTGTGTGGTGGACTAGCACATAAAAGATTGGGTTACCAAATAATTCTAATGTGTAGTGTTTCGATGACTCAAGATTCACCAAATTTTCTATTAGAATCAACAAAGATGGCATAGATTTTCTTCTTTTCTTTTATTTGTGAGATTTTTGCCAAGTTAGTTCCCTTAAGCTTTTTATTTGACTCGTGTAATGAGCATTTAGCCAATGACTCCCAAACCAGATGGTTTTAGGGCATTAGGTGTAGAAACACCCCTAAAGGCTTACTAACTCGAGTCAAAAAGGCTACGAAACTAACTGATCTTAATGCTACCGATCAAAATATTCCACCTTTTGACGTGACACTCACTGCTTACTGAGGCAAGAGGGCCAGTTACTCAATGGAAAGTTCTTTTTAATGATCTTTAGGAGCATTTTTTTTCCTTTTCTTTTTGAGCAATAACGAACTTTTTTTTATTTTCTTATGCCACCGCGTTAATCTAATAGGTCATCTGGTTCACAGTCAAGCAAAAGAAACATACAAATCAAAATTACATGTCATACCCCACACAACTATGTGCTAATGTGCTCATGTTTAGTTTAAGTCGAACTTGTGAATCCTTAAATGCCTAAAAGAAAGTGATTATGGTTCGAAACTTAATTATTGGCCCATATGTTCAAGGTGTTAAGCTCACTTATGAAGTCAAATCGTATTGTTTGTTTAGAACACCCAAAAATTTTGGAACGGAATGAACATGTATTTATCTATGAAAAACAAAAAAACAAAAAAAAAAAACTGGGACAAGATGTGTGTGAATGTGTCTCCCATACCCCCAAACTTAAATTACACATTGTCCCCAATGTGTGAATAACAAGGAAAGAGCTGACCTGGGAGATGGAGAACTAGCTAGGTCGGCATGGCTCATAGCGTACCCCCAAACTTGAACGGATGCACACATTGTCCCTAAAAAAGAAAAACTAATGTAATACGGGAAAACAAGAAGTAATAAAAATAAATAAATAACAATAAATACGTAAAATAATAAAAATAAAAGGATGAGCTATGGGGTGCCTCCCATGAGCGCTAAGTTTAACGTCTTCAGCCGGACCAAAGTTTATTTTTCCCCAAAACTAAGAGTGGCAGCAGCTAGCATAGGAAGTGTCTTATTCTCTCCCATATAAGCATAAGATAAGTGCTCGGGCAACTGCTTGAATTCCAAGTTAGGTGCCTGTACAATAAAAGGGGGAAGAATAGTATTAGTAGGCCCAAGAATTTCAAATGGATCGGTGTACTTACTTGGAGACTTTGGAAAGGCCTCTAGAAGGTGCATAGTTTCAATGATGTCATCAGTAACATCCTTGCATTTGGGCTCAATATCTGATCTTGGGATACTATAGGTAAGAGCAGTTTTTACTGGATCAATGTGATGGACCTGAAAAGCCTCCTCAACAACACTTTGTGTTATGCATACATTAAAACATTTTATATTATCTAGGGATAATTTTAATGCATTATATCTTTCGATTTCAACCTTCTCACAATTTACCTTCTCCATCTCACTTACCTTGGATGTGGATGCTTGTGCAGGCTCATCAGTTTCAATGATCTTACCATTTGTTAGAGTTGTCACGGCATTTAGTTGTTGATGTCCTCTTAGAGTAGGTAGTGGTTGGACTAGAAGTTCACCCAACTTTCTTTCACTCAGCTCCTTAGCCAATTGCCCCATTTGTTCCTCGAGTCTTTGAATGGCTTGCTCATGTTTTGTAGTGGTTTGTCGTTGCTCAATCATGAACTGTTCTTGTAAAGTCATCAATTGCGTCATAAGACTCTCTAGGTCACTGTTTTCTGATTTTGGTACTAGTTGGGCTGCTGGTTGGAAGTGTCGCTGCTGTCCTTGAAGATTCAAAGCATTTTGAGTGTTGCTCCATGAGAGGTTGGAGTGGTTCTGCCATCCAGGATTGTAGGTATTTGTATATGTGCTGTTCGGTCCCTCATAATTTGCTTGCTCTTGATCTGTAGTTGAATACAGAGGACAAGTATAAGTATTATGATCAAAATGAAAGTATATAGCACATACCTAGTGTTGTGTAGCCTGCGGACTAGGTAAGTTGTTCTGATCAGCCGTGGCTTTTATGAGCATGTCTAGCTTTCTTTCCATAGCAGCCATCTGATTTGAAGATCTATCATTGAAGCTCACCTCATACATACCCTTGCTTTTAATTTCTTGTCTACCTTTTGAGGAGAATTGTTGGGTGTGCTCACTTAATGTCTCAAACAGTTCCATGGCTTCTTCACTAGTCTTCTCCATCAGCACACCTCCACAACCAAAATCCACTATACCTTGATTTATGCCACTCAAACCTTCATAGAAAGCTAGGACCAGCTCATCTCGAGGTAAGTTATGATGTGGACATTTGAGTAGCAGCTCATTAAAGTGTCCCTATGCCTCAAAGAAAAAGTCTCCATCCCTCTGTTGGAAGGATTGAATCTCCTTCCTCATCTGCCTTGTCTTTTGGGCTGGAAAAAATTTCCTTAGAAATCTACTGGATAGCTCTTCCCAAGTATGGATGGAATCTGCAGGCAATGAATGATACCACATTTTAGCATTATTTTTTAATGAAAAAGGGAAAAGAATTAACCTGATTCCCTCTTGATCTAGGCCCCGAATATGCTGGAACTTGCAGAGATCACAGAATTCTCGAAGGTGCAAGTGTGGATCCTCAGCAGGTATACCCCTAAAATGAGTCAAGGCACTGAGTATATGCGGAGATATGTAATAATTTTCTTCCGCCTTAGGTTGATATGCAATGCACGAAGGATGGTTAAGGTTCTGTGGAATGAAGGATTGTTTCATAGGTCTCCGTTCTGGTGGCAGTTGGTTGTAAAGCTGTTCCATTGGTGCTTCACCCTCAAATTCTTCTTCTTTCTCCTCGAAGTTGTTTCTAGGCCTCTTTTGAATGATCTGCTCACTCTCTATATCAAGTGGAAGGATGGTTGGGTTCCTCACTTGAAGCCCTTGCATGAATCAGTAGGAATACCTTAGTGTAGCAGCTTCAGTACTGTTGCTCGGGTAGTCTCAGAACTATTTGCGCTCGAGCGCACATTGAACTACGCTCGATCGCAGACTTGCACTCGATCGCACAAGGCACTGCGCTCCATCGCAATGAGGACAAAAACTCCTCCTCTGCACACCTGAACAGAAAACGAAAAGGAGGAATAAATATGATTTTTGATAAAAATAAAAATAAAACAGAACAAAATAAAATAGAATAAATTAAAATAATAATAAATAAAAAAAACTAACGAAAATAATTCCAAAAAAAAAATTTAGTACAATCCCCGGCAACGGCACCAAAAACTTGTTGTGCGTTTATCCACCTAAATAAATAAGTAAATAATCGCACTTGTTTTACTTGCAAGTGCACAAGGTCAACAGTGTAGTATAGTGTGTGAATGCAAGATCATCTCCACAGGGATTGGTAAAGTTCAATTTAGAATTATATTCGCAATATAAAATGATAGAAATAATAAAAGCGTTGAGAAATAATAAAGATAAAATACTAAGGATAAAGGCGTAGGGACTTGATATCCACCACTAATTATGCTACCACAATATAACAGTATGCCAATGCTTTATTCATGCCATGTATACCTATTGGTTGCCAACCTAAGGGCATGGTATCTACTCCTTAAGCTATTGATTTTCCTAAGCAACGAGTTAGGCATGGTATCTACTCTAACTCTTTTCTTCCTTAAAGGATTCAGCATGGTATCTGCTTGAGTTGTTCCTTAAGAAAACATAAGTACTATGGAAATCGATAACCACATGAGACCTAGGGCATGGTATCTACTCCCGGTTTCCCATGTTGATTAACCCGGGTATCCGGATAAGAAATCCCTTGTTACTAATGTTAGACCCAGAACTCGATCATCCAAATTGATCTAACTAACAAGTCCATACCACATGCACATATTGATCAGACATATACATATGAGGAATTTAAATAAAAGCGGGTATTAATCAAGTTTAAGCAACACAACATAAATATCGTAAGGCACCAATACTAAATTTATTGAGTAAACATAATTAGGGCTTCAACCAAGCCCTACTAAGAATTTAATTACACATAATAAAATAAAAAGGAAAGAAGAAACCTGAAAGAAGAGTCGTCAATTCCGCTCCACGGTCTCCTTCTCCAAGCTAAAGCAAAAGATAAAAGCATGGATCTAAGAAGTGATCCCCCTAAGAGGTGATGCCTTTTGTGTGTGATTTACAAGTGTATTTATAGGTCTTTGAGAAGTCCTAATCGGCTCATGAGTTCCTAAACTTTCCTAAAACGCAAAACTCTTTTATTTCCAAAATAGGGTTATTTCCAAAACAGGGTTCTGCAGTTTCATGTGTGCTCGATTGCATATGTGGTGCACTCGATCGCAATGCTATGCTCGATCGCACAGAGGAGTGCGCTCGATCGCAATCTAGCCAGCAGCTGCTCCAAGATTTCCAGATTTTTTCTTTTAAGTGCCAAAAATGCTTCTTTTTCTCCAAGACCCTATAAAAACGTGTAAAACACAAAAGTGAAGTAAAATAGACTAAAATATATAGATAAAGAACTTAACAAATGTAAATTAAGGGACTTAAATATGAATATTTAAGCTCCTATCAGTAACACCAAGCAATTTTAATGAAAAAGAAATACGTTTCTTCCACCCCCAACTTAAAAATTGCATTTTCTTTAGTGTTAAAGAGAGAGTAAAGGAAACTCCCTTTGTAAGCACGAGTGCACAGGTGCTGAAGAATGTGCACCACCAGGTGAATTGCATGCCATTCTTCTTGCTGAAATTTTGATCTACAACATAGAACAAGACAACAAAAAGAAAGCAACTACGGTGTACCCTTAAGATTCCCACCATATGTTAGGTTAGCACATAAAATGGAGAAAAATAACTAAAATGAAAAATAAAATAACGAAAAATAAAATAATGGAAAGGAAAATAAGAGACAAAACCCAAAACTAATCCTCTAAGTCCTCACCATCTTCTTCATTCCCTTCATTCTCTTCACCTTCCTCGGGAGGTGGATCAAAAGATGAACCCGGATAGGGTGTCATAGTAGGAAAGTGATCCATATTACAACCAGTAGCGGAGGCAAGGTGTTGGTACATCTGACCAAAGGAAGAGTAGACCCCCGCTTGATAATTGGCTTGCCGAGCTAAGAATCAGCCTTGCCTAGCCAGGATTCGGTCTTGATGATCTATCATATCAAGCAACAGTTTCTGATGCTTGTCAAAATAACTCTCTAAACGCTCAAGGCGCTTGGCAACCGTGAAATGCCTAGAGGGGGGAGAGTGGGCAGCAATTACTGCCCCCTCTCCCGGAATTGGCAGCTTTGAGGCTTTAATCTGAGCTAGCAGGCTATCATCGATGCGTTTTTTGGGTTGCTGGGCCTCCTCATCAGGACTATATTGGACTCCGGCTCGGATGCACAATTGGCTAATTAAAGAAGGAAAATATAATTCGAGCTTTTGTCTAACAGTGTGTGTGATAGAATTAAATATGACTTGGCCCACATCAATAGTCAGGCCCATCAAAATTGTATAAATTAACACAGCTTGCTCAACAATTAAGGCACTATAGTGTAAAGTAGGCATCATACACTGACATATAAAATATTGCCAAGCCCTAGCATTGGTAGTGAGAGAAGTACCGAGCAAAGTGACAGGGATATCACCCGTCATTTTCCATGTAGTGCCCAGAATACAAAGGATAGTGCAAATCTCTTCATAATTAATTGTAGACACATATGCACTATACTCATTCTGTTCAATGTCAGGTAATCCATAGAAGCTATTACTGGATGTGCTGCTAAAAGAGACTATTTGTCCTCTCACTCTCACTTTACCATTCCTATGCTCGTCTGCATTAGCGTAAAATTCTCTAACCAAATTTGTGAGGGAAGGAGAGGGTGGTCTTGTAAATGTACCCAAATTCCTATCTAGAATCATTCTAAATAAGGTCGGGTTCCTCCTCTCGGTGATGTTGAATCCTCTATCGAGAATGGGTTTTCTACTTTGCAGCATTCTAATATATCTCTCACTTGCTTCAAAACTCACAAATTTGGTCTCATCATACTCTTGTTATGGTTTCCCCCTAGGTCTCTTGGTCTTAGGTGCCATGGAAGTCAAATATATAGAACAATAGACTTAAGGCAAAATGTAACCATTAAATATCACAAATGAACAATAAAAGGGAAGAAAGTGGTCTTGCTTGATGTCCACGTTGGAGAGAAGAAACACTACCCACCGCTTGAAGTATGAACCCAAAATCTTCTTATAATCAAGCTTTTGATAGAGAATGCTAGCAAAATCAGCAAAATTAGTGAGCAATTTAGCAAGAAATGATGGTAGAAACAAAAAAGTTTTGAGTCAAAGTGAGTGGATAAGTAAGGATTTGTTGCAAAGATGAGAGAGAAGTTAGTGTGTTGCTGGTTTTGTGAAAAGAGAAATGAGGAAAGAAGCTGCAAAATAGTTTATATAGTGCAGAATTAGGTTTTGATATGTGTTGGGCTCGAGTTGGCACTGTGTTGTGCGTTGCGGTGCTGGGCCTGGTGCTGTGCGCTGCAGTGCTAGCTGAGGGGCACCGCGGTGCACACTGGTGTCTACAAGAAGAAAACTTTATTTGTTGCCAAAAGAAAGAAAAAAAAATAAGGTTAGCCAAATAAAAAATGGTATAAAAAATAATCCTTAAAAATTAGATTAAACTAAAAGAAAAACTACCAATTAAGATTGAATAAAACTTAATTAAAAACAAAACAAACAAATCAAAAGAAAAATAAATAAAAATGTACCTGTGTGGTAAAGTTAAGGGAAATAGACGGGATCCATAAGTGGAATGTTTTCGACTTTCGGATCTTGCCTATCGATTAAGATCTTAAGGCGCTGACCATTTACTTTAAAAAATCGACCATCTCTAGTATCCTCAATTTCTACCGCCCCATTTTCAAAAATATTTTTCACTATAAAAGGGCCGGTCCACCTCGACTGAAGCTTTCCAGGATGCTTATGGAGTCTAGAGTCGTATAAGAACACCCTATCATTGGGTTTACATGTTTTCCTAAAAATATTTTTGTCATGGAATACTTTCATCTTGGCCTTATAGATTCTAGAATTCTCATAAGCATCGTTTCTTAATTCCTCTAATTCGGTCAACTAATATTTTCGAAGCTTACCCACTTCTCCTATTTCAAAATTAAAAGACTTGATGGTGACTCACAGCGATGGGCCAGTGCGAGAGCATCCCTTCTTCAGGAAGGTTCAGTAGACACATAGCATCTCGCATATACCATGAGGACCCCCAGTACCTGCTTCAGCAGCTAAGTGAGTTGAGGAGGATTGCATGGAGACCGAGACCCCGGTCATTAGCCCAGTACGTGAGCATCCCTTCTTCAGGAAGGTTCAGTAGACACATAGCATCTCGCATATACCATGAGGACCCCCAGTACATGCTTCAGCAGCTAAGTGAGTTGAGGAGGATTGCATGGAGACCGAGACCCCGGTCATTAGCCCAGTACGTGAGGAGGACCATTTGGACATGGGACCTACCGAGTCCCAGCACTTTTTAGCTGAGCTGTCGTCCTTCTAAGGTGAGGTCTCTGCTACTACCACACTCGTGCATCAGTGCATGGATAGTTTGGAGGTATGGTTAGCACGACAGGAGGCTATGCTGTAGGCCATTCTTGATCTCCTACCTTCGACACCCGGTACCTCTTTGACTGCACCACCTGATGATTAGTAGTAAGAGGATACCACGTCTGGCTGAAGACATTAAACTTAGCGCTCATGGGAGGCACCCCGAAGCATATCCTTTTTTCTTAGTATTATTCATATTTCCTAGTTTATTTTTCCTTCTGTTTATTATTACTTGTTTTCTGTTTTATGTTTGTTTTTCTTTCTTTTTCAAGGATGGCGTGAGTGCATCCAGTTGAAGTTTGGGAGCGTGCTACAAGCCATGCTAGCCATCAGTTCTCCATCTCCCAAGTCAGCTCCTTCTATGCTATTCACACATTGGGGACAATGTGCAATTTAAGTTTGGGGGTATGGGGACACATTCACACACTCACTATGTCCCACATTTTTTTGTTTTGTTGCTATTTTCATAGATAAATGCATGTTCATTCTGTCCAATAAACTTTTTTTTTTAGATCTAAACACAACTTTATGATTCGACTTCATCAGTGAGCTTAACACTTTGAACATATAGGCCAATAATCAAGTTTTGAACCTAGACCACTGCCTTTTAGGCATTTAAAGATTCACAAGTTTAACTTAAACTATCACGAGCACATTAGCACATAATTGTGTGGGGTATGACATGTTATTTGGATTGGTATGTTTCTTTTGCTTGACTGTGAACTAGATGACCTCTTAGATTGACATTTTGGCATATGAAAATAGAAAAAATTGATTAGTGCTCAAAAAGAAAAAAAAAATGCTCCTAATGATCAATAAAAACAAATCTTCCGCTGAGTAACTGACCCTCTTGCCTCAGTAAGCATTGAGTATCACGTCAAAAGGTGGAAAATTCTAAGTGATCATTAAAAAGAACTTTCCGCTGAGTAACTGGCCCTCTTACCTCAGTAAGCATTGAGTGTCACATCAAAAGGTGGAAAATTCTAAGTGGTAGCATTAAAACTAGTTAGTTTTGTAGCCTTGTTGACTCGAGCTAGTAAGTCCTTAGGGGTGTCTTTACACTTAATGCCCTAAAACCATATGGTTTGGGAGTCATTGGCTAAACACTCGTTACACGAGTCAACAAGAAAGCTTAAGGGAACTAACTTGGCAAAAATCTCACAAATAAAAGTCTATACCATATTTGTTGACTCTAATAGGAAATTTGGTGAATCTTGAGTCATCGAAACACTACACGTTTGAATTTCTTGAAAACCCAATCTTTTGTGTGCTAGTTCACTACACACCAAAGTCGAGCTTGTGATGTCTTAAATTGCCTTATGAAAGTGATTTGCGTTTAAAGCTCTTATTCATTGCAAGAATATTTCAAGGGAGTTCACTTCAAGAGATGGAAAACCAAAGTTCTCTTTTATCTCAATCTCTTGAAGGTGGACTATATCCTTACCAAGAAGAATCCAAAGAAAATACCTATTAAAGGTATGAAAGACCAAAAACGAAGAAAAAAAAATGAAGAGAAAGTGGAAAAATGAGAAAATGATGAGTATAATTGTCGTTTTTATCTCTTAAATTGTCTTTCTAATCAACTTTATGATTATTATGAGAATATTTACTCTACCACAAAGAAAATTTAGAAAGCTTTACACAAAAAATATGACCCGAGGAGGTGGGAGCAAAAAAGATGCTGTTAGCCGTTTCTTTCATTTCCAAATGGAAAATCGGGGGCTGAGTAAACTTAAGATTTTCAAATGATTGCACATGAAGTTAGAATGTAAAGAATAAAGATTGAAGATAATTTTATTATTGTCGACATTATTGATAAACTTCCAACTTTATGGAGGGAATTCCAAAAAGTTCTTCATCACAAACAAAAATAGACTTCTTTGGAGACTCTAATCACTCGCATTTGGGTGGAGGAAGAAGCAAGGACTCAAATGGCCTTATGCTTGATAATGATACAAATTTTACCACTAAGGTAAATTTTATTTCTAGTGATAGAATGCCCAAAGGATCATATTTAAGAAACAATGCACAATTGAGGCCTAAAGGGAAAAAACATGAAAAATAAAAAAATTTGTAATTAGCTCTCTCACCAAAATAGTTAAACCCAAATCAAGTGAGTAAGAATCAAAGTTACCCTTCTAAACAACATCATAATGATTTGTGCTTTGTATGTGGTAAAAGTGGACATATTACTTAAAAAATTTTATTCAAAAAACAATGGTCTATTCCTCAAGCCAATGTTACCGAGGAGCCACTTATGGCAATGATATCTGAAATTAATTTGATTGAAGGTTTGGAAGGGTAATGAGAAAATTCTAGTGCCTTTAGGCATATTAGCTATAATAAAAATTGGTTCAAAGTTTATACTTCTTATAAATAACCAAAAATTATAATGCTTGGTGATTCTTATACCACTAAACTTTTGGGTGAAAGTGAGGTTGAGTTGAACTTCACTTCTGGAAGTACACTCACTTTAAAGGAAGTGTTGCACACTCCTGCTATGAGAAAGAATTTGATGTCTAGTTCATTCCTCAATAAGACTGGTTTCAAACACATTATGGAATTTGATCAATATGTGATTACAAAGTATGGCATGTTTGTAGGTAAAGGGTATGCATGTGATGGCATGTTCAAGTTGAATGTTGAGAATATGAATAGAGCATTTACTAGTTTTGTTTACATGGTTTCTTGTGTAATTATTTGGCATGCTCATTTATGTCATGTTAATAGTTGGTATGTTAATATCATGAGTAATTTTAGTCTCATTCTTAAATTGACAAATGATTTTGAAAAATGTGAGCCATGTAGCATGATAAAGATCACAAGAAAGACTCATAAAAGTATTAAAATAAATTTTGATTTACTAGAGTTAATTCCTACTAATATTTGTGAATTTGAAGGTTTTAACTCGTGCTGAAAATAGATACTTTATAACTTTATTCGATGACTTTTCAAAGTGTACTTATATTTATTTTCTTAAACATAGAAGTGATGCTTTTAAAACATTTAAGATTTTTCCAAAAAAAGTTTAAAATTAATTCAATAGAAAAATCAAAAGATTTAGAAGTGATAGAGGCAAAGAATATGATTAAAATTATTTTTATGCATTTATTCAATCTCTAGGGATCATTCATGAAACTACATCCTCTTACTCTCTAACTTCTAATGGAGCAGTTAAGCGTAAAAATAGAACTTTAATGGATTTGACGAATGCTATTCTTGTAAGTTCGAGTGTCCCGTCTAATTTTTGGGGTGAGGCAATTTTAATTGTTATATTTTGAATAGAGTGCCTCACAAAAACACTTTAATCTCTCATTCTGAATTGTGGAAAGGGCATAAGACTAATTTAAATTATTTAAGATTTTAGGGTTGTTTGGTTTATGTGAGATTGATGGACACGAAGAGGTCTAAATTGGGTGCTAAAGCTTCCATTTGTGCTTTTCTTGACGAAGCAACAAATAGTACGGCCTATATAATTTTTTATATTGATAATAAAATTATTATCGAGTCGGGTGATGTTATTTTTCATGAAGTTAAATTTCTTTTCAAATCTAAAAACAGTGGGGGTCAATAAAATGAAAAAACAAGTTTTTTAAAACCTAGTTCTTCTATTCCTTTAGAAAACCAAGAAAATTTTGATTTTCAACCAAGACGGAGTAAAAGAGCTAGAGTAGAAAAAGATTTTGGCCGTAACTGTTATGTTAACAATGTTGGGGATACTTTCATAACATTGAAAGGAGATTTGGCATCACTCGATGCGATATTTTGGAGAGAGGCCATCAATGATAAAATGGACTCACTAATTTTTAACAAGACTTGGAAATTAGTAGACTTACCACCAGGTTATAAAACCATTGGATATAAGTGGGTTCTTAGAAAGAAACTTAAACTGAATGGAACAATAGATAAGTTTAAAGCTAGACTTATTGCAAAAGGCTTTAAACCAGAGAAAAGATATAAATTTTTTTTATACTTTTTAATTCTCCGGTTACTTGGCTTTCTTCTATTAGATTTTTTGTTGCAATTGCAACAATTCATAATTTGATAATCCATCAAATGGATATAAAGGCAACATTTTTAATTGGTGATCTAAGGGAAGAAATTTATATGGATTAACCTGAAGGATTTGTTGAGCATGGCAATGAAAAGAAAGTGTGTAAGTTGACTAAATCTTTATATGGTTTGAGACAAGCCCCAAAACAATGGCATGAAAAGTTTTACATGTGCATGTTAAAAAATAGTTTTAAATCTAACGAGTATGACAAATGCATATGTATTAGAAGTGCTTATGATATGCATGTAATTGTTAGTCTTTATGTGGATGATCTCTTAATTTTTTGTTCTACTTTAAGATTGTCAAAGAAACCAAATCGTTGCCAAATAGAAATTTTGATATGAAAGATCTTGGTGAGGCTAACTTTATTTTGGGCATAAAAATTACTAGAATATGTGGGAGTTTAAGATATGCTACTGATTGTACTAGACCTAACATTACATATGTAGTATGAGTTCTTGGTAGATTTACTAGAAAACCAAGTTTTGACCACTAACACTGGTGTGCCATTGAATGAGTTATGAAATAATTAAGTGACACTAAAAATTATGGTCTATTTTATCAAAATTATCCTACTGTAATTGAAGGCTTTTGTGATGCCTGATGGAGCCCACAATACCCTCGGCCAATAGACCATCGACACATGGAGCCGCCCATCACCAATAAGCTGTTGACACTTGTCCAGCTTCTGTCTCACAACAAAATACACTTGGAATGAACAAATCATGCAATCGCCACGTTAAAGCGCAATTAATGGACCAAACCATGCTTGAACACAATATTGTCTGAGCACGTGACTGAGACTTCACTGCAAAAGCATAGGATCACAAGGATGGAGCCATCCCTCTCACGTGATCGACTTCACCTCAGAAGACTATAAATGACCAAAGGTATGTAGATTCAAGATATATTCTCCATTCATCACAAATTCATTACACAAATTAGCTCCCTCCCCTTTCTGGAGCTCTCGTCTTGACTAGAGCGTCTGAGCGTCCTCGAAGGCCTCCCCCTCCTCTCCCTCTATGGACTCTCTAGTTCATCCATTATACTTGTACAGATCCTAAGGAGTTGACCCCGAGTCAACAATGATCCCTCGGCATCAATAGATTGGTGTTGTCCATGGGAAACCACCATCTCTCGTAAACAATAAAAGCGAAGAAATATAAAGAACTCATCCGTTGTCATGCCACCGAGAAATACCATGAAAAAAGCTAGCAAGGGAGCCTCTATGGCATGCTTTGCCCCCATCTAGAGCCATACCCAAAGCTAACAATCTAGGTCAAGATTCCTCATGATATCCGAGCATGTCACCCCTAGGTCGAGCAGGCGACCTCCCGTCAGAGAACAGCGCCCTCACCACTCGAGGACTGATTCCTCCAATCCCGAAAAAGAAACCACAGATCGCCTGACCGTCCCGGTGACCCAAGCCCAGTTCCAAGAACTTTCCCGATTGATAGCCAACCTGGCTGTCGAAGTCTGAAATGGGGGCCGACAACCCTCTCCTCTTCCTCACCAAATTCCCAGATGAATGGAATCCTCTGGTAGTGAGGATCCGACCAATAGTCGTTTAAAAGAAGATTAAAATAACTGTTGAATATGAATTAATAATAATGAGACATAGGACTTTGATATCCACCACTAGTCATACTTTCCCAATGAGTAATAGGTCAATGCACTAGCTTTCCTATGAATACCTAATGGTTATCAACCTAAGGGCATGGTATCTACTCCTTAAGCTATTAATTTCCTTAAGCAACGAGTTAGGCATGGTATCTACTCTAACTCTTTTCTTTCTTAAGGGATTCAACATGGTATCTACTGAGTTGTTCCTTAAGAAAGCATAAGATTTATGGAAATCGACAACCATATAAGACCTAAGGCATGGTATCTACTCCCGGTTTTCCATGTTGATTAACCCAAGAATCTGGTATGGATATATTTTGTTACTAATGTCAGACCTAGGAATCAGTCATCCAAATTAATCTAACTAACAAGTCCATGCCACATGCACATATTGATCAGACATATACATATGAGGAATTTAAATAAACACAGGTATTAATCAAGTTAAGCATTATAATCAAGGCTATTGCAAAGATAATCAATGAATGTATCTATGGAAAAGCATAACTAGGGCTTCAATCGAGCCCTATAGAGAGTTAGTTACACATGCTGTCTAAGATAAACATCATAGCATAAACTAAATATAAACTATAAAACCCGAAGAATACTGTGGAGATTGGTTGTTAATCCTCTCCAAAGCTTACAACTCCGAGCGAAAGTAAAAGATAAAAGAAGTGCTCCTTTGTGTGTGCTTTACAGGTATATTTATAGGGCTTGAGTAATCCTAAAAGGCTCTGGAAACCCTAACTTCCAAAAACGCAAAACCTGCTCTATTTTCAAAATTGTTTTTACCGTTTTACTGTTCACGCCCGTACATGTGCGCTCGATCTCATGCGTCTTGCGCTCGATCGTAAGTGCTGTGCTCGATCCTTCTTGTACAATAGTGCGATCGATCGCATTTTGACCAGAAGCCGCTCCAAGATTTCCAGATTTCTTCCTTTAGGTGCCAAAAATGCTTCTTTTTCTCCAAAACCCTATAAAAACATGTGAAACACACAAATGAAGTAAAATAGACTAAATTAACATAACTAAGGACCTAACAAATGTAAATAAAGAGGCTTAAATATGAATATTTAAGCACTTATCACACCCCCAAACTTACATATTGCTAGTCCCTTAGCAATACAAAACTAAAAACTAAAACGAAAAAATAACGACACATAGATAGATCCAATATTCATAATGTCCACAAAAATTTTAGGTTTTCACACAAATTTATGATGCGCATTCATGAGCAAGCTTAACAAATATAAACATATCTTTGCAATGAATAAGAGCTTTGAACGCAAATCACTTTCATGAGGCAGTTTAAGACATCACAAGTTTGACTTTAATGTGTGGTGAACTAGCACATAAAAGATTAGGTTTCCAAATAATTCTAATGTGTAGTGTTTCGATGACTCAAGATTCACTAAATTTCCTATTAGAATCAATAAAGATGGCATAGATTTTCTTTTATTTTCTTTTATTTGTGAGATTTTTGCCAAGTTAATTCCCTTAAGCTTTCTATTTGACTCATGTAACGAGCGTTTAGCCAATAACTCCAAAACCATATGGTTTTAGGGCATTAGATGTAAAGACACCCCTAAGAACTTACTAACTCGAGTAAAAAAGGCTACAAAACTAACTGGTCTTAATGCTTCCAATCAGAATTTCCACCTTTTGACGTGACACTCACTACTTACTGAGGCAAGAGGGTCAGTTACTCAGCAAAAATTTCTTTTTAATGATCTTTATGAGCAAAAAATTTTCAACCTTTTGACGTGACACTCACTGCTTACTGAGGCAAGAGGGCCAATTACTCAGTGGAAAGTTTGTTTTATTGATCATTAGGAGCATTTTTTTAGCACTAATAAACTTTTTTCTATTTTCTTATGCCAAAATGTTAATCTAATAGGTCATCTGGATCACAGTCAAGCAAAAGAAACATACGAATCAAAATTATATGTCATACCCCACACAATTATATGCTAATGTGCTCGTGATAGCTTAGGTCAAACTTATGAATCCTTAGATGCTTAAAAATAAATGATCTATGTTCAAAACTTATTTATTGGCCTATATGTTCAAAGTTTTAAGCTCACTTATGAAGTCAAATCATATTCTTTGTTTAGATCACCCAGAATTTTATTGGAACAGAATGAACATACATTTATCTATAAAAACAAAAAAATGGGACATAGTGTGTGTGTGAGTGTGTCCCCATACCCCCAAACTTAAATTGCACATTGTCTCCAATGTGTGAATAGCATGGAAAGAGCTAACCTGGGAGATGGAGAACGATATGGCTGGCATGGCTCGTAGCATACCCTCAAACTTCAACTGGATGCACTCACTCTGTCCTTGAAAAAGAAAGACAAACAAACATAAAATGGAAAACAAGTAATAATAAACAGCTACAAAAAAGTAAAATATGAAATACTAATAATAAAATAAAATAAACTATTAAAAAAGATATGCTTTGGGGTGCCTCCCATGAACGCTAAGTTTAACGTCTTCAGCCAGACGGGGTATCCTCTCACTGTTGATCATCAGGTGGTACGGTCAAATAGCTCCCGAGTTTCGGAGTTAGGCAGTCAAGGATGGTCTGTAACATCGCCTCCGGCTGTGCAAATTGTGCCTCCAAACCATCTATGCACTGGTGCACGAGGGTTGTGGCTGCAGAGACCTCACTGCGGAAAGAGGACAACTCAGCGAGAAAGTGCTGGGCCTCTGTGGGTCCTATATCTGGGTAGTCTTCCTCTCGCAATGGGCTAACTGCAGGGGTCTCAGTCTCTATATAATCCTCCTCAACCCTCTCAGCTGCAGGTGCAGGGGTTGGGAGTCCTCAAGGCATGTGCGAGAAACTATGTGTCCATTGAGCCTTCCCGAAGAAAGGATGCTCTCGCACTGGTCCGTCACTAGTGGTCTCCTTAATCCCTTTCTTCTTGAGTATATAGGAGAGCAGGAACGGGAAAATGAGGCCCCATACATTGGCCGTGGTGGTCTGACGGCCATGAACATGATCCCAGAATTTATACAGCTGGCTCCAAATAACAGCAGGGATAGAGTACCAGTGGCCTCTATGGAAGGCATACAAGGTCTATAGAAACTGGTCTCACCGCTGTGTCTTGTGCCCCAATAGGCATACGTTGCGCTGAATGATGGTATCTACGAGCCAAAGGCGTGGAGGCAACCTTGACTGGCTTGCTACGTTGTTGTGTCTGTCGGCGTATTGACCAGTGCACATATCCTCAATAATCGTGGATAGGTCAAAAGAGTCCAGCTGTTCCTCGATATCAGTGTCCTCCGGAGGGGACTCATCACAGCAGTGAAGAGTAGTGGCTATGTCGCCACTAGTCACCTCAATGGATATGCCCTAGACTGAGGAAGTCAGTACTCCCGGTTTGCTGCAGTCAAAAGATATACTCTCATAGAATTGGACTACTAGCTGGGTGTAAATAGTCGAACAGACTGGTTTAAAGAGCCTCTTCAACCCCCGGTGTTTAAATGCTTGAATACGTCATCGATGGCGAAAGTGGTCTCGAATAAGAGTTCTCTCTGCTCTATGCTTGGCCGGGATATCTGGGTATGGCTGCTCGAGGCACGAAAGGTGGAAGCGGTTTGCTTTGACATGTTGATCCTAGTTTCTGTCAAATTTGCGATCGATCTTGAATATGTGCGCTCGATCGTACACTAGACTATGCGCTCGATCTCAAGTGCCTTGCTCTTGATCGCACACGGTCAGTCCTTTCATCGAACAACTTGTGGGTGTCAACAGAACAAGCTATGGTATGTGATGTTTGAATTTGTTTCTACCCTCCTGCATAACCAGAATACATTTACTCACCCAAACAATATAGTATGTATGCAATGAATTAGGAAAAGGAAATAATGAATGTGATTGTGGGTGATTGTGTGATTAAAAATATGTTGGGTAAGCACACCGGTAATCACGAATTGGTGGCAGAGTGTGGTGGTCGATGCTCTGGCCAGTGTACGTTGTGTTATGTGAGTGGTGGTTGGTGGTGAGTGAGTGATTAGTGATGATTTCGTGGTGAGTGAAGGAGTGATAACAAGAGTGAGAGTGGTGTATTACGGATGGAATAGTGTGAGTGACAGAGAGTGTGAGTGAGTGAGTGAAAGTAGGTTGTTTTAAAGTAAGCACATGAGTCTCTGTCACGAGTGCGCTCGATCGCAATAGCTTGCGCTCAATCGCACTTTTACGCTCGAACACACTAAATAGTGCACTCGGTCGCAAGCAATGTGCATGGACAAAAATAAAAACTCACCTAGGCCAGAATAATAACGCAAGAACAATACAACCTTACCATGTGTTAGTGGCCTCAGTACCACTAACCTCAGTAGAGACGCTTGAGCTACATGATTGGCAAATGTGAACTGTCTTAAGCGCTATCTTTATACAGTGCTACTCCCATTGAAGGGGGCACTTATAGCCCACATTAAGTGGTTTAAGTGCCTTTGACAACTGTTGCATCTTCAATCTTGGTACCTGGTTAATAAAATAAGGAAAAACAGTAGTAGTAAGTCCAATATCTTCAACTCGAGGATTATACTTACTTGGAGCTGTGATGTGTTCTTGAGGAGGTGTACAACTTTATTAACGTCTTTAATCACATCGTCATCCTCTGGCCTAATATCCAATCTGATGTCATCATGGTTGGGGAAGGTCTCCAATGTAGTAGTGTTTTGATGGACCTGAGAAACTTTCTTAACAACACCTTGCATGAAGCTCACATTAGAATATTCATTATCATCATTGGTTGATTTTAATGTATTAAATATTTTAAATTCTATCTCCTCATTATTTACTTTCATAGTGACAATGCCCCTTTTTACACTAATATTAGTGTCAGCAATTATCATAAAGGGGCGTCCTAGGATAATGGAGAGAGGTAATGGCATAGTACACTCTTCCATATCTAATACTATAAAATCAGCAGGTATAATAAATTTACCTACTCTTACCAACACATCTTTAAAGATATCTCTCGATATTTTGATGATTCTATCAGCCAATTGCAAAGTGACAGAGGTTGGTTGAAGCTCCCCCAACCCTAGTGTCTCGTATACACTGTATGGCAGCAGGTTGACACTCGTTTCTAGATCCAATAGTGCATGCTCGAATAGCTGGTCACCTAGCCTGGAAAGAATAGTAAAATTACCCGGATCTTTTAGTTTAGGTGGTAATTTTCTTAAAAGCACAACACTTACCTCTTCGGTTAAGGCTACCGTCTCATGCTCTTGGAACTTCCTTTTGTTAGTGCAACAATCTTTCAGAAATTTAACATACGCAGGAATTTGTTTAATGGCATCTAATATTAATCTCTACTTTTCTCAAAGTTTCAAAAATATCAAGCAATTTATTTTCTTGCTTTGGCTTTACTAACCTTTGAGGGAAAGGTGGTGCATTTCATTTCTCCATTTTACTTACTTTGGGTGTGGTTACTTTGTCTGGAGATGCTTTTGCAGGTTCATCAAATCCTATGATCTTACCATTTCTTAGAGTTATCACGGCATTCAGTTGCTGATGTCCTCTTGGATTAGGTATAGGTTGGGCTGGAAGCTCACCTTGCTTTCTTCCACTTAGTTCCTTAGCCAGTTGCCCCATTTGAACCTCTAGTCTTTGAATGGCTTGTTCATGTTTCGCAGTGATTTGTCTTATCTCAGTCCGAAATTGCCTTTCCTCGGTCATGAACTGTTCTTGTGAGGTCATCATCTGTTGTTGTTGAGTTTCCAATTGCCTCACAAGACTTTCTAGGTTACTTTCCTTTGTTTCAGGAACTGAGTGGGCTGCTGGCTGTGAGTTTCTTTGCTGCCCTTGCTGGTTCTGATTATTGCTCCAAGAAAAATTTGGGTGATTCCGCCATCCAGGGTTGTAGGTGTTTGCATATGGATTGTTCCTTGGCGGATAGTTGTTTGGTCCTACGTAATTTGCTTGTTCCGGATCTGCAGATGAATACAATGGACATGTATCAGTATTATGATCACATTGGGAACATATTGCACATACCTGGAGTGGTGTAGCTAGTGGATTTGATTAGGCATTTTGAGCAGCCATGGCTTTTATCAATAAGTCTAGTTTCCTTTCCACAGCAACTATTTGAGGAGAAGATCCTCCATTCAGATTTACCTCATACACACCCTTACCCTTGGTTACATGTCTACCTCGAAAGGAGAACTATTGAGTGTGTTCACTTAAGGTTTCGAAGAGCTTCATAACTTCTTCACTACTTTTCTCCATCAACACTCCTCCACAACCTGAATCAACAATACTTTTGTTAGTATCATTCAAACCTTCATAAAAGGATTGTACCAATTCATCTTGAGGCAGGTTGTGATGTGGGCATTTGAGTAGCAGTTCGTTGAAGTGTCCCCATACTTCGAAGAATAGGTCTCCATCCTTTTGTTGGAAGGACTGGATATCCTTCCTCATCTATCTCGTCTTTTGGGCTGGAAAAAACTTATTTAGGAATTTGCTAGCTAACTCCTCCCAAGTGTGGATAGAAACAGCATTCAAAGAATTGTACCATAGTTTAGCATTATCTTTTAAGGAAAATGGGAACAGAATTAACCTTATTCCTTCTTGGTCTAGGCCTCGGATTTGTTGAAACTTGCAAAGATCGAAGAACTCCCGAAGGTGTAGGTGTGGATCTTCATTAGGTGTACCCCTAAAGTGAGTCAAGGCACTCAATATTTGCGGAGATATGTAATAGTTACCTTTCGCCTTAAGCTGATAAGCGATACATGATGGCTGATCAAGGTTCCATGGGATAAAGGACTGCTTCATTGGTACTCTTGCAGGTGGTTGCTGGTTTTCGAGTTGCTCCACCATTGGTGCTTCGTTCTCGAATTCTTCTTCGTTCTCCTCGAAGTTGTTCCTAAGCCTTTGTCGGATGGTCCGCTCAAGCTCGGGATCGAGGGGAAAGAATGTTGGATGTCAAGATCGAAGTCTGTGCATAAATCAGGTAAACCAGCTTCAGTGCAACAGTTTAACTTTTCTGCTCGGGTAACTCTCTGCCCTAATTGCACTCGATCGCACAAAAGGTTGCGATCGATCAGAAGTATCACAGAAAGTTTGATTAGGGTTTGATGTGCCTGAAACAGAAAGGTAATCGTTTAGGGTTTGATGAAAATAAAAATAAAGGTGAAGAACATAAACTAAAATTTTTAGAAAAATTAAAGTAAAATAAAAAATTGATGATTAAACTAAACGAAAGTAATTCTAAAAGGAAATTTAGCGCAATCCCCGGCAATGGTGCCAAAAACTTGTTATGAGTTTATCTACCTAAATAAATAAGTAAATAACCATACAGTTTTACTTGCAAGTGCACAAGGTCAACAGTAGTATAGTGTGCGAATGCAAGATCATCTCCATAGAGATTGGTGAATTTCGGTTTAGAATCGGTTTCTTAATAAAAGAAGATTAAAATAACTGTTGATGTGAATTAATAATAAGAAGACATAGGGCTTTAATATCCACCACTAGTCATACTTTCCCAATGAGTAATAGGTCAATGCACTAGCCTTCTTATGAATACCTAATGGTTGTCAACCTAAGGGCATGGTATCTACTCCTTAAGCTATTGATTTCCCTAAGCAACGAGTTAGGCATGGTCTCTACTCTAACTCTTTTCTTTCTTAAGGGATTCAACATGGTATCTACTGAGTTGTTCCTTAAGAAAGCATAAGATTTATGGAAATCGACAACCACATGAGACCTAGGGCATGGTATCTACTCCCAGTTTCCCATGTTGATTAACCCAAGAATTTGGTGTGGATATCTTTTGTTACTAATGTCAGACCCCTGACTCAGTCATCCAAATTGATCTAACTAACAAGTCTATACCACATGCACATATTGATCAGATATATACATATGAGGAACTTGAATAAACACAGGTATTAATCAAGTTAAGCATTATAATCAAGGCTATTGCAAAGATAAGGGAAAGCATAACTAGGGCTTCAATCGAGCCCTATAGAGAGTTAGTTACACATGTTGTCTAAGATAAACATCATAGCATAAACTAAACATAAACTATAAAACCCGAAGAATACTGTGGAAATGGGTTGTCAATCCTCTCCAAAGCTTACAACTCCGAGCGAAAGTAAAAGATAAAAGAAGTGCTCATTTGTGTGTGCTTTAAAGGTGTATTTATAGGGCTTGAGTAATCCTAGAAAGCTCTGGAAACCCTAACTTCCAAAAATGCAAAACCTACTCTATTTTCAAAATTAGTTCTGCCGTTTTACTGTTTACGCCCGTACATGTGTGCTCAATCGCATGTGTCTTACGCTCGATTGCAAGTGCTGCGCAATATCCTTCTTGTGGGTGCACGATCGCATGTGCGCTCGATCGCATGCAATAGTACGATCGATCACACTTTGACTAGAAACTGCTCCAGGATTTCCAGGTTTCTTCCTTTAGGTGCCAAAAATGCTTCTTTTTCTCCAAGACCCTATAAAAACATGTGAAACACACAAATGAAGTAAAATGGACTAAATTAACATAACTAAGGACCTAACAAATGTAAATAAGGGGGCTTAAATATGAATATTTAAGCACCTATCACCGTTCCACCACTGGGCCTTCGCTACCCTACAGTCGGTCTAAAGAAAGTTCCTCCTCTAAAAGTAACCCTAACCTAGACAGGTGAATCGAAGAAATGGAAGAAAAAATTGACAGAGCTCTCAAGCATCAAAACCACAGTATCTTGGATGAACTTAATGTCCAAGACCCGTTCATGTAGGATGTCCTCGAGACCCCACTTCCACCCAACTTCAGAATGTCGCAAATCAAAATGTATGATGGTTTGGCAGACCCACTAGACCACCTATAACATTACAAGATGACCATTACACTACATTGATATTTTGATCCGATCATGTATCATGCCTTCCCCTTAACACTTGAGAAAGCTGCGGGCACGTGGTATTCGCGTTTAAAGCCGAGAAATATCAGCAACTTTAGAGGGCTCAGTTAAGCTTTTGCCTCTCACTTTATCAGCAGCAAGAAGCTGAAGAAGACCTCAGAGAGCCTATTCAATATCGTCCAACATTAGGGAGAGAGACTTCGAGCCTACATATCCAAGTTCAACACAGTTGCATGGGAAATTTCATACCTCGACCCCAATGTCCAAATGCTAGCATTCAAAAACGAGCTGAGACTTGGAGTCTTTAACTCTAAACTCACTCGGTGTCCACCTAAAGATATGAATGTGGTCCTGGCCCCGATCGAGAAGTATATGCTGGTAGATGACGATCAAGCTTTTCGAAGAGAAAGGGAAAGAGAGACAAAGAAAAAGAGGAAAGAACTTGACCCCCATAGAGGAACGGCCAAGAGGCCTCATCAAGAAAGTAGATACAAGCCCCATACCCGGTTCAATAGCTTCACACCTCTCAAGGCATCCAGGACTAACGTCCTAATGCAGGTTCAAAACAGGTCAGTCCTCCAATAGCCTCCCAAGCCCCCACACCTCAGCGGGGATCAGAGAAAATGGTGCAGACTCCATAAGAACCATGGGCACGACACTAAAGAATGCCATAGTCTGAAACTACAAATTGAAGCCCTCATCAGTTGGGGGCACTTGAAAGAGTTCACTAGGCCATAGGGAATAGAAGTGCCCGCCCAGTCGAGGGGAGATTCCAGACACCCCCTCCTTTCACAGTAAGAGCGACATGACCCTCGAAAAAACCCCAGGCCAGGGCAGGAGGGGCCCAATCAGAGGAACCAAGAGGTAGCAGCTACCAGAATTATCAAAACGATATATGGAGGTCCTGCTGCCGGAGGTAGCTCGGGGCAGAGCAGTAAAGTATACACCAAAACTGTGGCCTCCTTCAGCAGTGCTCATAAACGGAGGAAGTCAAGCTTGGTAATCTTCTTCATAGATGACGATTTGGAAGGAGTACAGCTCCCGCACGACGATGCGGTGGTAGTCTCCCTTTTAGTGGCTAACCACGAAGTAAGGTGCATCCTGGTAGACAATGGGAGCTCAACGGACATCCTATTCCATGATGCATGATGAGAGCAATAAAATATATCTCAACAGTGTTTAATTGTTAGCATTTTAGGATTGATTTTGGTCTTTATTGCACTTTTATATGTTAATAACTCTAAAGTGATATTATTGGACCATTGACTTATTTCTTTGCATTTTCAGATACTTTGAGTCCAAAAGAGAAGAAAAAATTATCGTTGCTTAAAGTGCCAAGATTCCATGCATAACAGAGTGTCAGAGTGGTTGCGGAGAAGCAAACATAAATAAAAAAATCAAGTCATCAGTGTGCACCGCGGTGCCCTTCAGCCAGCACCGCGGTGCCCAGAAACCTCCACATCTTGAACCATCAGTGTGCACCACGGTGCTTCTCAGCCAGCACCGTGATGCCCAGAAGTACACCCAACCAAAGCTAAAGTCAACACCGTAGCACCAATAAAGGAGCACCGCAGCGCGCGCAGGATGTTATATCTCCGAGTTAGAACTTAATTAGGGTTTTAACAATAGATTAAACCCGAAAACACCCTTAGACCTTTGTACTATAAATAGATCACTTAGGGTTGAAGAGAGAGGATCTTTTGGAATCCTGGAAAACTGAAGGAAGCAACCAATTCTTCCCCATCAAAGTGTTCAACCATGAGCTCCATGGTGAACTAATCTCCAAGCAAGGCGAATAGATGAATCCCTAGGTGTAGTTGTTCCTATCTTCCCTTATTTGATTCAGTTGTAATAGGAATTTATTATCAAAACATTGTTATGATTTACTTTTTAAACTAATTATAAGATTTTATCTATTTCGGTGATTGTATCTTTCTCCTTGATATAAATTTAGTCATGTTTTCCTTATGTCAAGATTGTTTGGGTATAATTGAGTCCGGTAGATTTAGCCTTTAGGTTTGTCCATTACTGCAATATTGTCAACAAAGATATATTGTCGTTTCTTGATAAACCTACAGGATAGATCATGTGTGCATTAATCGAAAATAAAAAGTATTTCATAACAATCATATTAGGGTTTATATATGTGCTCATTGAATATTTACCGATTGCCTATTTGGGATGTGAAACTCGCAATCGAGATAAAAACAACTGAATCAAGTTAGGAATAGGGCAACGAACCTAGGGAGGATTCCTGGATCCTTGTTGTTTCCCTATTATATTTTACAATCTATTTTACACAATTACTTCATTACCAAAAGTTCATATTTTCTCACTTAAATCTTTATCGTTTGTGTTATGGTTCACACCTTCTTTTGTAGTTAACTTGTTTCTCTGTGGAATCGACACCCCAAAGTTGTGCTACAACAATAGCATTATGTTTTGGGCATAATCAAATTTTGGCACCGTTGCCGGGGAAACGCGCTTACTTATAAGAAAGTTTGTCAACTCTAAGATAAGACGGTACTATCGTTCCTTTCTATCAGTTTTGATTTTCTGATTTTTTATATTTGTTATTCTATTTGGTTCTATTTTAATTATTACTTTTAAAAGCTCAGTTGGTGTATGCTTAGATCGAGAGATTCACGAGGGAGATTCATTAAGGGACCCGAATTAGAGATACCCTTTTCCTTCCACGTCCGCTAGTGAAACCTCGCCTAGATCAAACCCTAGTGTATACCCAACTGAAAATTTAGAAAATTTTGATAACATGGCTGAAAATCCTAATGAAAATTTTGCTAGGACATTTAAAGATTACTTACATCCTAGCCGAACAGCCACACCATCATGCATTATGTTTCCAACCAACACTCGCCATCAAGACTTTAAAACAGAGATGATACAATTACTCCCTACTTTTCATGGCTTGGAAAATGAAAACTTATATGTGCACATTAGAGAGTTTGAGGAAGTAGTTGCAACTTTTCATACTCAAGATGCAACGGATGATATCGTGAGACTTAAGTTTTTTCCTATCTCTTTGAAGGATAAAGCTAAGAGTTGGTTATACTCGTTGAGACCACGATCTATTGGGTCATGGAATAAGACGACCCAAGTATTTTTTAACAAATACTTCCCTCAACATAAGACTAATGCTTTGAAAAGACAAATCTCCACCTTTGTACAAAAGGAAAATGAGACTTTGTATCAGTCTTGAGAGAAATTTAAAGAGCTGTTAAGTATGTGTCCACATCATGGGTATGAAAATTGACATTTAGTGAACTATTTCTATGAGGGTCTTACCTATAAAGAACACCAATTTATAGAGATGATGTGCAATGGTGAATTTCTGCAAAAAGACCCTGATAAGGCTATAGAATACCTCAATGAGCTTACTGAAAAAGCTCATACATGGACTGGACCTAGTGCTACTGAAAGCACGAATAGGTCACGACCTATAGAAAACCCTAATGGTGGAGGAATATACCATCTTAGGGAAGAAAACAACCTGAAAACTAAAGTCGAAATGCTCACTAGGGAGTTAGATGCATTCAAAACCAAAGGCTCAAAGCAAACACATGTGGCTAATCATGCCGAGTCTTTGGAGCCATGCTTTGTGTGTGGTGGGGTGGATCATCTCGCCCAAGAGTGTCCCATATTTGTTGATATGAAAGGGATGTATGAGGAACAAGGTAATGCCTTAGGCATGTACAAGAAACCTCTAGCACCCTTCTCTAACACTTATAATTCGGGGTGGCGAAATCACCCCAACTTCAGCTGGAAATCTGAAAATCAGCATCATGCACAACCCCCTAGATCATACCCTGCACCTTATCATGTGCCCTCATCCTCTAGGAACACTTTAGAGGACACCTTACATGCTTTTGTAGAGGCACAAGGTAAGACAAACCAAAAGTGTGAGGCATTAATTATGCAGGTTGTTGAAGAGAATAAAGAAATCAAGAGTCAAGTGTCCAAATTAATGGGCTCCTTAAGCGTGACTGAGCGAGGTAAGTTCCCTTCCCAAGCTCATTCTATACCTTACAGTCAACATATGGCACAAGAAAATTTGAAAGATGTAAATGCCATTGTGACCCGAAGTGGTAAGTCATTACACATCCCACCAATGAATAAATCCGAGGATGTGGAAAAGGGTCAAGCTAGTAGTAATACCGAGCTGTCCAAAGACCCTGAAGTGACCAAAAGTCCTGTTAAGGCACCATTCCCCCAACCCTTAAAATCAAACAAGAAAAATCTAGACTTGAACAATGATATCCTAGAGAACTTAAGGCAAGTAAAACTTAATCTTCCTCTTTTGCATGTGATTAAACA
Organism: Bretschneidera sinensis; assembly: GCA_023935145.1. Classification (NCBI taxonomy): domain Eukaryota; kingdom Viridiplantae; phylum Streptophyta; class Magnoliopsida; order Brassicales; family Akaniaceae; genus Bretschneidera; species Bretschneidera sinensis. The sequence continues at coordinate 68,331,117 of CM043698.1, read as the reverse complement.
AGTTCCTACCTATGCAAAAGTTCTCAAAGATTTATGCACAATTAAGAGGAAGCACCATGTAAAGAAACAACATTCCTAACTGAGCAAGTTAGTGTGTTAATTGAGCAAAGAATTCCCCAAAAATATAAGGATCCGGGCTGTCCTACCATTGCTTGTAGCATTGAAAATCATGAGGTGGGACAAGCCTTGCTAGATTTAGGAGCTAGTGTAAACCTAATACTATTTTCTATTTATTTACAGCTAGGATTGGGAGAAATCAAACCAACCGATGTGGTATTATAATTGGCTGATCGTTCAGTTAAAGTACCCCGGGATGTGGTAGAGGATGTGTTAATTCAAATTGATAAATTCTGTTGTCCTGTTAATTTCTTAATCCTAGATACTACTTCTGCTGTTGACACTAACTCTAAAATTCCTTTAATTTTGGGTAGACCCTTTCTTGCTACTGCAATTGACTCATGAAGCTGTCCTTTAGAAACATGACCCTTAAAGTGAATATTTTCAATGTTGCAAAGCAGCCCGAAGATGAGGACGAAAACCACCAGCTTCATATGATCGAGTCACTCATCAACGAGGGAGTTTCCATAGCTTATGATTATGATCCTCTTGAAAATTTTCTTGTTAATTTTGAGATTGATTTATTTGATGATAAAACTGATATAATTGATATTTGTGCTGTTTTTGATAAATCCCAGGATTATGGCACTCGGGCATGGCAACTGAAGTTTGAGGAGCTGCCCGAAAGAAGTGAAAAACAAGTCCCCTCAAGTGTGGAAGCACCTAAAGTCGAATTGAAGCCAATACCTAAGGGTTTAAAGCATGCCTTTCTTAGTCTAGGTGATACCTTTCCTGTTATTATTTCATCTGAATTATCTGAGACCCAAGGTGAGAAATTAATTCAAACTTTAAATGCACATAAATCAGCCTTAGGATGAAGCATGACTGATTTGAAGGGAGTTAGTCCTCTAATCTGCTCCCATAAAATAAATTTGGATGAAGGAACTAGTCCTCATAGAGACCCTAAATGTAGGCTTAACCCCACTATGAAAGAAGTAGTGAAAAATGAAGTGCTAAAACTGTTAGATGCGGGTATTATATATCCCATAGCTGATAGTAAATGGGTAAGTCCTACACAAGTCGTTCCTAAAAAGTCCGGTGTCATCGTGGTAAAGAATGACCTAGGAGAGCTAGTCCCTACCAAACTTATGACCGGGTGGCGTATGTGTATTGATTACAGAAAATTAAATGCTGCCACCTGGAAAGACCACTTCCCACTCCCATTTTTCGATCAAATTCTTGAGCGTGTGGCTGGTCGTCCTTTTTATTGTTTCTTAGATGGTTATTTTGGTTACTATCAAATTGCAATTGCATTAGAAGACCAAGAAAAAACTACTTTCACTTGTCCCTTTGGCACCTATGCTTCTCATAGAATACCATTTGGATTGTGTAATGCCCCTGCCACTTTTCAACGTTGCATGATGAGTATTTTTAGTGACATGGTTGAAAATTGCATGGAGGTTTTTATGGATGACCTAACTGTTTTTGGATCTTCATTTGATGTATGCTTAATGAATTTAGAAAGAGTGTTGATTCGCTGTGAGGAGAAAAAATTAGTCTTAAATTGGGAAAAATGCCATTTTATGGTACCATCCGATATTGTCTTAGGGCTTATTGTCTCTTCTAAGGGAATAGAGGTTGATTAATCTAAAATTGAATTAATCTCTAAATTGCCTACACCTAAGACAATAAAGGATGTAAGATCTTTCTTTGGTCATGCTAGTTTTTATAGGAGGTTGATACGAAACTTTTCGAACATATCTAGACCTCTAAGTGCCCTCCTAGTTAAAGACACCCCTTTTAAGTGGACTCAAGCTTGTCAAGAGGACTTTAAAACATTGATTGGCAGGCTTACTACCGCACCTATAATGCAATCACTGGATTGGACTTTATCTTTTGAAATCTTGTGTGATGCTAGGGACTACATTGTCAGTGCTGTTCTTGGACAGCGAAGAAAGGGAAAACCTTTTGTCATTTACTATGCTAGTAAGACTTTAAATAGTGCTCAAATGAATTACTCCACAATTGAAAAAGAATTGTTAGCTATAGTATTTGCTTTAGATAAATTTTGTGCTTATTTAATTGGTTCTCCTATCCTTATTTTTACATATCATGCAGCCCTCAAGTATCTTCTTACAAAGAAAGATGCTAAGGCACGACTAATCCGATGGATCCTCCTCTTGCAAGAATTTAATATCACCATCAAGGACAAGAAATGAGTGGAGAACTTAGTAGTCGACCACCTCTCGAGACTCACATTTGAGGACACTTGTGATGACATGCCAATTAAGGATGATTTTCCCGATGAGTAATTACTCTCCATTACTTCTCTACCATGGTTTGCTCACATCGTGAATTATTTGGCTACAGGTGAGATACCTATGGATTGGAGCGCTCAAGACAAGAGGAAATTCTTATATGAGGTACACAATTTTTATTAGGATGACCCCTATCTTTTCAAATACTTCCTTGACCAAATTTTAAGGCGTTGCATCCCTAATGAAGAGATTGCCAGCGTCTTGGAATTTTGCCACTCCCAAGCTTGTGGGGGCCACTTTTCAATGGAAAAAACCGCAGAAAAAATTTTGCAGTGTGGATTTTATTGGCCTACCTTGTTTAAAGATACAAATGCCTATTTTCACTCATGTGAAAAGTGTCAAAAGTTAGGATCTGTTTCTCATCGAAATATGATGCCCTTAAACCCTATTTTAGTAATAGAAATCTTTGATTGTTGGGGCATCGATTTTATGGGACCCTTTCGTCCTTCCTTCGGATACCAATATATCATCATGACAGTAGATTATGTATCTAAGTGGGTAGAGGCAGCAGCTTACCGAAGCAATGATAATAGAACAACAATTAAATTTCTTAAAGAAAATGTGTTATCTCGATTTGGTGCATCACGTGCTATAATTAGTGATTGAGGTACACATTTTTTGCAACCGTTCTTTTGAAGCTTTGATGAAAAAATATAGGGTGTTACATAAAATTTCTACTGCCTATCATCCTCAGACTAGTGGACAAGTAGAGCTTGTTAATAGGGAAATTAAACAAATTTTAGAAAAAACAATTAACCTGGATGGGTCTTTGAGACTAGTTGATGCGCTTTGGGCTTACCGTACAGCTTTTAAAACCCCCTTAGGCATGTCACCTTATAGGCTTGTCTTTGGAAAGCCTTGCCACTTACCTGTAGAGCTCGAGGATGGAGGATAGTAGGAATGGGAAATGGAGGCCCCAAGCATTGGCCGTGGTGGTCTGACGGCCATGTACGTGATCCCAAAACTTGTGCAGCTGGCTCCAAATAAGAACTGGGATGGAGTACCAGTGGCCTCTATGGAAGGCATATAAGGACTGGAGAAACTGGTCTCGCCACTGTGTCTTGTTGATAAGAGTCATAAAATGCATCTAAACAATACTTAATTGTTAACACTTTAGGGTTAATCTCGGTCGTAATCGCACTTTTAAATGTTGATAACTCTAAAGTGTTATTTATAAATCATTGACTTAATTCGATGCATTTTCAGGTGCGTTGAGTACAAAAGAGATGATAAAGCGATCCATGTTTAAAGCACCAAAAGATCTTGGGTGTCGGTGCTCGTTTTTGTCCAAGGTTTAGACATTTCCAAAAATGATTTAAAGAAGATTAAAAGTCTAAACCAAGGTTGGAGCAATAAAGTACATTGAGTTGAAAGACTGCACACAAGTGTGTGCATCACTTTGGAACAAGTTAAGGGTAGGCACACTAGTGTGTGCACTTCTGCATACAAGCTGAAGGAGTTTCACTAAATTGCCAGAATTTCCCGTACAGATCAATCAATTTTGCAGATTAAACTGTACTGATGTAGGAAGAACCAGGAGATGAGCTATATATTCTTAGAAAGATCTGGAAGTCTATTTTCTGGAGAATTTTACGGTTCGAAAAAAGGATTTTTCTAGTGAAAGTTATGGCAGTTTTAGCGGAAACAGTTCAGGGCCTCCAGAACAATGCCCAGCGCCTCACCTCTCACTGTCCAGCGCCCCAGCGCCCAGGAAAACAAGAACCAGTGCCTAGGCGCCCATGAACCAGTGCCCCAGCGCCCAGGAAAACAAGAACCAGTGTCTAGGCACCCATGAACCAGCGCCCCAGCGCCCAGGCAAACAAGAGTGAGCGCCTAGGCGCCCATGAACCAGCGCTACGCCCCTCAGCCATCAGCGCCGTGCCCCTCGCCAACTAACGCTGCACCTTTACTTCCCAGCGCCCAGGCGCACACTTGGACACGCACACATGCTGCTGGACCCACCTTCACGTTCCAGCCTTCACTTTCCAGCGCCCAGGCGCACGCTCAGACAAAGCCAGCAGCGCGCACATGCTGCTGGACCACCTTCACGTTCCAGCCTTCACTTTCCAGTAGTGTGCACATGGACTCCAATTCAGACTCAAATTAAGGCTATGCAAAGACAGCTCTCCCTCGTGGGCTATAAATATATGCTTAAGGTTTACAGCCGGGGGAGAGAGCTCGAGGAGAAAAACAAAGACAGTTTTTGATAGATAAAAATTAGAGAAGTTTTTAGCATTCTGTTTAAGTTTTCGTGAGTTGGAAATCAAGGAGAGAACATCCACATTGTTCTTCCACCTTGAGCTCCATGGCCAAGAAATCAAGGGGAGAACATCTATATTGTTTTTCCACCTTGAGTTTAATGGCTAACTAATCATCAAACAAGGGAAAGGGATGAATCCTTAGGGTTTTATTGTTCCTTATTTCCTGTTCTTGATTCATTTGTATGGACTTATTGTTAAAACATTGTCTATGATTTACTCTTTGATTAATTAAGAAGGATTTGAGTTCATGTGATAGCTGTATTCTATATTCTTCTTCTTTTAGTTTCTCTCAATCCGATGATTGCATCCTTCTACTCCACATAAGTCTAGTCAAGCTTTTCTTATGTCAAGTTATTTGGATGTAATTGATTTCGGTATATTTATCTTATAGATCGGCCATTACTGTGATATCATTATTGCAATATATTGTCGTTTCTTGCTAATCTATAAGATAAATCATGTGTGCTTGAATTGAAATCAAAGAGTAATTTGTAGCAATTATATTAGAGATATAAATGTGCTTGATTGAATACTTTCCGATTGCCTGTTTAGGATGTAAAACTTGCAATCGAGATAAAAATTTGAATCAAGAGTGGAAATAGGGAACGAACCTAAGGAGGATTCCTGGAACCTTGTTATTTCTTATTTATATTCTTTGTTATATTCGCACAACTCTTTTACACAATATTGCATTATCAAAACTCATATTCTCTCACCTAATCATTGTCGTTAGTGTTAAAGTTTATACCTTCTTTCGTAATTAATTTGTTTCCCTGTGGAATCGACACCCCAAAACTATACTACAATAACCGTGTTATACTTTGGGTGTAATCAAATTTTGGCGCCGCTGCCGGGGAAACGCGCTTAAGTACAAAGAAAGCTTGTCAACTTTAAGTAAAAATATATATATTAAAAAAAAATCGTAAATATTTTTTTTTTCAGCACTTTGTAAATACCGTAATATTGTTCCTTTACTTTTATTTTTTTAATTTTCTTTTATTATTCTGTTTTATTTATTTGTTTATTATTCTGTTTTATTTATCTGTTTATTATTCTGTTTTATTTATTTGTTTATTATTCTATTTTATTTATTTATTTAATTATTTATTATTCTGTTTTACATATTTTATTTCCCCTCTAAATTAATTGGTGCATGCTTAAACCGAGAGATTCGCGAGGCAGATTCATTAGAGGACCTGAATTAGAGTCACTCTCTCCTTCCACGTCCGTTAGTGAAACCTCGCCTAGATCATACCATAGTGCACCCCCATCCGAGAATTTAGAGGATTTTGATAACATGGCCGGCAATCACAATGAAAATGTTGCTAGGACACTTAAAGACTATTTGCACCCTAGCCGAACGGCCACACCCTCTTGTATCATGTTTCCCCCTAATGCTCCCAAAGCTGAGTTTAAGCCGGGCATGATACAATTGCTACCAACTTTCCATGTGTTTGAGAATGAAAGCCCCTACATCCACATTAGGGAATTCTAGGAAGTAGTAGCAACCTTCCAAAATAGGGCTGATATGGTGGACACTGTCAGACTCCGGTTTTTCCCTTTTTCACTTAAGGAAAAAGCCAAGACTTGGTTGTACTCATTAAGGCCTAGGTCTATTGGTAGTTGGGATGAGATGACCCGAGTTTTCTTCAAGAAACACTTCCCAACCCATAAGACCAACAACCTTAAGAGACAAATCTCAAACTTTGCACAAAAGGAGAGTGAAACCTTATATCAAGTTTGGGAACGTTTCAAGGACCTTTTAAATTCTTGTCCACACCATGGGTATGAAAGTTGGCGGGTAGTCAGCTATTTCTATGATGGACTCCTAAGTAGGGAGAGGCAATTCATAGAAATGATGTGTAATGGGGATTTTCTTCAAAAAGATCCCGATCAAGCCATAGATTTCCTAGATGACCTATCAGAAAAAGCCCACACTTGGACAGGACCGAGTGCCATGGAAAGTACTAGGAGAAATCAACCCGCTGGAATCTACCAACTTAAAGAAGAGGACAGCCTTAAAGCCCGTTTAGAGGCCCTAACTAAGGAAATTGAAGTCTTAAGAGCCAAAGATGCTAGAGCCCCGAACCAGTTGCTAGGGTAGAGTTCCGTGAGCTTTGTTTCATGTGTAATGGGGTAGATCATGTGCCTAGGGATTGTCCAATCTATTTTGAGATGAAAGGAGAGTGTAATGCTTTAGGTATATCCTCTAGCAAACCATACTCACCCTATTCTAACACCTATAATCCCGGTACCCAAATTTTAATTGGAGACCCGATACACAACCCCCAGCCCAAACTAGCACCCGTTGGAGATCCGATATATAACCTCATCCCCACTCTAGTACCCAATGGCAACCGGAAGCAACCTCATCTAATGCACCACAACAATCTTTACCTTTGGAAGATATGTTTAAGTCATTTCTGCAAGTACATGCCAAGAGTGTGGAAGAACAAGGCAAGATAAATCAACGGGTGCTAGAAGAGCAAAAAGGGATCAAAGATGAGCAAAAGGAGATAAAAAGTCAACTCACCAAGTTAACTAGTTTCTTGACAATTCAAGAGCAAGGTCGGTTCCCTTTGCAGCTGCAACAAAATCCAAGGGGACAACATATGGCACAAACCTCTGATCCGAAAAATCAAAATATAAAAGAGGTTAACGCCATAATCACCCGCAGCGGTAAGAAAATTGATGGACCCACACTACCACCACACTTGATTCCTAATACTGTGAACAACAAGGATAAATTGCCCAAGGAACAAGAGGCCCATGATGATTATTCTCCACTGGTGCCTTTCCCTCAAGCTCTCCTTAAACCTAAGGAGAGAAATTCAGCACTAAAAGGCGAGATTCTTGAACAACTTCAGCATGTTAAGATTAACCTCCCTCTTCTTCATGTTATAAAACAGATTCCCAATTATGCTAAAGTCATCAAGGATCTATGCACACTCAAGAGGAGGCACAATGTTAAGAAGACTGCATTCTTAACGGAGCAAGCAAGTGCGGTAATTGATAGCACGACACCGCCCAAATATAAAGATCCGGGCTGTCCAATAGTGACTTGCCAAATTGGAAACAAATCTTGTGGCCAAGCATTGCTAGATTTGGGAGCTAGCGTGAACCTCATACCATACTCCATGTACTTGCAACTCGGTTTAGGTGAGATTAAACCAACATCCGTGGTACTTCAACTAGTGGATAGATCGGTAAGAAAACCAAGAGGTATTGTAGAAGATATTTTGTTACAAATTGATAATTTCTATTATCCTGTTGACTTCTTGGTTTTAGATACTGTTTCTATGGTAAATGCAGAGTCCAAAATTCCTTTGATACTTGGAAGACCATTCCTTGCCACTGCTAATGCCCTCATTAATTGTAGGAATGGCCTAATGACATTATCATTTGGAAATAGGACTTTAGAGGTAAATGTTTTCCGAATCTCAAGACAGCCAATTGAAGAGGATGAGTGTTTCAACACTTATATGATTGATAAGCTTAATTTAGAGGATGAGAACATTGAAGATAATTCTAACTCTTTGGAATTCCTTCCTAATACTTTCAAGTTCAATGATTCTTCAATTTATCCCCATGCTGTTAACGTTATTGATATTTGTGATAAGTCACAGGGATTTATTAAGAAATTTGGGAAACCATGCTTTGAGGAGTTGCTTGAGAGAAGTCACATGGATGCTGGAATCAAATACCCTACTACTGATTGTAAATGGGCAACACCAAGAACACTTGAGCCATATGTGGTGGACTTTAAGTATTCCTTACCAAAAGATTAACACTGAGGCCATTGAGTTTGGAGCCTCATTTTCAGCACCACAATGAGGCCATCAGTGAGAGTGGTGCATCGTCTGGCTGAAGACGTAAAACTTAGCGCTCATGGGAGGCATCCCAAAGCATATCCTTTTTATTTGTTTATTTTTCTTTTCTTTTCTTTTCATAATTCTTTTTTGTGTTTATTATTAGTATTTTGCTGTTTTCCAATTTTACTTTCGTGTTTCTTTTTCAGGGACAAATATGCGAAGCAATTCAAATGGTGGTGCACAATTTTTAGCTTCTGTGCACTTTTGGCTAACAAAGGGAGTTTCTTTTCCTTTTTCTTTCACATTGAGGTCAATGCAATGTTTAGGTTGGGGGTGGAGGAAACACATTTCTTTCCTTTTTCCATTGAACTGCTTGGTGTCACTTTCCTACGTTTTGTTTGTTAGGATAATTTTAAAAATAAAAAAAAAGTTTGTTTTTAGCATGCTTTGTGTTAGCCTTGGAGTTATTCACATGTCAATAATATGACCTTAATTGAGATAACATATAGCACTTAGAAGAAATTAAATCTTGCTTCGGATTGAAATTAATTTAAGTATCAATCTTGATTTGGTTAGAGACTCTAGCTTGTGGTAAGATTGTATGATTAATCGTAAGCATTTAGAAAAGTTTTATGTGTGATTATTTTGTGAATATTTTTGCGGTCTCGGCAAGCTTTAGAACTTACTTGATAACCTCTTGAGGTGAATTCCTAGAATGCACATTACTTAGGATATGATATAGGCCATTTTTGAACCGTTTGAGCCTTTCAAACCTACCCTTGCGATATATATCACCAGTCACCTATTTGAGCCTTTTTCTTGAAAACGAAGTTGAGCCTGGTTTCTTTCAAAAACCCATTCACTTACCCTTATAAGCCTAAAGAGAATATTTTATCCTTACCTCTCTCTTAAAAAGAATTTAACTATACACATGTTGTGAGAAGCACTTAAAATGAGTAAGGGTGGAAATATGAAAAAAATATCACTACCACAACCCAAGTACATTAAAGGAGATAAGTTGGGGGTTGTGGAAAAGAAAGAAATGAAAAAAGAGGTGAATGGTCTTTTATGCCAAAATACAAAAGAAAAAAAAATGGTGATTTGTTGAGAAAACAGTCATCGAAAAGAAAAATAAATAAATAAAAATGGTTGGAAGAGTTGGGTATTGAAGTAAGGTTATCCAGTGCTTAAAGAGCTATGTTCAAAACTAAGAGATTAAGTTCTTTTACTTGTGAATTCTTCCCATTCTTTCTTAGCCTTTACCTTAACCGAACGTTACAAGCTTATTAAAGACCTATTGATCCAATGTAATGTGATTTTTCTACAATAGTGGAGAGTGGTTTGAAATGTAAGCTTATGGAGCTTGTTTTTGTGATTGATGTCACGCGATTTATTTTTTTTTAGAGGCCAAGACTTGTATTCATGAATATTGTGCATAAAATCATCCGGATGTTCAGATTATTGGATTGTGGTAAGACGGATGTTAAGAGTCAATAACGATTTTAAGATTGATGTTTGAATTATTTTTGGATTTGAGTGAAATTTAATGATTCTATATGCTATATGTTACGCATGATTTTTGAGACAAAGATTTTTGAATCACTCTTGGTTAACACTAGCATTGTTGTATTGTGCATTAATTTCTAAATAAAGAACTCATTTCATGTCTTTCGCTTGAATTGCTAGGGACTAGCAATAAGCTAGTTGGGGGTTGTGATAAGAGTCATAAAATGCATCTAAACAATACTTAATTGTTAACACTTTAGGGTTAATCTCGGTCGTAATCGCACTTTTAAATGTTGATAAATCATTGACTTAATTCGATGCATTTTCAGGTGCGTTGAGGACAAAAGAGATGATAAAGCGATCCATGTTTAAAGCACCAAAAGATCTTGGGTGTCGGTGCTCGTTTTTGTCCAAGGTTTAGACATTTCCAAAAATGATTTAAAGATGATTAAAAGTCTAAACCAAGGTTGGAGTAATAAAGTAAATTGAGTTGAAAGACTGCACACAAGTGTGTGCATCACTTTGGAACAAGTTAAGGGTAGGCACACTAGTGTGTGCACTTCTGCATACAAGCTGAAAGAGTTTCACTAAATTGCCAGAATTTCCCGTACAGATCAATCAACTTTGCAGATTAAACTGTATTGATGTAGGAAGAACCAGGAGATGAGCTATATATGCTTAGAAAGATCCGGAAGTCTATTTTCTGGAGAATTTTATGGTTCGGAAAAAGGATTTTTCTAATGAAAGTTATGGCAGTTTTAGCAGAAATAGTTCAGGGCCTCCAGAACAATGCCCAGCGCCTCACCTCTCACTGTCCAGCGCCCCAGCGCCCAGGAAAACAAGAACCAGCGCCTAGGCGCCCATAAACTAGTACCCCAGCACCCAGGAAAACAAGAACCAGCGCCCAGGCAAACAAGAGTGAGCGCCTAGGCGCCCATGAACCAGCGCTGTGCCCCTCAGCCATCAGCGCCGCGCCCCTCGCCAACTAACGCTGCACCTTTACTTTCCAGCGCCCAGGCGCACACTTGGACACGTGCACATGCTGTTGGACCCACCTTCACGTTCCAGCCTTCACTTTCCAGCGCCCAGGCGCACACTCAGACAAAGCCAGCAGCGCGCACATGCTGCTGGACCACCTTCACGTTCCAGCCTTCACTTTCCAGCAGTGCGCACATGGACTCCAATTCAGACTCAAATTAAGGCTGTGCAAAGACAGCTCTCCCTCGTGGGCTATAAATATATGCTTAAGGTTTGCAGCCGGGGGAGAGAGCTCGAGGAGAAAAACAAAGACAGTTTTTTATAGATAAAAATTAGAGAAGTTTTTAGCATTCTGTTTAAGTTTTCGTGAGTTGGAAATCAAGGAGAGAACATCCACATTGTTCTTCCACCTTGAGCTCCATGGCCAAGAAATCAAGGGGAGAACATCTATATTGTTTTTCCACCTTGAGTTTTATGGCTAACTAATCATCAAACAAGGGAAAGGGATGAATCCTTAGGGTTTTATTGTTCCTTATTTCCTGTTCTTGATTCATTTGTATGGTCTTATTATTAAAACATTGTCTATGATTTACTCTTTGATTAATTAAGAAGGATTTGAGTTCATGTGATAGCTGTATTCTATATTCTTCTTCTTTTAGTTTCTCTCAATCCGATGATTACATCCTTCTACTCCACATAAGTCTAGTCAAGCTTTTCTTATGTCAAGTTGTTTGGATGTAATTGATTTCGGTATATTTATCTTATAGATTGGCCATTATTGTGATATCATTATTGCAATATATTGTCGTTTCTTGCTAATCTATAAGATAAATCATGTGTGCTTGAATTGAAATCAAAGAGTAATTTGTAGCAATTATATTAGAGATATAAATGTGCTTGATTGAATACTTTCTGATTGCCTGTTTAGGATGTAAAACTTGCAATCGAGATAAAAATTTGAATCAAGAGTGGAAATAGGGAACGAACCTAAGGAGAATTCCTGGAACCTTGTTATTTCTTATTTATATTCTTTGTTATATTCGCACAACTCTTTTACACAATATTGCATTATCAAAACTCATATTCTCTTACCTAATCATTGTCGTTAGTGTTAAAGTTTATACCTTCTTTCGTAATTAACTTGTTTCCCTGTGGAATCGACACCCCAAAACTATACTACAATAACCATGTTATACTTTGGGCGTAATCACTTGTGCCCCAATGGACACACATTACGTTGCAGGATAGTGTCGACAAGCCACAGTCGTGGAGGTAGCTTGGATCGGCTGGCCGCATTGTTATGCCTATCGGCATACTGGCCAGCACACATGTCTGTGATAATCTCAGTCAGGGCAAAGAACTCCGGCTATTTCTCGATATCTGTGTCGTCAGGAGGGGACTCGTCTGTGCAATGAAGAGCAGCGGCTATATCGGCACTAGTCACCTCGATGGGTGTGCCCCGGACTGAAGAAGTGAGAACTCCTGGTCTGCTGCAGTCAAATGATAGGCTTGCGTAGAACTAGACTACGAGCTGGGAGTAAGCAGTGGAACAGACCGGCTTAAACAGTCTCTTCAACCCTCAATGTTGGAATGCTTGGACGGCCCATTGAGTAGCGTCCATGTGCCGGAATACATCATCGATGGCGAAAGAGGTTTCGAATAAAAGCTCTCTTTGCTCTATGCTGGACCGGGATGACGAGACACGACTGCTGGATGCACCAGAAGTGGAAATAGACGGTCTAGACATGCTTTTCTATAGTTTTTGCCTGATTTGCGATCGCTCTTAAGGAGGTGCGCTCAATCGCACACTAGCTATGCACTCAATCGCAAATGTCGTGCGCTCGATCGCACACGGTCAGGCTTTTCCTCGAACAGCTTGTGTGCACCAAAAGACTAAGCTATGGTCTTGAGGATTTGAATGTGATCCCAACCTCCTGCAAACAGACAAGCACTCAATCACTCATAAGAAAACATATATGTATAATGAATTTTATAAATAAAATATTAAAATTTGTGTGTGTGTGTAAAGAGTACCTTGTGGATGTATGTAATAGGGAAGGGAGTACGTAGTGGTGGCAATGGTGATAATGGTGGTTAACAGTGATGGGGGTAATGGAGATGGTGGAAATGGAGTGTGATGGGGTGTAATAGAGTTGAGAGTGTAAGGGTGAGTGTGAGGGATGCTGGTAGAAAGGTGCGAGTGAGGGATAGTAAAGGGTGAGTGTGAACAGTGAGGGAGTGTGGTGGGAGTGGATTTTTTTTCAGACTTATAGCTAACTCACTGTTACGATTACACTCGATCGCACACGAGGTGCGCTCGAGCATACTGACGGACATGCTCAATCGCATATTTGCGTTCGATCGCACAGAATGGTGCGCTCGATCGCAAATGTGTGTCTGGGAAAAAATAACAACTTACCTTACCTGAAAATGATAACTTTAGAACAGTACAACCTTACCATTTGTTAGTGGCCTCAGTACCACTAACCTCTGTAGAGATGCTTGAGTGGTATGAATAATCAAAATGAATTTTTGCTCAAGCACTCTCATGTTTCCGTGCTAGTTTGTTGGAGGGGGGCACTTAGAGCCCACCTCTTGTGGCTCTAATGCCTGTGTGTCAGCTGTATACTGAACCTCTTCAAGTGCCAAGTCTCAATCTCTTGGAGGAAATTGAATGTCGAGGTAAGGTTTGGCTCTATGCCCATTTATTGTAAAGGGTTGATTCCCGCTTGGGCCACAGACTTCTAATGCACCATGAGGGAAGACCTTGGTGACCATGTACGGACCGTACCATCTGGATTTAAGCTTGCCTGGGAACAGTCTCAATCGTGAGTCATATAGCAGCACCTTTTGTCCTACATGGAACTCCTTCCGTACTAGTTGTTTGTCATGATAAGCTTTTTTCCGTTCCTTGTAAAACTTTGCATTCTCATAGGCATCATATCCCAATTCTTCAAGCTCATTTAGATGCAGCTTTCTTTTCTCACCTGCTTGCTTCATGTCGAAGTTGAACTGCTTTATGGCCCAATATGCTCGATGTTCTAATTCCACCGGTAGATGACATGTTTTTTCAAAAACTAGACGGTAGGGAGATATGCCTATTGGGGTCTTATAGGCTGTCCTATATGCCCATAGAGCATCATTTAGGCGTAGAGACCAATCTTTCCGGTTAGGCTTCACAGTCTTTTCTAATATTCCCTTGATCTCTCGGTTACTAATCTCCACTTGGCCACTGGTTTGAGGATGATATGCAGTGCCAACTTTATGAGTGATCTCATACTTCCAGAGTAGTTCGGCAAAAGAATGATGATGAAAGTGACTGCCCCCATCACTGATGATTGCTATTGGAGTTCCAAACCTAGTAAAAATGTTAGCCTGCAAAAACTTGATAACCACTTTGTGATCATTAGTCCTTGAGGGGACAGCCTCGACCCATTTAGATACATAATCCACGCCCACAAAAATATATAAATAACCAAATGAGTTAGGAAATGGTCCCATGAAATCAATGCCCCATACATCAAAAAGTTCTACTATATGAATATTTTGCAAGGGCATTTGATTTCGGGAAGATATGTTACCTGTTCGTTGGCATCTATCACATGATCTGCAAAAGGAGAAAACATCTTTGAACAGATTAGGCCAATAAAAACCAGATTGGAGTACCTTAAGAGCTGTTCGTTTTGTCCCAAAATGTCCTCCATAAGCAAACTGGTGGCAGTGTTGCAATAAGCTAAAATGTTCTTCTTCTGGGATACATCGTCTGATGATTTGATCGGGGCAAGCTTTGAAAAGATAAGGATCATCCCAATAGTAATGTCTTGACAGAGATATTAACCATTTCTTTTCTTGAGTAGTCATGCCTGGAGGAAAAACTTTAGCAGTTAGATAATTTACTATATCAGCGTACCATGGGAGTTTTACCTCTAGTGCGAATAGTTGTTCATCGGGGAAGTTCTCATTTAATGGTAACTCTTTATCATCACTCTCATAGGGAAGTCTTGACAAATGATCCACAACTACATTCTCATTACCTTTCTTGTCTTTGATCTCTAAATCGAATTCTTGTAGTAGGAGTACCCATCACAATGCTAACTTACACATACAGCGGGTAAGTTAGCAATCCCCTATTTTTGGTTGGACATAGGAGATATTTGGTTGGACATTTAAGCCAACCAAATATATGGATAAAATGCTATTAGAAACATCATGACAAGTAAAAGATGAAAAACTATAATTAGAACGCGTTGTATCAAAAGTTCAAAACTACAATAATCATAATTATTTGTTTAGAGGACCAATAAAATCATAAGATTTATGCCTTTAAATAAATTGCATGTATAATCAAATTAAAATACTATCAACTAACCTAAGTATGTGTACGGATATAAATAGAAATATATACGAATATTGATTTGACCATAATCAAATTGAGTTAAGATGCTCAGCTTGAAAAAATAACAAACTTAAAATGCACGGGTTTATCAAAATCAAGTTACACTATACCCAAGCTCGATTAAATTTTTTCTAACAATAAACAATTTTGTTCGTGCTTGACTCATTAGCATATAAACGAGACAAAAGATGAGTCGAGTAAGAATTGCTTGATTGTTTGATTAGCTAAGCGTATCTCCATCTTCTCAAAAGGTTTAAACTAAGCCTAACTAATCCAATAGTCCATTACACAGGAATTAGCATTCTTTTAGAGTGAAACTATAAAGGAATTAACACAATTTAACACTAATGGTGTATACGAGTTGGATCGGGTCACATTAGAAACCAATCCTAACTCAACTCACAATATAATTTCTCAAACTTAAACCAACTAACTTGTGTTAGATTTTTTAAATAACAACCCTATCCATTCAAAATCAGGTCGAGCTTAGGTTGAGTTTAGGCTAACTTATAAAATCAAAGTCGAGTTAGATTTGTTTGGATTGGGTTTTTGAGTTCCATGTTTCCATTTTAAAGGTTGAATGTACCAATTAACCATGTTATGTGAGATACTTAAATTATTACCTTTCCTTTTAAAAAAACTCATAAATTAAACTCGAACTGAATCGAAATTGAAAAAGTGGTTAATCAAAATTTTCAATTTGATTACGGTTACGGTTACGATTTTTTGTTTTGGGTTATTGGTTTGGATATTATTTATATTTCAACATGTCGGTAAATTGAACCGAACCAAATTATATACAAAATATTAAATATGTAATATTAATATATTATGCGTGCATGTATAATGCAACACATTATTGTAGGGTACAAATAAATGCAATACACCCTTTACCAACTAATCATAAGCATTTAGACAAAAGTCGTAGAACATAGAATCTTGAACCTTAACATTGAGTATTCAAAAGAATCAAGAAAATAAAACATGGATTAGTTAATAAGTTTTTTTTTTTGCTGAATGCTTTGGTTTTTTAATTTTATTTTAGAAGTTTAATTTAAAGTGGTGTTATTGATACTCCAAAGATTGTTATTGATCATTTTGTTTGTTTAACTTACAATAATGTCCTTAATTGAAGGTAGATACTATTGAGGATACAATTTAATTAAGGGTATTATTATAAGTTTTAATACTAAAACAAATTAGGAGGAATACCAATAACATCACCCTAAATTAAAACTTATATGTTCGAGTTTTTGAATGTAGATTGAATGTTTAATATAGATTTTAATGTGTTAGAGAACTTTATTATGGATTGTTGAATGCAAATTAAATGAGATTGTGACTTTTTTTTTAAAGTTGTGATATAGTTTTGATAAGTGTGTTATTTACAATGATAATTTAATTTATTTCTATCCCCACATACCCACCAAATAACCTTATGTATTTATAAATGAGTTATTGACTCGAGCAATTGAACTCAGAACTTCAAGACACCCAAGTACATAAGACTTGGAGTGATAACAGTTGAATTAAAGGCTCTTGGTTTAAGTATATCTTTTTTGATTGGGCAAAATTTCATTTTTTTTTCTTCAGTTAATTGGTGGTTAGTTATAAAATTTGGATATGTAACCAAATGAAAATGATTTGGGTATGATTATTAGTTATGAAAAATCAAAATTTTGGTTATAATTATACTTTGCCTAATTTACTGCAAACTTTGTCCACTTTTAATTGTCATGTCTTATATAATACATAATTAGTTAAGTTATAACTACCAACAATAAATTTGAGTCACAAATTACGAGTTGAATTAGGGTTAAAAACTCTAACCTTAACTTAGCATAAAATTAAGGATTTTTTAATCTTAATCTAAGATAATTTTAAAATTCAAAACCTTGTCTAAAGTATAAATTGAATCAAGTCAAATTAGCTTGTCCAAATTGCGCCACTAAGTTTTAGTAAATCTTTACAACTTAATTTTGTTAGGTCAATCAGTATGGGCTCAATATAGAGGTGAGCCCAACTCATGCTTACATTTAAATAAGCTTTTAAACTTGATTTGGTCCAGTACACCCTAACCAAAATTTAAGCAACCTTCAAAATCTAATTTGGGGCAAATGGATTCCAAGCAAGCTAGATTTGTACCCAACTTTGCATAAACAAAACGCTTGCATCACCAAAAATTGATCCATGTCATCACTGTCATGTTGTCATTTTGCAATACTTTTTAATTTATTTTAATATTTTCGAAGTAAAGTACTTCTGTAAAACAAGGCGAGATATGGGACCAATGCTACTGCATGAAAGCTACCTGTACAACAAATTGCTTTTAAATATATAATTTTTTTAATTGAATTAGATTTAAATTAAATGTATTAAAATTTTTATTAATAATTTTAATTTTAAAATTTAAAATTTATATTAATATTATTAATAAAATTTTCAAGTTAGATATTGAGTTTAAACCAACAAAATGAATCCAGAGATTTTGCCACACCAGCACCAGACTTTCATCTAAAAAGAGATATAAATCTTAAAAATAAATATATTTTAATTTGCTTGTTTACTCTCCTTAACCTCTTTCTCGCCCATCCATTGATCAGTGTTTTCGTTTGTCTTCTTTCGATTATCTATTCTCTTTTTCTCAGGAAAATAAGTAACTGAACCAAAGAAGAAGAACCAGCGAGATAAAGGTAAAAAAAAAAAAAAAAAAATCCAAGAAAAAACTGAAAAGATAAAAAACGCTTCTGATTCCGTTTTAGTGGCTAGTACTCTGAAGACCCATTTGATCTTTTCGGTTCTATCGATCCTCTTCGCTCTCAACTTTCTCAGTTTCTCAGGTACTTATCTAAATATATGTTATTATTCTTTTTAATCCATTTGATCTGAAATCATATGCTTATCAAGATCGTTTTCAGTTTAATATTTTTAGGGTATTATTTTATTTGGGTTCAATTTAACTTTTTTACTTTGATTTCATGCAATCTTGGGAGAGTAAGAGGGATCGGGTTTGACCCAGGTTGGGCTTTCTCCAATTTTCTTTTAATTTTACTGGATTTTCTTTCATGCTTTTGTTATGCTAATTTACTGTTGTGTTTCTTCTTCTTCTCTCGCTCTCTGGAATCATTTCTTTTTGGGCATCTATGTATCATATTGATATTGGGGCATTTTTGGACAAAAAAACCCACAGATTGTGAGTTGTTGATTTTTAGATATGTTTTTAAGCTTCACTGCTGCGAGGGATGGCTTAGGCATTCTCTACATTTTCTTTTTTAATTTTAGTTTTAGTTTTGTTTCACTTTTGAGTTATTTTGTGGATTTGCGAATGTGCTCTTTGTGGTGGCAGGTGCTTAATTTTGCATAATTTGTCTTTACTTCTTTTTTCTTTATCTTGCATTTACCTTTTCTACCTTATTTGCATTTACCTTACATGGCCATTTATATGAAACTCTAATAGGAAACAACTATAGATCAAACTTATGTATATCTGTGAGCTGGAGCTAATGCTTTGAATCAGGAGCTTTTTACGTGGTAATAATCTTAAATTGTCAAGCACATTGTATTTAGTTTAGTTTTTTTTTCCTCAGTGATCTTTTTCATAGTGCTTGCACATTATGTTACTTATTCAATGAACATTGTCAAGAATGAACTTTTTGGAAAACGAGGCTCTCATTGTGGATAAGTTGTACTTCGGCCCATCTGGGTCCGGTGCAGCATAGTTACTGGTGCAAAGGGTGTGCTACATATGATCCCAATCAGTAATTATAATTGTAATTATATGCAATAAGTATGGCTAGATAATGAACAGCTGTGAATATTGCGCTCTTTTGAATGTGTAGGAATGGGTTGAAGAAATACCAAAAGGAGTTAGCAATTTAGTATGCTTATGGTTGGTATAATGCATGATGCTTCCAGAACTGTAATGAATAAGTATAATTCTTTCTGATAGAAACCTCTAGGCTATATATGGTATCAAATATAGTGAAATGGCTAACTTATTAATGATAATTAGTAAAATGAAAGATACAGCTCTCAAAAACTGACCAATGGGGTCTGGGGAACTGAGGTGGTGTTTGTGAGTGCAGTGTTAACAGTGGACCGAAGGCAGTTTCAGTGGGAGAGTGCTCCTTTAACTGTAAACTGTATCTGGCATCTTGCCTCTGAGAAATTGGAGAAGATAAACAATGATAACGAAACAACACATTAACGGCCACAAGTATCTAAAGAAATAATTTAAAGAATTATTGTTTCTCCTAATTTAAATCATTTCAAAATGCTAATGAACTAACAACTATGTTATGATGTGAGTGAAAAGATTTTGAAATTTTCTTCCTTTGGTTGTTCTTAGACCTTGTTATGCTTTGTTGTAAGAACATTTTATTTTATTTTATTTTGAATCAAACCAGAACTACTAATAAATCAGCAAACTATCATGCAATGTTTGGGAGAGGGGTGAGGATGGAAAGATTCATTAGTGTTCTATATTGTAATCGTTCCTCTCGGATGTAGGCATGGTTTGGGTGATTTCTCTTAATTACTTGCCGGTTGCTACATTTCCAAACTTTATAACATGGCCATCTACTTGGTATGGCTATGTGGTTCTCTATTCATGCTTAGTATAGCCTAATGCTTGGAGGATTCCTGTCTTATGAATGCCTTTATGAAATTTTATCTGTGTGGGGAAACAGTTGATTTATTGTTTCTTGATAAGCTATTAATCTGTTAATTAAAAAGCTATTAAATGTGGATTCCTGGTTGATTTGACTTGTTAGAAATTTCTAAGGCTGGTGCTTTGTTGGCAGTTTCAACTTATAAATAATAAATTTTATTAATATTGTGAAGAAACAGATCAAATGATTAGGATCATGACTTCATGACTGCAACAATGGTAAACTGTTTAACCCCTATTAATCTGCATGAAGTATAAGGTTTCTGATTGACAGTTTACATGTCAAAGTTGTCTTTGTGTAACATTAATGTTCATGGCCACTAATAATAATTACTTTTTTGGAGTTTCAGATGTTACTTGTTAGGCTTCTCAATTGAGTAGATGCAGACCACAGTCTATCATATTTATGTTATTTGTTAGAGTTAATGAACATGGGAGCCTTTCACAACTATTTTGGTAAGTAGGAGTGCATGTTCGTTAATGTTAACTTATCTTTCCTTTTCTTTCTCCATCTGATTTTGTCCCTTTTTTCCTTCTTCAATATAGCACATTTTGATGTCCATATTTTTCCAGCTTTTCATCTACCAATTTGAGTTCATGTGTATTCTTTTCTATGCTGCTTGCATGATTTTAGGTGTGACTGAGAAGTGTGTAACTTGAACCGACCGTTTCCGTCTGGAAATTAGAAATATTGTATAGCATACCACACTCTTTATTTGGTGGAAAGTATTGAACCCAATGCAAGGGCAAGGAAGTACAATTGATTCTCTCCCTGAAACAGTCAACATTGATCAGGAATCTGTTCCAAATAATTCTGGTATGAATCCTCAGATTTCTATGAATAGCATGCTGAATTCAGCGGACAGTCGGCTGTCAAATTATACAGTATCTTCTGTGGGGTCAACTTGCATGCATTCAAATGCTCATGATGTTCAAAGCTTTAATGGCTGGAGTTTTGGTGAACCCAGCTCTAGATTGGTTCCCCAAGATCAGGTCAATAATGATGGAATGAAAATGGAACATGGGTTGTCTTCTTCTTACAGTGTTCATGCTGGGGCTAGCCATAGGTCAGAAGAAATGCGACTTGAACCAACTAATATCCTTTTCCCAGGAAGACTCCATATTGGCCGCAGTGGCAGTCATGTCAGAAGTGGGCCTTTATTTTTGCAAGGTTCCAGCTCTAATCATATGCCTCAGAGTGTGAATCTGAATGCAGGGCATATGGGCAGCAGTGGTAATGGTGGGCAGAGCACAGGAGTCAGTGTCTGCCCTAATTTCTACAACTCAAATAGATCAGAAACAGCACAGAGATCATCTGCTGGTTCTTCTAGTGATGGCAGGACTTCATCTGGAAACTCTAGCCATGTTCTGGAGGAAAACATTGGTAGCTCAGGTTCTTCAATGAGTGGTTGGGGTTTATCCTGCAAGAGAAAGGCTCTTGAAGGTACTTCTGGACAGTCTTATTCAGGAGGAAGTTCAAGCTACTTTGCGCAAGCTGAAAATGATGTTTGGCATACTGGTCCTGCTCGATATGATGCTTCTAGCAGCTTAAGTTTATCTACACCCTCGCGGAACTCCCCAAGCATTAGTCCACCTGATCATCTGACTCCGAGATTTGGGGTTGGTGTCAGAGGAGTAGCTTCTGATGCTTTTCCTTCAAGTGTTGCAGGAAACGCGGAAAGTTCGATGAGAAGTTTTGGCAGGAGAGTAAATCCCGGAGAGCAGCAGGAATCTGTACTATTCAATTTATCATCAACAGGGAGTATCAGACATTCTAATGTTCCTTCGCTTCATCAATCACCTAGATCTGTCTCATTTAGTGATTCTCTGGACTTGGGATCGACAACACCAGTAGCTGCAAGTATGATTTCTGCCGATAGTCAGCCCCATGCTATGCATATTTCTGCTTTGTCAAGGAATATGCATCCTTTCCCTTGGAATGGGGCTTCCAGTTCAAGAGCTGGCAATTCATCAAATAGCTTAGTCCCTGGAGAGAAAGATTTTGCATTAGGAGAGGATGCAAATGTAAGAAGTATCCCAAGAGACAATGCGGAGCATCCCATGTTTACACCTGCAACTGAGATGAGAAATGTGGTGCAAGATCCAGCTAGTTGGAGTTTGGCCACTTCAAACATTAGCGCTTCTGGATGTGTTCCTTCTGCTGCTAGGGTTGGACCCAGTTCAAGCATCCATCCTTTGCAAACTCCTGCCTGGATTCCTCCCCACAACACCTCAACAAATAATCAACAAAGATTATCAGAATTTTCTCCTTGGTCTTTATTTCCATCCATTGACTCTGAATCTGCTGGTCATGGTGGTTCTTTTCCTTCATTACCTACAGGCCCTTCTATTTCCTCAACTGAGACAGTAATGTCATCTGGAACAAATAGCCAGGGCCTTCGTCAACAACACCGAAGATCAGCATTATTGTTAGAGAGACAAGGTGATGACGTTCTTGGTATGCCTCATTCATTCCGCGCTTTAGCTGCTGATATTGAAGGGAGGCACCGGCTGATTTCTGAGGTTTGTATTCTAAATATCTTCTCTTCCTTTCAACTTTACTGTTTCTATATGGGTATGACGTTCTCTGAATTGATTGTTAAATAGCGTTGTTATTGATACTTGGGTTTTTAGATTACTGTTTCATATCATTTTTTACAATTAGCACAGTTCAGTACACGTGTATTGTTTCAATAGTTCCTGCAGGTTGCATGTCTCA
Organism: Bretschneidera sinensis; assembly: GCA_023935145.1. NCBI lineage: Eukaryota > Viridiplantae > Streptophyta > Magnoliopsida > Brassicales > Akaniaceae > Bretschneidera > Bretschneidera sinensis. The sequence goes on along the minus strand of CM043698.1, from coordinate 68,308,401 downwards.
TTATCTTGAATTTTCCTCATCTAAGAAGGACATGAACGGATTTTTAGTGTTACTGTTGATCAGTATCATTCTCTTTGATTTACAAATGATGTTTTTAACTAAACCATCTTGCATAAAGACATTATAAATAAACTAGATCAGTGAGTAGGTTCTTGAAGGATATGGCTTATGAAATTCTGTTTCCCTTGGGTTTTATAAGGCCTCTCTGACCTTAAGGTCATCTCAAGGTGGGATGTATAGGCCACCTTGAGGATTTACACATTTAGTTGTTGTTTTCTCTGGGTTATGCCTCACCTTGAGGTTTTAAGATGCGTTTCTGAGATTTCTGTGTTTGTTAACCACCTTGAGGTAGTAAAAATATAGTGGTGTCTTCAATTGGCATGTCTCTATCCAGCATAGAATTGTGTTGCACCTTGATGAGTGATGCTTGCAGCTTGTGTGGTTTTTTTTCCATTTTTCTCAGAGACTAGTCATGTTTCTATCCTCTGGTTGTATTTACCAATTTTAAAGCCATGTTTTGCATTTTTTTCTCTAATGTGTCTTTGTTGTAAATGGGTGGCACTCCCTCGGTTCTCGTTTTTAATACTATACTTTTACTCATAAAAAATGTGTCTTTGTTGGAATGTGTTTTCTTTCTCTGTAATTGTATTCATATTTTTTTAAATATTCTAGAGTGCTCCTAGAATGTCTAAAAAGTTTCATATATTATCTAAATTATGTGTGAAAGTCTCCCCCTTCTCTTTCTACCCATTTTCATTGTTTCTGTGCATTTTAAATAAGAAAATAAAACACCTATCATGGATTATATGTTCGTGCTATCGTTCTATCTATCGTTCTATCTATCGTGTGGTAGATCTTGTTATGGAGGTTGCCAATATCCCGTCAATGATACAGTAGATCACCTTTGATAATCTCCTCGTTTCTGGAAATGTTTGATTTTTGTTTGAAATCATTATTTTGAATTATCATGTTACAAATAGGCATAATGACTAATTATTTGAAGTGCATTGAGTGGTCTGTAGGAAATTTTTGAGCTTTCCTGATTCATCTTAATGATAATGTCCTAATTACTGGCAATATTTGATTTTTGTTTGAAGACATTATTTTGAGTTATCATATTACAAGTAGGCAAAATGGCTGAAGTGTTTGAAGTGCATTGAGTTTTAAGCTCATTTGCGGAGGTGTGTTTTCTATTTAAGATATTTCTAATCTATTATATTTTTACAAATATGTAAAACTCCATGAGCAAATTTGTAACACATTTTAGGTGGTTACCAGATGGTGATTGTTGATATGCGATGGCATTTGTTCTCTATTCTGGAGAATCTTATTGAATTGTGAACCAGAAAGGAAACTTTTATCAAATAGTATTTTTTGTTTTTATTTATTTAGGAAACTAAAATAGCAGGAAACTAAAGTAGGTATGATAATTTTAAATCTATATTGGTGAATTTATGTATGCTGCTCACGTGGAAGTGTTCTGCATACTGTAATATGCTTGTGATGCTTCACCTTGGGAGATGATAATGCCGTGCTTTTTTGGTACCATTTCCAGTCACTTTATTGATGGCCCTGGATAGAGTATGTTGCAAGGGATACATCTTCCTTCATTTTTTTGTGGCCCTTGATACAGTTCGGTATAAGGAGACATCTTCGAGTCACTTTATGAGTGGCCCTTGATACAGTTTGGTATAGGGAGAACATCTTCTGATAGAATCTGGGACCAATGCTTTTGTGAATGGATCGCTAATCATCTTGTTACAGAGAAAAGATGCAGTAAAAAGATCTAATTACTTGGTTGATGGTTTGAAATGTGATGTTAGCATGATTTTATGAATATTTTAAAAAAAAAAACCTGCTGTTTTCTGAGAATATGATATCTAAGAATCACAAGATTTTATGATTTTGGACTTAGAATTGATATCTTAGATGTTTTCTTTCTCTAAACAAGATATCTTTCTTTCTTTTTTTATTTTATTTATTTATTTTTAATCCTATAGATCACAGTTTGATGCACATAAAGGATGGACCCAAGCAATTTTTTGTGAGAGCTTGAATCTTTAATTTTTATTTTCGTACAAAGAGAAACAATTTACATGATGATAACAAGATAATGGAATTTTTTTTGGGGGAGGGGAGGCTGAGAGAACAATTAAGGGGTTCCAAAACATAGGATTTCAGGTTTTAGTTCGGAGGAGTAAAAATGTCAAGGAATCAAAGGGGAAGGAGGAGGAGGAAATGTTGATTAGTTGATCTTGTGACTGAGTTACCTTGAACATTTGTAACTTGGTGAGTACATTCATACTGATAATTCGGTTGTGATTCAGTGAATCCCTAGCCTCAACTCTTTTGCTTGAAGGAAACTAAAAGTTGCAGAAATTGTTGGAGATGAAAATTTTTCCTTCAATATGTGACTTTTTGGACAATTTCGGAGGGGAAGAAGAAGAATGTTAGACATAGGGTGTGGTTTCATTGATTTGGTGAAGCTCTCTACCTTTAGCTTTTTGATTACTCAAAGAAGAGAGAGAAGAAGATTGATCTAAATGGCAAGTTTCATCAATTTTGCTAAGCCCTTGCCGTGATTTTTTGGTTGCTTGAAGCAGAAAAATAAAATTTAATTTACTTTTGAGGAAGAAAAGCTGTAAAGTGGCTCTGGTGTGCTTTGAAAACGAAATAAATTCTTCACTTTTTTTCTTTTTCTGCCCTTATTTTTGTTCTGTAACATTGTCATAATCATTATCTACGACTGATTGGTTCTAAATAGAAACATATATTTTAAAGATATGATAATTTGGCCTAAGTTATATTTTAACTTAATTTTTTGTTTTGAATTAAAGATGAATGGAACTTCTTAAGGATGAAAGTATGCAATTTAGATTAATGATATTTTAGCATACACAGGATGAATTATTTCTAATAATTAAAGTTTGATTCACTTCTTACAAGAAAAAAGATAATATGTAAATTAAATTAAACCTGACAGATGAAGGTCGTAATTACTTCATGCAAGAAAAAAGTAATATTTGATTTATCTTAGATCTTAAATGTTTACATCTTATTGATCAATCGATATAAATTGGAACTTAGAATCAAAATAGTGATATAATTTAATATGATATTTAGTTGTAACATGGGATACCTCTATTCATTGACCATTTGCATGTTTGACACGTGTTGAGTCATACCCTTCCATGCCTCCTTTTTGGCATTCATTTATGATCTTAAAGATTAATCATATGGTTTCTTTCCATTCTATTTTATCCTTGTCGCTCATAGTTAAATCATCTTAGATAATTCACCCTTGTCATCGGTTCCACCTTACATTTTTACAGTAATTAGTTTACTATGAGAAAGAAATTTTAAGCATGCTCATTATTATCTTTCCCTGCATCGTCACTTACCCTTCTAATTTTTTAGCATGCTTTTTATTGTGCCTATCATTCTGTGTTCTATGACGAAGCTCGCTTCAGAAGTGCAGTGTTTAATTTTTTCTCTGTGACCATTTTGTAAAGTCATGGTGTCCCTGGTAAATTGCACTTTCTTTCCTGTATCGAGTTGGTTATGTATTGGAGCCTGACAATGCATTTAATTTCCTTTTACCATCAATTGTTCATCTAATATCATCATGTGATTAATACTAATGCGATGTTACAGAGTTTTGTAATTATTTAGGAATGTAATATAAGGCACCTTAACTCATTGGATGCTTTAAGTTTGGTTGTGATGTAGTGAGTAGAGGTTGCATTTAACTTCTTCCATCTAAAAAAATGAGTTTGACGAACATTTTTATTATGAGGATTTCTTTTAAAACTTAATTATATGAGGATTTCTTTTAAAACTTAATTATAAACGTACTCAGATCCCTCTTGAAATTCAGACGTAACTTTTAAGTCAGGGTTCTTTGAGATCCATGTTACATGACTGCAAAAACAATTATATGCCCAGCAGTTTGATTAGCATGCCCTTGATATCTTTTTGCCCTTCCAGAAGATTGATAAACCTTGCTTGTCAATAGGCAGTCAGTTATCCTCAAGCTTCATTTTGGGTTGCTAGTGTTTATTTTCTCTCATGGAAATCTCTTTATTCCACATAGCCTTTCCATCCAAAATATTTTATTCATCATCAATATCAGATTGGGAGATTGTATTCCTATATATCTAACAAGGTACATTCATTATTCGCCAGAACTTTCTTTTTATAATCTAGTTAGGATTAAATATAACAACGATAGGATATTACCGAGACGCTTAATATTTGAGTGAGATATGGAGTCTCAAACAATTTTGACACGGAGATGAAAGAAACAACTTGACATTATTCTTGGGAACTTTTGTGAATATCTTGAAAGTGTAGGAATGAAGTTTGATAGTTCGTGGTATTTTGCAAAGATATTTTCTGGAAAAACAGAAATTCGGTGCACCCCATTGGTGCTTTTTTTTTTTTATATTACTTTTACTCATAAAACAAGGAGAAACTGAAATCGGAAATAAAGACATAACTGTCACATCACGTGTTCTGGTTCCACTTTAGTTTTGTCCCGTCTCTTTTTCGCTTGCTCTCCCTCTCTCTCTCTCCCTCGCCCTCTTAGGTCCTTACTCTTTTACATGCTCAGTCTCCCTCTCTCCCCATCTCGCCTTTCAGGTTATTTTCTTTATTTCACAACCAATTTTACTTGTGTCTTTCAGCTGACCCTTTTTTTCCTTATTTTTCAAGCTTTCTTTTTCTATTAAACATGATTAGATGTAGATGCTTCCACTGTATAGCGACAGGTAGATATTCATGTCTGTTGTATCATGAATTTATAAAGTTTCCATGTTCATATTTGCTTTAACTATAACAGAGCAAAGATATATTTTTAATATCTAAAGAGATCTACATGACCGGGCTACCCTGTCATTTTGTACGATCGAAATGTACCCCAAAATCATTTCTTGTCCTTTTGTCCCTACTTACATTCTGTATTGCACTCAGAGTTCCATCAGATTCTTCAAGATCACAAAGTGATTAATGGCCAATTGAACATTTCTTTAAAAGTGGCTTTTATATGAATGGTTTACTTTTAGTGAATTGTTGGTTGACTTTATTGATAGCATGATATTTATATGTATTTTTTATGCACTAATTAGTACTTGGTTTCAGTGCCTTGTACATTAATTGTTGCACATGAAGTCTTAATTGAAACTTTTCATATCCTGGCCCTGATTTTTGTCATTTTTCTAAATCAATTGGCAATATCAACTTTTTTTGTGTGTACTGATATGTTTGCATATTTGGAACCTGGATATCACATTCAATGTTTGTTGCTTTTAACCGTGAAAGGAGTCACTACCCAATCATTTCATAGAATTTGCAATTTATTATTGTCATTAGACAAAATCTTAGCAGGATTTTGTGAAATCCGGTTGAGATTGATGCTTCCGTAATATTTATACAATATCACAACTTTATTCAATAATTAACTTTTATAGAATGTTTATTTATGGATTTAGTTTTTCAACTTTTTGTTGTAACTAATGCAAGTATTGTGTTTTCTTTAGCCTTTCATGTTTTTTCCTTCTTGCAGATAAATTGGTTAAGTCTGCAAATAATCCTTCCGAATTTGGTTTCTTTTTGTGATGTTTGCTAATTGCTTTTTGATTGTGAATCTAGTTTGGATGCCCTGACAGGTGCGTTTGGCAATGTAATACATTATCAGTAGAGTTCTGTGAATCTTATTTCTATGTTTAAATACATTAGTTTGATGTCTATACTGCTAGATAACCATAAAACATTGTCCAATTTTAGTGACAGATATGGTTGCATTATTTACTTTCTTTGATAAATTTAGTGGGAGATTCTGTCTTTTATAGGGAGAAGATTACTATCATTTGAGTGGGTTCTAAAGAAAATATGAAAGATGGGGAACACACATGGTTGTGCCTTGAGTTAAGGCCATGATTATTTATTTATTTGTTTTATCAATGGTGAGGGGGAGATTCGGTTTTATTTTGATTTGTATAGTATCTCAAAATATAGAACTAAGAGGATTACCTAACTAATAAGTCAGGCATTTGTACTTATCAAAAAATTAAGTCAGGTATTTGCTTAACCTTGATGAGCTTTGGTCGTGGAGTGGGATTTATGCTTCAAAAGAACAGGGAAACGTATCTGCTTTGATCCCTCTTTCCACAAAATGGGTTACTTGGTTAGAGAGAAACAAGAGAGCCTTTGAGAATGTGGAGAAAGATTATGTCTCCTTTAAGGAGGGTTGGCTTAACCTTCCTTTCTTTTGGGTTGATGGGAATTTTTGTGTAAATGATAATCAACTTGTAGAGTTTGCTGAGAATGATACTTGTCCTGAAGAAAACTGACCATATGTTTGACTGACCATATGTTAAGGGAGAAGGTTCCACCCAAAAGGTCAGAAGACGTGGAACCCTCTCCAAACAGAAGCTAAGATTTTCTACTGATCATCGTGGCGGCATTACTTAGACAGGAGTTCTCATTTTGTGTTTCACTAGAGCGGAAGAACAGTTTGTGATGCTAGGGGAAGGCCACATTCTAAATGATAGAATACTGGGGAATCGCCCCTGAAGATGTTGGGGCTGACGTAATGTGTTGTCAAGAGTTTTCATTACAAAATGGAAGCTCTTTGTCGGACTCCAATTGGAAATACAGACTGCATGGTTTTTTCTAAGTGCCTAAGTTATGCTTATTTATTCTTAACTATGCAATTCCAGCACTCTAAATATTATCTGTTCGACTCTTGAAACTATATTCCTATTGTAATTGATTGGCTAGGTAATTAACTTCGAGCAAGCCGTTTTGGGAGTTAACTGTTGATGCTTTTCTCTTTGTACCAGATACGACAAGTCCTGAATGCTATGCGTAGAGGGGAGAACATACGAGTTGAGGTTTGGTCTTGACTTTTACAATTATTTATGTTTGTAGTATTGTTACTTTATTTTGGGTAATTACTTTTACTGCTTTGAAAATGAAGCTGGCTGAGGTTGATAGAATCATTTTCTTTTTATCTTATACCAAAGTTTATATGCTTTTTAGTTTTTGAAGTTTTATTATTGGATCTACTAGTTCTCATTTAACTGAATATGAGCTGCTATAACTGAATATGAGGTTCAATTTTTTTAAATGAATTATCTCGAAATACATGAAAGGCTCTGTGGCTTCAAACAGTTGGACCTATGGTGAATGCTCTTTCCTTTTCAAGGTAAATAATAGAGGTGGAAAGAGCTTGGTGCTAAAGTTTATGGCAGCAATTCTCTTAATCTGATTCTACGTGCGAGAAATCCAAGGATCTAGAGTTAGTTGCCATACAGACTTATTCAGCTTCAACTTTATATTTACTAGCTGACACATGAATTATCTACCAGCAGTGTTTCCTGGTGCAACTAACATGATCTAAAATGAATTTTGTATACATTATTGTTGTAAGGGAGATCTATGTCACTATTAAACATTGTAGCAATTTAGGCTTAGGGCTATGTTCCTTCATTTAAAGCCACCTTTCTACATGTATTGCATGTGAACTTATTTATGCATGAAATACATGCACAAATTGGTCTTCTAAATAGAGCTAGAAGTGGTTCTAGATGCTTTAAGTTTCCATCAGCATCAATTTTTGGATTGAGAAAAACTATCATGTGCCCCCCTTTGCCCCAAGGAAAGTGGGAAGAATGTATGAGACCCTAGCTAGCTTGTAAACTTTTAAGTGCTTTATAAATTGTATACGGCTATACTCTAGTGCAAACTTGACCTGGTTAGCTGATGCCTTATTGACCAGGAATAATGCTTAGGCTCTTGCATTCCAGCATCTGATATGATATTTTGTATAGCATTTGAACTTCATTCCGTGATCTGCCAGGATTATATGCTTTTTGATCCATTCCCATATCATGGTATGGCCGAGATGCAAGACAGGCACAGAGATATGCGCCTCGATGTTGATAACATGTCTTATGAGGTAAGAAAAAAAAGGGAGCAATTTATTTCCCGGTTGGTCTTTTCAAAATGAAGGTTTCCCCCTTATACAATGATTGGAATATTAGGAATTGTTGGCACTGGAAGAACGAATTGGAGATGTAAACACTGGGCTGAGTGAGGAAACCATTTTGAAGGTCATGAAACAGCGTAAATATGTGTGCATTGCAACTGAAACCTCACAGGATATGGAGCCTTGCTGTGTTTGTCAGGTATGAACCAGATAAGATTAGATGGCTGTTAAAATTAACTTTCTTGAGGCTGAGGAGGCCTTAGCACAATGGTAAAGTTGAGGCCGTGGGTCCTAAAGGTCCCATGTTCGAGTGGTGTGTGTTTTACCAATAATAATTAAAAAAATAGCTTTCTTCCGCTGAGATATTAGTTTAAACTTTATTTACATTGCTGAAACCATTATTATGACAGGAGGAATATGCTGAAGGGGATGATCTTGGGACGCTAGACTGTGGACATGACTTCCACACCAGCTGCATCAAACAATGGCTAATGCAGAAAAATCTGTGCCCGATTTGTAAAACGACTGCACTGGTTAAAGGAGAGAGCAAAGGTCATCGTTGTTAAGATTACTGCAGAAATTTAGTTTTCTTAAATTTTATGGATCATTAGATCCAATAATAGGGTGGATGATATCCTATTTGAACCAATTTAACCTTGCTCATGAGCTGCATGATGTATTATGAAGATGGAAGCTGTAATAAGTTGCAGCATGAGTGATAAAAGGGTTTACCTTTAAAAATATTGTGACTTTCATAATTACCCTTGAAATAATTATGACAATGTTATTAAAAGTTTTAGAAGGGTTCATTAGTATGTTGTTTCAATTAAACTTTTTAGGTTTAATTTTAAAAAATATCTCGTGCTTTACTTGTTTTTCATTTTACTTGTGTTTATTTCGTGACAAAATAGATTTTGTGTTTTGCTCCGATAGCAAAGAGAGTGACAAATGTCAGTTTTTGAAAGGAGTTACAATTTTACTCTTGCTAACATAGCAAAACACAGTTTAATTTTTAAATTTTTTTTAGAGTATGAAATGAAAATCGTGATATATTGCAAGTATTTTTATGAAATTAATTATAAAAAATGGTTCACACGGTTGGTTGTTAACATCTTCCACCTAATGGGGCAAAGTATAAGATTTATTTATTTTTGGAAATAAATCGTAGGGGTAAAATAAGCAAATAAATCACAAGGTATTTTTAAAATGAAGTCTGACTTTTTTTGTGTGCTAAATTCTATGAGGTTGGAACTCATTTTCTCCCTTGGTTGAGTTACCTTACCCACTTAAGGATGACCACAACCCGATTCTAACCTTGTATTTGAAAAGTTGAGTTCGAATTGTAAATCTTGATGGATTAAAAAATATATTTAATAAAATAAAACATCTAATAAAAATAATAATTTATAATAAAAATAAAATAATTTATAATCGAGAGTAGAAAATTGTTTGTGATCGAAGAAAAAACTTCATTTTACAATTTTTTGAAAATTGGGTTAAATTCAAAAAGTGAAGAATTTTTCACTGTTTTCAATAAAGTTGAAAACGAAAAAAAAAAATGATTTTCTATGAAATAAAACTATAAAAATAGTTTTCATTTTTTTTGAAACTAGAAAACGTGTTATAAAACCAAACATAATCGTAGTTTATTTGGTTCTGTAAAATGATGGGGTAATTTTCACTGGGTAATGGTTGTATCTACGGTTCCACGTCATTAGTTGATGGAAAATTTGAAATAAGATCTAGCGGCAGGTATGCAGGGGTGGAAACAGCTTTTATGTTTCTGGAAATAAGGTTACCTTTTCTAAAGGATAAAATTTAGGTGAAGTTTCTTACAGGAGTTGCTTTAAAAAAAATAATTTTAGAAACGAAATTTAAAATTAAATTTTACAATTCAATAAAAATCACATAATAGATTAATTATAATTTAAAAAAAAATCATCATTTTAGTTTATGATTTAACCTAAATTTCATCAACAATTTAAAATTTATCAAATTCAATACGAAAAATTAAAGCTTAAATTATAAACCAAAATTTATCAAAATATGTTGGTTTTTTTAAATATAAAACTCTCATGAATATATTTTAGATGATAAATCACGTTAATTAATTTTATTATTGTAAATATAAAATTTTTTAAAAAAACTTCACAAACTTCATATAAGTTTTGTCTTCTATAAATTCTATTATTTGTTTATAATATAAATTATTATTTATGCTATAATGCCTATGAAACTTGCTCAATTAATTGTTTGAGTTTAATGTAATTCGGATTGGATTGACTAGAAGAGTGCTCATAATACCTCTAAATCAAAAAACTCATTTACTTTGAGTATCAATATACTGAGTCATTAGTCCAATCAGTGAATCAATGATCAAACAATTGATTTATAAAAATAATTATAAAAATATATAATAATTTTGATAATATTAATTATGTTATATAACTACATGCAAAGTTATAAAATCTAAATAAAAAAGATATTAGACTTAAAAAATCATGAGTTAATAGTAACTTAAGTTTAGTAAAACTAATTGCAAATCAAATCTTAAAAATAATTACATATAAAATAATTATTCCCTCTGTCCCAATTTATATATAACACTTGAATTTTTGAGTCAATTTTGACTCCAAATTCTATTGAATATGTTACTGATTTTAAATTATAAAACAATAATTTTTGAATACTTGTGAACTTTATGAACCTATATTTGTAAAATTTTAATCACTTAATTAATTTAAAGTTTTAAAAAATTAATCATTTAATTAGATGAATAGTGCATTGTGACATATAAATTGGGACGAATGGAGTAAAAGTTATAATAGTTTCCAACCTCACGGTTCATGATGAAACATTTTTATTTTAATAAAAAATATGAAAAGAAAGGAATATAAAAATAACTATTAATTATTGAAGGTAATATTAGTGATAATAGAATTCTCATATGAGCATTGAGCAGAAAATCTCATGTTATTCCTTTCCCTCCAAATGTTGTAGATGGCAGCAGCTAAGCAGACCCTTAGAATCATATTAGCCACTTATGCAATCAAACCAACCAACCTCATCTTCCTAAGGTAATAAGTATGCATGTGTCTAGCTAGTTTTAGTCTTCACGTGGAGGAAGCAAAAGCCTTTAGCTCTTGTTTCCTTTTTTTCTGAATTTGAATCATATTAATAGAGATACCAATTATAAGGTAGAAGGCAGCTTAGCAAAGTTAGCATTGCTGAGAGGGGTACCCACTTCCAGCTTGGGGAGTTCTCATTCAGGTTTTGTCACTAGCTAGTTGCTAGTGAAGTTGTAAACGTTTCTTGTGTTGATCAATCAATGATTATAGTTTTCCTCAAAAAGAAAACTTAATTATGCATGTGTGGGGTCAATTTTATTTACAGCAGTCCTAGATGAACACCTTAGTGTACATCATTTGTAACACCCTGCTAATCGATCAGTAATTAGACACCTGAAAAAGTTAAACTGTTAAATTATCGTTTTATCCTTAAACATCTGCTGTTTCACAGTGTTGCGATTGGGATAAACTACATATCATTTGAAACCCTTTTGCTATCCCAACATGGCAATTGGCAACTACCCCTCCACCCTTTTTCTGTTTGAGCTCAGATTCTTAAACTTATATACATTTTGACGTTTATGGGCAAGAAAAGGTGAAAACTGACCTAAATGTAATCTTATATACTCTTTTTCTTTTTGATAAGAAATATGTCATCTTATACTCCATTGTAAAAATTATTGGCATCTATTTAAAGATATGGCCATACCATTAGACAAATAGTCTTTCTTTTAACATTCCTTTTATTATAAGCTCTCTGTTGATTGAATATTTATTGTAAGATTTTTTTTCTTTAGTTCTAAATCCATAATTAAGTCTCTTTCTACTTTATTACCAAAAAAAAAAAAAATACCAAACACTAAATTATCAATAATTAATCGATGGAAGAAAATTGTCTTCATATTTAGCAAATTAATTAATCAACAAAAAATAATTTCATAAAATGTTACTTCTCTACAATCTGCATAATTCAATTTTCCTAATTAAAAAGAGTACAAAATTGAGCCCAAAAAAACTTGTTAGCAAATTAATTAACTAGATTGAAAACTGTAGCCCTTTGAAAAAAAGGTAAAATTGAATCTTGAGCTGTATGGATCCCAGTAAAGTCCAATCTCATCTCCTTCCTTCAACTCCCTTCTTTTCACAAACTCTTGGTTACAATTGCCAATCAAAACATAGCTCTTTGAAGTATGCCATAGCTTGAGAATTAATTGATGTTCAAACATTGTGTCTTGATCCCAGACCACCACGACTTTTCCATTCTTACTCTCAATCTGATTGATGCAATCAGCGCTCAAGAATGGCAAAACATGGTTCTTGATCAATTCTGTCTTCACAAGTAGCCTACTCAGTTGCCCAAGATCACTAATCGTCAGCTTCTTCTTGATCTTCCATGGATCAATGTAAAGCTTCAGTTTAGTGGAAACACCCTTTTCCTTATCTTCTTGCTCCTCTTTCTTGGTGTAATATTTCATCGCTGAAATCTTCTGTTGTATTTGTGAAACAACAATGGCATGATGATTATCGAATGAATTCTGGGTTTGATAAGTTGTTCTGGGTTTCTTTGTTTTGCCATGAAACTCACAAGAAATTGTCAACTCAGTGGAGACTTCTTGGCGTTCTGTTTCTTGTTCTACAACATAGTAGTGATGCTTTCTCTTCATGGTTGGAGAACTAGCTTTGTTTGGACACATAGGCTGTTGCATTATCTGCATTGTTGAAACGGGGGAAAACATAGAAAATTAACGAAAGAAAATTTTCTAGGGCTTTTGAGGGTTTTGAGAATGAGACATAATTTTGAGGGTTTTGGAAGATTGTAATGAAAGAGATGTGTGAGAGTGGCTTATATAGACAATGGAGAGCAAATCGGTTTGGGATTAGGAAAGTAAAACGAAATAAGAAACTTTATTGCCAAGAAATAAGAAGAAAACAGTTTTGCGGTTGCGTTCTGTCATATAACCTTAATATTCTTTTAATACAGCTTGGCATCGTCTCTTTGATATGATACGCTTAATAAGCTTGTAGCTTGCAACCTCCTCTTATTAATCTTCCTTTTTCTTTTTCTAATATTTGTTTTGCTCTTCCTTCTTTTTCCCCCATATTTTAGTTACATTTTAATTTTTTTGTTAGTGTTTTATAAGTTTTATGGCTTTCTTGATTATGATGTATGTCTCCATTATTCTTCTTTCTTTTGTTTCCTAAGCAGTGTCCTTAACATAAGATAATGATACTCTCTAACTGGAACTTCTCTTCATTTGATTTAGTTGAATGTGAAATGATCAAAATAACCATAAGAATTCAAATTTATCTCAAACAAACAAATTAATAATGTCATGGATTTAATTTTCTTACCACAACTTTTAGCTATATAGGGCAACCAATGGTAGGCAAAAATGCAAAATGCAACTTTGGTACCGTTGAAAAGAGCTCGACAAAATTTACAAAATGTTACTTGTAAGCATTGCCCTCCGCAGCGCCACCAATAGTCTGGCCACAAATCGAAAGGGACTATTTTTTAGATCTACTATTTTTCAGTGACTATTATCGGAAACCAATCATACCACCATGCTAAAATTGAGGATAGAAAGCTGAATGTTCAAGTGTGGCCTTCAACTGACCCCTCCTACCGTCACAAGTGCCCCCATGCGTCGACGGTTCATGCGTGGGGATGCTTCCGTGAACAATAATGTTTGATTTATTTTATTTTTATTCTTTTTAAAAATTGATTTTCCAAAAAAATCCTCACTTTGCTGACATGGCAAAGGGATATTTTGGTCCCAAAAAATTGTGTTTAAATCCAAATCTTTGATTTAGTTTTTAAATGACTGGGACATCTATCTCATCATAATTTGGACTCAAATAAAGACAAGACCAAACAGAGATGATTACAATCCCTAAACATAAAGCCATAATTTATTACAAATACAAATAATTATCCCTATTTTTTTACCAAGCTCATATTTAAAATTATTCGGGTTTAGGCCTATTTTGCCACTCAAATGTATATTTAAGTCCAATTGAGCTTAGGTCCGCTTCTATCTGGCCAAAAAGTTTCATCATCCAAATTTCATCTAAGTCTAGGCTCATGCAATATGAGGCCAGCCCTTTCTCTTCCTTTATGTATGTTTCTTTTTCCTTTCACTCCTCTTTTACTCTCTCCTTTCTCTTCTATATTTTCCCTCTCTACACCCATCTTCTTTCTTAGATTGATCTTTAGCTCGCGAGCTCTCTCTCTCCCCTTTGTTAGTACGAAATGGGGGCATGGAGCTCACCCCGGGTAATCCAACTGTCAGGTGGTCCCTGTGCAAAATAACTCTTTCGCCAAACATGAAAATAAATAAATCTTCTAAAATAAAACACCCTTATTTTGGATTATATATTTTGGTGAAGTATATACAAAAGTTAAAAATTTGTATAGAAGTTATTTTATGTGAAAAAAAATGAGTGAAATGAAAAGTTTGATAAGAATGAAGGTTCGATTATTAGCATTAACAAGAAGAATCCAAGATTTTGATTCCTTAATTAACATTAACAAAAAGTACTTACTGCATATTTTTGAATTCATAAAGCCTCAAATAAATATCAAGATTTTCGGGATGTGGTTCGTCATGTTCCAAAAGTTAAAAGAGCTTATATTGATTAGAAATAAGATAAAATGCCTCTATAGATCTCATAAGAATGAAGTTATTTTTTAGGCAAAGAGAAGTTTTATTTATATTGACATATATCACAACAAATGATCAATATCCTTACCAACTATTTTTTTAGCAGCAAATGAACTTGTATTTTTATTCATGAATATATAATACATAACACGTACTCTTTTTTCGCCAAAGAGTTTCTAGCAAGTCAATTGCCATTCACAAATCCATAAATAATTTTTGAGTTAATTATAATTTAACCCATACATTTACTTAGGTTGTAAATAATTCCCCCCACCTATAAAAGTAGAAAATTTAACCTATGACATTTTAAAAACCTTGCAATTTGTAGCCTCCAGTCAAATTATGACACCAAAAATTGTTCCCTCCTCCTCTTCCTCTCTTTCTCTTCATCATGTTCCTTCTCCTTCTCTTTCTTCTTCTTCCTTGTCTTCTTCTTCTTCCTCCTTTTCCTCTTCTTCTTCTTCTCCATATTCTTCTTCTTCTTCTCCTTATTCTCCTCCTCGTTCTTCTTCTTATTCTTCTTCTTTTGCCTCCTAATCTTTCTTCTTATCCTTCTCCTTCTTCTTCTTCCTCATCTTCTTCTTCTTCCTCATTTTCCTCTTCTTCTTCTTCTCCATATTCTTCTTTTTCTTCTTCTCCTCCTCCTTCTTCTTCTTCCTCTTCATCTTTCTTCTTATTCTTCTCATTCATTTTCTTCTTATTATTCTTCTTCTTCTTCTCATTCTGATTCTCCTTCTTCTTCCTCATTCTTCCTCTCATTCTCTTTCTCCTTCTCCTTCTCATTCTCCTCCTCCTTCTTCTTTTCATTCTTCTTCTTCTTCTTCTTCTTCTTCTTCTTCCTATTCCTCTTTTTCTTCTTCTTCTTCTTCTTCTTCTTCTTCCTCTTCCTCTTCTTCCTCTTCTTCTTCTTCTTCTTCTTCTTCTTCGTCTTCCTCTTCCTCTTCTTCTTCTCCTTCCTCTTCCTCTTCTTCCTCTTCTTCTTCTTCTTCCCCTCCTTCTTGTTCTTCTCCTTTTCCTTCTCCTCCTTCTTCTCATTCTCTTTCTTCTTTTTCTTCTTCTTCTTCATCTTCTTCATCTTCTTCTTCTTCTCTTTCTCCTTTTTCTCCTCTTCTCCTTCTTCTCCTCATCTTTCTTCTCCTCCTCCTTCTCTTCCTCATTTTTCTTCTTCTTTTTATTCTTCTTTTTCTTCATATTTTTCTTCTTGTTCTTGCTTTTGTTCTCCTTTTCCTCCTCCAAATTCTAGGGTTTTAATCTAGACCAATATTATAAGGTTTTAATCTAGACCAATATAGTTCAAAATTTTAGACTGGAAAGATGCGGAGTAGCTTACACACAATTTCTGTCGCACTCTCTGCCACCTTTACTGAATGAACCTCCACGTAACTTGTTCTTTGTAGGTGTGGTCATTCAGCTCAAATGCGAACCTCCTGAACAAAATTTAATCCTAGAAGGAGATTTTGGGGATGTGTAAGTTATGGGGTAAGTAAAATGCGTATAAATTTGGTTAGAAATTGCATTAATTTTGGTTGAATGTGTTTAATTTGACATAATGAGCTCACCAAAGTCGATCTGTCACAGAAAAGAGAACACTATAGATTATTCTAATGGTATGATAATCCAATTTGTTCTTGTGTACTCCAAACCTTGCTATGGTTGCTGGAGAAGTTGAATGATGAGTGCAAAAAAGTTTCTGATTATGAAGAGATGATCAAACTACTGGAAAAAAAACTGAGTTGTGTAAAGAAAGAGATATTATGATGCAGGGATAACTAAATATAACGAAAGAAAGGGATAAAATGCTTGTGGCTTTGGTTGTTGTTTTGATGGGTTTGTTGATGTGTTCTTTGTGGTGTATTTAGACTTTGAAGTGGGTGTTTAGGGTTTTGGTTTTAGTTCTTTGTTCATGATTGTTGCTTAGGTTTTGGTTTTGTTGTTAAGTTTAGGATTGATATGTAATCAATGGGTTTTTGGTATGAATATAAGGTTTGGTTTTCCATGGATTGTAGTTTTTTTTTTGGAATCCATGTAAAATATGTTCTTTAATTCATAGTGAAGTAGCAATACTGACAGTCCAAGTGTAACAAAACAAAAACCAAACCAAGTGTAAACATCGCACCCTACATCACTCTTTGTCAATTAGTAAGGGCTCTCTCGAGGAGAGCTCTTTTAGGTCAGGGTATATTTATCACATTTTGGACTTTATGTCATCTAAGTACGGAACAAGGATGACGAGTAAGGAGTCATCATTTGATCTAAAGGGGACCAAATCCCTTGTCATTGGTCCTCAGAAACTTCAAATGCTTCGCGAATCCTATTAAGAAACTTCAAATACTTCGCGAATCATCCTCCTAAACTTCAAAACCAACGCGAATCCTCTTCAGAAAGTTCAAATCCTTTTCAAATCGCCGTAAAAAACTGAGTTTTTGGTTGAATTGAAGTCATTTCAAAGAGAAAGGTTTGAAAATTAGTGTTCTTACTCATTCGAGCAAAGGAAAGAGCAAATGGATGTGACTATCCCTTTTTTTTTATTTGAACTCGTTTTTAATTGTTTTTTAAGTTTTAATTTATTATTTGATTTTATGATTTTGAATTTTTAAGTTGTATTAATTTTTTAAATACTTTGTTTGAATATAATTAGTTGACGTGGCATCTAATTGCCCCTTAAAATATGATTCACGTGATTTTCATGTGATCTCCGACGACTCAACCTGAGGCTACAAATTGCAAGGTTTCTAAAATGTCAATAGTTAAATTGATTACTTCTAAAGTTGAAGGGATTATTTGAAACTCGAAGGAAATGTCAGAGGTTAAATTATAATTAAGCCATATATTTTATTAAAAAAATTGTTGTATATCCCAAAGAAAAGAAAACCAGACCTAACATCCCTGACAGTCAAACATTTTGGTTTAAAAATGTTAGAGAAAAGGTATAACTATGAAGATTAAGATGTTGACAAATGAGGCATAATTATAAGCTTATATATTCACCCACTCAATCTAATTTATTCTTGATTTTGGCCTCCTAATGCAAGACTCATAAGATAATAAGACCTTAAGCTTCACCTCATGTACCATTCACTCATATTTCTTCGACCATTGCAATCTCCAAAGACTCACGAGGTGAAATAGGATTTCTTTCCCTATAAATTATGAGTGTGTTTGACAAACAAGATAAGAGAATGATAATGAGATAGACAAATATAATGATATAAAGTATTATATAATACTTTATGAATAGTTTTTATTTATTACTACATTTTTAGGTCCCTAAAATGCAACTAGAGATCGACTTGCAAGGGATACTTTCCTATTTATCACTCCCAAAATGCAACTAGAGAGTACATTTTTTTGAAGTCCCTAAAATGTTACTAGGGAGTCTTTCCTATTTTTTTAAGTCGCTAAAATGAAACTAGGGAGTACAATTTTTTAGGGTCTGGCTCTCACTATTACTAGGATTCGCTTGATTTCTCAATGATGATTTACATGTTTGACACTGTTGGGATTTTTTCACCAAAAATCGGCTCAAGATCTAAACAAATAATAAACATAGCTTTGATTCCACTTGTTGGCAATTCTGATATCCCAAAACAACTATGCAATCAAAATAACAAAAATAAAGAGAAAAAATACAAGAATTTTTAATGTGGTTCGACACCTTTTGCATACATCTATGGGCCAATCGTTATTATAATACTTTTGCAACTTTTGGATGGAGAAAAGTTGCTAAAACTCATAACACCACAATACACAAATTTTTAGGCAAAATTGTGTGAAAACTCTCCCTAATCTCACAACCTAAAACCCCAATACACCCAACATTCACTCAACCCATGGATTCCTATATTGGTGTTTGGTTGCTACACTCCCATCTGACCAACTATTTTCAGTTAAGGAATACGGATGAGAGACTATATACCTTGATGCCTATATTTATAATAACTAGTACCCACATCCTTTTGACACATAGACGATGTGTGACAAAACTACTTAAAAGAACACTTTTCTCCGATGTGGGATTTGAGAAGCATCCCAACAAATACCTCCCTCAACTCAAATCCCCGAAAACTTCGATCTCTGGTATGGATTTGCCTCTACCTAATCAAAACCTCTTTGTTTTAATTGAGCCTTCAATACTACTTAATCAGATTTTGGGCTCTATAATATTCAATATTTATTTGAAATTCTATTCTTTATTCTTTTCTCTATTAATTATGAATAGCTAAGAAAGAATAGTTAATAGATAAGATCTAGTAGTTTACTGAATTCCTATGCATGTGCAATTTCGGTTATTTGAGCCCGCTTAGCTCAGAGGTTAGAGCATCGCATTTGTAATGCGATGGTCATCGGTTCGATTCCGATAGCCGGCTTTTCTCTATTTGTTTGATTTTTTACAGGATTGATAATGTCTTTTTAAAATCAAAGAACATTGAAAAGACTTCTTCCCCTTTTTCCGTGAGTCACCAATCTATTTATATTATGTCATAGAAACTTCCAATTATGAATAAAAATTGGAGGCGTTAGATCTTTGCAGAATAAATCAAGAAAAAAAAAAAGAATCCCAACAATCCTCCACCTAAGCTAAAAATCTGATATTCAATAACAAATCTGACTTGCTTCTTTACCGCATCAATTCTTTGAATTTTTGCCGTTGTCAAACCTTAGCTCTGATACCACTTGTTGGGATTTTTTCATAAAAAATCCTTCCAAGATCCACAGAAATAATAAACATAGCCTTGATACCACTTGTTGGGAATTCTGACATCAAAAAACAACTATGCAATCACAATAACAAAAATAAAGAGAAAAAATACAAGAATGTTTAACGTGGTTCGACACATTTTGCCTATGTCCACGAGCCAATCGTTATTCTACTACTTTTGAATGGAGGAAAGCAGCTAAAACTCACTGCACAACAATACACAAATTTTCTAGACAAAACTGCATGAAAACTCTTCCCAATCTCACAACCAAAATCCCTAATACACCCAACGTTCACTCAACCCATAGATCCCTATATTGGTGTTCGGTTGCGACACTCACATCTGACCAACTATTCTTGGTTAAGGAATAGGGGTGAGAGACTACATCTCTTGATGCCTATATTTATAATAACTAGTATCCACATCCTTTTAACACATAGATGATGTGAGATTTGAGCTACTTACAATAATACTTTTCTCCGATGTGGGATTTGAGGAGCATCTTAACATTGATTTCAATTTTTAATGGTATAGGCGTTAAGCATTTAGACACCATTGCAGGATTGAGGGAATCCAAGTAATGGAGAGGAGCCAAGCCCTTCTTTTCAAACCTTAAAATGAAGGATAGCAAGTGAACATATTGTATGAAAACTAAAAGTAGTATCATAGAAAATAAAAATTTGTACAATTGCATGATATGTATTAGATCCTAAAATTTAAACAATCCTAAAAACGAATCTTATTAGAATATAAAATCTCATGAGAAGGTTTGCATTGAATTATTGTTTTAAGATGATGTGCTCAAAATAGAATAAAATGGTTAGAAATGTTGCTCAGAATCAATGACATGAGAGGCTTTGTCATGTTATTTGTTGGGTATACGACCAAAGTCCCACATTGGCTAGAAATGGGGAGGATCATGGGTATATAAGGATGGACAAATATCTTCATTGGTATGAGGCCATTTGGGGCAAAAACCCAAGAGCAAATCCATGAGGGCTTAGGCCCAAGGTGGACAATATCATACCAATGTGGAGATATGTGGTGTCCATAGTCCCAACAGTGGTATCAGAGCACAGTAGCTGGTTATCGGACCAAGAAGTAGAAGGTACGGAGCCAAGACTCCAAGAATTAAAGATCAAACTTCTTGGGTGATTCAAGAACGGTGTAAAGATCAAGATTCGGTCGTGTTCTTGAAGGTTGATTCAAGAACGGTGTTAAAGATCCATCTTCGATCTGTGTTCTTGAGTTTGAAGAAAGTAGTTGTGGTTAGTGCACAAATCTAGGATCTTGTCCACAAAAGATGGCTTCAAATTTCTGTGTGGAGAAGTTTGATGGAAAGGGGGACTTTACCCTATGGAAGCGGAAGATCAAGGCGGTTCTCATGCAGCAGAAAGTGGACTTGACTATTGGAGAAGATGATGCTTTTCAGCAAATGTCATGGAGGACTAGCGGACCGAGATGAAGAAGATGGCTTACAGCACCATTTTCTTGGACATGTCGGACAATGTCACAAGGGAGTGCGGAGACTCGGAAGATCCAGCTGCATTATGGAAGAAACTAGATGAATTGTTTCTTGCCAAGACTCTCCCACATAAGAGGTATCTTCGGAAACGAATCTTTGCTTTTAAATTTGATCCTAAGAAAGAGTTGCAAGATGATCTTGATGCCAAGATAAGGAGTGCATCAAGTGGTAAAGGGTTGTTCTTTAAAAGAAGGCCAGCAACTTGGTATGGCAGCAACCATGGCTACTACCGGGACAGAGGTAGAGGAGAGAGCCATGGGAGAGTGCACAACAGCATGTATGGCTACTACCGGGACAGAGGTAGAGGAGAGAGCCATAGGAGAGTGCACAACAGCATGCATGGCTACTACCATGATAGAGGTAGAGGAGAAAGCCATGGGAGAATGCATTCCAAACTGAGATTTGGAGGGAAGAGCTGCTACTACTGCCATAAGGAGGGTCATGTCAAGAAATATTGCAAGAAGATGACAAGGGATAGAGGAGGAAGCCATACCAAGAATGGAGAGGCTTCGGTTGCCAAAACAAAACAGCAAGATGATGATGTTCTTGTTGTGTGCTTAAGTGTGAGCAAGGGGCAAGAAGGCAGCGGGAAATGGATCTTGGATACCGGGTGCACTCATCATATGAGCCCTCACAAAGAATGGTTCAAGAATTTCAAGAAGATCAATGATGGAAGGGTCTTCTTGGGGAATGATAATTCTTGCCAAGTGAGAGGGATTGGAGACATCCAATTGAGGATGTTTGATGGAGTCACAAGGCTGCTGGAAAATGTGAGGTATGTTCCAGATTTGAAGAGGAACTTGATCTCATTGGGGTAGCTGGATTCCATGGGCTATACATGCAAGATAGAGGGAGGAAAGATCAAGGTGGCCAAGGGATCTTTGGTAGTGATCAAGGCAGCAAGAAACGATGGACTCTATGAGATGATCGGAGAAACAGAAACCAATGATCAAGCAGCAAGCTTGATGGCTGAGCTGGACAAGGCAGCCCTTTGGCACACTCGCTTGGGACACATGAGCGAAAAGGGCCTGCAAGTGCTTAGCAAGGAAGGTCTACTTGGTTGTGACAAAGTAGAAGAACTGGATTTCTGTAAGAGCTGCGTTTTTGGGCAACAACATTGGGTCAGCTTCAACACCGGAGTGCACAAGTCTAAGGGCATTCTTGACTACATTCATGCGGACCTTTGGGGACCAGCAAGGACACCAACACAGGGAGGTAACATTTACTTTCTGTCTTTAATTGATGATTATTCAAGAAAAGTATGGGTTTATTTGGTTAAGAATAAATTAGATGCCTTGAATAAATTAGTAGTGTGGAAAGGGCTGGTTGAGACTCAAATGGGTAGAGTAGTTAAGGGGATAAAAACCGATAATGGCTTGAAAATTTTTAACCAAGAACTTGATCAATTCTGTAGGTTAAATGGCATTCTAAGACATAGGACGGTTGTGGAAACTCCTCAGCAAAATGGAGTTGCTGAGTTGATGAATAAGACCCTTATGGAAAAGGTTAGGTGCATGTTAGATGGATCCGGGTTACCAAAATATTTTTAGGGAGAAGCTGTAGCTACAGCTGCATACTTGGTGAATAGATCACCCTCTAGAGCAATAGAGCTCAAGACTTCCATGGAGATATGGAGTGGAAAACCCCCTGAGTTGGACAATCTTAGGATTTTTGGATGTGCTGCGTATGCACTCCAAAAGGAGGATAAGCTTAGCCCAGGATCTAGAAAATATGTGTTTCTAGGATATGGGGAAGGGGCTAAGGGGTACAGGTTATGGTTCTTAGAAAAAGAAGGATTTAAACTCATAAAAAGTAGGGATGTTGTCTTTAATGAATTATTATTTCCCTACTTGGAGAAAACTAACCCTGCAGGGGCTAGTGAGCAAACCAATTTAGAAATTGTTGAGCATGGCATCAAGGGAGATTCTGTTCAAGTAGAGCAAAGGAGCCAAGAGGGTTCGGACCACGTAGAGCCCTTGGATGATTGCCAAGCTCAAGAAACTCAAGAAGAGGCTGAACAAGAAGAGGATGCTGCAGCAAGTCAGAAGGACTTTCAGCTCATAAGAGACCGGGAAAGAAGGCTGGTCGGACTACCTTCAAGATGTGGGTTTACGGATGCTGCGGATGTAGCAGCTCCTTGGACAGAAGGAGATATGAGTGAACAAGAAACTTACACAGTGGCTATGGAGTGTAAGGATTCGTCAAAGTGGCAGCTAGCTATGGAGGAAGAAATGGATTCTTTGAGGAAGAACAACTTCTGGGAATTGGTGAAAATTCTAGGAAATCAGAAAGTTGTGGAATGTAAGTGCACTTACAAGATCAAAGAAGGGTGCCCTCCAAGAGATGAAGTTCGGAATATGGCTAGGCTGGTGATGAATGGTTTCACAAGAAGAGAAGACATAGGTTTCACATAAACTTTCTCACCTGGACACAAGGTGGAGAAGATGGTGAGTATCCTCACCTATGTCATTGATGGGCTGTTAGTTTGGAACAGCAGGAAGAGGGTGGAAAAGGTGTGTGAGAGAACCACACAGGTTGTGACATTGTGAGATCATTGTAAACACAAGAGAGAATTGTGTGAGAGACATAAACACAAGAGGGACTCTTGTAGTGAGGCTGGTTGTAAAGAAGAGAGGTTAGTAGAGAATTGATAGAAAGCATTGTAATAGGTCTATCACTTTCTCGTTCTCTTCTTGGTTCTTCAAGAACTTGGATTCTTGAAGGGGATTGCTGTAACTTTGTAAGAACCATTGAGATGGTGCAGAGAGTTCAGAGGAACTCACGGGGACGTAGGCACATTGCCGAACCTCGACAACAAATCACTTGTCTTTTTTCTTTCTTTGATTTTCTGTTCTTGTGTTCGATTGCTGAAATTATTTCTACAAGTCATTCAAGACTTGGGTGTTTGGAAGATCACCACCTGGGTATCTTGTCAAGGTGATTTCCAATAGTGGTATCAGAGCCATGCCCCGGAGTTAGCCATGTGGATGAATCCTTGGAATGCCGAACGAAAGGTGGTGGGCCTAGGTTTGATCATGATGAGATCCGTGGATAGAGCTCGGTTAGACAGGCGGTGTGCTCCAGATTCTTCATGGACGTGTCCTGGTCATAACACAATGAAGAGGAGTTGACTTGGGATAGAGCAAGCTCTCGAGGCAGGTGGTGCTCCATGTAAGGCGTGTGCTCCAACGCAGTGGAGTGGAGAATCCTGGTTGGAGGAGTTGACTTGGGATAGAGCAAGCTCTCGAGGCAGGTGGTGCTCCATGTAAGGCGTGTGCTCCAACGAAGTGGAGTGGAGAATCCTGGTTGGTAGAGAGTGGACGGATGGATGATCGTTTGAGGGGAGGTTCGGTGGTCCTTCGTTCAAGGGGAGGATTGTTGGGTAAACGACCAAAGTCCCACATTGGCTAGAAATGGGGAGGATCATGGGTATATAAGGATGGACAAATATCTTCATTGGTGTTGTGAGTTTTAAATTACTCGCAAGCGCACGAGTCGTTTGCAGTATAGCGTTGTGCAAGTGCGAGGTCGAATCCACAGGGAATTGCGTTGCGAAAATATAATTTAATATAAACTAACTCTATTTTAACCTAGTTCCGAATTGTGAATGATATTTTAGAAAACAAATTAAAACTAAACTAAGTTGATTTAAAAACTAATAATTAAAAGCACTAAGGTTTCCGAATCCACCCCACCGAAGTTAAGCATACATGTTCTAAAAATATAGCCTATCAAAACATTCAATGAATCTAACTATAAGACAAAAAACAAAGAATATCCCAACTAAACCAAAAGCACCCGATGTATCCGCTCTTAACAAATCACAAAGGGAATCCAATTTAATCGAAAAGCATTCAATGTATCCATCAGATGAAACACAAAGAAAATCCAACAGACAATTTAAACTCAATCAATTATAAGATTAACTCAAATAATTGACAGAACATTTATACTAAAAATTTGTCAGATTTGTACAAGCAAATCTGAACTACTACGCCAAACAACGGCGGGGCTTCATCTTCAACCTTAGCTGAAGAGTCTAGCCACTCATAATAATAAAACTATAATAAAAAGTGCTAAACATTTAAACTAAAACAACTGAATATAAAGAAATAAATAAACAACTTTACATGGGAGAAATTCCACTCGCTGACGGGCGGCGCTTCCCCTCGTGGTAGCAATGCCTTCGGGATCCACCAGAATGCTGACGGACGTCCACCGGTAAACACCAAAGTGGCTCAGGAATTGTACACTGGATTATGAAGCCAAATGGTGCTTATATAGGGGAAGACCCGGAGCAAAATAGGTTGCAGATTCGATGTGGGATACAGCCCGTGTGCGCTCGATCGCAAGTACGACCGATCGCATGTCCCGTGCGCACGATCGCATGTGCGCTCGATCGCGTGTCTGGTGCGCTCGAACGCAGGTGCGCTCAATCGCATATATCGTGCGATCGAGCGCAATGTCTCCAGAAGCTTCAAATCTCCTGAAATGCTTCATTTTCTCCACAAAGCTGTAAAAACACACAAAACACAAGAAAAACGTAAAATAAAGTAAAATACTACTAACTAAGAGTATAACAAATGTAAGTTAAGGGTCCAAAATATGCAATATTTAAGACTCATCAATTGGTATGAGGCCTTTTGGGGTAAAAACCCAAGAGCTAATCCATGAGGGCTTAGGCCCAAAGTGGACAATATCATACCAATGTGGAGATATGTGGTGTCCATAGTCCTTACATTATTGAGTGAGCACCTTCAGTAGTAAAATAGTGTAGTTTGTGTATTTTTATTTTATTTAAAGGTGGGTCATGCATGCCAATATTTGAATAATTTAATGAAACAGTTTTAAAATACATTTACTACACCAAAAACTACACCATTTTATTTCAGATCGAGCATTATCATTTCATGTTCTTTCACAACGATAACCTTCTATAATTAACTAGAACATGCATAAGACATGTTGTATCAAACTAATGTTCGCCAGAATGCGTTGTAAGAACTAATTTGGAAGTTCTTCCTCCATCCTACTGCTAAATTGCATACTAAGAACCTCAAAACACTTTTTTTTTCTTGCCTATAAATCTTCCTTTCCTCGTATAGATATATCCAATCTTTATATTGATTTCTCAGATGAAAGTTGTGTTTCACTCGTAGATGATGTAGAACATAGCTTTTGGAACTTTTAAGGCTAACTAATTAAGATAGCTAGGACAAAAGAAAATTGATCAAATTTTTTAAAATTAGTTTTCATGATAAGAACAAATCGAATTCAAGGTAATTAAAGGCAATGCCATTAATTTAAGGTTTTTTTTTTTTTTTTTTTTTTTTTTTTTTTGTAGCTCTAAGGATTTGGGCATTTTTATATATTCTGTGGTACTTATTGGTTTAATACCGACTATGTAGGGTCAAGTGTAACAATTAGAGAGAGTCCTGGGCGCTGAGCTCATATTTTCTAGGTTAATTGAATGTACATAAAATCAAGTAACAATTGATTATATAATGTTCTAATCATTATAAAAAGAGAAAGATGATGAAAAACAAAATTGATTTCATACGTATAATTTATTTGCAAGACTCATCTTATTTTTTTTGCTTTTTTATCGAAGCACAATTCATCTTATCCTCCATTGTAAGAATTATTGGCATCTATTTAAAGATGTGGTCGTACCATTGGACAAATAGTCTTTCTTTTAACATTCTTTTTAGTATAAGCTTTCTCTCTTGATTGAGTATTTGTTGTAAGATTTTTCATTCTAAAACCATAATTAAGTCTCTTTCTACTTCATTACAAAAAAAATAATTTACCAAACACCAGATTAATAGCCAAGCAACTGAAGAAAGTTGTCTTCATATATAGCAAATTAATTAATCAACAAAAAAATAATTTCATTAAATGTTGCTTCTTTGCAATCTACATAATTCAATATTCCTATTAAAATAAGTACAAAATTGAGCTCCAAAAGACTTGATAGGAAATTAATTAACTTGATTGGAAACTGGAGTCCGTAGAAAAAGGGTAAAATTGAATCTTGAGCTATATGGATCCCAGTAAAGTCCAATCTCATCTCCTTCCTTCAACTCCCTTCTTTTCACAAACTCTTGGTTCCAATTGCCAATCAAAACATAGCTCTTTGAAGTATGCCATAGCTTGAGAATTAATTGATGTTCAGACATTGTGTCTTGATCCCAGACCACCATGACTTTTCCATTCTTACTCTCAATCTGATTGATGCAATTAGTGCTCAAGAATGGCAAAACATGGTTCTTGATCAATTCTGTCTTCACAAGTAGCCTACTCAGTTTCCCAAGATCACTAATCGTCAGCTTCTTCTTGATCTTCCATGGATCAATGTAAAGCTTCAGTTTAGTGGAAACACCCTTTTCTTTCTCTTCTTGCTCCTCTTTCTTGGTGTAATATTTCATCGCTGAAATCTTCTGTTGTATTTGTGAAACAACAATAGCATGATGATTATTGAATGAAATCTGGGTTTGATGAGTTGTTCTGGGTTTCTTTGTTTTGCCATGAAACTCACAAGAAATTGTCATTGCAGTGGAGACTTCTTGGCGTTCAGTTTCTTGTTTTAAAACATAGAAGTGATGTTTTCTCTTCATGGTTTGAGAATTAGCTTTGTTTGGACATATAGGTTGTTGCAGTATCTGCATTGTTGAAGCAGAGCAAATTAACGAAAGAAAATTTTCTAGGACTTTTGGGGGTTTTGAGAATGAGACGGAATTTTGAGGGTTTAGGAAGATTGTAATGAAAGAGGCGTGAGATTGGCTTATATAGACAAGCGAGAGCAAATTAGTTTGAGATTAGGAAAAGTAAATCAGTTTGGAATTAGGAAAGTAAAACGAAATAACAAACTTTATTGCCTATAAATTGTAAGAAGAAAATAGTGCGTTCTATCATATAAGCTTAAAATTCTCTTAATGCAGCTTTGCGTTGTTTCTTTGATATCATACGCTTAATAAGCTTGTACCTAGCAAGCTACTTTTCTTAATCTTCTTCTTTTTTTTTTTTTTTTTCGTTTTCCTCTTCTTTTTTACCATATTTTAGTTACATTTTATTTTTTTTCTTGTGTTTTATAGGTTTTATGTTTTTCTTGATTCTGATGTATGTCTCCATTATTATTTCTTTAGGTTCTTAAAACAGTGTCCTTTAAATTAAATGGGAACTAAAAATTCAAAAAATAATAATTTTAATCTTTTAAACATATTTTTGTAAGATTGGTATTTATGAAAACCTTATGATGACAAAAGAAGTACTCTAATATGATTTTGATCACCCCGATGACCAATCGAAGTGTCAGAAAGATAAACTAGAAGCTTGATCCCTAAACATAAGAACATGATACTTTTTAATTGGGACTTCTCTCCATTTGATCCAGTTGAAGGTGAAATAATTGAAATAACCATAGTAATTCAAATTTGTCTTAAATAAACATAAGAATATATATAAACAAATTAATAATGTCATTGATTTAATTTTGTTAACCCCCGAGACTTTTGACGATATAGGCTAACCAATTTTCGGGAAAATACAATTTTGGTATCATTGAAAAGAGCTTGACGAGATTTACAGAATTGAACCCTGAAGTATTGCCCTCTGCCACACCGCCAATTGTCTCACCGCAAATTGAAGGGGACCATTTTTTAGGTATGCTCTTTTAATTTTCGATGACTATTACCAGGAACCAATCATACAACCGAGGCAGAATTAGGGGAGAAAGCTGATTGTTCAAGCATGGCCTCCAACTAATCCCTGTTTCCATCATCACAAGTGCCCCTATGCGCAAGTCGATGGTTCATGCATGGGAGGCGCCTTCATGAATGGTAGCATTTGAATTTTTTGAAAAAAATGATTTTCTAAAAATACTCTCACTTTGTTGACATGACAGAGGAGCGTTTTGGTCCTAAAAAATTGTGTTTCAATCCAAGTCTTTATTTAATTTTTAAATGACTTGAATATAAAGTCATTTAAATGGAGATGATTACAATCCTTGAACATAAAGTCATGATTTATTACCAATACATATAGTTAACCTTTTTTTTTACCAAGCTCATTTTAAAAATTAATCAGGCTTAGGCTTTTTTTGCCACCTAAATGTATTTTTAAGTCCAATTGGGCTTAGGTCCAATTGCCATCTATCATCCAAAAATATTTCATTATCCAAATTTCATCTAAGCCTAGGCTCGTGCAATATGATTATGATCCCACTCCCTACTCTTCCTTTCTGTTTCTTTTTCCATTCACTCTCTCATTTCTCTTCTATCTTTTCCCTCTATGCACCTAGCTTCTCTCTTAGGCTGATCTTAGCTCGCGAGCTCTCTCTCTTCCCCTTTTGTAAGTATGAAATGGGAGTATGGAGCTCACCCCATCTTCTCCATCTATCAAATGGTCCCCATGCAAAATGACTCTATTTGCGCAAACATGAAAAAAATAAATCTTCTAAACAGAAACTCCTTTTTTTGGATTACATATTTTTGTTAAGTGTATAGAAAAGTTAAAAAAAATTGTTTAGAAGTTATTTTATGTGGAAACAATGAGCGAAATGAAAAGTTTGGTAAGAATGGAGGTTCGATGTTTAACATTAACAAGAATAATCCAAGATTTTGTTCCTTAATTAACATTAACAAAAAGTGCTTACTGATAACATGAGCATGCATTTATCTCTATGACGAAAAGACAACAAATTAGGACAAAGTGTGTGATGTGTCTCCCATACCCCCAAACTTAAATTACACATTGACCCCAATGTGTGACTAATATGGAAAGAGCTGACCTGAGATATGGAGAACTATCTGGACTGGTATGGCTCATAGCATACCCCCAAACTTGAACTAAAGTATGCTTTGTCCTTGAAAAATAAAAACTGGAAAACAAAAAATACTGGTGTAGCTCGAGGTTTCAACCCAAGAGGGGGGGTGAATTGGGTTTTTAAAAACTTTTGCGGAATTTATACAAGTTTATAAAAACTGATAAGCAACAAATAATTGATACAAGTAGAAAGCTGTAAATAAAGAGTTTAAGGAAAGAGGATGCAAACACAGTTATAGTGGTTCGGCAATATCGGATTCGTTCCGACCCTACGTCCACTCTCTTCAAGGAACTCCTTGAAGTAATCCACTAAGAAAACTTAGTCGCACAACTTAGCCGGGTGTTGCACAAACCGTACACAAGCAATTTACAGGAATTGCTTAAACCGAAAAATCCCCTTCCTTTCGGAAGTTTCCCCTTCCTCTCGGAAGTAATCCCTTTACAAAGATGGTGTAAAGTAAAAGGTAGAGAGACAACAAATGAAAGCTTATTACAACAGAAATGTCTCTCTTTCAAAGTAAAGCTTGAAGAAATGGCTCAATAAGATTATTTCAAAGCTTTTTGTGTTTCAAGAGTATAAAAACTTGATTATATGAGATCAACTCTTTTTGAATATGTGCTGCTTGTTATTGAATGCTTTGCTGAGTGGGTTTATATAGCAATCAATTAATATGGCCGTTTTGGACTTTAATTTGAAAAAGATTTACTTTAAAACGTTCAGATTTGGAGTCCAACGGTCATATTTTTGAACTACCAGTCGACTGGGTCGAGATACCAGTCGACTGGGTTCACTTGAAAAATATACGATTTCAGACCTTCTGGGTATCCAGTCGACTGGTATATATCATCCAGTCGACTGGGGACTTTCTGTCCATTTGCCAGTCGACTGGGTTGATTCATCCAGTCGACTGGGAAATTACTGGTCAAAGTACCAGTCGACTGGGTTAATTCATCCAGTCGACTGGGTACCTTCTGACCCATATACCAGTCGACTGGTATATGTACCCAGTCGACTGGGTTGTCTTCCAACCCAGTTTTTCTTCTGTTTTTCATTTAAAAACATTTTAAAATTAATGGTTTTAGAAAAACCATTTGTGTTTGAGCCATTAAACAAGCTAATACAATGTATGAGTGAGACTTACATTGGTTCTAAACCTTAAGACCTATACTAGATCTTCAGTCTTCACTTGATACTTGATTTGGTTCGAGTTTTTGCATTTTGTTCCTTGGTTGAATGTGTTTGATCCTTAATACAACTTAGTTTAAACATGTTAGTTAAATAACAGTTGTGTTTTGCCATCATTAAAATACGGGTGAGGGTCAACAATCTCCCCCTTTTTGATGATGACAAAACTAATAATGTAAAAACAGTTTTAAAAACTAAGTGTTAAGATTTTACAAAAATTTGGACAGAGTCTCCTCTGTTTTTCGAGAAAAACCACCCTGTAAACAAGCAAACACAGTTTATATTTCTTTCAACCAATCCAGAATTAAACTCAACCAATCAATAAACATTTTTACATAGATATGGAGCAATGCTCCCCCTAAATCTATGCATTGGTTGCGTTTTTACTTAGATTTTCTCGTTACTTAGATTTTCTCGTTTTTCTCATTTTTCTCCCCCGTTTTGACAACAGCAACCAAAGG
Organism: Bretschneidera sinensis; assembly: GCA_023935145.1. NCBI lineage: Eukaryota > Viridiplantae > Streptophyta > Magnoliopsida > Brassicales > Akaniaceae > Bretschneidera > Bretschneidera sinensis. Next base: position 68,276,983 of record CM043698.1, on the reverse strand, counting down.
GGGCAGAACAATTAACAAATAAGCTATGAGACAAACAGATATTTAAAAACAGTTCTAACATATCACAAATAGCTTAAATAAATGCAAGAAATATGGCTTATAGTATTACATCATCATAGAAAAAGTCAATACAAGTAGAGTCTTATAGAGCCATAACTAAGAAAAACAAACATGAGATGTCCGTGCTAAGTGACAAATACTGGAAAAGTGCTAAGAACTGATTAAATGAATGAGACTCATGGTGCGGGAGAGTCCGAGCTGTCACGAAGAAGTTCCCTAATCTCAGCTAGGGAACCCTCGGTGTGCTCTCGATGTAACTCGAAGTCATCCCGTAGGTGGTCTATGGAGGAGCTCAGCCTCTGATAATCGGACTGCATGGACTGAAAACCAGACTCCATCGTCATCTGAAGACTCGCGATAGCTCGTAGGATGTCACCATATCCAGTCTGACCAGTACTCGAGTCACCAATGGGAGGTGCTCGGGTATCTGTCTCCATCTCAGCAGCCGTATCAGCATCCTCACCACTGTCACTCGCATCCTCTCGAATCCTTAGGCGCTTTCCAGCCTTAGGATAGAGAAACCCTTCACGAACAGTACATCCCATCTTCTTTAGAGATGAGATGTTGATGATATCCGTCAATCCGATATCCTGAGCCTCGGAGGCAGGCAAAGGTACCCGGAAGTGCTGGAGGATGAGTGTAATGAGCATCCCATAAGGAAGACACCCGGAGTCGTTTGCTTCACCGTTTATCATGTTGGCGAGCAGCAGAGGATATATATTGAAGTGGTGCCCAGATTTTAGGCACCAAATCAATACCGTATCTATTTTAGATAGATACCCTCGACTCCCGAGTCTCGGGTGGATGGTCCAACTGACAATCAATTGAAACATTTTTGAGTCGAGGGGTAAGTCACTACATGTGTGAAATGTAGTGGGTCTGTACACATAGTTAGGGTCGCCCCTGACTATCCGACAGGCCTCCTCAACTTCAAAGTTGTCTGGCCATCCATCCAGACTCCATTGAACCCCCCTTATAGGGATTCTCAGAATGCTCATCAAGAGGTCAGTGTTGACCTCAAACTCCACACCGCTAACTCTGGTTCTGAATCTCAGAGCCAGAGGACTGGGTTTCACCAAGTTCGCATAGAACTGGTGAATCAGTCGCGGGTAATATTTTTCATGAATACTGACCAGTGGGGTCAGATTTATTGCCTCAAAGGCTGGTAGAATATCGAAATTACCATGACGAATGGAGTCGAAATCAACGACTCTACCCGTCATGATTTTCTTGTGACGGATTATAGAGTTATACCTCTTATGAGCAGCTGGGCTGAAAAACAGAGCCTGCTCCAACTCTGTTCTGGACTCCTTGCTGGATGACCCTGCTACTCCCTTCCCTTTTGATTCCGAAGCCGAAGGTTTTGAAGACCTAGGCTTTTTGGGCGCATTAGGTCCACTTGTTGTGAGTTTTATACGGATTTTGTCACTCATTTTCGAGAAATTTGAAGTTTTTGGAAAAAGGAAATTTGGTAAAAATGAGAGATTGTAACCGTAGAAAGTTAAAAATCTCTTTAGGAATGAGTAGATCGGTGTGTTTAGAAGGGATTTGGATGATTTTTAGATCAAAAAGATGAATTTTTCTAGAGAGAGAAAGCTTGGGCTCTTTGAAAATGGCGTAAAGAGGGCGAAAATGAACAGTCCCTTTTATAGAATCGCGATACCAGTCGACTGGGTAAACTTACCAGTCGACTGGGCCCTTTTGTAAAGATGAACAGTTTCTCTTACCAGTCGACTGGGTAAACGTACCAGTCGACTGGATCAACTGACAGTGAGATACCAGTCTACTGGGCTATCGTTACCAGTCGACTGGGGGTTCAAAAAAAATGAAAAAAATTTGGCTCCAAGCATGATTTGATTTTATAGACGACTGGAGAAGACTTACCAGTCGTCTGGAGTTTTTGGCAGAGAGTTACCAGTCGACTGGGTCAAAATTACCAGTCGACTGGAAAAACAGGCAGAGACTTACCAGTCGACTGGAGAACATTTACCAGTCGACTGGATCCTGAGTAAAATTTCCAGTCCTGAATTTTTAGCACGATTTTGTTTATCTATGACATTTTTGAGTGAAGGGAATAATTAAACATGGATTAATACTCTATCACTCAATGTCAAACTTGCAAATGATGAAATGAGATGCAATCAAACATTCAATTTATCAAAATCAAGCAATCCCATCAACTTTCTTATTTTGCAAAAACTAGCTTCACTTAAGGGTTTTGTAAGAATATCAGCTATTTGATCTTCTGAAGGTATAAATTCTAATCTTATATCACCTTTTTGAGCATGGTCTCTTAAGAAATGATGTCTAATCTCTATATGCTTGGTTCTAGAGTGCTGAATAGGATTTTTGGTTAGGTTGATGGCACTAGTATTATCACAAAATATAGGAATATTTTTGAGACTCATGCCATAGTCTTCTAGTTGTTGTTTCATCCATAATACTTGGGCACAACAACTGCCAGCTGCTACATATTCCGCCTCAGCGGTTGATAGTGCAACTGAATTCTGTTTCTTGGAGAACCAAGAAGTTAACATAGCACCTAAGAATTGGCATGTTCCACTTGTGCTTTTTCTATCTAACCTACATCCAGCAAAATCAGCATCCGAATATCCTACTAGCTCAAAAGATGATTCTCTAGAATACCATAATCCTATGGTCTGGGTCCCTTGTAGATATCTAAGGATTCTTTTTACTGCAACTACATGTGATTCCTTAGGATTAGATTGAAATCTAGCGCACATGCATACACTGAACATTATATCAGGTCTACTTGCAGTCAAGTACAGTAAAGCACCTATCATGCTTCTATAATATTTAGAATCTACAGTTTTACCTCCTTCATCAAGATCAAGTTTGGTGGTTGTGCTCATAGGCGTTCCAATTGGCTTTGAGCTTTCCATCCCGAACCTCTTTAGTAGATCTTTGATGTACTTTTGTTGATTGATGAAGATACCTCCTTTTAGTTGCTTGATTTGCAGTCCAAGGAAGTAGGTAAGTTCTCCCATCATGCTCATTTCAAATTCACCTTGCATGCACTTTGCAAACTCTTGACACATAGATTCATTAGTAGCACCAAATATAATATCATCAACATATATTTGAACTATCAAAGTGTCATTTTTGTGAGTTTTTGTGAAGAGAGTTGTATCTATTTTTCCTCTTACAAAATCATTATCAATCAAAAATTTGCTTAGTCTTTCGTACCATGCCCTTGGAGCTTGCTTCAGCCCATATAAAGCCTTAGAAAGCTTGTAGACATGATTTGGAAGACTAGGATTTTCAAAACCAAGAGGTTGTTCAACATAAACCTCTTCTTCTATAAAGCCATTTAAAAAGGCACTTTTCACATCCATTTGAAATAGCTTGAATTTATTAAAGCATGCAAAGGCTAATAACATTCGAATAGCTTCTAATCTAGCTACGGGAGCATAGGTTTCATCAAAATCTATTCCTTCCTCTTGATTATATCCCTTAGCAACTAGCCTAGCCTTATTTCTAGTTACTATACCATTTTCATCCATTTTATTTCTATATACCCATTTAGTTCCAATAATTGAATGATCTTTAGGTCTTGGAACTAGTTCCCAAACATTGTTTCTCTCAAATTGATTTATCTCTTCCTGCATTGCAATTATCCAATCATTATCTTTTTCAGCTTCTATAAATGTCTTAGGTTCTACTTGAGACAAATAAGCTACAAAATTGCAAATATTTCTAATGGAAGAACGAGTTCTTACCCCTTGTGAAGGATCACCAATTACTTGATCAATTGGATGATGATTTACATACCTCCAATCCTTGGGTAGATTTTCCTCTTGTTGACTTGAGGATGGTTGGTCCAAATTTGGAGTTGCCATCCCTTCATTTGTTTGAGAAGAACTCACTTTTGGGTCAACAATGGGAGTAGAAGTTTCCATTCTTGGAATAAAATCTGCATCATCTTTAAAGGAAACTTCTCCACTACTCATTGGGTTAGATTCATCAATAGTTACATGCACAGATTCTTCTACTACTAGAGTTCTCTTATTGAAAACTCTATAAGCCTTACTAGTAGTAGAATATCCTAAAAATATCCCTTCATCGGTCTTGGAATCAAATTTACCCAAGTTAGTTTTATTGTTATTTAAGATGAAGCACTTACTACCAAAGGCACGAAAATAGGAAATATTGGGCTTTCTCCCTTTCCATAGTTCATAAGGAGTTTTATCAAGCAGGGGCCTTATCAAAATTCTATTTAAAATATAGCAAGAAGTATTCACGGCTTCAGCCCAAAAATATTTTGGTAAATTATTTTCACAAAGCATTGTTCTTGAAAATTCTTCTAGAACTCTATTTTTCCTCTCAACAACTCCATTTTGTTGAGGAGTTCTAGGAGCTGAAAAGTTGTGATTAATTCCATTTTCATCACAAAATTTTGAAAAGCTTTGATTTTCAAATTCTTTGCCATGATCACTTCTTATGCTTGAAATACAAATTCCTTTTTCATTTTGTACCTTTTTGCAAAACTTTTCAAATCCTTTGAAAGCTTCATCCTTATAAGCAATAAAAATAACAAAGGTATATCTTGAATAGTCATCAACAATAACAAGAGCATATTGATGGCCACCTAGACTAATGGTACTAATTGGACCAAATAAGTCCATATGCAAAAGTTCCAAAGGTCTAGTAGTTGAGACAACATTTTTTGCTTTGAAAGATATCCTTGATTGTTTTCCCATTTGACAAGCATTGCAAATTTTATTTTTCTCAAAATTGATTTTAGGAAGACCAATAACTAAATCTTTTCTTGAAACAATTTTTAGCAAGTTCATATTTACATGACCAAGCCTTCTATGCCATAGCCATTGATTTTCACTAAAAGCAGGAAAACATTTTTCATTATTGGAATGTAAGGATTTCAAATCAACTATATAGACATTTTCATGTCTATGGCCAATGAATTTGATCTTGTTGCTCTTGATGTCTATAACTAGACAATGAGAGGTCTCAAATGTGACTTTATATCCTTTGTCACATAATTGACTAATGCTAAGTAAATTTGGCTTTAAGCCTTGTACTAGCAATACATTATCTAAAGTTGAGAAATCATTACCGACTTTTCCATGCCCGATGATCTTTATTTTAGTATTGTCTCCAATGGTCACAAGTCCACCATCTCTTAGAGTTAGCTCATTGAATACGCTTTTATCACCGGTCATATGCTTCGAGCAACCGCTATCAAGGTACCAACAGTTACCTTTCTCCTTGGTATGAAGGCAAATCTACATCACACAAGGATATACGATAGCATTTTTAGGTACCCAAAATTTCTTGGGTCCTTTGGGGTTAGTTCTTGAAAATACGGTTCCTTTTGGGACCCATACTTTCTTAACAATATATGGTGCTCTATGAACATGTTGATGATGCACATACCTAGCATTATAGTCATAGTAATTTCTAGGAAATTTACATGTGCATTCCTATAATCCTTAGGATGATAGTTCCTAGGATACATGATTCTACGGTAAGGGGTATGAAAATGCATGTCATTTCCAGAAAATGAACGATGATGCATTCTAGGATACATGCTAGCATATGTATGCAAGTTATTTCTAGAATAGCCATGATGGTGATTCCTAGGATGAGCAGAATGCATTCTTTGATTATACACATTGTTCCTAGAATGAGCATGATGATTATTTCTAGGATGTGTATGAGCATTTCTAGAATGAGCATACAAATAAGCATGAGTATTTTTAGGATGCTTCAATTTAGTATGATCATTTAAGTTTCTAGAGTTCCTCGGATTTATTAAGGGAGTGCTTTTAACAAGGTTAGGAGCTTTCGAAGTAGAAGCTCCATCTACACAAGAGGCTTTCATGAATAAGCTCTCTTTTGTTTTTTGTTTTCCCAATGGAGAATATCCTACACCAGATTTTCCTCCACTTAATCTTTGGGAAGAAAGCACTTCATCAAGTTTTTCTTTACCAAGCATAAGTCTAGATACAGTGCTGTTTAATTCAGAAATTTTATTTTTCAAATTCTCATTTTCATCTTTAAGAAAATCTTGAGACGAATTATACAGTAAAGATGATAATTTTTCTTTTTCTTCTCTAAGAACTATCATTTCCTTAGAAAGAGATGATACTTCTTTCTTAAGAACAGAATTTCTAGAATCAAATTTCTTTAATTCTTCATGCATTTCATTTATGACTTCTAGTAATTCTTCACTACTAGTAACAATATTATTTTTTGAAGAGGGAGAAGATGTTACCTCACTTTCATCATCGATTGCCATTAAACAGAGGTTGGCAATCTCTTCGTATCCAATTTCTTTGTCTGATGACTCATCTTCTTCGTCATCGCTCCAGGTAGTTGCTACCATAGCTTTCTTCTTGAAGCCCTTGTATGGTTTGCTTGAAACTGGACAGTCAGCTTTTATATGTCCTGGCTTCTTGCAGCCATAGCACATAAGTGGTTCCCTTTTTGAGGTGGGATCCTTTGAGTAAGGTTTCTTGCTTTTCTTCAAGAACCTATGGAATCGTCTAGTGATTAAAGCCATTTCACCATCCTCTTCACTGCTCTCTGCTTCTTGTTCTAATTCCTTTTCTTTGTTGCTCGTAGAAGCTTTGAGAGCAATTTGCTTCTTCTTCTTCTCATCATCATTGACGATGGGAGTCATTTCTTCCATCTCGTATGTCAATAATGACCCAAGCAGCGTCTCAACATCAAGCTTGTCAAGATTTTTGGCCTCTTGAATGGCTGTCCTCTTTGGTTTCCATTCTGGAGGTAGAGATCTTAAGATTTTTCTGGTTAGTTCAACTTCCTCAATATTCTTGCCAAGCAATTTTAAACTATTTATAATAGTAGTAAATCGTGAGTGCATTTCAGAAATGGTTTCATTAGGAGACATCTTAAAAGATTCATATTCAGAAATTAGCATGTAAATTTTAGACTTTTTTACTTCACTTGTTCCTTCATATGTGACTTGCAATTTGTCCCATATTTCTTTAGCAGAAACGCATGCAGATATTTTGTTATATTCAGAAATATCTAAAGCACAATGTAGCATGCTTGTTGCTCTGCTATTGAGAGACATTGTTCTACAATCCTCGTCAGTAAACTCAGTTTTGAGTTTAGGCATTGTATGAAGAGTCTCTCCAATAACTATTTCTTTTGAGGGAATTTTAGGTCCCTCTTCTATAATTCTCCATAGATTGTAATCTTGTCCTTCGACGAAGATTTTCATTCTATTTTTCCAGTAGTTATAATTTGATCCATTGAACAATGGAGGTCTAGTATAAGAGTGTCCCTCAGAGTAGCTATTTGCTGCCATTGGATCAACTCTAGGAATTTAAGCCTTATAAAGAGAACTAGGCTCTGATACCAATTGTAGCTCGAGGTTTCAACCCAAGAGGGGGGGTGAATTGGGTTTTTAAAAACTTTTGCGGAATTTATACAAGTTTATAAAAACTGATAAGCAACAAATAATTGATACAAGTAGAAAGCTGTAAATAAAGAGTTTAAGGAAAGAGGATGCAAACACAGTTATAGTGGTTCGGCAATATCGGATTCGTTCCGACCCTACGTCCACTCTCTTCAAGGAACTCCTTGAAGTAATCCACTAAGAAAACTTAGTCGCACAACTTAGCCGGGTGTTGCACAAACCGTACACAAGCAATTTACAGGAATTGCTTAAACCGAAAAATCCCCTTCCTTTCGGAAGTTTCCCCTTCCTCTCGGAAGTAATCCCTTTACAAAGATGGTGTAAAGTAAAAGGTAGAGAGACAACAAATGAAAGCTTATTACAACAGAAATGTCTCTCTTTCAAAGTAAAGCTTGAAGAAATGGCTCAATAAGATTATTTCAAAGCTTTTTGTGTTTCAAGAGTATAAAAACTTGATTATATGAGATCAACTCTTTTTGAATATGTGCTGCTTGTTATTGAATGCTTTGCTGAGTGGGTTTATATAGCAATCAATTAATATGGCCGTTTTGGACTTTAATTTGAAAAAGATTTACTTTAAAACGTTCAGATTTGGAGTCCAACGGTCATATTTTTGAACTACCAGTCGACTGGGTCGAGATACCAGTCGACTGGGTTCACTTGAAAAATATACGATTTCAGACCTTCTGGGTATCCAGTCGACTGGTATATATCATCCAGTCGACTGGGGACTTTCTGTCCATTTGCCAGTCGACTGGGTTGATTCATCCAGTCGACTGGGAAATTACTGGTCAAAGTACCAGTCGACTGGGTTAATTCATCCAGTCGACTGGGTACCTTCTGACCCATATACCAGTCGACTGGTATATGTACCCAGTCGACTGGGTTGTCTTCCAACCCAGTTTTTCTTCTGTTTTTCATTTAAAAACATTTTAAAATTAATGGTTTTAGAAAAACCATTTGTGTTTGAGCCATTAAACAAGCTAATACAATGTATGAGTGAGACTTACATTGGTTCTAAACCTTAAGACCTATACTAGATCTTCAGTCTTCACTTGATACTTGATTTGGTTCGAGTTTTTGCATTTTGTTCCTTGGTTGAATGTGTTTGATCCTTAATACAACTTAGTTTAAACATGTTAGTTAAATAACAGTTGTGTTTTGCCATCATTAAAATACGGGTGAGGGTCAACAACTGGAAACAAACATTAATCATAAAAATGCGAAATAATAAATAAACAAAAGAAAAGATAAGCTGTGGGGTGCCTCCCATGAGCGCTAAGTTTTACGTCTTCAGCCAGACTCTCCTTAGAATACTATACTCAATCTGAGTAACTAGGATCCTCCAACAGTATCGTCTCAATGTCCGGACTCCTCAACTCTAAGAATGGTTTTAGCCTCTGTCCATTTACCTTGAAAGTATTACCATTCTTAGGATCCTCAATCTCGATGGCCCCATGAGGAAAAACCGATCGAATAATGAATGGGCCTGACCATCGGGATTTGAGCTTGCCTGGAAAAAGATGCAGGCGCGAATTATAAAGAAGAACTCTCTGACCCGGCTCAAAAGCTCGTCTCAAAATATTTTGGTCATGAGTCTTCTTCATTTGTGCTTTGTATGATCGGGCACACTCATATGCATCATTCCGCAGCTCCTCCAATTCATTGAGTTGGAGCTTCCGTTGTGAGCCAGCCTTGGAAAAATTAAAATTTAGTTGCTTGACAGCCCAATATGCACGATGCTCTAATTCAACCGGAAGGTGACATGCCTTTCCGTATACAATGCGATAGGGAGACATGCCAATTGGCGTCTTGAAGGCTGTTCGATATGCCCACAGTGCATCCGTCAATCGCAGAAACCAATCCTTTCTAGTAGGGTTCACAGTCTTTTCCAAAATATGTTTGATCTCGCGATTTGAAATTTCCACTTGACCACTCGTCTGTGGGTGATATGGGGTGGCAACTTTGTGCGTGATACAATATTTCTTCATCAACTGCTCAAAGATCTTGTTGCAAAAGTGCTTACCTCCATCACTTATGATTGCTCGAGGCGTACCAAAACGAGCAAAAATAGTGTCTTTCAAGAACTGGACCACAACTCTGTGGTCATTGGTCTTGCACGCAACTGCCTCCACCCACTTGGACAGATAGTCTACAGCAACTAGAATATATAGGTAGCCAAAAGAGTTTGGGAATAGTCCCATGAAATCAATGTCCCACACATCAAAAATCTCAACAATCAGAATAGGGTTGAGGGGCATCATATTTCTCCTAGAAAGACTCCCTAGCTTTTGGCAACGCTCACAAGATATACAGTAGGTGTGAGAGTCCCGGAACAGGGTAGGCCAATAAAATCCACACTGCAAAATCTTTGCAGCGGTCTTTTTAGCACTAAAATGGCCTCCACATGCATGATCATGACAAAAGGCGATGACATCAGATTGGTTATGCTCAGGAATACACCGTCTAATGATCTGATCAGGACAATACTTGAACAGGTAAGGATCGTCCCAGAAAAAGTGTTTTACCATGGCCAAGAATTTTGATTTATCTTGCCTGCCCCAATGCAAGGGCATGTGTCCGGTGACAAGATAGTTCACTATGTCAACAAACCATGGTGCGGGACTGTGAGCAATGTGCATCAATTGCTCATCAGGAAAGGTCTCAGAAATGGGAGTGGCAGCCTCACTGAATTCCACAATCAATCTAGACAAATGGTCCGCCACCACATTTTTCGATCCTTTCTTATCCTGAATCTCAATGTTGAACTCTTGAAGTAGCAAGATCCATCGGATAAGACGAGATTTAGCATTTTTTTTAGAGAAAAGACACTTCAATGCAGCATGGTCTGAGTAGATAATGACTTTAGATCCTAACAAGTAGGATCTGAACTTGTCTAATGCAAAAACGACTGCAAGCAACTCCTTCTCAGTGGTAGAGTAATTGAGTTGTGCGTCGTTTAGAGTTCGACTTGCATAATAGATAGCATGGGGAAGTTTATCAACACGCTGCCCCAAAACAGCTCCAACAGCATAGTCTGATGCGTCACACATAATCTCAAAAGGCACATCCCAGTTAGGTGGCTGAATAATGGGTGTGGACGTCAGAATTTTCTTCAGATCCCCAAATGCTTTCTTACAATCCTCATCAAATAGAAATGGGGCATCTTTTTGCAACAACTTGCACAAGGGCCTGGCGATCTTGCTGAAATTCTGGATAAATCACCTATAGAAACCTGCATGGCCCAGAAAAGATCGAACCTCTTTCACCGTACGTGGGGGTGGAAGGCTGGAAATCAAATCCACCTTCGCTTTATCGACCTCAATCCCTCGATGAGATACGATATGCCCCAGTACAATTCCTTGCTTAACCATAAAATGGCACTTCTCCCAATTAAGCACCAGGTTCTTCTCCTTGCACCGTACCAAAACCAAAGAGAGACGGTGCAGGCACTCCTCAAATGTTGAACCGAAGATGGAGAAGTCGTCCATGAAAATCTCCAAGAACCGCTCTACCATGTCAGAGAATATACTGACCATGCACCGCTGAAAAGTGGCGGGTGCATTGCATAACCCAAAGGGCATGCGACGGTAGGTAAAGGTCCCAAAAGGACAGGTAAATGTAGTCTTCTCCTGATCTTCGGGGTCCACGGGGACCTGGTTATATCCAGAATAACCATCCAAAAAGCAATAATACTCGTGCCCAACCAAACGCTCCACCATCTGATCAATAAATGGAAGTGGAAAGTGATCCTTCCTTGTGGCATTGTTCAGCTTACGGTAGTCTATACACACTCTCCACCCAGACTGCACACGAGTTGGCACCAACTCGTCGTCCTTATTCTTTACTACCGTTAATCCAGCTTGCTTGGGCACGACATGAATGGGGCTCACCCACTTGCTATCAGAGATGGGATAAATGATCCCTGCATCTAACAGCTTAATAACCTCTGCTCTCACAACCTCTTGCATAGCAGGGTTGAGCCTTCTTTGCGGCTCCCTCGATGGCTTATCATCTTCCTCCAAGTGTATCCTATGCATCACCACCGAGGGGCTGATTCCCTTAATATCCTCAATGGTCCAGCCGATAGCTTCCTTGTGCTTTCTTAAAACATCTAATAATTTCTCCTCTTGAGCCTCTCCTAAATCTGAAGCTATTATCAATGGCAAACAGTATGCTGGACCCAGGAACTTATACTTAAGATTATCCGGTAAAGGCTTAAGTTCCTTCTTTTGAGGTTCTGGTGACACCTTCTCCTCCTCCTCCTTGCTTTCTTGAGGATCAGACTCCAAAATGGCATTTACTTCCTCGAGTAACCTATCTAAACCTAAGTCCTCTCCAAAGTGAGCAAAGCATGCCTCCATGGGATCCTCAGTGCTTGATTCATCCACAGTATCCTCAAGAATCTCCTCTATCAAGCATACATCTCTCATTTCATCATATTCCAGTGGTTGCCTAGTGATATCAAAAATGTTCAACTCCACTGTCATATTTTCGAAGGAGATCTTCATCACCCTTGTCCTACAATTGATTAGGGCGTTAGCCGTGGCTAAGAATAGTCGCCCTAGAATCACCGGTATTTGAATCCCTACATTCTGAACCGGCTCTGTGTCAAGCACAATAAAATCCACGGGGAAATAGAACTTATCCACTTTTATCAAAACGTCCTCAACTATCCCCCGTGGTCTTTTCACTGACCTGTCAGCCAATTGAAGCGTCGTGGATGTGGGCTTCAATTCTCCTAACCCCAACTGCACATAGACTGAGTAGGGTAGAAGATTCACACTCGCCCCTAGATCCAAAAGGGCCCTCTCAATGTGGCTGACTCCTATCGTGCAAGAGATGGTAGGACACCCCGGGTCCTTATACTTGATGGGTAGCTTGCACTGAAGGATTGAACTGACCTGCTCGATCAAAAATGCCTTCTTTGGGACATTCGTCCTCCTCTTGATAGTGACCAAGTCATTTAAAAACTTGGCATATGATGGCACTTGATGGATGGCATCCAAAAATGGGATATTGATATGGACTTGCTTGAATACCTCCAGAATTTCTTCATACTTCCCTCCTTTCTTGGGTGCCTGTAATCTCTCGGGGTAGGGCGCTCTAGGTACAAACGACCTAGGAGGGTCTTTCTCAGTAGGTGTGGCTGCAGATGGCTCAGCATCTCTCTTCTCTGTGTTGTCACTCCCTTGCCCTTGCTGCATAGCAGGGCTCTCTTCCACTCGATTGTCCACTTATCTCCCAGACCTCAGTGTGACAATCGACTGTACTTGTTCCTCCCCGTGCGTAGGAGTTGATGAACTCTCAACCATAAATTGTCCTTTTGGATTTTGCACGGGCTGACTGGGGAACTTTCCTTTCTCTCTCTCACCCAAGTGACTTGCAATTTGCCCTATTTGACTCTCTAGCTTGGAAATTTCTTGGGTGTTTACCATTGTTGCACTCCTCACATCGCTCATATTTTGGCTAGTCGCCTTCATGAATTCCTTAAGGGTGTCCTCTAGCGACTGTGAAACTGGCGCTGGTGTTTGAGCGGGTGCATGGTAAGCAGGTGAAGGTGCTGGATGGGCAGAAAGACCATGATTAGGAATTTGTGGGGCAAATCCGGGAGGATATTGATTTTGAGCATGATGAGAGGATCCTCCCTGATTCATTGGTTGGTTCTGCCTCCATGAAAAATTTGGGTGGTTCCGCCACCCTGGATTGTACGTCTCGGAGTACGATCCATTTGACTGCCTTCGAAAGTCATTGAAAGCATTTACTTGTTCCATAGGATACTCGGCACAAGCCGGCATTGATGGGCAATTCTGTGCTAGATGCATGGGACTAGCACAGATGGAACAGCTTTCAACATTGAATGTGTTGGCAGCATTGATGGATTGGCTCACAGTGAGAGCGTCAATCTTCTTGGTGAGGGCATCTAATTTTATCCTTAAATCAGCGTCCTCCCTGACCTCATAGATGCCTCCCCTCTTAGGAGCACGAATGGACTTATCTCGACAGCTTGAAAAATCCCACTGTTGTGAGTTGTCGGACAACTTGTCCAACCCCATATATGCTTCGTCTCCTGTCAGACTCAAGAATGGCCCCCATTCATAGACTCTATCATGCTACGGTTGGGTTGAGTCAACCCTTGGTAGAAGAATTGAACGAGTCTCCACTTCTCATATCCATGTGGAGGGCATCTGATCAGTAACTCTTTAAAGCGCTCCCAGCTTTCAGAATACTTCTCATCCTCGTCCTGAGTGAAAGAGCTAATCTCCTTTCGGCATTCATTCACTCTAAACATTGGGAAAAACTTATGGTAAAATTTGCTAAGCAGGTTTTCCCAAGATGTAATAGACCCGGACGTGTTGGAGTCCAACCACGCCCTAGCTCTATCGTGAAGGGAGAAAGGGAAGAGTCGAAGATGGACTGACTCCTCAGAGAAGTTCTGGAATTTGAATGTAGCACAAATGTCTTTGAACTTCTTCACATGACTATAAGGATTTTCAAGATCTAAGCCATGGAATGAGGGTAGGAGTTGGATAACATGTGGCTTCAAATCAAAGTGTGTGGCATTGGTTGGTGGCAACACTATGCAGGAAGATGAGTTAGTCGCAACGGGTGCGAACAAATCCCTAAGGGATGTAGTGGAGTCCACGTTCCAAGCTCTAGGTTGCTCTACATGTTCAGGATGATTAAAATTTTCTCCCATCTCAACAGTCTCTCTCTCAACTAGTGCTCTTTTCTGCCTCCTAAGAGTTCTTTCTAAGTCAGGATCTAAATGTGTCAAATCTAAGTTCAAGGATCTCCGACCAAGCATACATTAACAGAAAAATAATGAGATACTAACCAGCAGAAGCAACAGAATAAAGCAAACAAATTTTTTTTTTCTACATTAAATTAACTAGTAGAAAAATAAAATCAATTCAGACCAAAAATTTTCACAAACAAAACAACTCCCCGGCAACGGCGCCAAAAACTTGTTGTGAGTTTTCAATTACTCGCAAGCGCACGAGTCGTTTGCAGTATAGCGTTGTGCAAGTGCGAGGTCGAATCCACAGGGAATTGCGTTGTGAAAATATAATTTAATATAAACTAACTCTATTTTAACCTAGTTCTGAATTGTGAATGATATTTTAGAAAACAAATTAAAACTAAACTAAGTTGATTTAAAAACTAATAATTAAAAGCACTAAGGTTTCCGAATCCACCCCACCGAAGTTAAGCATACATGTTCTAAAAATATAGCCTATCAAAACATTCAATGAATCCAACTATAAGACAGAAAACAAAGAATATCCCAACTAAACCAAAAGCACCCGATGTATCCGCTCTTAACAAATCACAAAGGGAATCCAATTTAATCGAAAAGCATTCAATGTATCCATCAGATGAAACACAAAGAAAATCCAACAGACAATTTAAACTCAATCAATTATAAGATTAACTCAAATAATTGACAGAACATTTATACTAAAAAATTGTCAGATTTGTACAAGCAAATCTGAACTACTACGCCAAACAACGGCGGGGCTTCATCTTCAACCTTAGCTGAAGAGTCTAGCCACTCATAATAATAAAACTATAATAAAAAGTGCTAAACATTTAAACTAAAACAACTGAATATAAAGAAATAAATAAACAACTTTACATGGGAGAAATTCCACTCGCTGACGGGCGGCGCTTCCCCTCGTGGTAGCAATGCCTTCGGGATCCACCAGAATGCTGACGGACGTCCACCGGTAAACACCAAAGTGGCTCAGGAATTGTACACTGGATTATGAAGCCAAATGGTGCTTATACAGGGGAAGACCCGGAGCAAAATAGGTTGCAGATTCAATGGGGGATACAGCCCGTGTGCGCTCGATCGCAGTGTGGTGCGATCGATCGCAAGTACGATCGATCGCATGTCTCATGCGCACGATCGCATGTGCGCTCGATCGCGTGTCTGGTGCGCTCGAACGTAGGTGCGATGCACTGCAAACATTTCGATGTGGGATAGATGAGATGACCTTGCGCTCATTCAAAGGCAGGTGCGCTCGAACGCAGGTGCGCTCGATCGCATATATCGTGCGATCGAGCGCAATGTCTCCAGAAGCTTCAAATCTCCTGAAATGCTTCATTTTCTCCACAAAGCTGTAAAAACACACAAAACACAAGAAAAACGTAAAATAAAGTAAAATACTACTAACTAAGAGCATAACAAATGTAAGTTAAGGGTATAAAATCTGCAATATTTAAGACTCATCAATTGGTATGAGGCCTTTTGGGGTAAAAACCCAAGAGCTAATCCATGAAGGCTTAGGCCCAAAGTGGACAATATCATACCAATGTGGAGATATGTGGTGTCCATAGTCCTTACATTATTGAGTGAGCACCTTCAGTAGTAAAATAGTGTAGTTTGTGTATTTTTATTTTATTTAAAGGTGGGTCATGCATGCCAATATTTGAATAATTTAATGAAACAGTTTTAAAATACATTTACTACACCAAAAACTACAACATTTTATTTCAGATCGAGCATTATCATTTCATGTTCTTTCACAACGATAACCTTCTATAATTAACTAGAACATGCATAAGACATGTTGTATCAAACTAATGTTCGCCAGAATGCGTTGTAAGAACTAATTTGGAAGTTCTTCCTCCATCCTACTGCTAAATTGCATACTAAGAACCTCAAAACACTTTTTTTTTCTTGCCTATAAATCTTCCTTTCCTCGTATAGATATATCCAATCTTTATATTGATTTCTCAGATGAAAGTTGTGTTTCACTCGTAGATGATGTAGAACATAGCTTTTGGAACTTTTAAGGCTAACTAATTAAGATAGCTAGGACAAAAGAAAATTGATCAAATTTTGTAAAATTAGTTTTCATGATAAGAACAAATCGAATTCAAGGTAATTAAAGGCAATGCCATTATTTTAAGGTTTTTTTTTTTTTTTTTTTTTAGCTCTAAGGATTTGGGCATTTTTATATATTCTGTGGTACTTATTGGTTTAATACCGACTATGTAGGGTCAAGTGTAACAATTAGAGAGAGTCCTGGGCGCTGAGCTCATATTTTCTAGGTTAATTGAATGTACATAAAATCAAGTAACAATTGATTATATAATGTTCTAATCATTATAAAAAGAGAAAGATGATGAAAAACAAAATTGATTTCATATGTATAATTTATTTGCAAGACTCATCTTATTTTTTTTGCTTTTTTATCGAAGCACAATTCATCTTATCCTCCATTGTAAGAATTATTGGCATCTATTTAAAGATGTGGTCGTACCATTGGACAAATAGTCTTTCTGTTAACATTCTTTTTAGTATAAGCTTTCTCTCTTGATTGAGTATTTGTTGTAAGATTTTTCATTCTAAAACCATAATTAAGTCTCTTTCTACTTCATTACAAAAAAAATAATTTACCAAACACCAGATTAATAGCCAAGCAACTGAAGAAAGTTGTCTTCATATTTAGCAAATTAATTAATCAACAAAAAAATAATTTCATTAAATGTTACTTCTTTGCAATCTACATAATTCAACATTCCTATTAAAATAAGTACAAAATTGAGCTCCAAAAGACTTGATAGGAAATTAATTAACTTGATTGGAAACTGGAGTCCGTAGAAAAAGGGTAAAATTGAATCTTGAGCTATATGGATCCCAGTAAAGTCCAATCTCATCTCCTTCCTTCAACTCCCTTCTTTTCACAAACTCTTGGTTCCAATTGCCAATCAAAACATAGCTCTTTGAAGTATGCCATAGCTTGAGAATTAATTGATGTTCAGACATTGTGTCTTGATCCCAGACCACCATGACTTTTCCATTCTTACTCTCAATCTGATTGATGCAATCAGTGCTCAAGAATGGCAAAACATGGTTCTTGATCAATTCTGTCTTCACAAGTAGCCTACTCAGTTTCCCAAGATCACTAATCGTCAGCTTCTTCTTGATCTTCCATGGATCAATGTAAAGCTTCAGTTTAGTGGAAACACCCTTTTCCTTCTCTTCTTGCTCCTCTTTCTTGGTGTAATATTTCATCGCTGAAATCTTCTGTTGTATTTGTGAAACAACAATAGCATGATGATTATTGAATGAAATCTGGGTTTGATGAGTTGTTCTGGGTTTCTTTGTTTTGCCATGAAACTCACAAGAAATTGTCATTGCAGTGGAGACTTCTTGGCGTTCAGTTTCTTGTTTTAAAACATAGAAGTGATGTTTTCTCTTCATGGTTTGAGAATTAGCTTTGTTTGGACATATAGGTTGTTGCAGTATCTGCATTGTTGAAGCAGAGCAAATTAACGAAAGAAAATTTTCTAGGGCTTTTGGGGGTTTTGAGAATGAGACGGAATTTTGAGGGTTTAGGAAGATTGTAATGAAAGAGGCGTGAGATTGGCTTATATAGACAAGCAAGAGCAAATCAGTTTGAGATTAGGAAAAGTAAATCAGTTTGGAATTAGGAAAGTAAAACGAAATAACAAACTTTATTGCCTATAAATTGTAAGAAGAAAATAGTGCGTTCTATCATATAAGCTTAAAATTCTCTTAATGCAGCTTTGCATTGTTTCTTTGATATCATACGCTTAATAAGCTTGTACCTAGCAAGCTGCTTTTCTTAATTTTCCTTTTTTTTTTTTTTCGTTTTCCTCTTCTTTTTTACCATATTTTAGTTACATTTTATTTTTTTTCTTGTGTTTTATAGGTTTTATGTTTTTCTTGATTCTGATGTATGTCTCCATTATTATTTCTTTAGGTTCTTAAAACAGTGTCCTTTAAATTAAATGGGAACTAAAAATTCAAAAAATAATAATTTTAATCTTTTAAACATATTCATGTAAGATTGGTATTTATGAAAACCTTATGATGACAAAAGAAGTACTCTAATATGATTTTGATCACCCCGATGACCAATCGAAGTGTCAGAAAGATAAACTAGAAGCTTGATCCCTAAACATAAGAACATGATACTTTTTAATTGGGACTTCTCTCCATTTGATCCAGTTGAAGGTGAAATAATTGAAATAACCATAGTAATTCAAATTTGTCTTAAATAAACATAAGAATATATATAAACAAATTAATAATGTCATTGATTTAATTTTGTTAACCCCCGAGACTTTTGAGGATATAGGCTAACCAATTTTCGGGAAAATACAATTTTGGTATCATTGAAAAGAGCTTGACGAGATTTACAGAATTGAACCCTGAAGTATTGCCCTCTGCCACACCGCCAATTGTCTCACCGCAAATTGAAGGGGACCATTTTTTAGGTATGCTCTTTTAATTTTCGATGACTATTACCAGGAACCAATTATACAACCGAGGTAGAATTAGGGGAGAAAACTGATTGTTCAAGCATGGCCTCCAACTAATCCCTGTTTCCATCATCACAAGTGCCCCTATGCGCAAGTCGATGGTTCATGCATGGGAGGTGCCTTCATGAACGGTAGCATTTGAATTTTTAGAAAAAAATGATTTTCTAAAAATACTCTCACTTTGTTGACATGACAGAGGAGCGTTTTGGTCCCAAAAAATTGTGTTTCAATCTAAGTCTTTATTTAATTTTTAAATGACTTGAATATAAAGTCATTTAAATGGAGATGATTACAATCCTTGAACATAAAGTCATGATTTATTACCAATACATATAGTTAACCTTTTTTTTTTACCAAGCTCATTTTAAAAATTAATCAGGCTTAGGCTTTTTTTGCCACCTAAATGTATTTTTAAGTCCAATTGGGCTTAGGTCCAATTGCATATTTTGAATTCATATTTTTAAGTCCAATTGGAAGAACCTTTTTTGGATTACATATTTTTGTTAAGTGTATAGAAAAGTTAAAAAAAATTGTTTAGAAGTTATTTTATGTGGAAACAATGAGCGAAATGAAAAGTTTGATAAGAATGGAGGTTCGATGTTTAACATTAACAAGAATAATCCAAGATTTTGTTCCTTAATTAACATTAACAGAAAGTGCTTACTGAATACTTTTGAATTCATAAAGCCTCAAATATATATCAGGATCTTCCACATTACACTGATGTGTCGTCATGTTCAAAACATTAAGATAGCTTATGTTTATTATAAATAAGATAAAATACTTCTATAGATCTCATGAGAATGAAGGGGTTTTATTTTTATTTTTTTTTATTAGGCAAAGAGAAGTTTTATTTATCATGAGATTAATTTAACCACTATTAGGATTTTATTCGAAAATTCACCTACTCTTCTTTCCACTCACCATTCTTAAATCTTTTAAATCATTCTCCATGGCCTTACAATAATATTGTATCTGTCCTATCTGTCCACAGTAGAAGCACTATTTCCGATTGTTATCTATAGGCCTAGATTTGGATCTCCACCTTGAGTTACTATTCTCTCTCCATTGGCTTCTCCTGCTATTAGAACTCTCCACAACAAGTGCTTCAATACAACTAGACAAGCTCTTGTTTCCCAACAACCTCTGATTCTCACACAAGAGCGCGGTCACATCATCTAAGCTCAATGTCGACTTGCCTAATAACAATGCTTTCACCAATGGTTTGTAAGATTTTGGTAAAGATGATAACAAGAGTAATTCCTTCTCCTCATCCTTTGATGTTTCTTCTGCATTCAACAATTGAGACATTAGCTTATTGGATTCATTCAAATGATCATGAAAACTTGTACTTCCTTTCATCTTTATAGAGTAGTGGTCCATCTTGAGACACTATCAGTTAGTCAAAGATTTTGACGCATAGATGCTCTCGAGCTTATCCCACAAACCCTTGGGTGAAGTTTCCTTCAACATAATATACTTGATCTCGGGAGCAAGAGCCAACCTGATTGTGGTCACACCTTTCCTTTAAATTGATTGCCACTTTCTATCAGTCATTCCTTCTGTCTTTTCTTCCTCTAAAGTATAATCAAGATCTTGTTGCACTAAAAGGTCTTGAACTGTACTCTGCCACATAGTAAAATTATTTATTCCATTAAATAAAGGAATTTCAAATTTAGGTATACCTGTTGACATAGTGGCGCAAAAGCAACAAATAGTAATAGATTACTTCTTCAAATAGATGACCAAACTTTGATACAATATGTTAAGATTTTACCCCTAAAATCCACATACTCAAACTTACAATAATTAAATAGAAAAATAAACAAAAAAATATCAAGCACAATAATTTAATGTGGTTCAACAACTTCTTTCCCTACGGCACCAAGAAACTCGTAACTTTATTAATCCTTAACAACAACTCTAGGAAAAACAAAATTATTACCCTCACAACCTGACAACCTGACAACCTAAAATCCCTAATACACTCAAAGCTCTTAACCTAGCTCTAGTTGTAAATCTTTTTAATTAATTTACGTATATTGGAATTATGAGTGTGCCTTAAACCTTCTCTAGGATCCCTTTAAATAGAGAATATTTTTCTTATACAATTAAGAAAAGAACAACATTATAGTTGACTTCTACTACTGCTTGTACAAGGAATAATCTAATAGGAAAATACTACTACTCTTACTAGAACAACCAACTATAAAATAGAAAACTACTTTTCCCAAACCAATTAGAATTCTTCCTTGTGAGGATTTGAGCCAAAATCATAAAAACCTCTGTAGCTCTAAGGATTTGTGCATTTGTATGTATACTAAGGTGCTTATTGGTTTAATTTTTATTTTGAAAAGCAAAGCTTCAATTTACTGATTAACACCAATGGTGTGAACATTACAACAAGCTCCATTAATCGTAAAGACCCAAAGGATGTCACAGATGGAGCTAAGTTAATACAGACATAGATTGTCTGTTTGCATAAAAACACCAACAACAAAGTCACCAATAGAAAATTTAGTACCTCATTGCCAAACTGAGCCATTTTCACTATTATTTGAAGACCCTGAAGCCACCAAACCAGATTGCTAAGAAGACCAAAACACAACTTCAGACCAAAAATTGAAAATTATCAAGAGTTACCAGCACTATTGAATTACCCACGTGTAGATCAGTGGTCATATTTTCCTCTCTATTAGCCCCCAACTTTAGCAGATGATCAGCTTAAGATGCTCAATAAACACCTTGCCCTCACATTAGAAATAAATGATTCACTATTTTTTGTTCTTGCTCACATAATACACAAGTATCAATAGCATTATGCAAATAGTCTTGCTAACTGCATAGACTAGCCCCAACCAAGAACACCAGAAGGATAGCAGAAAAAACCAATAAAAGCAGCCCATAACACCAGAAGCCATGAATAAACTAGACAACCAAATTAGATGATTTGTCCACCAGCTGAGCTCAATTACAATCACCATGGAACCCTTCTCCCTTTATTCCATTAGAAAACAATTCAACTCTGCAAATTCTTTGCTAAACTTCCAACAGCGCTGCTCACAAGCAAAACTGCAGAGCAAATGTAGACCTCAAATGTACTGCACAAACCATTACTGTTGGTATTTTGTCCAAGGTTTAAACAAGAAGGTGGAAGAATAAAATCAGCATGTTCGGCACCAGTGTGCGTTGTGGTATAGCCGTCTTAGGCCACGGTGCCTAGCAAGGAGGAGGCTTGGAGGAGGTGTGCGCCACGGCTCAGTCTCCCCCAGGTCGCGGCGCCCAGAAACTTGAGGAAGTGTGCTTTGCCCTGGGCTGCAGCGCCAGGCACACTAATGCACACATGTTTCAGTCTTTAAAGTGGTTCGTTAGACATGTTCAAAATGTGTAGGATCACTAAGGATTGATCAAGGGCTATGGATGATTAGTCTTTTAGATCTAAGGGTGGATATTGACCCTCAAGATTGGTCAAGAAGTTGGTGCACCATATAAAAGGTCACCTAGCTTCAAAAGTCATAACATAACTTGTGATTAAAAGTGAGATCAATTGTAAGAGTGCAAAAGACACTAAACTCAAGAGAGATTCTGTAGAGAGGCTGGTTGTTTAGAAAGAGAGAGAGAGTAGAATAGAAAGGGATCCAAGGGCTTGTAAGAGGAATTTTCTTGGGAAAATTCTAGGGTTAGTTCTTATCACTTTGGTCTTCTTCCTCTTCTTTTGTTCTTCAAGAACCTATGAGTTCTTGGAAGGGTGTTGCTGATTCTAGAGAACTCTATTGATAAGATAGTGCAGAGAGCTCAGAGGAGCTCACGGGGATGTAGGCATATTCCCGAACCTCGTCAACAAATTGCTTGTGTTATTTTCTTTCTTGCTTTGATTGGTTGCTGTTTCTTTTCTTTATAAAAGTCATTCTAGATTTGGGTGTTTGGAAGATCACCTCCTGGGCATCATCTAAGGTGGTTTCCCAATAGTGGTATCAGAGTTTGCATAGCTGGGTATCGGAGCAAGAACAGAAGGTATCGGAGCAAGACTCCCAGAATCAAAGATCAACTTTTTGGGTGATTCAAGAATGGAGTAAAGATCAAGATCAGATCGTGTTCTTGAGGGTGATTCAAGAACAGTGTTGAGATCAATCTTCAATCGTGTTCTTGAGGTTTAGAAGAAGTTGGAAAGCATTTGTGGGTGCTGCAAAAATTTGGGATCATCTCCGCAAGATGGGTTCCGATGACCTGGAGACACTTGTGTAGGCTCGTAGGTGCCGATGACCTTTCCACTTCTTAAGGTAGTTATGGCATTCAGCTGCTGGTGGCCTCTTAGATTAAGTAATGGCTGGGCCAGGAGTTCTCTTTGCTTTCTGCTACTCAATTCCTTGGCCAACTATCCCATTTGTACTTCTAGCCCTTGAAAAGCTTGATCATGCTTAGCAGTGATTTGCCTGATTTCAGTTCGAAATTGCCTTGACTCTTCCATGAATTGTTCATAATTATTCAGGATTTGTTGTTGCTGAGTCTCTAGTTGCCTCACAATAATTTCAAGGTCATTCTTCTTTGGTTCAGGAGCTGATTGGGCTGCTGGTTGGAAACTTCTTTGCTGCCCTTGATTGTTTTGGTTATTGCTCCACGAGAAGTTCAGGTGATTCCACCATCCAAGGTTGTATGTGTTGGCATAGGGGTTGTTCTTTGGAGGATAATTATTAGGACCCACAAAGTTGGCTTACTCATGATCTGCAGATGAATATAAAGGACAAGTATTAGTATCATGATCAAACTGTGAGCAAATGGCACATACCTGTAGTGGTGCGGCTGATGGGTTAGCTGAGGTGTTCTGAGCGGCCATGACTTTCACTAATAGGTCAATTTTCTTTTCCATGGTAGCCTTTTGAGGAGATAATCCTCTGTTTAAGCTTACCTCATATATAACCTTATTTTTGGTTATTTGTCTACCTCGAGAGAAGAACTGTTGCGTGCTCACTTAGGGTTTCGAACAGTTCCATTGCCTCTTCGCTACTCTTTTCCATCAGCACTCCTCCACAACCTGGATCAACAATATTTTTGTTAGAATCACTTAAACCTTCATAAAAGCCTTGTACCAGTTCGTCTTGGGATAGGTTGTGGTGTGGGCACTTGAGTAGTAGCTCATTGAAGTGTCCCCAGGCCTCGAAGAACAGATCTCTATCCTTTTGTTGGAAGGATTGTATTTCTTTCTTCATTTTCCTTGTCTTCTGGGCTGGGAAGAACTTCTTTAGAAATTTGCTCGCCAACTCCTCCCAAGTGTGGATGGAAGCTACAGGCAATGAATTATACCATAATTTAGCATTGTCTTTCAAGGAAAAAGGGAAAAGAATTAACCTTATTCCTTCTTGGTCTAGGCCTTGGATGTGCTGGAATTTGCAGAGGTCGAAGAACTCTCAAAGGTGCAGATGTGGATCCTCACTAGGTGTACCCCTAAAGTGAGTTAGTGCACTGAGTATCTGCAGAGATATGTAATAGTTTCCTTCCACCTTAGGTTGATATGCAATGCACGAAGGTTGTTCGAGGTTCTGCGGGATGAAGGACTGTTTCATCGGCCTCCGCTCAGGTGGTTGCTGTTCAGCTATTTGTTCTGCCATTAGTGGTGTCTCTTCCTTACTCCCTTATTCTATCTCTTCTAGGTTACCCCTAAACCTTTGTCGGATTGACCTCTCAAGCGCGGGATCAAAGAGAAGGAATGCTAGATTCTTGGACCGACGTTCGTGCATGAATCGATGGATGATATGTGAGTGCAGCAGTCAAACACTGCTACTCGGATGACTCCTTACCTTAATTGCGCTCGATCGCATAAAGGAGTGCACTCGATTGCAAGTGGCACAGAAAGCTTCCTAGGGTGCCTGAAACAGAGAAAAAGGAATTGATGAGGGTTTTTAGTAAAATGAAAAAGATATTTGATAAAAATAGAATAAGAAATAATGGTAACTGAATGAGAATTTAATTCTAAAAGAAATTTAGCGTAATCCCCGGTAACGGCGCCAAAAACTTGTTATGCGTTTATTTACTTAAATAATTAGGCAAATAGTCATTCTAGTTTTACTTGCAAGTGCACAAGGTCTATGGTAGCATAGTGTGCAAGTGCGAGATCATTTCCACAGGGATTGGTGAATTTCTATCTAGAACTAATTTCTTTAAGTTAAAAGAGAAATAACAGTTGATAGTGAGCGAATAACAATAATGAGAACACAGGGCTATGATATCCACCACTAATTATACTTTCCCACTTACTAAGGTTTCAATGCTCTAGCCTTATCATGAATATCTAATGGTTGCCAACTTAAAGGCTTGGCCCACACCTTAGGCTATTGATCTTTCTATGCAACAAGTTAGGTATGGTGTATACTCTAACTCTTTTCTCTCTTTAAGGGATTCAGTATGGGTGTATACTGAGTTGTTCCTTGAGAGAGCATGAGGGCTGTGGAAATCGACAACCACACGGGACCTAGGGCTTGGTCCGCTCCCAGTTTCCCATGTTGATTAACCCAGGAATCCAGTGTGGATATCCCTTGTTACTAATGTCGAACCCAGGACTCGGTCATCCAAATTGATTCAACTAACCTATCCATACCACATGCATACGTTGATCAGGCACATACATATGAGGAATGTAAATATAAATAGGTATTAATCAAGTTGAATACTCTAACAAGGCTATAGCAAAGATAGTCAATGAATAAATGTGTGGTAAAGCATAACTAGGGCTTCAATCAAGCCCTATAGGAGTTTAGTTACACATGCTAAGTAAAGTAAACATGCTAAACATAAAAACATAAAATTAAAACGGAAGAGGACTCGGGAGATGAGTCGTCAATTCTTCTCCTAAGCTCTCTACTTTGAGTCTAGAACAAAAGGTCTGTGTTATGTGTTTTTACAGGGCTATTTATAGGGTCTTCATGGCATCACAAAACCCTAATTCCATTTTGGAGTCGGAAGACATCTTTCCAATTCTGGCTCTACCGCCTCTGGAGTAATTGCGCTCGAGCGTATGCGGGATGCGCTCGATTGCGTATGTGCGCTCGAGCCTTCTTCAAGTGCGCTTGATCTCAAAGGGGGTGCGCTCGAGCACACCTTGCTGGAGGATAGAACTTCACTTTTTGCTTATAAAAGCTCCATTTTGTTATCTTTTTGTGCAAGACTTGTGAAAAACCCACAAAACACAAAAGTGAAGTATAATCTACTAAAATAGGTAAGTAAAAAGTCTAACAAGTGTAAATTAAGGGGCTTAAATATGACTATTTAAGCACTTATCACACCCCTAAATTTACATATTGCTAGTCCGTTAGCAATACAAAACTAAAAACTATGTTGAAACAAAATTTTAAAGATAAATTCATTTTCATGGTACTCAAAAATTTGGGTTGTGCATAAAACCATGATAACCGTTCATGAGTAAGCTTATAATAAAAACACATTTTGAATTGCAAAAAGACTTTCAAAAGTTTTATGTTAACCACCCAAGGTTAGCTTAAGGCATCGCAAGTTTGATTTGTGTGTGATGGATTAGCACATATGAGATGGGGTTTCCACATAATTTTAGTGGATAGTGTTTCGATGCCCAAACTTTCATCGAATTTCTTATTAAAGAGAACAAAATGGCATAATACTTGCTTCTTTTTTTCTTTTTCTTTTATCATGCGTTTTTTGCCATGTTGAGTTCCATCGAGCTTTCTATTTGACCCTTGTAACGAGTGTTTAGCCAATGACTCCCAAACCAGATGGTT
Organism: Bretschneidera sinensis; assembly: GCA_023935145.1. Taxonomy (NCBI): domain Eukaryota; kingdom Viridiplantae; phylum Streptophyta; class Magnoliopsida; order Brassicales; family Akaniaceae; genus Bretschneidera; species Bretschneidera sinensis. The sequence continues at coordinate 68,250,448 of CM043698.1, read as the reverse complement.
TTAGGGCATTAGGTGTAAAGACACCCCTAAGGACTTACTAACTCAAGTAAAAAAGGCTACGGAACTAACAGGCTTTTTTCATGCTTCTTAATGAACTTCCACCTTTTGACGTGAACACTTAATGCTTACTGAGGCAAGAGACCCAGTTAATCAGTGGAAAGTTGATTTTTGGAAGCTTTTTTGATTTTCTTTTTGCACGATGAACATATTTTTTTCTTTATTTTTCTTATGCCAAAGGGTTCTTTTCAACAAGTTATCCAACTACAGTTTAGGTTATGGAAACATATGCAAAAGAATTATATGTCAGACCCCACACAAATGCATGCTAAATGTACTTGTGCAAATTTAAATCAAACTCGTGAAGTCTTAGGTGCCTTGAGGTAGTTAACTTAACTTTGTAAAATTCCTAATACAAGACTATGTGTTCTAACTTTTAAGCTTACTAATGAAGTGTTATCAAATTTTTAAATCAACCAAAATTTTTGTTTACCAAAAGAACATGCATTTATCCTCCTAAAAAAAACTGGGACTTAGTGTGTGCATGTGTTCCAAGTGCGTGTGTGATAGTATCTAGTATCTCCCACTACCCCCAAACTTAAAATGCACATTGTCCTCAATGTGTGTGACATGGGAGATGGAGAACTAGGTTGCTTGCTTGCTTGTACACGCCCCCAAACTTGAACTGGATGCACGCCCTAAGTACTTGACAAAGGAAAACAAATATTGTTCCGGAAAACAAAATAATAGATATGAAAATATGACTATAAAAGAAAAGTACTAAATAAAAAAGGATATGTCTAGGGTGCCTTCCATGAGCGTTAAGTTTAACGTCTTCAGCCAGATGGGTATCTCCTCACTGCTGATCATTAGTGGGTGCAGTCGAGAAGGTATCGGGTGCAGAAGATAGGCGATCAAGGATGGACTGTAGCATGGCCTCCTGTCGTGTGAACTGTGCCTCTAACCCATCAATCCGCTGATGGATCAGACGGGCTGCCTCACGATCCTCCCGGTGAATGTCGGACAGCTCATAGTGGAAGGAGGATAGCTCATCTAGGAGGTGCTGATACTATATGGATCCCATGTCTGTCTGATCCTCCTCCCATAGAGGGCTCACCGGTGGATGCTCGGCCTCTATCGGATCATCTGGAATAGGTATGACGGTCGGTATCTCTGCCCGGGGTCCTCGAGGCATATGCAACTGGCTGAGGCTCCACTGTGCTCTCCCAAAGAAAGGATGGTCAGTAACCGGGCCATCTATAGAGGCTCCTCTAATCCCCTTATTCTTGAAGATATGGCTGAGCAAGAAGGGGAAAGGAAGGCCCCAGGCATTAGCCGTGGTCATCTGCCGGTTATGCACCCCATCCCAGAACTTGTGTATCTGACTCCATATGACTGCTGGGATGGAGTACTAATAACCTCGGTGGAAAGTGTATAAAGCTTGCAGAAACTGATCCCGTCTCTGTGTCTTTTGCCCCAAAGGACACACATTACGCTGTAGGACTGAATCGATGAACCATAGGCGGGGAGGCAACCTTGACCAGCTCCCTGTATTGTTGTGGCAGTCAGCATACTGCCCCGCACACATGTCCTCAACTATGTGTGGGAGAGGGAACGAGTCAGGCTACTCCTTTATGTGGCTGTCCTCTAGTGGGGACTCATCGCAGCAGTGCAAAGAGCTGGCTATGTCAGTGGTGGTCAGCTCTAGGAATCTACCCTAGACTGAGGAAGATAAGATTTCTGGACTGGTGTAGTCGTAGGTCAGGTTCTCGTAGAAAATGATTACAAACCGAGTGTATTCTGTCGAGCAGACCGGCTTAAATAGCCACTGGAGACCCCGATTCTTGAATTCTTGGATCGCCCATCTTGTGGCGTCCAAAGTCTTGAAGTCCTCTTCTACATTAAATGTTGTCTCGAACAGTATTTCACGCTATTCGAAACTTGGTCGGGATGCCTGCTGGCGACTGCTTGAAGCATGGGAAGTGGAAGCCATGTGTTGTGGATAATGTAGTGGTGCTTCTAGTGTAATCGCGCTAGTGCACAGTTGCTGGTGCGCTCGATCGCATAGTTGAAGTACACTCGATCGCGACTACCAAGCGCTCGATCGCACTCGGTCAGGTAATATATTGAACACTTTATGTGCACCAAAAACCTGAAGCTATAAAATGCATACACCCTTGACCCGAAACCTCCTACAAAATGGAAAACTATCCAATCAATACACACGAATATCATATATAGATTATGTAAATGTGAACTAAAGATCAGAACAGTGTGTGTAAGTAATAAAAAGGACAAAACAAAAACATGTGTGTACCTTGTGTGTGTGGGAAGGTCGCATGTGTGCAATGGTGGAATAGAGTGGCTAGGTTTGGTGGTGGGTTTGGTGATGTGGTGAGGTAGTAGTGGTGTGGAGTGGCGGATGAGGACTTAGATTAGTTACCGGGAAAAATTTAGGGCAAGGGGAGCAGAGTGCGATTTTTGAGAGTGTGTTGTGCGCTAGAGCGTAAATGAGGGGAAGAGGAAAAATTGTTTATAATCTACACGTGCTCTCTTTGCCCCGATTGTGCTCAAGTGCATTCGTGATGTACACTCGATCGAATGATGCGCAAGTGCTTAGTGTGATGCGCTCGTTCATAGTGCAGGGTGAGGTGGCGCTCGAGCGCATATGGTGTGCGCTCGATTGCAAGACCAAAATTGTAAAAAGAGGTTATAGAAAGAATTTAATTAAAGTAAATGGGAACGATACAGTCATACCGATTTGTAGTGGCCTCAGTACCACTAACCTTGATAGAGGCACTTGAGCTATATGTTGAGCGAGTGAATTTTCTCAAGTGCTCTCTATGGTAGCTTTTAAGGCTACATCTCTTTAAGGAGGCAATTAGGGCCCCCATCAGGTGGTTCTAAGTTTGTTGATAGCTGCTCTATCTCCAAATTAGGTACCTGGTAGATAAAACAAGGAGGGGTAGTATTAGTAAGTACATGATTTTTAACTTGAGGATTATACTTACTTGAAGGTTTAGGTGTGCTCTTGATGGTGTGCACAACTCTGTGGACATCTTTAATCACATTATCTTCCGGCCCAACTATCAATCCTATGTCATCATGGATGGTCTTCAATGGAACAGTAAAATGGTCCTTGGACACTTGCTTATTAATTTCTTGCATGAAACTCACATTATGACACTCATCGTTAGTACTCATGGAGTCTAGTGTATTAAAAATTTTAAATTCTACCTCTTCATCATTTACTCTCATTGTGACAATGCCTTTTTTTACATTAATGATTGTGTCAGCAGTGATCATAAATGGTCTCTCTAAAATGATAGGGAGTGGTACAGGCATATGGCACTCCTCCATGTCTAATACGATAAAATCAGCAGGTAAAATAAATTTACCTACTCTTACCAAAACATCCTCGAGGATACCTCTTGGACGTTTGATGCTTCTGTCAGCCAATTGTAATGTGACGGAGGTTGGTTGGAGTTTTCCCAAACCTAGTGTCTCAAATACACTGTAAGGTAGTAAATTGACACTTGCTCTAGATCCAATAATGCATGTTCAAAGAGCTAGTCACCTAGCCTGCAAGGAATAGTGAAACTACATGGATTTCTTTAATTTAGGTGGTAACTTTCTCAGTAATACAACACTCACCTCTTCGGTCAAGGCTACCATCTCATGCTCCTGAAACTTTTGTTTGTTAGTGCAACAATCTTTTAAAAACTTAGCATAAGCAGATAGTTGTTTTATTACCTCTAGTAAAGGAATATTTATTTATACTTTTTTCAAGGTTTCAAATATGTCAATCATTTTTGTTTCCTTTTTAGGCTTTACTAACCTTTGAGAGAAGGGTGGAGGTGTATTTACCTTTTCTATCTCTTTTACCTTAGATGTAGCAGTTTGATCTGGAGACGCTTGTGTAGGCTCGTGGGTGCCGATGACCTTTCCACTTCTCAAGATAGTTATGGCATTCAGCTGCTGATGGCCTCTTGGATTAGGTAATGGATGGGCCGGGAGTTCTCCTTACTTTCTACTACTCAATTCCTTGGCCAACTGTCCCATTTGTACTTCTAGCCCTTGAATGGTTTGATCGTGCTTGGCAGTGATTTGCCTCATTTCAGTCCGAAATTGCCCTTGAATGCTTATTCAGGATTTGTTGTTGCTGAGTCGCTAGTTGCCTCACAAGAATTTCAAGGTCATTCTTCTTTGGTTCAGTAGCTGATTGGGCTGCTGGTTGGAAACTTCTTTGCTGCCCTTGATTGTTTTGGTTGTTGCTCCACGAGAAGTTTGGGTGATTCCGCCATCCAGGGTTGTATATGTTGGCATAGAGGTTGTTCTTTGGCGGATAATTTTTAAGACCCACAAAGTTGGCTTGCTCATGATCTGCAGATGAATATAAAGGACAAGTATTATTATCATGATCAAACTGTGAGCAAATGGCACATACCTGTAGTGGTGTGGCTGATGGGTTATGTTGTTATTTGTGTAAGTTTCAAACATATCCAAACATGGTCTAAAGTTGGTTAATGTCCAAACCAATTGTGGGATATCAAAGTTCAGCAAGTTATAAGGTTGCATACATGTGTGTGCTTCAATTTTGAGCATAGGAAGGTCAGGCACACTGCTGTGGAAGTTTCTGCCCACAGGCAGGAGGTGTGCGCACAGCATCAGGTGGCTGCAGCATCAGGTCACGCCGCAGCACACAGCACCACACCAAAACACACAGCATCACTTGGAGAGTGATGTAGGGCTGAGATTAAAGGAAGAACATGATCAAAGGGAGGATAATGACTCACAAGAATGTCCAAGAATTAAGAGGCTATAAAAGGGGTTCTCAAGGCCTCATTTCATAAGATAATACAAGATACAAAAACACACATACAAGAGAGTTTTGTGACATTGTGAGATCATTGTAAACATTAAGAGAGAATTGTGTAGAGAGACATAAACACAAGAGGGACTCTTGTAGTGAGGCTGGTTGTAAAGAAGAGAGGTTAGTAGAGAATTGATAGAAAGCATTGTAATAGGTCTATCACTTTCTCGTTCTCTTCTTGGTTCTTCAAGAACTTGGATTCTTGAAGGGGATTGCTGTAACTTTGTAAGAACCATTGAGATAGTGCAGAGAGTTTGGAGGAACTCACGGGGATGTAGGCACATTGTCGAACCTCAACAACAAATTACTTGTCTTCTTTCTTTCTTTGATTTTCTGTTCTTGTGTTCGATTGCTGAAATTCTTTCTACAAGTCATTCAAGACTTGGGTGTTTGGAAGATCACCACCTGGGCATCTTGTCAAGGTGATTTTCAATAGTGGTATCAGAGCTAAGTAGCTGGTTATCGGAACAAGATGTAGAAGGTATGGAGCCAAGACTCCAAGAATCAAAGATCAAACTTCTTGGGTGATTCAAGAACGGTGTAAAGATCAAGATCCGGTCGTGTTCTTGAAGGTTGATTCAAGAATGGTGTTAAAGGTCCATCTTCGATCTGTGTTCTTGAGGTTAAAGAAAGTAGTTGTGGTTAGTGCACAAATCTGGGATCTTGTCCGCAAAAGATGGCTTCAAATTTATGTGTGGAGAAGTTTGATGGAAAGGGGGACTTTGCCCTATGGAAGCGGAAGATCAAGGCGGTTCTCATGCAGCAGAAAGTGGACTTGGCTATTGGAGAAGATGATGCTTTTCCAGCAAGTGTCATGGAGGACCAGCGGATCGAGACGAAGAAGATGGCTTACAGCACCATTTTCTTGCACATATCGGACAATGTCACAAGGGAGTGCGGAGACTCGGAAGATCCAGCTGCATTATGGAAGAAACTAGATGAATTGTTTCTTGCCAAGACTCTCCCACATAAGAGGTATCTTCGGAAACGAATCTTTGCTTTTAAATTTGATCCGAAGAAAGAGTTGCAAGATAATCTTGATGCCAAGAAAAGGAGTGCATCAAGTGGTAAAGGGTTGTTCTTTAAAAGAAGGCCAGCAACTTGGTATGGCAGCAACTATGGCTACTACCAGGACAGAGGTAGAGGAGAGAGCCATGGGAGAGTGCACAGTAGCATGTATGGCTACTACCGGGACAGAGGTAGAGGAGAGAGCCATAGAAGAGTGCACAACAGCATGCATGGCTACTACCGGGACAGAGGTAGAAGAGAAAGCCATGGGAGAATGCATTCCGAATTGAGATTTGGAGGGAATAGCTGCTACTACTGCCATAAGGAGGGTCATGTTAAGAAATATTGCAAGAAGATGACAAGGGATAGAGGAGGAAGCCATACCAAGAATGGAGAGGCTTCGGTTGCAAAAACAGTACAGCAAGATGGTGATGTTCTTGTTGTGTGCTCGGATGTGAGCAAGGGGCAAGAAGGCAGCGGGAAATGGATCTTGGATACCGGGTGCACTCATCATATGTGCCCTCACAAAGAATGGTTCAAGAATTTCAAGAAGATGGATGATGGAAGGGTCTTCTTGGGGAATGATAATTCTTGCCAAGTGAGAGGGATTGGAGACATCCAATTGAGGATGTTTGATGGAGTCACAAGGTTGCTGGAAAATGTGAGGTATGTTCCAGATATGAAGAGGAACTTGATCTCATTGGGGCAGCTGGATTCCATGGGCTATACATGCAAGATAGAGGGAGGAAAGATCAAGGTGGCCAAGGGATCTTTGGTAGTGATCAAGGCAGCAAGAAACGATGGACTCTATGAGATGATCGGAGAAACAGAAACCAATGATCAAGCAGCAAGCTTGATGGCTGAGCTGGACAAGGCAGCCCTTTGGCACACTCGCTTGGGACACATGAGCGAAAAGGGCTTGCAAGTGCTTAGCAAGGAAGGTCTACTTGGTGGTGACAAAGTAGAAAAACTGGTTTTTTGTGAAAGCTGTGCTCTTGGGCAGCAACATCGGGTCAGCTTCAACATCGGAGTGCACAAGTCTAAGGGCATTCTTGACTACATTCATGCGGACCTTTGGGGACCAGCAAGGAAACCAACACAGGGAGGTAACATTTACTTTCTGTCTTTAATTGATGATTATTTAAGAAAAGTATGGGTTTATTTGGTTAAGAATAAATTAGATGCCTTGAATAAATTAGTGGTGTGGAAAGGGCTGGTTGAGACTCAAATGGGTAGAGTAGTTAAGGGGATAAGAACCGATAATGGCCTAGAAATTTTTAACCAAGAACTTGATCAATTCTGTAGGTTAAATGGCATTCTAAGACATAGGACGGTTGTGGAAACTCCTCAGCAAAATGGAGTTGCTGAGTTGATGAATAAGACCCTTATGGAAAAGGTTAGGTGCATGTTAGATGGATCCGGGTTACCAAAATATTTTTGGGGAGAAGCTGTAGCTACAGCTGCATATTTGATTAATAGATCACCCTCTAGAATTGTGTTCCAAAAGACTCCCATGGAGATGTGGAGTGGAAAACCCCCTGAGTTGGACAACCTTAGGACTTTTGGGTGTGCTGCGTATGCACAACAAAAGGATGATGGACTTAGCCCAGGATCTAGAAAATGTGTGTTTCTAGGATATGGGGAAGGAGCTAAGGGATATAGGTTGTGGTCTTTAGAAAAAGAAGGATTAAAACTCATAATAAGTAGGGATGTTAATTTTAATGAATTGTTATTTCCCTACTTGGAGAAAACTAACCCTGCAGGGGCTAGTGAGCAAACCAATTCAGAAATTGTTGAGCATAGCATCAAGGGAGATTTTGTTCAGGTAGAGCAAAGGAGGCAAGAGGGTTCGGACCAGGTAGAGCCCTTGGATGATTGCCAAGCTCAAGAAACTCAAGAAGAGGCTCAACAAGAAGAGGATACTGCAGCAAGTCAGAAGGACTTTCAGCTCATAAGAGACCAGGAAAGAAGGCTGGTTAGACCACCTTCAAGATGTGGGTTTGCGCCGCAGCAGCTCCTTGGACAGAAGGAGAGATGAGTGAACAAAAAACTTACATGGATGCCATGGCATGTAAGGATTCGCCAAGGTGGCAGCTAGCTATGGAGGAAGAAATGGATTCTTTGAGGAAGAACAACTTCTGGGAATTGGTGAAAATTCCAGGAAATCAAAAAGTTGTGGAATGTAAGAGCACTTACAAGATCAAAGAAGGGTGCCCTCCAAGAGATGAAGTCCATAACAAGGCTAGGCTGGTGGCGAATGGGTTCATAAGGAAAGAAGACATAGATTTCACAAGAACTTTCTCACCTGGACACAAGGTGGAGAAGATGGTGAGTATCCTCATCTATGTCATTGATGGGCTGTTAGTTTGGAATAGTAGGAAGAGGATGGAAAGGTTTACATCTTAACTCAGTGAGGAGTTCGAGAGGAAGGATCTCAGCCTTGCACAAAAGATCCTTGGGATGAGGAGAATCATCCGGGAAAGGAAGAGAAACAGGTCAAGTGTTTCTTGGGCAATGGATGTTTTCAGCAAATGTGTGAGTAATCCCGAAAAAGAGCATTGTCTTGGGATGAAGTGGTTGCTGAGGTACATGGAGGCTCAGTGGCAGCCAGTGGTAGCACTCATAACAACCAGGGCAGAATGCATAGCGGCTACGGAAGCCATAAAGGAGGCTATAGGGTGCAAAGGGTTGTTGGACGAGTGGAAGGTCCTAAAAGAGCAGGTGGTGGTATCTTTGGATAACCAAAGTGCGGGGTACTTTTGGAGGAATCTGGTGTTCCATGAGGGGACAAAGCATATGGATGTTTGGTATCATTACATTTTGGAAAATGGTACGAAAGGATGCATTCATGTTGACAAGAAGACCACGGAGAAAAGTCCTGTAGATTTAGGCACCAAGGTTCTACCTCTAAGAAGGTCCAATCATTGTCTTGGACTTCTTAGGAATGGAGTTGGTTAATTGGTAACTCCAGATGAGTTTGGATCCCGAAGCTTTCTACACAATAGTTCAGGTTTTTGAACTCTTAGACAAAGGTAGAGATTGTTGTTATTTGTCTAAGTTTCAAACATATCCAAACATGGTCTAAAGTTGGTTAATGTTCAAACCAATTATGGGATATCAAAGTTCAGCAAGTTATAAGGTTGCATACATGTGTGTGCTTCAATTTTGAGCATAGGAAGGTCAGGCACACTGCTGTGGAAGTTTCTGCCCACAGGCAGGAGGTGTGCGCACAGCATCAGGTGGCTGCAGCATCAGGTCACGCCGCAGCACACAGCACCACACCAAAACACACAGCATCACTTGGAGAGTGATGTAGGGCTGAGATTAAAGGAAGAACATGATCAAAGGGAGGATAATGACTCACAAGAATGTCCAAGAATTAAGAGGCTACAAAAGGGGTTCTCAAGGCCTCATTTCATAAGATAATACAAGATACAAAAACACACATACAAGAGAGTTTTGTGACATTGTGAGATCATTGTAAACACTAAGAGAGAATTGTGTAGAGAGACATAAACACAAGAGGGACTCTTGTAGTGAGGCTGGTTGTAAAGAAGAGAGGTTAGTAGAGAATTGATAGAAAGCATTGTAATAGGTCTATCACTTTCTCGTTCTCTTCTTGGTTCTTCAAGAACTTGGATTCTTGAAGGGGATTGCTGTAACTTTGTAAGAACCATTGAGATAGTGCAGAGAGTTCGGAGGAACTCACGGGGACGTAGGCACATTGCCGAACCTCGACAACAAATTACTTGTCTTCTTTCTTTCTTTGATTTTCTGTTCTTGTGTTCGATTGCTGAAATTCTTTCTACAAGTCATTCAAGACTTGGGTGTTTGGAAGATTACCATCTGGGCATCTTGTCAAGGTGATTTCCAACAGGTTAGTTGAGGTGTTCTGAGCGGCCATGACTTTCACTAATAGGTCAATTTTCTTTTCTATGGCAGCTATTTGAGGAGATAATCCTCCGTTTAAGCTTACCTCATACATACCCTTATTTTTGGTTATGTGTCTACCTCGAGAGGAGAACTGCTGTGTGTGCTCACTTAGGGTTTCGAATAGTTCCATTGCCTCTTTGCTACTCTTTTCCATCAGCACTCCTCCACAACCTGAATCAACAATGTTTTTGTTAGAATCACTTAAACCTTCATAAAAGGCTTGTACCAGTTCATCTTGGGGTAGGTTGTGGTGTGGGCACTTGAGTAGTAGCTCGTTGAAGTGTCCCCAGGCCTTGCAGAACAGATCTCCATCCTTTTGTTGGAAGGATTGTATTTCTTTCCTCATTTGCTTTGTCTTCCGGGCTGGGAAGAACTTCTTTAGAAATTTGCTCGCCAACTCCTCCCAAGTGTCGATGGAAACTGCAGGCAAAGAATTATACCATAATTTAGAATTGTCTTTCAAGGAAAAAGGGAAAAGAATTAACCTTATTCCTTCTTGGTCTAGGCCTCGGATGTGCTGGAATTTGCAGAGGTCGAAGAACTCTCGAAGGTGCAGATGTGGATCCTCACTAGGTGTACCCCTAAAGTGAGTTAGTGCACTGAGTATCTGCGGAGATATGTAATAGTTTCCTTCCGCCTCAGGTTGATATGCAATGCACAAAGGTTGTTCGAGGTTCTGCGGGATGAAGGACTGCTTCATCGGCCTCCGCTCAGGTGGTTACTGTTCAGCTATTTGTTCTGCCATTAGTGGTGTCTCTTCCTCACTCCCTTCTTCTACCTCTTCCGGGTTATCTCTAAACCTTTGTTGGATTAACCTCTCAAGCTCGAAATCAAAGGGAAAGAATGCTGGATTCTTGGACCGACGTCCATGCATGAATCGATGGATGATAAGTGAGTGCAGTAGTTAAACACTGCTGCTCGGATGACTCCCTGCCTTAATTGTGCTCAATTGCAAGTGGCACAGAAAGCTTCCTGGGGTGCCTGAAATAGAGAAAAAGTAATTGATGAGGGTTTTTAGTAAAATGAAAAAAATATATGATAAAAACAGAATAAGAAATAATGGTAACTGAATGAGAATTTAATTCTAAAAGAAATTTAGTGTAATCCCTGGTAATGGCGCCAAAAACTTGTTATGCGTTTATTTACTTAAATAATTAGGCAAATAATAGTTCTAGTTTTACTTGCAAGTGCACAAGGTCTGTGGTAGCATAGTGTGCAAGTGCGAGATCATTTCCATAGGGATTGGTGAATTTCTATAAAGAACTAATTTCTTTAAGTTAGAAGAGAAATAACAGTTGATAGTGAGCGAATAACAATAATGAGAACATAGGGCTATGATATCCACCACTATTTATACTGTCCCACTTACTAAGGTTTCAATGCTCTAGCCTTATCATGAATATCTAATGGTTGCCAACCTAAGGGCTTGGCCCATACCTTAGGCTATTGATCTCCCTATGCAATGAGTTAGGCATGGTGTATACTCTAACTCTTTTTTCTCTTTAAGGGATTCAACATTGGTGTATATTGAGTTGTTCCTTAAAAGAGCATGAGGGCTGTGGAGATCGACAACCACATGAGACCTAGGGCTTGGTCCACTCCCTGTTTCCCATGTTGATTAACCCAGGAATCCGGTGTGGATATCTCTTGTTACTAATGTCGAACCTAGGACTCGGTCATCCAAATTGATTCAACTAACCTATCCATACCACATGCATACGTTGATCAGGCACATACATATGAGGAATGTAAATATAAACATGTATTAATCAAGTTAAATACGCTATAGCAAAGATAGTCAATGAATAAATGTGTGGTAAAGCATAACTAAGGCTTCAATCAAGCCCTATAGGAGTTTAGTTACACATGCTAAGTAAAGTAAACAAGCTAAAAATAAAAACATAAAATTAAAACCGAAGAGGACTCGAGAGACGAGTCGTCAATTCTTCTCCTAAGCTCTTTACTTCAAGTCTAGAACAAAAAGTCTGTGTTATGTGTTTTTACAGGGCTATTTATAGGGTCTTCATGGCGTCACAAAACCCTAATTCCGTTTTGGAGTCGGAAGACATCTTTCCAATTCTGGCTCTACTGCCTCTGGAGTAATTATGCTCGAGCGTATGCGGGATACACTCAATCGCATATGTGCGCTCGAGCCTTCTTCAAGTGCGCTCGATCTCAAGGGCTGGAAGGCAGAACTTCACTTTTTGCTTCTAAAAGCTCCATTTTGTTATCTTTTTGTCCAAGACCTATGAAAAACACACAAAACACAAAAGTGAAGTATAATCTACTAAAATAGATAAGTAAAGAGTCTAATAAGTGTAAATTAAGGGCCTTAAATATGACTATTCAAGCTCTTATCACCATACCAACAATGGAGAGGCTTCGATTGCCAAAGAAGAACAGCAAGATGATGTTCTTGTTGTGTGCTCAAATGTGAGCAGGAGGCAAGGTAGCGAGAAATGGATTCTGGATTTCGGGTGCACTTATTACATGTGCCCTCATAAAGAATAGTTCAAGAATTTCAAGGAGATCAATGATGGAAGGGTTTTTTTGGGGAATGACAATTCTTGCCAAGTGAGGAAGATAGGAGACATCCAATTGAGGATGTTTGATAGGGTCACAAGGCTGCTACAAAATGTAAAGTATCTTTCGAATTTGAGGAGGAATTTGATCTCATTGGGGCAGCTGGATTCCATGGGGTATACATACAAAGCTGAAGGAGGAAAGATCAAGGTAACCAAAGGTTCTTTGATAGTGATTAAGGCAGCAATCAAAGATGGACTTTATGAGATGATTGGTTGGACAGAAATCAAGGATCAAACAGCAAGCTTGATGGCTAAGATGGATAAAGCAGCACTTTGGCACAATCGCTTGGGACATATGAGCGAAAAGGGGCTGCAAGTCCTCAACAAGGATGGTTTACATGGTGGTGTCAAAGTAGAGAAACTGGATTTCTATGAGAGTTGCATTCTTGGGAAGCAACATTGGGTCAACTTCAACACTGGAGTGCACAAGTCTAAAGGGATTCTTGACTACATCCATACGGATCTCTGGGGACCAGCAAGGACACCAACACAGGGAGGTAATCGTTACTTTCTATCTTTAATTGATGATTATTCAAGAATGGTTTTGGTTTATTTGCTTAAAAATAAATCAGATGCTTTGAATAAATTTTTGGTGTGGAAAAAGTTGCAGGAGACTCAAATGGGCAGGGTAGTTAAGGTGTTAAGAACCGATATTAACTTAGAATTTTTTAATAAGGATTTTGATAAATTCTGTGAATTAAATGGAATTCTAAGACATAGAACGGTTGTGAAAACCCCTCAGCAAAATGGAGTTGTTGAGAGGATGAATAGAACCCTTATGGAAAAGGTTAGGTGCTTGTTAATTGGGTCCGGTTTACCAAAATGTTTTTGGGGAGAAGCTGTGTCTACAGTTGCATACTTGGTTAATAGATCACCCTCTAGGGCTTTAGACCTTAAGACTTCCATGGATATGTGGAGGGGAAAACCCCCTAAGTTGAGTAACCTCAGGACTTTTGGGTGTGCTGCATATGCACATCAAAAGGATGATAAACTTAACCCAAGGTCTAGAAAATGTGTATTTTTAGGGTATGGTGATGGGGTTAAGGGGTATAGGTTGTGGTCCTTAGAACCAAAAGGAATGAAACTAATAATAAGTAGGGATGTTATTTTTAATGAATTGTTATTTCCCTATTTGGAGAAAACTAACCTGCAGGGGCTAGTGAGCAAACTAGTCCAGAATTTGTGGAGCATCGCATCAAGGAGAATTTGGTTCAGGTAGAGCAAGGAAGACAAGAGGGTTCAGACTAGGAAGAGCCCATTGATGAAGGCCAAGCTTAAGAAACTCAAGAGGAGGCTGAATTGGAAGGGGTTGATGCAGCAAGTCAGAATGACTACCAGCTCACAAGGGATTGGGAAAGGAGGGTGGTTAAACCACCTTTGAGATATGGGTTTGCGGATGCTAATGTAGTAGTTCCTTCGACAGAAGGAGGGATGGTTGAACCAGAAACTTACATGGATGCCATGGAGTGTAAGGATTCGTCAAAGTGGAAGCTAGCTATGGAGGAAGAAATGTATTCTTTGAGGAAGAACAACTCTTGGGTATTGGTGCCCAAACCAGAAAAACAAAGAGTTGTGGATTGTAGATGAATCTATAGGATCAAAGAAGGGAACACTCCAGGGGATGAAGTCCAATATAAAGCTAGGCTGGTGGCGAAGGGGTTCACTCAAAGAGAAGGCATAGACTTCACTGAAATATTCTCACCATTTGTGAAATACGAGACGATCAGGATAGTGTTAGCATTGGTGGTCCAATTCAATTGGGAAATCGAGCAAATAGATGTGAAGACAGTGTTCTTACATAGAGAGCTTGATGAGACCATTTACATGAGGCAACCTGAAGGCTATGAGGAAGGAAGGCAGGGAGATTTGGTGTGCCAATTGATGAAATCTCTTTATGGCTGATTACGCTCAAAACATAATGCGGTTGTTGTAGCACAACTTTGAGGTGTCGATTCAACAGGGAAACAAGTTAACTACAATAGAAGGTGTGAACCATAACATAAACAATAAAGATTTAAGTGAGAAAATATGAACTTTTGGTAATGAAGTAATTGTGTAAAATAGATTGTAAAATATAATGGGGAAACAACAAGAATCTGGGAATCCTCCCTAGGTTCATTGCCCTATTCCTAACTTGATTCAGTTGTTTTTATCTCAATTACGAGTTTCACATCCCAAACAGGCAATCGGTAAATATTCAATGAGCATATATATAAACCCTAATATGATTGTTATGAAATACTTTTTATTTTCGATTCATGCACACATGATCTATCCTATAGGTTTATCAAGAAATGACAATATATCTTTGTTGATAATATTGCAATAATGGACAAACCTATAGGCTAAATCTACCAGATTCAATTATACCCAAACAATCTTGACATAAGAAAAGCATGACTAAATTTATATCAAGGAGAAAGATACAATCATCGGAATAGATAAAGTCTTATAATTAGCTTAAAAAGTAAATCATAACAATGTTTTGACAATAAATTCCTATTACAACTGAATCAAATAAGGGAAGATAGGAACAACCACACCTAGGGATTCATCCCTTCGCCTTGCTTGAGATTAGTTCGCCATGGGGCTCATGGTTGAACACTTTGATGGGGAAGAATTGGTTGCTTCCTTCAATTTTCCAGCTTCCAAAAGATCCCCTCTCTTCAACCCTAAGTGATCTATTTATAGTACAAAGGTCTAAGGGTGTTTTCGGGTTTAATCTCTTGTTAAAACCCTAATTAAGTTCTTACTCAAAGATATAACATTGTGTGCGTACTGCGGTGCTCCTTTATGGGTGCTGTGGTGTTGGCTTTAGCTTTGGTTAGGTGTACTTCTGGGCACCGCGGTGCACACTAATGGTTCAAGATGTGGAGGTTTCTGGGCACCGCGGTGCTGGCTGAGGGCCACCGCAGTGCATGCTGATGACTTGATTTTTTTATTTATGTTTGCTTCTCCGCAACCACTCCGACACTCCGTTATGCATGGAATCTTAGTGCTTTAAGCAACGATTGCTTTTTCTTCTCTTTTGGACTCAAAGTACCTGAAAATGCAAAGAAATAAGTCAGTGGTCCAATAATATCACTTTAGAGTTATTAACATATAAAAGTACAATAAAGACCGAGACTAATCCTAAAATGCTAACAATTAAACACTATTGAGATGCATTTTATGGCTCTCATCACAACCCCTAACTAGCTTATTGCTAGTCCCTAGCAATTCAAGCGAAAACAAGAGATGAATTCTATGGTGGGAATCGAAGTAAAGTAAAGCAATATTAGTGTTAACCAAGAGTAATTCACATTTTGTCTCAAAAATTTCACATAACACACAGCACATAGAATCATTTAAATTCATCCAAGTTCGAAAGTAATCCAAACATCAGTCTTAAAATCGTTATTGAATCTTAACATCCATCTTACCACAATCCATTAATCCGAACATCCGGATGATTTTATGCATAAGATTCGTGAATATAAGTCTTGGCCTCTAAAACATGATAAATTTCGTGACATCAATCACAAAAACAAGCTCCATAGGCTTACATTTCAAACCACTCTCCACTATTGTAGAAAAATCACATTACATTAGATCAATAGGTCTTTAATAAGCTTGTAACATTAGGCTAAGGTAAAGGTTAAGAAAGAATAGGAAGGATTCACAAGTAAAAGAACTCAATCTATTAGTTTTAAACACAACCACTTTTAAGCACTAGATAACCTTTCTTCGACACCCAACTTTTTCAACCATTTTTCGAGCATTTTTCTCAAATCACCACTTTTCTTTTCTTTTCTTCCTTCTTTGCCATAATTTACTTCTCTTTTCTTTTCTTTTGTATTTTGGCATAAGACCATTCACCTCTTTCTTCATTTTTTTTTCTTTTCCACAACCCCCAACTTATCTCCTTTAGTGTACTTGGGTTATGGTTTTCATATTTCCATCCTTACTCCTTTTAAGTGCTTCTCAATAAATGTGTATAACTAAGTTCTTTTAAAAGAAAGGTAAGGATAAAATATTTTAGAAGGTGGGTAAATGGGCTATTGAAAGAAACAAGGCTCAAATTCTTTTTCAAGAAAACGGCTCAAACAGGTGACTAATGATGAATATAGCAAGGGTGAGTTCAAAAGGCTCAAACGATCCAAAAATGGCCTATATCATATCCTAAGTAATGTGCATTCTAAGAATTCACCTCAAATGATTATTAAATAAGTTCTAGAGCTTGCCAAGACTGCAAAAATATTCACAAAATAATCACACATAAAACTTCTCTAAATGTTTAAGACTAATCATACAATCTTACCACAAACTAGAGTCTCTAACCAAATCAAGATTAACACTTAAAGTATTCTCAAACCAAAACAAAATTTAACTTCTTCTAAATGTTGTATGTTATCTCAATTAACCTTATATCATTGACATGTGAATTACATCCAAGGCAAACACAAAGCATGCTTAAAACAAAAGGTAAGGGAAGGTAACACCAAGCAATTTTAATGAAAAAGAAATACATTTTCTCCACCCCCAACTTAAAAATTGCATTGTAATAATGATAAAGAGAAAGTAAAGGAAACTCTCTTTGTAAGCACGAGTGCTCAGGTGTTGAAGAATGTGCACCACCAGGTGAATTGCATGCCATTCTTCTTGCTGAAATTCCGATCTACAACATAGAACAAGACAACAAAAAGAAAGAAACTATGGTGTACCCTTAAGATTCCCACCATATGTTAGGTTAGCACGTAAAATGGAGAAAAATAACTAAAATGAAAAAGAAAATAACGAAAAATAAAATAATGAAAGGGAAAATAAGAGACAGAACCCAAAAGTAATCCTCTAAGTCCTCATCATCTTCTTCATTCCCTTCATTCTCTTCACCTTTCTCGGGAGATGGATCAAAAGATGAACCTGGATAGGGTCGCATAGTAGGAAAGTGATCCATATTACAACCAGTAGCGGAGGCAAGGTGTTGGTACATCTGACCAAAGGAAGAGTAGACTCCCGCTTGATAATCGGCTTGCCGAGCCAAGATTCGATCTTGATGATTTATCCTATCAAGAAACAGTTTCTGATGCTCATCAAAACAACTCTCTAAATGCTCAAGGCGCTTAGCAACCATGAAATGCCTAGAGGGGGGAGAGTGGCCAACAATTACTGCCCCCTCTCCCGAAATTGGCGGACTTGAGGCTTTAATCTGAGCTAGCAGGCTATCATTGATGGGTTTTTTGGGTTGCTGGGCCTCCTTATCAGGATTGTATTGGACTCCGGCTTAGATGCACAATTGGATAATTAAAGAAGGAAAATATAATCCAAGCTTTTGTCAAACAGTGTGTGTGATAAAATTAAATATGACTTGGCCCACATCGATAGTCATGCCCATCAAAATTGTATAAATTAACACAGCTCGCTCAACAGTTAAGGCACTATAGTGTAAAGCAGGCATCATCCGCTGACATATAAAATATTGCCAAGCCCTAGCATTGGCAGTTAGAGAAGTACCGGGCAAAGTGACAGGGATATCACCCGTCATTTTCTATGTAGTGCTCGAAATACAAAGGGTAGTGCAAATGATGAGTCTTAAATATTGCATATTTTAGACCCTTAACTTATATTTGTTATGCTCTTAGTTAGTAGTATTTCACTTTATTTTACGTCTTTCTTGTGTTTTGTGTATTTTTACAGGTTTGTGGAGAAAATGAAGCATTTCAAGAGATGTGAAGCTTCTGGAGACATTACGATCGATCGCACGAGATATGTGATCGAGCGCACCTGCCTACGAACGAGCGCACCTGCCTACGAACGAGCGCATGGTCAACATCCCACATCAAAATATTTGAAGTTCAGTGCATCTGCGATCGATTGCAGCAGGCATGCGATCGAGCACACATGAGATCGTGCGCACAAGACATGCGATCGATCGTACCTACGATCGATCGCACCACACTGCGATCGAGCGCACATGGGCAGTATCCCACATCGAATCTGCAACCTATATTGCTCTGGGTCTTCCCCTATATAAACACCATTTGGCTTCATCATTCAGTGTACAATTCCTAAGCCACTTTGATGTTTACCGGTGGACGTCCGCCAGCATTCTGGTGGATCCTGAAGGCATTGCTACCACGAGGGGAAGCGCCGCCCGTCAGCGAGTGAAATTTTTCCCATGTAAAGTTGTTTATTTATTTATTTTTATTTAGTTGTTGTAGTTTAATGTTTAGCACTTTTATTATGAATTATAGTTTCATAGTTATGAGTGGCTAGACTCTTCAGCTAAGGTTGAAGATGAAGCCCCGTCGTTGTTTGGCGTAGTAGTTCAGATTTGCTTGTACAAATCTGACAATTTTTAGTATAGATGTTCTGTCAATTATTTGAGTTAATCTTATAATTGATTGAGTTTAAATTGTCTGTTGGATATTCCTTGTGTTTCTTCTGATGGATACATTGAATGCTTTTCGATTAAATTGGATTTCCTTTGTGATTTGTTAAGAGCGGATACATTGGATGCTTTTGGTTTAGTTGGGATATTCTCTGTTTTTTGTCTTATAGTTGGATTCATGGAATGTTTTGATAGGCTATACTTTTAGAACATATATGCTTAACTTTGGTGGGGTGGATTCGGAAACCTTAGTGTTTTTTTATTATTAGTTTTAAAATCAACTTAGTTTAGTTTTAATTTATTTTGCAATGTCATTCTGAAATTTGGAACTAGGTTAAGATAGAGTTAGTTTAGATTAAAAATATATTTTCACAATGCAATTCCCTGTGGATTCGACCTCGCACTTGCACAACGCTATATTGCAAACGACTCGTGCGCTTGCGAGTAATTTAAAACTCACAACAAGTTTTTGGCGCCGTTGCCGGGGAGTTGTTTGGTTTGTGAAAATTTTTGGTTTGAATTAATTTTATTTTTCTACTAGTTAGTTAGCAATTTGAAAAAAAAAAAATTATGTGGATGAATCCAGCGCTGGTTTCACAGTCTTTAGAGGACACCATTAAGGAGTACATGAAAATGACCGGCCTGTCCCTCAATGCTGCCAACACATTCAATGTTGATAGCTGTTCCATCTGTGCTAGTCCTATACATCTAGCACAGAATTGTCCATCAATGCCGGCTTGTGCCAAGTACCCCATGGAACAAATGAATGCTTTCAATGACTGTTGTTGGGAATCAAATGGATCTTACTCCGAAACATACAATCCAGGGTGGTGGAACCACTCTAATTTTTCATGGGAGCAAAACCAACTGATGAATCAGGGAGGAGCCCCTTATAATCAATACCCTCCCGAATTTCCTCCACCAATACCAAGTTATGCCTATCCAGCACCATCACCCGCTTACCAAGCTCCCATTCAAGCGCCAGCATCGGTTTCACAGTCATTGGAGGACGCTCTCAATGATTTCATGAAAACGACTAGCCAATCTATGAGTGAAGTGATGAGTGCAACCATAGAAAACACCCAAGCGATTGCCGAGCTAGAGAGTCAAATTGATCAAATCACAAGTTACGTGGGTGAAGGAGAGGAAAGAAAGTTCCCCAGTCAACCTGATCCTAACCCGAAGGAACAGTTTGCGGTGAGAAATTTATCAACTCTTATACAAGGGCAAGAAAGTGGCAACAAAGAAAAGAGAGATGCTAAGCCATCTACAGCCACACCTATCATTAAGGATCTCCCTAGGTCGTTTTTACCTAAAGTGCCTTACCCTGAGAGATTACAAGCACCCAAGAAAGGAGAGGAGTTTGAGGATCCCCTGGAGGCATGCTTTGCTTACTTTGGAGAGGACTTGGGCTTAGATAAGTTACTAGAGGAAGTGAATGCCATTTTGGAGTCTGATACTCAGAAGAGCAGTGAGACGGAGGAGACTATGGATGAATCACGTATTGAGGACCCCCTGGAGGCATGCTTTGCTCAATTTGAAGAGGATTTGGGCTTAGATAAGTTGTTTGAGCAAGCAAATGCTACTTTGGAGTCTGCTCCTCTAAAGATCAGTGAGACGGAGGAAACCACAACACCTGAACCCCCCAAGAAGGAACTTAAGCCTTTACCGGACAATCTTAAGTATAAGTTCCTAGGTCCAGCAGATTCTTTGCCTATAATTATAGCTTTAGATTTGGGTGATGGTCCAGAGGAGAAATTATTGGACGTCTTAAGAGAGCATAAGGAAGCTATAGGCTGGACTATTGAGGATGTAAAGGGAATCAACCCCTCGTTGGTAATACATACGATACAGTTGGAGGAGAATGCCAAGCCATCGAGGGAACCACAAAGAAGGCTCAACCCTGCTATGCAAGAGGTTGTGAGGGCAGAAGATATTAAGCTGTTAGAGGCAGGGATCATTTATCCTATCTCTGATAGTAAGTGGGTGAGCCTAATTCAAGTCGTGCCCAAACATGCTGAATTAACGGTAATGAAGAATGAGGATGACGAGTTGGTGCCAACTCGTGTTCAATCAGGAGGGAGAGTGAGTATAGACTACTGTAAGTTGAATGCTGCCACTAGACCTGATCATTTTTCATTTCCATTTATTGATCAGATGGTGGAGCACTTAGTTGGGCATGTTTACTAATGTTGGGTCTGGTTGAAGACGTTAAACTTAGCGCTCATGGGAGGCACCCCACAGCTTATCTTTTCTTTTGTTTATTTATTATTTCGCATTTTTATGATTAATGTTTGTTTCCAGTTTTTATTTTTCAGGGACAAAGCGTACTTCAGTTCAAGTTTGGGAGTATGCTATGAGCCATACCAGTCCAGATAGTTCTCCATATCTCAGGGTAGCTCTTTCCATATTAGTCACACATTGGGGTCAATGTGTAATTTAAGTTTGGGGGTATGGGAGACACATCACACACTTTGTCCTAATTTGTTGTCTTTTCGTCATAGAGATAAATGCATGCTCATGTTATCGTGAAATTTTGGTTGATCTAAACATTTTCTATGATGTGATGTCATTGGTGAGCTTAACATTTTGAACACATGATCTGGTGATAAATTTTAAAATTTAGTTACTTACCTTAGGAATTTGAGAATTCACATGTTTGACATAATCTAACACGAGCACATTAGCACAAATTATGTGAGGTATGACATATGATTTTAATGTGTATTTTTCCTTATCTTAACTGAAACTGGATGACTTGTTGGATGAACTCTTGAGCATAGGAAAATATTAAAAAAAAAGAAGAAAAAAAAATTAATTACTACAACTTTCTGCTGAGTAACTGGACCTCTTGCCTCAGTAAGCAGTGAGTGTTCATGTCAAAAGGTGGAATTTTGCTTGGTAGTATTAAGACCGATTTATTTTCGTAGCCTTTTTGACTCGAGTTAGTAAGTCCTTAGGGGTATCTGTACACCTAATGCCCTAAAACCATCTGGTTTCGGAGTCATTGACTCAACACTCGCTACATGGGTCAATTAGAAAGCTTAAGGGAACTAAACATAGTCGTGCCTTATTATTGTTAAAAAAATAAAAAGAATAAAGAATAAAATAAAAACTATGCCTTTTCGTTCATTTTTGATGGGAAATTCGGTGAATCTTAAGACATGGAGACCTTACACATTAGAGTTACTTGGAAGCTTCATTTTTATATGCTAATTCACCTTACACTGATTCAAGCTTGTGATGCCTTATCCTGCCTTTTGTAAGTAATTAGATTTTAACATTTCTATTCATTGCGAAGATGGGTTTACCTTTTTAAGCTTGCTTATGAATGAATATCATGGTGATGTGTGCTCCTTAAATTTTTGGATACCATGAGTGATGACTTTATCTTTATGTTCTTTGTTTTTCATTGAGTCTTTTATTTTGTTTTGCTAAGGGACTAGCAAAATATAAGTTTGGGGGTATTTGATGAGTCTTAAATATTGCATATTTTAGACCCTTAATTTATATTTGTTATGCTCTTAGTTAGTAGTATTTCACTTTATTTTACGTCTTTCTTGTGTTTTGTGTATTTTTACAGGTTTGTGGAGAAAATAAAGCATTTCAGGAGATGTGAAGCTTCTGGAGACATTGCGATCGATCGCACGAGATATGCGATCGAGCGCACCTGCGCTCGAGCGCACCTGCGCTCGAGCGCACCTGTGATAGACGCTTAAATATACATATTTAAGCCCCCTTATTTACACTTATTAGATCCTTTATTACGTTAATTTGGTATCTTTTACTCCATTTGTGTGTTTTACATGTTTTTATAGGGTCTTGGAGAAAAAGAAGCAGTTTTGGCACTTTAAGGAAGAAATCTAGAAGCCTTGGAGCACTTTCTGGACGAAGTGCGATCGAGCGCACATACAATGCGATCGAGCGCACATACAATCGTGCGCACACTTGTAGGATCGAGCGCACACTGCGATCGAGCGCAAGGACACATGCGATCGAGCGCACATGTACGGGCGTGAACAGTAAACTACAGAATCTTATTTTGGAAAGTACAAGATTTTCGTTTTAGGAAAGTTTAGGACTCATGGGTCTATTAGGACTTCTCAAAGACCTATAAATACACTTGTAACTCACACATAAAAAGACACCTTAGATAGAAAACACTTTTCTCTTTTCTTTTACTTGGAGTGGAGAGCTTGGGAGAGAATTGACGACTCTTCTCTCGGGTTTATTCTTCTCCCTTATGTTTTGTTTAATTATGTTTACTTCAGTTAATATGTGTAACTAACTCTCTTATAAGGCTCGATTGAAGCCCTAGTTATGCATTCCCATATTTTTATTCATTGATTAAATCTTTGCATAGCTTATTATGTTACTTAACTTGATTAACGCCTATACTTATTTAAATTCCTCATATGTATGTGTAAGGCCAACGTATGCATGTGGTATGGATGGGTTAGTTAGATCAATTTGGATGACCGAGTCCTGGGTCTAACATTAGTAACAAGGGACCATCTTATCCGGATACCCGGGTTAATCAACATGGGAAACCGGGAGTAGATACCATGCCCTAGGTCTCATGTGGTTGTCGATTTTCACAGTACCTATGTTTTCTTAAGGAACAACTCAAGCAGATACCATACTGAATCCCTTAAGGAAGAAAAGAGTTAGAGTAGATACCATGCCTAACTCGTTACTTAGGGAAATCAATAGCTTAAGGAGTAGATACCATGCCCTTAGGTTGGCAACTAGTAGGTACACATAATAAGGCTAGAGCACTGATACCTTATACAAAATCGGGAATGTATGACTAGTGGTGGATATCAAAGCCCTATGTCTTTATTATTATTGAATCACCCTTCAGTTTATTATTTCTATCTTTTTACATTGCAAATATAATTCTAAATCGAACTTTACCAATCCCTGTGGAGATGATCTTGCATTCGCACACTATGCTACACTATTGACCTTGTGCACTTGCAAGTAAAACAAAGTTCGATTATTCACCTATATATTTAGGTATATTATCACACAACAAGTTTTTGGCTACGAACGAGCGCATGGTCAACATCCCACATCGAAATATTTGAAGTTCAGTGCATCTGCGATCGATCGCAGCAGACATGCGATCGAGCACACATGAGATCGTGCGCATAAGACATGCGATCGATCGTACCACACTGCGATCGAGCGCACACGGGCAGTATCCCACATCGAATCTGCAACCCATATTGCTCCGGGTCTTCCCCTATATAAACACCATCTGGCTTCATCATTCAGTGTACAATTCCTAAGCCACTTTGGTGTTTACCGGTGGATGTCCGCCAGCATTCTGGTGGATCCCGAAGGCATTGCTAATACGAGGGGAAGCACCGCCCGTCAGTGAGTGGAATTTCTCCCTGTTGGTTTTTTGTCTAAGGTTTAAACATGGTTCAAACATGGTCAAGGTTTGAACAGGTCCAAACATGGTTCAAAGGTTGGTTAATGTCCAAACTAATTGTGGGATATCAAAGTTCAGCAAGTTATAAGGTTGCACACATATGTGTGCTTCAATTTTGAGCATGGGAATGTCAGGCACACTGCTGTGGAATTTTCTGCACACAGGCAGGAGGTGTGCGCACAGCATCAGGAGGCTACAGCATCAGGTCACGCCGCAGCACACAGCACCACACCAAAATGCACAGCATCACTTGGAGAGTGATGAAGGGCTGAGATTAAAGGAAGAACATGATCAAAGGGTCAAGAATGATTCACAAGATTGTCCAAGAATTAAGAGGCTATAAAAAGGGTTTCCTAGCCTCATTTCAATTGGTGGAAAAGGTGTGTGAGAGAACCACACAGGTTGTGACATTGTGAGATCATTGTAAACACAAGAGAGAATTGTGTGAGAGACATAAACACAAGAGGGACTCTTGTAGTGAGGCTGGTTGTAAAGAAGAGAGGTTAGTAGAGAATTGATAGAAAGCATTATAATAGGTCTATCACTTTCTCGTTCTCTTCTTGGTTCTTCAAGAACTTGGATTCTTGAAAGGGATTGCTGTAACTTTATAAGAACCATTGAGATAGTCCAGAGAGTTCGGAAGAACTCACGGGGACGTAGGCACATTGCCGAACCTCGACAACAAATTACTTGTCTTCTTTCTTTCTTTGATTTTCTGTTCTTGTGTTCGATTGCTGAAATTCTTTCTACAAGTCATTCAAGACTTGAGTGTTTGGAAGATCACCACCTGGGCATCTTGTCAAGGTGATTTCCAACACTCCCATGTAAAGTTGTTTATTTATTTATTTTTATTTAGTTGTTGTAGTTTAATGTTTAGCACTTTTATTATGAATTATACTTTCATAGTTATGAGTGGCTAGACTCTTCAACTAAGGTTGAAGATGAAGCCCCGCCGTTGTTTGGCGTAGTAGTTCAGATTTGCTTGTACAAATCTGACAATTTTTAGTATAAATGTTCTGTCAATTATTTGAGTTAATCTTATAATTGATTGAGTTTAAATTGTCTGTTGGATATTCCTTGTGTTTCATCTGATGGATACATTGAATGCTTTTCGATTAAATTGGATTTCCTTTGTGATTTGTTAAGAGTGGATACATTGGATGCTTTTGGTTTAGTTGGGATATTCTCTGTTTTTTGTCTTATAGTTGGATTCATGGAATGTTTTGATAGGCTATACTTTTAGAACATATATGCTTAACCTTGGTGGGGTGGATTCGGAAACCGTAGTGTTTTTTTTTTATTAGTTTTAAAATCAACTTAGTTTAGTTTTAATTTATTTTGCAATGTCATTCTGAAATTTGGAACTAGGTTAAGATAGAGTTAGTTTAGATTAAAAATATATTTTCACAACGCAATTCCCTGTGGATTCGACCTCGCACTTGCACAACACTATATTGCAAACGACTCGTGCGCTTGCGAGTAATTTAAAACTCACAACAGCAAATCTCTTCATAATTAATTATAGACACATATGCACTATACTCACTGTGTTCAATGTCAGGTAATCCATAGAAGCTATTAATGGATGTGTTGCTAAAAGAGACTGTTTGTCCTCTCACTCTCATTTTACCATTCCTATGCTTGTCTGCATTGGCGTAAAATTCTCTAACCAAATTTGTGAGGGAAGAAGAGGGTGGTCTTGTAAATATACCCCAATTTCTATCTAGAATCATTCTAAATAAGGTCGGGTTCCCCCTCTCAGTGATGTTGAATCCTCTCTCGGGAAAGGGTTTTCTACTTTGCAGCATTTTAATATATCTCTGACTTGCTTCAAAACTCACAAATTTGGTCTCATCATACTCTTGTTGTGGTTTCCCCCTAGGTCTCTTGGTCTTAGGTGCCATGGAAGTCAAATATACAGAACAATAGACTTAAGGCAAAATGTAACCACTAAATAGCACAAATGAACAATAAAAGGGAAGAAAGTGGTCTTACTTGATGTCCATGTTGGAGAGAAGAAAGACTACACACCTCTTGAAGTGCGCTTTGACAAACCCAAAATCTTCTTATAACCACACTTTTAAGAGAGAATGCTAGCAAAATCAGCAAAATTAGTGAGCAATTTAGCAAGAAATGATGGTAGAAACAAGAAAGTTTTGAGTCAAAGTGAGTGGGCAAGTAAGGATTTGTTACAAAGATGAGAGAGAAGTTAGTGTGCTGCTGGTTTTGTGAAAGGAGAAATGAGGAAAGAGGCTGCAAAATAGTTTATATAGTGCAGAATTAGGTTTTGATATGTGTTGGGCTCGAGCTGGCGCTGTGCTGTGCACTGCGGTGCCCGGCCTGGTACTGTGCACTGCGGTTCTGGGCCTAGTGTGTTGAGCCTGGTGCTGTGCACTATGGCACTGGCTGAGGGGCACCGCGGTGCACACTGATGTCTACAAGAAGAAAACTTTATTTGTTGCCAAAAGAAAGAAAAAGAAAATAAAGTTAGCCAAATAAAAAATGGCATAAAAAGTAATCCTTAAAAATTAGATTAAACTAAAATAAAAATTAACAATTAAAATTGAATAAAACTTAATTAAAAGCAAAACAAACAAATCAAAAGAAAAATAAATAAAAACGTACTGTGTGGTAAAGTTAAGGGAAATAGACCGGATCCATAAGTGGAATGTCTTCCACTTTCGGATCTTGCCTATTGATTAAGATCTTGATGTGCTGACCATTTACTTTAAAAATTCAACCATCTCTAGTATCTTCAATTTCTACCACCCAATTTTCAAAAACATTTTTCACTACAAAAGGGCCGGTCCACCTCGACCGAAGTTTTCCAGGATGCTTATGGAGTCTAGAGTCGTATAAGAACACCTTATCATTGGGTTTAAATGTTTTCCTTAAAATATTTTTGTCATGGAATACTTTCATATTGGCCTTATAGATTCTAGAATTCTCATAAGCATCGTTTCTTAATTCCTCTAATTCGGTCAACTGATATTTCCGAAGCTTACTCGCTTCTCCTATGTCAAAATTAAAAGACTTCATGGCCCAATAAGCTCGGTGCTCGAGCTTTACAGGTAAGTGGCAAGGCTTTCCAAAGACAAGCCTATAAGGTGACATGCCCAAGGGGGTTTTAAAAGCTGTACGGTAAGCCTAAAGCGCATTAACTAGTCTCAAAGACCAATCCTTGTGATCCGAGTTAATCGTCTTTTCTAAAATTTGTTTAATTTCCCTATTAGAAAGCTCTACTTGTCCACTAGTCTGAGGATGATAGGCAGTAGAAATTTTATGTAACACCCCATATTTTTTCATCAAAGCTTCAAAAGAACGGTTGCAAAAATGTGTACCTCGATCACTAATTATAGCACGTGGTGTACCAAATCGAGATAACGCATTTTCTTTAAGAAATTTAATTACCGTTCTATTATCATTACTTTGGCAAGCTGCTGCTTCTACCCACTTAGATACATAATCTATTGCCACGATGATATATTGGTATCCGAAGGAAGGAGGAAAGGTTCCCATAAAACCGATGCCCCAACAATCAAAGATTTCAATTACTAAAATAGGATTTAAGGGCATCATATTTTAATAAGACACAACTCCTAACTTTTGACACTTTTAACATGAGCGACAATAGGTGTTTACATCTTTAAACAAGGCAGGCCAATAAAATCCACACTGTAAAATTTTTGCGACGGTTTTTTTATTGAAAAGTGGCCCCCACAAGCTTGGGAATGGTAAAATTCCAAGACACTGGCAATCTCTTCATTAGGGATGCAACGCCTTAAAATTTGGCCAGGTTAGTACTTGAAAAGATAGGGGTCATCCCAATAAAAATTATGTACCTCATATAATAATTTCTTCTTGTCTTGAGCACTCCAATCCATAGGTATCTCACCTGTAGCCAAATAATTCATGATATGAGCAAACCATGGTAGAGAAGTAATGGAGAGTAATTGCTCATCGGGAAAATCATCCTTGATTGGCATGTCATCACAAGTGTCCTCAAATGTGAGTCTCGAGAGGTGGTCAGCTACTACGTTCTCCACTCCTTTCTTGTCCTTGATGGTGATATTAAATTCTTGCAAGAGGAGGATCCATCGGATTAGTCATGCCTTAGCATCCTTCTTTGTAAGAGGATACTTGAGGGCTGCATGATCTGTAAAAATAAGGATAGAAGAACCAATTAAATAAGCATAAAATTTATATAAAGCAAATACTACAGCTAGCAATTCTTTTTCAATTGTGGAGTAATTCATTTGAGCACTATTTAAAGTCTTACTAGCATAGTAAATGACAAAAGGTTTTCCCTTTCTTCGCTGTCCAAGAACAGCACCTACAGTGTAGTCACTAGCATCACACATGATTTCAAAAGGTAAAGTCTAATCCGGTGACTGCATTATAGGTGTGGAAGTAAGCCTGCCAATCAACGTTTTAAAGGCCTCTTGACAAGCTTGAGTCCACTCAAAGGGGGTGTCTTTAACTAGGAGGGCACTTAGAGGTCTAGATATGTTCGAAAATTTTTGTATGAACCTCCTATAAAAACCAGCATTACCAAGGAAAGATCTTACATCCTTTATTGTCTTAGGTGTGGGCAATTTAGAGATTAATTCAATTTTAGATTGATCAACCTCTATTCCCTTAGAAGAGACAATATACCCTAAGACAATACCGGATGGTACCATGAAATGATATTTTTCCCAATTTAAGACTAATTCTTTCTCTTCTAATGCAATTGCAATTTGATAGTAACCAGAATAACCATCTAAGAAACAATAAAAAGGATGACTAGCCACACGCTCAAGAATTTGATCGATAAAGAGGAGTGGGAAGTGGTCTTTCCGGGTGGCAGCATTTAATTTTCTGTAATCAATGCACATACGCCACCCGGTCACAAGCTTGGTAGGGACTAGCTCTACTAGGTCATTCTTTACCACGGTGACACCGAACTTTTTAGGAATGACTTGTGTAGGACTTACCCATTTACTATCAGCTATGGGATATATAATACTCGTATCTAATAGTTTCAGCACTTCGTTTTTTACTACTTCTTTCATAGTGGGATTAAGCCTACATTGAGGGTCTCTACGAGGACTAGTTCCTTCATCCAAATTAATTTTATGGGAGCAGATTAGAGGATAACTCCCTTCAAATCAGCTATGCTCCATCCTAAGGCTGATTTATGTGCATTTAAAGTTTGAATTAATTTCTCACCTTGAGTCTCAGATAATTCAGATGAAATAATAACAGGAAAGGTATCACCTGGACCGAGAAAGGCATGCTTTAAACCCTTAGGTAGTGGCTTTAAGTCGACTTTAGGTGCTTCCACACTTGAGGGGACTTGTTTCTCACTTCTTTCGAGCAGCTCCTCAAACTTCGGTTGCCATGCCCGAGTGCCATAATCCTGGGATTTATTAAAAACAACACAAATATCAATTATATCAGTTTTATCATCATATAAATCAATCTCATAATTAACAAGAAATTTTTTAAGAGGATCATAATCATGAGCTATGGAAACTCCCTCGTTGATGAGTGACTCGATCATGTAAAGCTGGTGGTTTTTGTCCTCATCTTCGGGCTGTTTTGCAACATTGAAAATATTCACTTCAAGGGTCATGTTTCCAAAGGACAGCTTCATGAGTCCATTCCTATAATTTATTAGAGCATTTGCAGTAGCAAGAAAGGGTCTACCCAAAATTAAAGGAATTTTAGAGTTAGTGTCAACAGCAGAAGTAGTATCTAGGATTAAGAAATCAACAAGATAATAGAATTTATCAATTTGAATTAACACATCCTCTACCACACCCCGGGGTACTTAGACTGAGTGGTCAGTCAATTGGAATACCACGCTGGTTGGTTTGATTTCTTCCAATCCTAGCTATAAATAAATAGAAATGGCATCAGGTTAGCTCCTAAATCTAGCAAGGCTTGTCCCACCTCATGATTTCCAGTGCTACAGGCAATGGTAAGACAGCCCGGATCCTTATATTTTGGGGGAATTCTTTGCTCAATTAACGTACTAACTTTCTTAGTTAGGAATGCTATTTTCTTTACATGGTGCTTCCTCTTAATTGTGCATAAATCTTTGAGAACTTTTGCATAGGTAGGAACTTGTTTAATCACATGCAAAAGAGGAAGATTAAGTTTCACTTGCCTTAAGTTCTCTTGGATTTCATTGTTCAAGTTCAGATTTTTCTTGTTTGATTTTAAAGCTTGGGGGAATGGTGCCTTAATAGGACTTTTGGTCACTTCAGGGTCTTTGGACAGCTCAGTATTACTACTAGCTTGACCCTTTTCCATATCCTCAGATTTATTCATTGGTGGGATGTGTAGTGACTTACCACTTCGGGTCACAATGGCATTTACATCTTTCAAATTTTCTTGTGCCATATGTTGACCGTGAGGTATGGACTGAGCTTGGGAAGGGAACTTACCTCGCTCGGTCACACTTAAGGAGCCCATTAATTTGGACACTTGACTCCTAATTTCTTTGTTCTCTTCAACAACCTGCGTAATTAATGCCTCACACCTTTGGTTTGTCTTACCTTGTGCCTCTATAAAAGCATGTAAGGTGTCTTCTAAAGAGTTCCTAGAGGACGAGGGCGCATGATAAGGTGTAGGGTATGATCTACGGAGCTGTTCATGCTGTTGATTTTTAGATTTCCAGCTGAAGTTGGGGTGGTTTCGCCACCCCGAATTATAAGTGTTAGAGAAGGGTGCTAGAGGTTTCTTGTACATGCCTAAGGCATTACATTGTTCCTCATACAACCCTTTCATATCAACAAATGTGGGACACTCTTGGGCTAGATGATCCACCCCACCACACACAAAGCATGGCTTCAAAGACTCGGCATGATTAGCCACATGTGTTTGCTTTAACCCTTTGGTTTTTAATGCATCTAACTCACTAGTGAGCATTTCGACCTTAGCTTCCAGGTTGTCTTCTTCCCTAAGATGGTATATTCCTCCATCACTAGGGTTTCCTATAGGTTGTGACCTATTTGTACTTTCAGTAGCACTAGGTCCAGTCCATGTATGAGCTTTTTCAGTAAGCTCATTGAGGTATTCTATAGCCTCATCGAGGTCTTTTTGCAGAAATTTACCATTGTACATCCACCATTGCACATCATATCTACAAATTGGCTTTCTCTATAGGTAATACCCTCATAGGAATAGCTCACTAAACGCCAATTTTCATACCCATGATGTGGACACATACTTAATAGCTCTTTAAATTTCTCCCAAGACTGATACAAAGTCTCATTTTCCTTTTGTGCAAAGGTGGAGATTTGTCTTTCAAAGCATTAGTCTTATGTTGAGGGAAGTATTTGTTAAAAAAGACTTGGGTCATCTTATTCCATGACCCAATAGATCGTGGTCTCAGCAAGTATAACCAACTCTTAGCTTTATCCTTCAAAGAGAAAGGAAAAAACTTGAGTCTCACGATATCATCCGTTGCATCTTGACTATGAAAAGTCACAACTACTTCCTCAAACTCTCTAATGTGCACATACTGGTTTTCATTTTCCAAGCCATGAAAAGTAGGGAGTAATTGTATCATCCCTATTTTAAAGTCTTGATGGTGAGTGTTGGCTGGAAACATAATGCATGATGGTGTGGCTGTTCGGCTAGGATGTAGGTAATCTTTAAGTGTCCTAGCAACATTTTCATTAGAATTTTCAGCCATGTTCTCAAAATTTTCTAAATTTTCAGTTGGGTGTACACTAGGGTTTAATCTAGTTGAGGTTTCACTAACGGACGTGGAAGGAAAGGGTATCTCTAATTTGGGTCCCTTAATGAATCTCCCTCTAAAATCTCTCGGTCTAAGTATACACCAACTGAACTTTTAAAAGTAATAATTAAAATAGAACCAAATAGTATAATAAATAAAAAAAATTAGAGAATCAAAACTAATAGAAAGGAACGATAGTACCGTCTTGTCTTAGAGTTGATAAACTTCCTTGTAAGTAAGTGCGTTTCCCCGGCAACGGCGCCAAAATTTAATTACCCCCAAAACATAACGCGGTTGTTGTAGCACAGCTTTGGGGTGTCGATTCCACAAGAAAACAAGTTAACTACAAAAGAAGGTGTGAACCATAACACAAACGATAAAGATTTAAGTGAGAAAATATGAACTTTTGGTAATGAAGTAATTGTGTAAAATAGATTGTAAAATATAATAGGGAAACAACAAGGATCCGGGAATCCTCCCTAGGTTTGTTTCCCCATTCCTTTGTTTTTATTTCGATTGCGAGTTTCACATCCCAAATAGGAAATCGGTAAATATTCAATGAGTATAAACCCTAATATGATTCTTATGAAATACTTTTTATTTTCGATTCATGCACACATGATCTATCCTATAGGTTTATCAAGAAACGACAATATATCTTTGTTGATAATATTTTAGTAATGGACAAACCTAAAGGCTAAATCTACCAGACTCAATTATACCCAAACAATCTTGACATAAGAAAAGCATGACTAAATTTATATCAAGGAGAAAGATACAATCACCAGAATAGATAAAATCTTATAATTAGCTTAAAAAGTAAATCATAACAATGTTTTGACAATATTCCTATTACAACTGAATCAAATAAGGTAAGATAGGAACAACTACACCTAGAGATTCATCCCCTCGCCTTGCTTGGAGATTAGTTCGCCATGGGGCTCATGGTTGAACATTTTGATGGGGAAAAATTGGTTACTTCCTTCAGTTTTCCCGGCTTCCAAAAGATCCCCTCTCTTCAACCCTAAATGATCTATTTATAGTACAAAGATCTAAGAGTGTTTCCGGGTTTAATCTCTTGTTAAAACCCTAATTAAGTTCTGACTCGGAGATGTAACATCGTGTGCGCGCTGCGGTGCTTCTTTATGGGCACTGTGGTGTTGGCTTTAGCTTTGGTTGGGTGTACTTCTGGGCACCGCGATGCTGGCTGAGGAGCACCGCGGTGCACACTGATGGCTCAAGATGTGGAGGTTTCTAGGCACCACAGTGCTGGCTGAGGGGCACCGCGGTGCACACTGACGACTTGATTTTTTTCTTTATGTTTGCTTCTCCGTAACCACTCCGACACTTCGTTATGCATGGAATCTTGGCACTTTAAGCAACAATCGCTTTTTCTTCTCTTTTGGACTCAAAGTACCTAAAAATGCAAAGAAATAAGTCAGTGGTTGATTACGCCCAAAGTATAACACGGTTATTGTAGTACGGCTTTGGGGTGTCGATTCCACAGGGAAACAAGTTAGGTACAAAGGAAAATGTGTAAACCTTAAAACGAACGATAAAAGTTAAACGAAAGATTTTTGGGTTTTGATAATGAGATAATGTGAGAAAAATTGCGTAAATGTAAATGAAATATAAATGAGAAATAATAAGGTTCCGGGAATCCTCCTTAGGTTCGTTCCCTATTTCCACTCTTGATTCAATCGATTTTATCTCGATTGCAAGTTTCACCTCCCAAACAAGCAATCAGAATATATTCAATCAAGCACATTTATAACTCTAATATAATTGCTACAAATTAATCATTGATTCCAGTTCATGCACACATGACTGATTTTAAAGATTATCAAGAAACGACAATATATCTTTAATGACAATATCGCAGTAATGGACAATCAATAAGATAAATCTACCGTAATCAATCACATCCAAACAACCTCAATGGAGGAGAAGGATGCAATCACCGGATTAAGAGAATCTAAAAGAAGAAGAATAAAAAGTGCATCTATCACATGAACTCAAATCCTTCTTACTTAATCAATGAATAATTCATAAACAATATTCAATAATAAATCCGTATAACCAAATCAAGAACAAGAAATTAAGAACAATAAATCCCTAAAGATTCATCCCTTTCCCTTGTAAGATGATTAGTTGGCCATGGAAATCAAGGTGGAAGTACAATATGGATGCTCTCCCCTTGATTTGGCCATGGAGTTCAAGGTGGATGAACAATATGGATGTTCTCCCCTTGATTTGCAACCAAAGAAAACTTGGAAGAATGCTAAACTTGGATCCCAAAACCTTGCTCTCTCTTTTCTTTCTTCAAAATGAATGTTGGCTGCAGACTCTTCAAGCATCTATTTATAGATCACAAGTAGTTAGGGATATTTTGGTCCAAAAAATGTCATTGTGTAGCCCTAATTTGGTCTTGGACCGAGTGAGAGGTGGAAAGTGAGAGTGCAGTGCTGGAAAGTGAGGGGCGCGGCGCTAGGTGGATGCTGATCTGGAGGCCTGACCTGTGTCTACTAAAACTACCATAACTTTCTCTAGAAAACTCATTTTTACGAACCGTAAAATTTTCCAAAAAATAGACTTCCGGATCTTTCTAAGAATATATGGCTCATATCCTGGTTCTTCCTACATCAATACAGTTTAATCTGCAAAGATGATTGATTTGTACGGGAAATTCTGGCAATTTAGTGAAACTCCTT
Source organism: Bretschneidera sinensis (assembly GCA_023935145.1). Taxonomy (NCBI): domain Eukaryota; kingdom Viridiplantae; phylum Streptophyta; class Magnoliopsida; order Brassicales; family Akaniaceae; genus Bretschneidera; species Bretschneidera sinensis. Next base: position 68,215,799 of record CM043698.1, on the reverse strand, counting down.
TAGCTTGTATGCAGAAGTGCACACACTAGTGTGTGTACCCTTACCTTGCTCCAAAGTGATGCACACACTTGTGTGCAGTCTTTTAACTTACTGTACTTTATTACTCCAACCTTAGTTTAGACTTTAACCATCTTTGAATCATGTTTGGACATGTCTAAACCTTGGACAAATACGAGCACCGACACCCAAGAGCTTTTGGTGCTTTAAACATGGATCGCTTTATCATCTCTTTTGTACTCAAAGCACCTAAAAATGCATCGAATTAAGTCAATGATTTATGAATATCACTTTAGAGTTATTAACATGTAAAAGTGCGATTACGACCGAGATCAACCCTAAAATGCTAACAATTAAGTATTGTTTAGATGCATTATATGACTCTCATCACAACCCCCAACTAGCTTATTGCTTGTCCTTAGCAATTTAAGCGAAAGACATGAAATGAATCCTTTATTTAGAAATCAAAGCAAAATACAGCAATGCTGGTGTTAACCAAGAGTGATTCAAAAATCTTTGTCTCAAAAATCATGCGTAACATACAACAAATAGAATCATTAAATATCACTTAAGTCCAAGAATAATCCAAATGTCAACCTTAAAATCGTTATCGACTCTTAGCATCCATCTTACTACAATACATTAGTCCGAACACCTGGATGATTTTATGCACAGTATTCATGAATACAAGTCTTAGCCTCTAAAAACATAATAAATTGCATGACATCAATCATAAACCAAGCTCCATTGGCTTACTTTTCAAATCACTCTCCACTTATGTAGAAAAATCACACTACATCGGATCAATAGGTCTTTAATAAGCTTGTAACGTTAGGCTAGGGTGAAGGTCAAGAAAGAATGGGAAAGTTTAAACAAATAAAAGAACTAAGTCTCTTAACTTAAACATAACCACTTTAAGCACAAGATATCCTTACTTCAACACCCAACTCTTTCAACCATTTTTCGAGCAATTCTCGCAATAAATCACCATTTTTTTTTCTTTTCTTCTTTCTTTGCCGTAATTCATTTTTTTTCTTTTCTTTTTTTATTTTGGCATAAGACCATTTACCTCCTCTTTCATTCTTTTCTTTTCTTTTCCACAACCCCCAACTTATCTCTTTTAATGTACTTAGGTTATGGTAGTAATATTTTCTCATATTTCCACCCTTACTCTTCTTAAGTGCTTCTCAACAAATGTGTATAACTAAGTTCTTTTAAAAGAAAGGTAAGAATAAAATATTTTTAAGCTCATAAAGGTAAGTAAATGGTTTATCGAAAGAAACAAGGCTCAATTTTTTTTTTCTTTTCAAGAAAAAGGCTCAAATAGGTGACTAGCGATAAATATAACAAAGGTAAGTTTGAAAGGCTCAAACGGTTGAAAAATGACCTATATCATATCCTAAGTAGTGTGCATTCTATGATTTTTTCCTCAAGTGATTATCAAATAAGTTCTAGAGCTTGTTGAGACCACAAAAATATTCACAAAACAATCGCACATAAAACTTCTCCAAATGCTTTAGACTAATCATGCAATCTTACCACAACCCAGAGTCTCAAACCAAAGAAAAATTGACACTTAATTTATTCTCAAAGAGAAGCAAGATTTAACTTCTTCTAAATGCTATATGCTATCTCAATTAGGCTCATATCATCGATATGTGAATTAACTCCAAGGTTAACACAAAGCATGCTAAAAACAAACAAAAAGGTAAAATGACACCAAGCAGTTCAATGAAAAACATGAAAAATCAGAATATATTTCCTTCACCCCCAACTTAAAGTAGACATTGTCCTCAATGTGAAAGCAAAAGATAAGGAAACTCCCTTTGTAGCCAAAAGTGCACAGAAACTGAAAAATTGTGCACAACCATTTGAACTGCTTCGTATATTTGTCCCTGAAAAATAAATACAAAAGTAAAACTGGAAAACAACATAATACTAATAATAAAATGTTGGGAATCATTTCTTTTTTAGAAATTTAAATTAAACTAAAAACTAACAATTAAGATTGAATAAAAACTAACTAAAAACATAACAAAAATAAAAATAAAAATGTACCTTTGTTGTGTGGTCAAGGTGAGTAGACCGGATCCATAAGCGAAATGTCTTCTACTTCCGGATCATGTCTATCGATTAAGATCTTAAGTCGTTGACCGTTTACTTTAAAGACCCGACCATCTCTAGTGTCCTCAATTTCTACCACCCCATTTTCAAAAACATTTTTTACTATAAAAGGTCCGGTCCATCTTGACCGAAGTTTTCCAGGATGCTTATGAAGTCTGGAGTCGTATAAGAACACTCGATCATTGGGTTTAAATGTTTTCCTCAAAATGTTTTTGTCATGGAATACCTTCATCTTAGCCTTATAGATTCTAGAATTTTCATAAGCATCGTTTCTTAATTCTTCTAACTCGGTCAGCTGATATTTTTGAAGTTTACATGCTTCGCCCATGTCTAAATTAAAAGACTTGATGGCCCAATAAGCTCGATGCTCGAGCTCCACGGGTAAGTGGCAAGGATTTTCAAAAACAAGCCGATAAGGCCACATACCTAAGGGAGTTTTAAAGGCTGTACGGTAAGCCCAAAGCGCATAAGTTAGTCTCAAAGACCAATCTTTGCGATCGGGGTTAACCGTTTTTTCTAAAATTTGTTTAATCTCCCTATTAGCCAGCTCCACTTGTCCACTAGTCTGAGGATGATAGGCAGTGGAGATTTTATGTAATACCCCATATTTTTTCATTAAAGCTTCAAAAGAACGGTTACAAAAATATGTACCTCGATCACTAATTATAGCACGTGGTGTACCAAATCGAGACAACACCTTTTTCTTTAAGGAATTTAATCACCGTTCCGTTATCATTGTTTCGACAAGCTGTTGCCTCTACCCACTTGGATACATAATCTATTGCTACAATGATATACTGGTACCCGAAGGAAGGGGGAAAGGGTCCCATGAAATCGATGCCCCAACAATCAAAGATTTCAATCACTAAAATAGGGTTCAGGGGCATCATATTTCGGCGTGACATAGCTCATAACTTTTGACACCTTTCACAAGAGCGACAATATGTGTTGGCATCTCTAAACATGGTAGGCCAATAAAATACACACTGCAAAATTTTTCCAGCGATTTTTTTCATCGAAAAGTGGCCTCCACAAGCTTATGAGTGACAAAATTCTAACACACTCGCAATTTCTTCATTAGGGATGCAACGCCTTAGAATTTGGTCAGGGCAGTACTTGAAAAGATAGGGGTCATCCCAAAAAAAATTACATACCTCATATAAGAATTTCCTCTTGTCCTGGGTGCTCCAATCCATAGGTATTTCACCTGTAGCCAAATAATTTACAATGTGAGCAAACCATGGTAGAGAAGTAATAGAGAGTAATTGCTCATCAAGAAAATCATCTTTGATTGGCATGTCATCACGAATGTCCGCAAAAGTGAGCCTAGATAAATGGTCAACTACTACATTCTCCACTCATTTTTTTTATCTTTGATGGTGATATCAAATTCTTGCAAGAGGAGAATCCGTTGGATTAGTCGTGCCTTAGCGTCCTTCTTCGTAAGAAGATATTTGAGGGCTGCATGATCTGTAAAAATAAGGATAGGAGAACCAATTAAATGAGCACGAAATTTATCTAAAGCAAATACTACAGCTAGCAACTTTTTTTCAGTTGTAGAGTAATTCATTTGAGCACTAATTAAAGTCTTACTAGCATAGTAAATGACAAAAGGTTTACCCTCCCTTCGTTGTCCAAGAACAGCACATACAGCGTAGTCACTAGCATCGCACATGATTTCAAAAGGTAAAGTCCAATCCGGCGACCACATTATAGGTGCGGAAGTAAGCTTGCCAATCAGCGCTTTAAAGGCCTCTTGACAAGCTTGAGTCCACTCAAAAGGGGTATCTTTAACTAGGAGGGCACATAGTGGTCTAGATATATTTGAAAAATTTTGTATGAACCTCCTATAAAAACCAGCATGACCAAGGAAAGATCTCACATCCTTTATTGTCTTCGGGGCAGGTAATTTAGAGATTAATTCAATCTTAGATTGATCAACCTCTATTCCTTTAGAAGAGACAATATGCCATAAGACAATACCGGATTGTACCATGAAATGGTATTTTTCCCAATTTAAAACTAATTCTTTTTCCTCGCAACAAATTAATACTTTTTCTAAATTCATTAAGCATGTTTCAAATGAAGATCCAAAAACAGTTAGGTCATCCATAAAAACCTCCATGCAATTTTTAACCATGTCACTAAAAATACTCATCATGCAGCGTTGAAAAGTAGCAGAGGCATTACATAATCCGAATGGCATTCTACAAAAAGCATAGGTGCCAAAGGGACAAGTAAATGTGGTATTTCTTGGTCTTCTAATGTAATTTCTATTTGATAGTAACCAGAATAGCCATCTAGAAAATAGTAAAAGGGATGACCAGCTACATGTTCAAGAATTTGGTCAATAAAAGGGAGTGGGAAGTGGTCTTTCCGGGTGGCAGCATTTAATTTTCTGTAATCAATGCACATACGTCACCCGGTTACAAGCTTGGTAGGGATTAACTCTCCTAGGTCATTCTTTATCACAGTGACTCCGGACTTTTTAGGGACGACTTGCGTAGGGCTTACCTATTTACTATCAGCTATGGGATATATAATACCCGAATCTAATAGTTTCAGCACTTTATTTTTCACTACTTCTTTCATAGTGGGGTTAATTCTAAGTTGAGGGTCTCTACGAGGACTGGTTCCTTCATCCAGATTTATTTTATGGGAGCAGATCAGGGGACTAATTCCCTTTAAATCAGCCATGCTCCATCCTAGGGCTGATTTGTGTTCATTTAAAGTTTGAATTAATCTCTTACCTTGGGTCTCAGATAATTCAGAAGAAATAATAACAAGAAAGGTATCACCTGGACCGAGAAAGGCATGATTTAGACCCTTAGGTAGTGGCTTCAATTCAACTTTAGGTGCTTCCACACTTGAGGGGACTTAAGTCTTGCTTCTTTCGGGCAGCTCCTCAAACCTTGGTTGCCATGCTCGATTTCCATAATCCTGAGATTTGTCAAAAACAGCACATATATCAATTACATCAGTTTTATCATCAAATAAATCTATCTCAGATTAACAAGAAAATTTTCAATAGGGTCATAATCATGAGTTAAGAATACTCCCTCATTGACGAGTGACTCGATCATGTAAAGCTAGTGGTTTTCATCCTCATCTTCGGGCTGTTTTGCAACATTGAAAATATTTACTTCAAGGGTCATGTTGCCAAAGGACAGCTTCATGAGTCCATTCCTACAATTTATTAGAGCATTGGTAGTAGCAAGAAAAGGTCTACCCAAAATCAAAGGGATTTTAGAGTTAGTGTCTACAACAGAAGTAGTATCAAGAATTAAGAAATCAACAGGATAACAAAATTTATCAATTTGAATCAAAACATTCTCAACCAAACCTCAGGGTACTTTGACTGAACGATCAGCTAATTGTAATACTACGCCGGTTGGTTTGATTTTTCCTAACCCCAGCTGTAAGTAAATGGAAAATGGCATCAGGTTCACACTAACTCCTAGATCTAGTAAGGCTTGTCCAACCTCATGATTTCCAATGCTGCAAGCAATGGTAGGATAGATCGGATCTTTGTATTTTGGGGGGATTCTTTGCTCAATTAGTGCACTAACTTGCTCAGTTAGGAAAGTTGTTTTCTTGACATGATGTTTCCTCTTAATTGTGCATAAATCTTTGAGAACTTTTGCATAGGTGGGGACTTGTTTAATCACATGCAAAAGTGGGAGATTAAGTTTCACTTACCTTAAGTTCTCAAGGATTTCATCATTTATTTCCATATTTTTCTTGTTGGATTTTAAAGCTTGGAGGAATGGTGCCTTAACAAGATTTTTGGTCACTTCAGGGTCTTTAGACAGTTCGGTTTCACTACTGGTTTGACCCTTTCTCACATTCTCGGGTTTATTCTCTAGTGGAATGTGTAGTGACTTACCACTTCGGGTCACAATGGCATTTACATCTTTCACATTTTCTTGTGCCATATGTTGACCGTGAGGTATGGACTGAGCTTGGGCAGGGAACTTACCTCGCTTAGTCATACTCAAGGAGCTCATTAATTTAGACACTTGGCTCCTTATTTCTTTGTTTTCCTCAACCAACTGTGTAATTAACGCCTCATACTTTTGGTTTGTCTTGCTTTGTGCTTCTATAAAAACATGTAAGGTGTCTTCTAAAGAATTTCTAAAGGATGAGGGTGCATGATAAGGTGCTGGGTATGATCTAGGGGGCTGTGCATGCTGTTGATTTTCAGATTTCCAACTGAAGTTGGGGTGATCTCGCCACCCCGGATTATAAGTGTTAGAGAAGGGTGCTGAGGGCTTCTTGTACATGCCTAAGGTATTGCATTGTTCCTCGTATAGCCCTCTTATGTCCACAAATGTGGGACAATCTTGGGCGGGATGATAAACCCCGCCACACACAAAAAATGATTCTAAAGGTTCGGCCTGACTAACCATGTGTGCTGGTTTTTTAGTTTTTAATGCCTCTAACTCCCTAGTAACATCTCGACCTTGGCCGTAAGGTTATTCTCTTCCCTAAGATGGTAGATTTCTCCACCACTAGGGTTTCCTATAGGTCATGACCTATTTGTGCTCTCAATAGCACTAGGTCCAGTCCATGTGTGAGCTTTTTCAGCAATCTCATTGAGGTACTCAATAGCCTCATCAGGGTCTTTTTGCAAAAACTCACCATTACACATCATCTCGACAAATTGGCGTTCTCTATAGGTAAGACCCTCATAGAAATAGCTCACTAAATGCCAATTTTCGTACCCATGATGTGGACACATACTTAATAACTCTTTAAATTTCTCCCAAGACTGATACAAAGTCTCGTTTTCCTTTTGTGCAAAGGTGGATATTTGTCTTTTCAATGCATTAGTCTTATGTTGAAGGAAGTATTTGTTAAAAAAGACTTGGGTCATCTCATTCCATGACCCAATTGATCGTGGTCTCAATGAGTATAACCAACTTTTAGCTTTATCCTTCAAGGAGAAAGGAAAAAAATTGAGTCTCACGATATCATCAGTTGCATCGTGACTATGGAAAGTCGCAACTACTTCCTCAAATTCTCTAATGTGCACATAGGGGTTTTCGTTTTCCATGCCATGAAAAGTAGGGAGAAGTTGTATCATCCCTGTTTTAAAATCTTGATGACGGGTATTGGCTGGAAACATAATGCACGATGGTGTGGCTATCCGGCTAGGATGTAGGTAATTTTTAAGTGTCCTAGCGCCATTCTCATTAGGATTTTCAGCAATGTTAACAAAATCCTCTAAATTCTCTGATGGGGGTGCACTATGGTTTGATCTAGGCGAGGTTTCACCAATAGAGGTGGAAGGAGAGGGTAACTCTAATTTGGGTCCTCTAATGAATCTACCTCGCGAATCTCTCGGTCTAAGCATGCACCAATTAATTTAGAGGGGGAATAAATAAATAAAACAGAGTAATAAATAAATAAATAAACACATAAAATAAAGTAACAAATCAATAAATAAATACATAAAACATAATAATAAATAAATAAATAAAACAGAATAATAAAAGAAAATTAGAAAATCAAAACCAAAGTAAAGGAACGATATTATCGTATTTACAAACTGCTTAAAAGAAAAATATTTACGATTCTTTTACCTTCACACTTAGAGTTGACAAGTTTCCTTGTACTTACGTGTTTCCCTGGCAACGATGCCAAAATTTAATTACGCCCAAAGTATAACACGGTTATTGTAGTACGGCTTTGGGGTGTCGATTCCATAGGGAAACAAGTTAGGTATAAAGGAAAATGTGTAAACTTTAAAACGAACGATAAAATTTAAACGAAAGATTTTTGGGTTTTGATAATGAGATAATGTGAGAAAAATTGCGTAAATGTAAATGAAATATAAATGAGAAATAACAAGGTTCCGGGAATCCTCCTTAGGTTCGTTCCCTATTTCCACTCTTGATTCAATTGATTTTATCTCGATTGCAAGTTTCACCTCCCAAACAAGCAATCGGAATATATTCAATCAAGCACATTTATAACTCTAATATAATTTCTACAAATTAATCATTGATTCTGGTTCATGCACACATGACTGATCTTAAAGATTATCAAGAAACAACAATATATCTTTAATGACAATATCACAGTAATGGACAATCAATAAGATAAATCTACCGGAATCAATCACATCCAAACAACCTCAATGGAAGAGAAGGATGCAATCACCGGATTAAGAGAATCTAAAAGAAGAAGAATAAAAAGTGCATCTATAACATGAACTCAAATCCTTCTTTCTTAATCAATGGATAATTCATAAACAATATTCAACAATAAATCCGTACAACCGAATCAAGAACAGGAAATAAAGAACAATAAATCCCTAAAGATTCATCCCTTTCCCTTGTAAGATGATTAGTTGGCCATGGAGTTCAAGGTGGAAGAACAATATGGATGCTCTCCCCTTGATTTGGCCATGGAGTTCAAGGTGGATGAACAATATGGATGTTCTCCCCTTGATTTGAAACCAAAGAAAACTTGGAAGAATGCTAAACTTGGATCCCAAAACCTTGCTCTCTCTTTTCTTTCTTCAAAATGAATGTTGGTTGCACACTCTTTAAGCATCTATTTATAGATCACAAGTAGTTAGGGGCATTTTTGTCCAGAAAATGTCATTGTGCAGCCCTAATTTGGTCTTGGACCGAGTGGGAGCTGGAAAGTGAGAGTGCAGTGCTGGAAAGGGAGGGGCGCGGCGCTAGGTGGATGCTGATCTGGAGGCCTGACCTGTGTCTACTAAAACTGCCATAACTTTCTCTAGAAAACTCCTTTTTACGAATCGTAAAATTCTCCAGAAAATAGACTTCCGGATCTTTCTAAGAATATATGGCTCATCTCATGGTTCTTCCTAAATCAATATAGTTTAATCTGCAAAGATGATTGATCTGTACAGGAAATTCTGGCAATTTAGTGAAACTCCTTTAGCTTGTATGCAAAAGTGCACACACTAGTGTGCCTACCCTTACCTTGCTCCAAAGTGATGCACACACTTGTGTGCAGTCTTTTAACTTACTGTACTTTATTACTCCAACATTAATTTAGACTTTAATCATCTTTGAGTCATGTTTGGACATGTCTAAACCTTGGACAAATACGAGCACCGACACCCAAGATCTTTTGGCGCTTTAAACGTGGATCGCTTTATCATCTCTTTTGTACTCAAAGCACTTGAAAATGCATCAAAATAAGTCAATGATTTATGAATATCACTTTAGAGTTATTAACATGTAAAAGTGCGATTATGACCGAGATCAACTCTAAAATGCTAACAATTAAGTATTGTTTAGATGCATTATATGACTCTCATCAGTGGTCCAATAATATCACTTTAGAGTTATTAACATATAAAAGTACAATAAAGACCGAGATCAATCTTAAAATGCTAACAATTAAACACTATTGAGATGAATTTTATGGCTCTCATCAATGGCTTTAAGCAATCACCTCGGCAATGGAATAAGAGGTTCGATTCCTTTGTAACCAGCCTGGGTTTCATGAGGAGCTACTATGATTCGTGCTTGTATTACAAGGGGCACAAGGTGGAGGAAGTGGTGATCATCCTGATCTATATTGATGATATGTTACGGGTTGGGAGCAGTATGGAGAGGATAAGAAATTGAAGACTCAACTCAGTGAGAAGTTTGAGATGAAGGATCTTGGCCATGCACAGAAGATCCTTGGGATGTGTATCATCCAGGAAAGGGAGAGAAACAGATTGAAGATCTCTCAAACTTCCTACATAAAGAAGATGATATCTAAGTTCTTTATGGAAGATAGCAAACCAGTGAAGATTCCCCTTGCTGGTCATTTCAAGTTCTCTAGTGATCAATGTCTAAGATCGAATGAGGAGAAGAAGGAAATGGAAAAGGTCCCCTACTCTAGTGCGGTTGGTTCTGTAATGTTCACCATGGTAAGTACTAGACCTGATATTGCTTATGCAATAAGTGTCCTTAGTAGGTTTATGAGTAATCCTAGAAAGGAGCATTAGCTTGGGATGAAGTGGTTGCTGAGGTACTTGAAGGGAAGCCTAGATGTGGGGCTGGTTTATAAGAAGAGGGGTAAGTCCATCTGCCTTGAGGGTTATGCTGATTCAGACTATGGAGCAGACCAGGATAAAAGGAGATCAATTACCTCCTATTTCTTCAACTTAAATGGATGTTGTGAAAGTTAGAAGGCTCAGTTGCAGCCAGTGGTAGCACTCTCAACAACCGAGGCTGAGTACATAGCGGCTACGGAAGCTATCAAAGAGGCTATGTGGTGCAAAAGGTTGTTGGAAGAGTTGAAGGTACTAGAGGACCAGGTTGTGGTGTATTCAGATAGCTAAAGTGCAGTGCACTTGTGCAAGAATTCGGTGTTCCATGAGAGGATAAAGCACATGGATGTTCGGTACCATTTCATTCGGGAAAATGTTACGAAATGATGCATCCATGTGGACAAGGTGGCCACAGAAGAAAACCCTGCGGATTTAGGTACTAAAGTTCTACCTCTAAGCAAGTTCAATCATTGCCTTAGATTTATTAGGATTGGAGTCGGTTAATATGATGACTCAAGATGAGTTTGGATACTGAGTTCTCTGCACAATGGGTTCGGGTTTAAACGCTTGGACAAAGGTAAAGACTGTTGGTATTTTATCTGAGGTTTAAACAAGAAGGTGGAAGAATAAAATCAGCATGTTCAGCACCAATGTGCGCCGCGGCACAGCCTTACCAGGCCGTAGTGCCCAGCAAGGAGGAGGCCTAGAGGAGGTGTGCGCCACAGTTCAATCTCCCCCAGGCCGCGGCACCCAGAAGCTTGAGGAAGTGTGCTTTGCCCTGGGCCGTGGCTTCCCCTGTTCTGGGCTGTGGCGCTAGGCACACTGATGCACACATGTTTCAGTTTTTAAAGTGGTTCATGAGACATGTTCAAAATGCGTAGGATCACCAAGGATTAATCAAGGGCTATGGATGATTAGTCTTCTAGATCTAAGGGTGGATATTGACCCTCAAGATTGGTCAAGAAGTTGGTGCACTATATAAAGGGTCACCTACCTTCAAAAGTCATAACATAACTTGTGATTAAAAGTGAGATCAATTGTAAGAGTGCAAAAGACACTAAACTCAAGAGAGATTCTGCAGAGAGGTTGGTTGTTTAGAAAGAGAGAGAGTAGAATAGAAAGGGATTCAAGGGCTTGTAAGGGGAATTTTCTTGGGAAAATTCCAGGGTTAGTTCTTATCACCTTCGTCTTCTTCCTCTTCTTTTGTTCTTCAAGAACCTGTGAGTTCTTGGAAGGGTGTTGTTGATTGTAAAGAACTCCATTGATAAGATAGTGCAGAGAGCTCAGAGGAGCTCACGGGGACATAAGCATATTGCTGAACCTCGTCAACAAATTGCTTGTGTTCTTTTCTTTCTTGCTTTGATTGGTTGCTGTCTCTTTTCTTTATACAAGTCACTCTAGACTTGGGTGTTTGGAAGATTACCTCTTGGGCATCATCTAAGGTGGTTTCCCAACAATTACATTTGCACTATGACCATGTGGCTTAAAACTGCCTTGTTACAAAATCTACAAATAAGCCTGAACTACTCCATTCTCAAACAATCATTGTTGCTATACTTACAAGACATCCCAACTGCACAATCACACATTGCTATTTATGCAGCAGAACACACAATAATGCCCACATGCAAAGCACACCATCTTCTACATATTTGCACAAAGTCATCTAATTAATAACATCACAAAACTCCTCCATTGGACTAATTCCTAAGCAAAAACATTTATACTCAAAGATATTATTCTATACATAGGCAAAATAAGTCCATTTCCCAAATTCTGCACTTGACCCATATTTCTTAATAGTTAAAGTAAAAGCTATGAGAGTGCGTACAACAGGAACAACACCCAAGCCATTAAAGATTATGCTCCTCAAAAAACACACCAAGAACCACCGAAAAGCAAGACTACTTCACCCTTGATCAAAGAAGAGGTTAAACTTGTAGAAGTTTCTAATACAATATTTGCGAACAAAGAAACCTCCATAAACTGCAGTATTCACACACATTTGACTAAAATGCAACAACAAACTAGTAGGGAGAAGAAATTCAGCAAGAGGACACATTCGGTAAAACCAATCCCCTTAAATAGCAGAGTGAATAAACACCCGAAGCCAAAATAAATGCAGCAACACACCAGCGGAATTGAAGTCAATCAAAAATAGCAGCCAGAGCAGCTTACCCATCCTTTAAAGCTAATCAGCAAAACATCTTGAGCAATCGACATATATTCCTTAACAAGTCTAACAAACACGCCTAATCACTGAAAAATAAACCTTTTCCCCTCAAAAAAACACCGTAAAGACTAACGCCCACACACCAACAAAACGCATAACACCACTTGTATAGCATCCCAACAATAGAATCTAGACTCTCTCCCCCCTAACATAGAACAAAACCTCTTCTACAGCTAGGAACCACTTGGACTACAAATCCTCTTCAACAGTACAAGTTTGACCAAAACCAAACATTAGCTATTCATCAAACACATATTCAGCTTATCACAAACACTCCAGATCACAACCATAAGTACCGGTAGCTCGACCACCCTTAACTTAATTAAACGAAACCTTCAACATCTAGCTTCCCAGCAACCCACCCTACACACACCTTGTTTTGCTAAACGATTTGTCATCGCATTAGCCTCCCTTCTTGTATGCACAAAGGAAGCTGAAGGAAGACTCAACAAAGAATTATCAATATCATTAAAGTTTGAAATATATTTCCAAGGGGTCGACTCCCGATCTGCAATCCGTAACAAAACCACCTAGAGTCACTCTCAATAATCACCCTCGACATACCTTGCAAGTGTTGGGCCAACTGTAACAAATAGAGAGAGTACTGGGCACTGGGATCATATTTTCTAGGTTAATTGAATGTACATAAAATCAAGTAATACAATTGACTATATAATATTGTAATCATAAAAAGAGAGAGACGATGAAAAAAATGGATTTCATATATATAAGTTATTTGCAAGACTCACCCTATTTTTTGCATTTTTATCGAAGCACAATACAATCTGTCCATGTATAGTACCAAAACTTATCTATTTTTTAATTTTTATATTCCTGTTTTAACCCAACAAAAAGTTTGAAAATATTAGTTCGAAATCACTAAATGGAATAATGAGAGCAAGTATAGAATCATCTGCTTCACCTTATAGTTAGTGATAAAGAAAATTGTCTTTTGATCTATTCACATTATTGAAATTGGGGTGTAATCACACCACCGGATCCCATCAGTAGAACTCTTCAAAAAGTCTCTCGTTGCCCCCTCCCCTTAAAAAAAACATTCATTGAAAGGGAGAGAAAAAAAGAGAGGATTATTTTTTTCTAGTTTCAGTAACAAGATATATATTTAATTTCTATTATTTTAATTTGATATAAAATATAGTATAATGGCCATATATATGTGATATATATAATGCCTTCACTACAAGAAAAAAGGTCACCGCCAGCGCTTTTTTTTGCATATTTCGGCGCTTCGCGCCGGGTAAAGCGCCGGTATGTGTAGTGTCGAAGTGCAAACACCGGCACTTTCTCTAAGCGCCGCAATGTGCATATTTTTTCGGCGCTTTTAAGCACCGCAATATACCGGCACTTAGAAGCGTCCCTATATAGGTGACATTACGCATATTGCGGCACTTTTAAGCGCCGCTAAAAGTGCTGCTAAAAGTGCTTTAATTGTGTTTTTTACATTAATTTGGTTTAAATATCAACACTAATACCCTTCAATAAATAAAATGTACCATCAAATCCATAAAATTTAAAATGTTCTTTAATATATAAAATGTACCATCAAATATCCATAAAAATTCCTTTACTCAATACAAAAGTCATCTCATTTACAAACAAAAAAAACAATCATAATTAACATATAAAATTCATACAAAACAAAATAATGGGTGAAGAGAGTTTGGAAAATTATTTTACCATCACACTTGACATCAATTTTGAGGTCCTCTATTAACCAAATGCTATAGTAAAGACTTCAACTCATCCATTTAGGATTGTATACTGTTCATTTGATCATCGTGCTTAGCTGTTATTTCTTGAATCTGATGCGCTTGCTGTTCAATCTGATGCGCATATTGTTCAATCTGATGCGCATGCTGTTGATTGTTTTCTTCTATTTGTTCTCTAAGACTATTTATCTCTTCAATATAAGCCCCATGGTATCCCATATCATTCCTCATTTGAGCTAAAAGTCCGTACACAATAGAGGGTATAACTCCAAACCCGTGACCTCGGACACGACCAGAACTCTCTTCACCCAAAAGGTCGGTGAAGACTTCATTTTGTATTGCTAAATTATTGCTAGCATCAGAGGATCCTGAAGCTGCAACAAGTTCAGCAACACGAGCTTCAGCTGTCACCTACAATTACGAAACAATAAAGATTAAACTCCTCCGAAAATTGAGTAGCTAATTGCAGCGAAATTTACATAAAACAAAAGTTGATTATCATATTTTATAGAAAAACTGACAGAATTTCTCCTATTTTTCCATAAAACCTCCTACAAAAGAAAAACAAATATATAATCCAAACAATACTGCCAATTCACAACTTAACAAATATACAATCCAAACAACTAGAACAAGATTTAAATAATATATTATTACATACCTTACAAGGTTAGAGATGATATAAAAACAAGTGAAATGTTTGACCATTTAAACTTAACATATAAATGCAGGCAGAGAAGGTCATGAAACTTTTAAATCCCTTGAAAATAACTGAAAGTGATATTCCAAGTTTTATCCTTCCTACAGATTTTTTGGTAGCCACTGGAGATTGGAGAACAAGGGAATATGAATCAGACATGTAGTAAGTTTGCTCTTTCAAGATCTTATCATTCACACTGATTTATATAAGATCATGTAATTGATAAGGTCGTCCTTTTTTCTTTGAGAAAGAAAAAGGAATTATTATATCTAAAAGTAATAGTAAGGGTGTTCTTTGAGGAGTTTGCAACCCAAATAAAAGCATCTTAAATAGAAAATAAGATTAGAATTGTTTCTCAAGTGCATATATCTCAATGTGAATTAAGGACAAAATACAAATAAATATAAAGACAGACAACCAAACAGAAATTCAGTAATCATAGGCGAGACTAGCAAAATTTTGCCAAATGTATATATATATTCAGTAAATGAGGTCATGAACAATTTCTAGGATTCTTCTAAACTTCATTACACAATCAAAACCCAAATAGAAAATAAGAATGTTGATTCAAATATAACAAACAATGATTAATTACACCATCAACAAAAGGCATTTACTAGTCATAATATACAATCAAATAGTACTAAATATTCTTATTTAATGCAGGTCCGGTTCACTCGGTAAGATAATTGATTTATAAAATAAAACAAATTATCAAAGCTTCAACCAAAAATTAGGAACCTAAACATAATCAAATTATACATATAAATAAACGTGTAAAAGATAAAACGTTACTAGAAGTAAACCAAAAGAGTCATGCTATAATCAATTAGACAAGTGAAACTTCTCGTAAGTGATAAAGTAAGGATTAATTAACTCACCGCCACACCCTTACTAATACTGTAATAGGAAACATATGACTCTAAAGCTGTTAAAGCCATCCCTCCCTTTTAGATATCATTGTTTACAATACAGCTTTGCCCAATCACACAATAACTGTTAAAAGTTAGAGAGGCAAACACAGTAGTACTTACAAAAAAAAAGCCATAATACAGAAGTAATGAACTAAATCCTTACGCATGTTGACATATATCTGAATTCTCAGTTTTGTTCATAGCTTAGCAAAACAATAAAGTTCCCAAATCTTTAACTCATTCTTATCAACGATTCAAGTGACCAGTCACCACTTCATTTGGTTCATCACCAAAGAGATTTGGAGGAAAAAAGAATAAAAGAGTAAGTAAGAGAGGTAAAGGGTGAATAAATGTTCATGTCTTTTAATTTGTTCATATTAAATATTTTTATTATTAATTTGTTCATATTGAATAAAGTGCAGAGAAATTAATGGAAAAGAAATGATGGAGGCCCTGTGAAACTCTTCATGAAATAATAGCACTTTGTCTTGTAATTTTGTTTTCAAATTTTTCCTAAAGGGCAGAATCAGCAGACCTATAGTCTTAAAACCATTCAGCAAAAATCCATGCCCTTCATGATTTAGCAACTATAGGTTCTTTTCATCCCAATCCTGAACAAAGGAGCAGGGACTTGTCATCACCTCTTACAAGCATGAATCCTTAAATTTCTAACTTCAACTGCTGAATCTGGATGGGATTTCAGTACAAGATGGATAAGGAAATATTTTACAATTTTGCATGAGAGAACTAGTCTATGGTGCCATTTGGTAATCCACTTTAAGTGGGATTAAATTCTAATTCTGTTTAAGAAAAAATTGTTTTAATCTCACTTAAAGTGGTTACCAAACGACACCTATATTACAGAAACTATTTTGATTCTAATGACTCATCCATCTATAGCATCCAATCCAACAGTTGGAAGTTTTCACACTATCTTATCCTGTCTCTGCTGATCAATGGTTCAGCTGTTGCATATGATATTACTGTCTTTCTGTAATAGGAAAGAACTTATAATTAAGTAACTAATTTTAGCAAGAGATCTTAAAAGAGTTGGGTAATTGTACACGAGAGCACTTGAAAGTTTCCTTAGCAAGTGCTTATTCATGTTTGTATATACAAATTCTTACAACTCTGAGGATGCAAAGCAGTGTCTAAGCAGCAGTCCCATAAAAACAGGTGGAAGATATGGTGTTCCCACTCTTATTTGATATCACATCAGAGTTGTAAACTTCAACTTCTCAAATTTGAGTTGCTTAGGGCTGAATCAAATTCATGCTTTTTAATGTTTAAGGATTCATGCTATAACTTCACATCAGAGGTGTTCCCTACCAGTGACATGCAACATATAGTCAATAATCACCTCTACTTTCTTGCGACAGTATCTATCTAACGTCTTATTAATAATCGATCCAGCATATAGTTAATCCTTCCTGCACATGAATTCATCACATATTCAATCAATGTAAGAAACCAGATATAGAACCAGATAGCAAATCGCATAGCCTCGACAGAGCATCATCTAATTAATAATGGAAGGCATCAAAAGACGCAAATATTACCAAGAACATCATCGAATTAACCCAACAAAAAAATTGAAAAAATAAACCCAGCAAAACTTTGAAATCTCCTATACCACACATGTTTCATAGAGAATTACCAACCTAATTAAGAACAGAAATTTTTGGTGTCGGTCTCCTAAGACAGATTAAACTTTAATGAACCCTAAACTATAACACAGAGAAAACCTAGATATTTGCTGGGAAAATTGAGCTCCACCCAAGTCTTAAGACCTGCATTAGCAAGTACCTCTTGCCAACATTAAGCACACCACACAGTCATACAAGCATGAACAAGTAAACTAATCTAATCTCTGTCAATGAAACTTGCCATCATGATTTAGCAAACAGACCCAAATATAGACTAGCCACTCCCCAACTTGCATCAACCGCCAACACCACCTTCCAAAAACTGGAAATTTCTTATGACCCCAACAGGAATGCATTACCAAATTCTCAAACAAATTAGCAATATATACATACTGATTTCAGTAAAAGAATCAAAATTTACAGTAAAAGATTACCTCAGCTTTACAAGATCAACCATTACAAATAAATGCAATTTTCTTCTTTGATCAACCATCATATATGTAAGTGTACTTACCACAAATTATCGTGATGCTTCATCAATAAAAGTCCTATCCTTGCGTTTATGAGTTTCAGCAAAAAACTCTACGCGCCCGGGATCATTTCCATGTGTCATCTCCTACCATTTATGAAAAGAGTTCAAACAGTGACTAAATACACTACATCTCAATGAAAGTATGGATAAATGAAGCAAATGAACTCACACATTCATCTCTTTTTCTAGTAAAACTCTTCAAACTGGTCGTGTGAGGACATTGTTGTCTTTCACGTGCCGCTATCCCTATAGTAAAATATTTCTGCACCAATAATAAACCAATTGAATAATAAGTCATTATTAGAAAAATAGAAACAATGAGAATCCAAATTAACATAATTATCTTAAAATAACCTCACTCTGCTCAAAGAACCAATAGTTCACTAGTTGCTTCCACTGGTCTTGATCTACTCCTTTTAGGACATTGTTGCTCAGAACTTGTTGTTTTGTTCTGCTCCTCACGTTGTCCCTTTTAAGCACATATCGGTAGTCCTTCCAGTTTTTCCCTATCATCCTCAATAAAATTTTGTCTATTGCTTCAATCATAGGATAATGTAACTTCCTCTACCACAAAGAAAGGAAATCGATGTCAAATAAGCATTATTAGTGTTAGGGATTATGCATGTACAACACCACAGAAACAAAAAAAACAAAAAGGCTAAAAACCCAAAATTAAGTTGTTACTTACCCGAATCAATACAATAAGGTCCTTCTTGTAGTTAGAAGGGACCTTCTTCCAATCCGCGTAATTAAGTAGACAAAGATTCCCTCTCTTTGCAACCTTGCCCAACCAGCTACTTAATATTTGGCCACCCTTTTTAATTGGTTGATTACGTGCATTGAAGTGGACCACAATTTTTTTCCCACGTTTAAGGGACCACACTTGTGAGGTTCTCAGGACACGTGTTTGCTTCCTCACCCTCCCTTCAGAATCTATACATTGAAAACATAAATTTTATAATTAGTATAACAATATGATATCAAACTAATTATAAAGAGAATGTATTATAATACAAAATTTACCAATTATCTCAAATTGTTCACTATCATTGTTTTCACTTTCCGTTGTGAGTTGGCGGGTAGTTAGCTACTTCTATGATAGGCTTCTAAGTAGGGAAAGGCAGTTCATAGAAATGATGTGCAATGGAGATTTTCTTCAAAAAGATCCCGACCACGCCATAGATTTCTTAGATGACCTATCAGAAAAATCCCACACTTTGACATGACCAAATGTCATAGAAAGCACTAAGTGAAATCAACCCGCTAGGATTTATCAACTTAAGGAAGAGGACAACCTTAAAGCCCGTTTAAAGGCCCTAACTAAGGAAATTGAAGCCTTAAAAACCAGAAATACTAGGGCCCCTGAACCAGTTGCTAGGGTAGAGCCCTATGAGCCTTGTTTCATTTGTAATGGGGTAGAATTTACCTAAGGATTGTCCGGTTTATTTTGAGATGAAGGAAGAGTGTAATGCTATAGGTATACCCTTAGGGAAACCACACTCACCTTACTCTAACGCCTACAATCCCGGTTGGAAGAATCACCCTAATTTCAGTCAAAAATTCGACATGCAACCCCCTGCCCACTATAGTACCCAATAGCAACCAAAGCAACCTCATCTAATTCACCTCAACAATCTTTACCTTTGGAAGATATGTTTAAGTCATTTATGTAGGTACATGCCAAGAGTGTGGAAGATTAAGGAAAAATAAATCAACAGTTGTTAGAGGAACAACAAGCGATCAAAGAGGAAAAAAAGTTAATAAAGAGCCAACTCACCAAGTTGACTAGTTTCTTAACGGTTCAAGAGCAAGGTCGTTTTCCTTCACAGCCACTTCCTAATCCAAGGGGACAACATATGGCACAAACCTCCGAACCTGAAAATCAAAATGTTAGAGAGGTTAATGCCATAATCACCCACAGCGGTAAGAAAATTGATGGGCCCACTCTACCATCAAACTTGAGCAACAAAGATAAAGTTCCTAAAGAACAAGGGGCTCATGATGATTATTCTCCACCGGTGCCTTACCATCAAGCACTCCTCAAACTTAAGGAGATAAATACAACAATAAAAGGTGAGATTCTTGAACAACTTTAGCATGTTAAAATTAACTTCCCTCTTCTTCTTGTTATAAAACAGATCCCTAACTATGCGAAAATCATCAAGGATCTATGCACACTCAAGAGGAGGCACAATGTGAAGAAGACAACATTCTTAATAGAGCAAGCGAGTGCAGTAATTGACAGCAAGATACCACCCAAATATAAAGATCTGGGTTGTCCAACGGTGGCTTGCCAAATTGGAAATAAATCTTGTGGGCAAGCATTGCTGGATTTGAGAGCTAGTGTGAACCTCATGCCATACTCCATATACTTGCAGCTCGGTTTAGGTGAGATTAAACTAACCTCCGTGGTACTTCAATTAGCGGATAGATCGGTAAGAAAACCAAGAGGTATTGTAGAAGATGTTTTGTTGCAAATTGATAATTTCTACTATCCTGTTGATTTTTTGGTTTTAGATATTGTTTCTACTATAAACACGGAGTCAAAAATTCCTTTGATACTTGGAAGACCATTCCTTGCCACCGCCAATGCCCTCATTAATTATAAGAATGGCCTAATGAAATTATCATTTAGAAATAAGACTCTAGAGGTAAATGTTTTTCGAGTCTCATGGCAGCCACATGAAGAGGATGAGTACATCAAAGATAATTCTAACTCTTCGAAATTCATTCCTAATAATTTTGAATTCAATGGTTCTTCAATTTATCCCCATACCATTAATGTTGTTGATGTTTTTGATAATCCACAAAAATTTATTAAGAAATCTTGGCAACCATGCTTTGAGGAGTTGCTTGAGAGAAGTCACATGGATGCGAAAATCAAATACCCTACTGCTGATAATGAATGGGCAACACCAAGAACACTTGAGCCACATGCGGTGGACTTTAAGTATTCTTTGCCAAAAGATTAGCATTGAGGCCATTGAGTTGGAGCCTCATCTTCAGCATCACAATGAGGCCAGCAGTGAGAGTGGTGCAGCATCTGGCTGAAAACGTAAAACTTAGCGCTCATGGGAGGCAACCCACAATATATCCTTTTATTTTTATTTTTTTTTCATACTTTTTTTCTTGTTTATTATTATTGTTTTGCTGTTTTCCAGTTTTACTTTCATATTTCTTTTTTAGGGACAAATATACGAAACAATTCAAATGGTGGTGCACAATTTTCAGCTTCTGTGCACTTTTGGTTACAAAGGGAGTTTCCTTAACTTTTGCTTTTACATTGAGGACAATGCTTATTTTAAGTTGGGGGTGGAGGAAATGAGGAAACATATTCTTGTTTTTCATATTTTTCTTTGAACTGCTTGGTGTCTTTTTCTTTTTTGTTTGTTTTTAGCATGCTTTGTGTTAGCCTTAGAGTTAATTCACATGTCAATGATACGAGCCTAATTGAGATAACATATAGTGTTTAGAAGTAGTTAAATCTTGCTTTGGTTTGAGAATAATTTAAGTATCAATCTTAACTTGGTTTGAGACTCTAATTTAAGATTATATGATTAATCTAAAGCATTTAGATAAGTTTTATGTGTGATTGCCTTGTGAATACTTTCGTAGTCTCGACAAGCTCTAGAACTTATTTAATAATCACTTGAGGCAAATTCCTAGAATAGACACTACTTAGGATATGATATGGGCCATTTTTGAACCGTTTGAGCCTTTCAAACTTACCATTGCTATATCTATCACTAGCCACCTGTTTGAGCATTTTTCTTGAAAAAGAATTTGAGCCTTGTTTCTTTCAATAACCCATTTACTTACCCTTATGAGCCTAAAAATATTTTATCCTTACCCTTCGTTTAAAAGAACTTAGTTGTACACATTTGTTGAGAAACACTTAAGAGGAGTAACGATGGAAATATAAAAAAAAAAACCATAACCCAAGTATATTAAAGAAGATAAGTTGGGGGTTGTGGAAAAGAAAATAAAAAAGGAGGTGAATGGGTATTTGCCAAAAATAGAAAAGGAAGTGAATTATGATAAAGAAAGAAGAAGAAAAAAAGAAAAAAAATGGTGATCTATTGAGAGAAATGCTCAAAGAGTGGTTGAAAGAGTTGGGTATTGAAGTAAGGTTATCCAGTGCTTAAAAGTGGTTATGTTTAAAGCTAAAAGATTGAGTTCTTTAACTTGTGAATCCTTGCTATTCTTTCTTAACCTTTACCTTAGCCTAACATTACAAGCTTATTAAAAGACCTATTGATCCAAGGTAGTGTGATTTTTCTACAATAGTGGAGTGATTTGAAAAATAAGCCTATGGAGCTTGTTTATGTGATTGATGTCACACAATTTGTTATGTTTTTAGAGGCCAAGACTTATATTCATGAATGTTGTGCATAAAATCATCTGGGTGTTCGGACTAATGGATTATGGTAAGATGGATGTTAAGAGTCGATAACAATTTTAAGATTGATGTTTAGATTACTTTTAGACTTCGGTGAAATTTAATGATTCTATGTGCCGTGTGTTATGTGCAATTTTTGAGACAAAAGTGAATTACTCTTGGTTTAACACTAACATTGCTTTACTTTGTTTTTATTCCCACCATAGAGTTCATCTCTTATTTTCGCTTGAATTGTTAGAGACTAGCAATAAGCTAGTTGGGGGTTATGATGAGAGTCATAAAATGCATCTCAACAAATGCTTAATTGTTAGCATTTTAGGGTTGATCTCGGTGTTAATTGAATTTTTATACGTTAATAACCCTAAAGTGATATTCTTGATCATTGACTTATCTCGGTGCATTTTCAGGTACTTTGAGCCTAAAAGATAAGGAAAAACGATCGTTTCTTCAAACATCATGATTCTATGAATAACGAAGTATCCAAGTGGTTGCGGAGAAGCAAACATAAAGAGAAATCAAAGCACCAGGGTGTGCTGCAGCATGCTTCAATCTGTGCTGCAGCATCTAGAAATTCCACCTTTTCTGCATCATCTCATACTGCTGCATGCTCCAGCCCATGCCGCAACACCCAGGGACCACCCAACCAAGTGGAAGGCCCATGCCACAGCATGCCTCAGCCTGTGCCGTAGCACGTACACGTTTTTCCCATCTTTGAGTTTGAACTTAATTAGGGTTTTAGCAATAGATTAAACCCAAAAACACTCTTGGACCTTTGTACTATAAATAGATCACTTAGGGTTGAAGAGAAAGGGGAGGAAGAAAAGGCTAGAAACCTCAAGGGAGGCTGCCACACTCTCCCCCATGGCCAACTAATCTCCAAGCAAGGCGAAGGGATGAATCCCTATGTGTAGTTGTTCTTATTTTCCTTTCCTAATTCAGTTGTAATTTGGATTTATTGCTAAACATTGTTTATGATTTATTCTTTGCTTAAACAAGAAGAATTAATGTTCATGTGACAGCTGCACTGTGTGTTCTTTTTATTTTAGATTTTCTTAACCCGGTGATTGCATGCTTCCTCTCCATATAAGTTTAGTCAAGCTCTTCTTATGTCAAGTTGTTTGGATGTGATTAAGTCCGATAGATTTATCTTTTAGGTTTGTCCATTACTGCAATATTGTCATAGAGATATATTGTCGTTTCTTGATAAACCTATAGGATAGGTCGTATGTGCTTAAATCGAAAGTAAAGAGTACTTCATAAGCAATTACATCAGGGTTTATATATGTGTTGTGATTGAATATTTACCGATCGCTTATTTGGGATGTGAAACTTGCAATCGTGATAAAGACAATTGAATTGAGATTGGAATAAGGCAACAAACCTAGGGAGGATTCCTAGAACCTTGTCTTCTTCATCATGTTTTCAATCTATTTACAAAATTTTCTTATATTACTTTACTATCAAAATTCAGATTCTCTCACTTGATCTTATCGTTTGTGTTTAGGTTTACATATTCTCTTGTAGTTAACTTATTTCCTCATGGAATCGACACCCCAAAGCTGTGGTACAACTACCGCGTTACACTTTGGGCGTAATTATGTAGTATTAAATTCTCGGATGAACAATTGGCTATTATTTTGTGAAACTCTCTTCCTGATTGCTTTGATAATTTGATTAATGCTATTGAGTATGGAAGGGATACTTTAAACAAGAAGATTGTGATCAATTCCATAAGGGTACATGACTTCAAAGCCAAGATGAAGGAGACATCAAGTGGAGATGGGCTATTTGTAAGAGGAAGGCCAACAACTCGGAATGACAGTAGCAACCATGGCAACTACCGGGAGAAATCAAGAGGTAGAGGGCAAAGCCATGGGAAAGCACATTCAAAATCAAGATTTGGAAAGAGGTGCTTCTACTGCAACAAAGAGGGCCATGTTGCAAGAAGAAGATGTGGGATGAGAGGAGAAGCCATACCAACAATGGAGAGGCTTCAGTTGCCAAGGGAGAACAGCAAGATGATGTTCTTGTTGTGTGCTCAAAGGCGAGCAGGAGGTAAGGCAGTGAAAAGTGGATTCTGGATTTCGGGTGCACTTGTCACATGTCCCCTCACAAGGAATGGTTCAAGAATTTCAAGGAGATCAGTGATGGAAGGGTCTTCTTGGGGAATGACAATTCTTGCCAAGTGAGGGGGATAGGAGACATCCAGTTGAGGATGTTTGATGGAGTCACAAGGCTTTTGTGAAATGTGAGGTATCTTCCAGATTTGAAGAGAAATTTGATCTCATTGGGGCAGTTGGGTTCCATGGGGTATACATGCAAAGTAGAGGGAGGAAAGATCAAGGTGGCAAAGGGATCTTTGGTAGTGATCAAGGCAGCAAGAAACAATGGACTCTATGAGATGATCGGAGAGACAAAAATCAATGATCAAGCAGCAAGCTTGATGGCTGAGATGGATAAGGCAGCCTTTTGGCACACTCGCTGGGGACATATGAGCGAAAAGGGCCTGTAAGTTCTTAGCAAGGATGGTCTACTTGGAGAAGACAAAGTAGAGAAACTGGATTTCTGTGAGAGTTGCGTTCTTGGGAAGTAACACCGGGTCAGCTTCAACACCGGAGTGCACAAGTCTAAGGGGATTCTTGACTACATTCATTCGGACCTTTGAGGACCAGTAAGAACACCAACACAGGGAAATAACTTTTACTTTCTGTCTTTAATTGATGATTATTCAAGAAGAGTGTGGGTTTATTTACTTAGAAATTAATCAGATGCCTTGAATAAATTTGTTGTGTGGAAGAAGTTGCTGGAAACTCAAACGGGTAAGGTAGTTAAGGCTTTACGAACTGATAATGGCTTAGAATTTTGTAATAAGGATTTTGATAAATTCTGTGAATTAAATAGCATTCTAAGACATAGAACAGTTGTAAAAACACCTCAGCAAAATGGAGTTACTGAGAGAATGAATAGAACCCTTATGGAAAAGGTTAGGTGCATGTTAATAGGATCCGGTTTACCAAAATATTTTTGGGGAGAAGCTATGGCTACAGCTACATACTTTGTGAATAGATCACCCTCTAGAGCTTTAGAGCTCAAGACTCCCATGGAGATGTGGAGTGGGAAACCCCCTGAATTAAACAACCTTTGAACTTTTGGGTATGCTACATATGCACATCAAAAGGAGGATAAACTTAGCTCAAGGTCTAAAAAATGTGTATTTCTAGGATATGGTGATGGGGTTAAGGGATATAGGTTGTGGTACTTAGAAAAGAAGGGCATGAAACTCATTATAAGTAGGGATGTTATTTTTAATGAATTGTTATTTCCCTACTTGGAGAAAACTAACCTTGCATGGGCTAGTGAGCAAACCAGTTCGAAAGTTGTGGAGCATCGCATCAAGGAGAATTCAGTTCAGGTAGAGCAAAGGAGGCAAGAGGGTTCGGACCAGGTAGAGCCTTTGGATGAAGGCCAAGCTCAAGAAACTCAAGAAGAGGTTGATGCAGCAAGTCATAATGATTACCAGCTCATAAGGGACCGGGGAAGGAGGGTGGTTAGACCACTTTTGAGATATGGGTTTGCAGATGCTAATGTAGCAGCTCCTTGGATAGAAGCAGAGGTTGAACTAGAAACTTACACGGATGCCATGGAGTGTAAGGATTCGTCAGAGTGGCAGCTGGCTATGGAGGAAGAAATAGATTCTTTGATGAAGAACAACTCTTGGGAGTTGGTGCCCAAACCAGAAAAACAGAGAGTTGTAGATTGTAGATGGATTCACAAGATCAAAGAAGGGAATACTCTAGGGGATGAAGTCTGGTATAAAGCTAGGCTGGTGGCGAAGGGATTCACATAAAAAGAAGGCATAGATTTCACCGAAATCTTCTCACCAGTTGTGAAGTACAAGACGATATGGATAGTGTTAGCATTGGTGGTCCAATTTGATTAGGAAATTGAGCAAATGGATATGAAGACAATGTTCTTACATGGAGAGCTCGATGAGACCATTTACATGAGGTAACCTGAAGGCTATGAGGAAGGAAGTCAGGGAGAGTTGGTGTGCAAATTAAAGAAATCTCTCTATGGCCTAAAGCAATCACCTCGAAAATGGAATAAAAGGTTTGATTCCTTTGTAATCAGCCTAGGTTTCATAAGGAGCTACTATGATTCATGCTTGTACTATAAGGGGCAGAAGGTTGAGGAAGTGGTGATCATCCTCATCTATGTTGATGACATGTTACTGGTTGGAAGCAGCATGGAGAGGATAAGGAAATTGAAGGCTCAACTCAGTGAGGAGTTTGAGATGAAGGATCTTGGTCATGCACAGAAGATCCTTGGGATGTGTATCATTCGAGAAAGGGAGAGAAATAGATTGAAGATCTCTCAAACTTCTTATATAGAGAAGATGATATCTAAATTCTCTATGGAAAATAGCAAACCAGTGAAGGTTCCCTTTGCTGGTCATTTCAAGTTCTCCAGTGATCAATGTCCGAGATCGGAGGCAGAGAAGAAGAAAATGGAAAAAGTCCCTTACTCTAGTGCGGTTGGTTCTGCTATGTTCACCATGGTAAGCACTTGACCTGACATTGCTCATGCAATGAGTATCCTCAGTAGGTTTATGAGTAATCCCGAAAAGGAGCATTGGCTTGGGATGAAGTGGTTGCTGAGGTACTTGAAGGGAAGCCCAAAAGTAGGGCTGGTTTATGAGAAGAGGGGTAAGTCCATCTGCCTTGAGGGTTTTGTGGATTCGGACTATGGAGCAGACTGGGATAAAAGGAGATCAATTACCTCCTACTTCTTCATCTTAAACGGATGTTGTGTAAGTTGGAAGGCTCAGTTGCAGCCTGTGGTAGCACTCTCAACAACCGAGGCTGAATACATAGTGGCAACGGAAGCCATTAAGGAAGCTATGTGGTGCAAAGGGTTGCTGGAAGAGTTGAAGGTACTGGAGGAGCAGGTTGTGGTGTTTTCAGATAGTCAAAGTGCATTGCACTTGTGTAAGAATCCGGTGTTCCATGAGAGGTCAAAGTACGTAGATGTTCGGTATCATTTAATTCGGGAAAATGTCATGAAAGGATGCATCCATGTGGACAAGGTAGCCATAGAAGAAAATCCTACAGATTTAGGTACTAAAGTCCTACCTCTAAGTAAGTTCAATCATTGCCTTGGACTACTTAGTATTGGAGTCGATTGATTGATGACTCAAGATAAGTTTGGATCTAGAAGTTCTCTGCACAATGGTTCGGGTTTAAACACTTAGACAAAGGTAGAGATTGTTGGTATTTATCTAAGATTTAAACATGGTTCAAACATGGTTAAAGTCTAAACCAAGGTTGGAAAAATAAAATTCAGTATGTTAAAGGAGTGCACACAAGTGTGTGCATCATTTTTGGTGTGCGTGCACACCCCTATTCAGCAAGGAAAAAGAGTGTGCACAGCTGTGAGAGGGATAACATCAATGTGTGCCACACCTCTCCCTCACCAGGGCCACACTGCCCAGCAAGGAGGAAGTTCTGGTAAAGGGCAGCACCACACCGCCCAACAAGTGGTGAAAAGGGTGTTTTGCCTAGCGCCGCACTGCCCCCTGTTCAGTGCCTAGGCACTAGGCACACACATAAAACTTGGTTAAGCCTCTTGTTAGGTGCGTGGATGCAAGGTTAAAAGTCACAACATCACTTAGGATTGATGGAGGGCCATGATTGAGTGGTCATCAAGATCTAAGGATGGAGAATGACACTCAAGATTGATCAAGAAGTTGATGCACTATATAAAGGGTCACCTAGCTTCATTCTCAATATAAAATTGTGACATAATTTGAGATCAATTGTAAAGAGTGAAAAGACACAATACAAGAGAGAATTAAGTGAGAGTGCAAAGACACAAAACACAAGAGGGACTCATTGTAGAGAGACTGGTTGTAAAGAAGAGAAAGTAGTATAGATAGAGAGCATTGTAATAGTTCTTATCATCTTCTTTCTTCTCTTCTTGGTTTCTTCAAGAACTTGGGTTTCTTGGAGAGGGTTCCTGTAATTGTAAAGAACCATTGATTTAGTGCAGAGAGTTCGGAGGAACTCACGGGGACGTAGGCACATTGCTGAACCTCGATAACAAATTGCTTGTCTTCTTTTCTTTCTTGTTTTCGATTGCTGTATTTCTTTCTACAAATCATTCTAGACTTGGGTGTTTGGAAGATCACCACCTAGGAATCTTGTCAAGGTGATTTCCAACACATCTTGCAATCTGTATACATAAAAACATAAAAATGATTATATCTCACACTATCAAGAATGCATTAAGAGTTAACAAGAATTAGAAGAACCACACCTGAAAGATAGGAATGGTCAAGGGCTCGCAGCAAATGCAGCAATCAATAACTGTTGAGAAATTGTAAATAAATGAACAAATAAGTGGTTCAAATTGGATTTAAAGAACAAGCAATAATCAATCATACAACTAAAATAGGAATTTACCACATTCTAAAGTAACATTCCACAAACTGTACAAAAAAAAATACAATAAAACATTAAAATGCACATAACCCGAAAGACTACAATAAAACATTACAAATCTCTTTGACACACATGTGCATCACATAAATACACATCCAAATACAATTACATTGAAATGCACATAAAACTAGTTGGATCTTCGTCAATGTCCATCCTAGCCCAAGTTGAGATACAATCTAATTGATCGTCTACCACTACATTAGAAGGCATGCACTGATTTTAAGTGTCGTCATCCTCTTCATGCGTTTTTTCCCCTATTTTATATAGGTCCCTTGGCTTTGTGATCACAATATGATACCGTTCCTTGCTTTTTGGGTCTTGCACATAAAACACTTGTTTCTCTTGAGATGAAATAACGTACGGGTCATCCTTCAATAACTGACCAGTGTGTATGAACCTATTCAAGTTCACGAGAATACACCCACTTGCATCTTTCTTTAAACCCCTGGGTGAATTAATATCCACCCAATCATAACGGAACAACGCAATCTTAAATGTCCCATAGTAATCCAACTTGATGATATCTTTGAGCACACCATAATAAATTTTATCATCCGCTTCAACCATAACTCTCGAATTTTGAGATCGTCTAAACCTCTCACGTTCCTTTGTGTGGAATTTAAAGCCGTTGATGTTGAATCCATTAAATCTCCTAACAACATTATTTGGACCTCGAGCAAAGGCAATTATTTCATCTGAATAATCGTTATCCACCATCCATGGCACCTAAACATTTTCCAACAATTAATATGAGACAACAACAATCAAAGTTTTATTGAATACACTTATAACATTCGAAGACAATTGTTATTATGCCTAACCTATCTCATAAGCCATGATGGAAATTTCTCAACCAACCACTTTTGTTCAAGACTTTGTATTGGTAGATTGGAACAGTTGGTTAGTCTTTGAGTAGCCAAAAATTCGCTGCAATAATTGATATTTTTAACTAATTGTTATCCATCACAGTGATAATAACAGATAATAACAACTCAATTTAAACACATGATTACTAAGTTCCTTTATTGATACTAACCTACGAAGGTCAGAAAGTTTATCATTATGGAGCAACATATAACGATGTGCTTGAGCCAATGACATGTCATCGAGCTCAACACTTACAATCTTTCCCATTATCTGTCCACCCAAGGAAAACATGTATTCCTCCGGATAATCTACAGTTCCTTTGGGGGCGGTTGAATTTTGTCTTTACACCTTTGAAGTATTGGGAGCAATATGTTAGACACTCTTTCCCATTGTATGCTTTAGCAATTGACCCCTCAGGTCGACTTCTATTACGTACGTAAGATTTCAAGTGCATTAAATACCTTGCAAAGCCAAAACATTAAAGATAAATTAAGTAGCCAATAATATTAAAAAAAACAAAGTGCACAAATTAGCTTTGAACATCTAGCCTCTCAACAGGATACATCCACTTGTAGTGTACAGGACCACCAAGTCTAGCCTCGGAGGCTAAGTGAATGATAAGATGAACCATAATGGTAAAGAAACCCAGGGGGAATATTTTATCCAAATGGCAGAATTTCAAAGCAACACGCAACTCCAAAATGTCAAGCTAATGGGGATCAAGGGCTTTAGAGCATAAAGCTTCGAAAAATGTTGATAACTCAGAAAAAACTACTACAACATGTCTAGGCAAAGATGCTCTTAAGGCAATCAGATGGAGTTCTTGCATCAATATGTTACCGTCATGAATCTTTAAGTTTAACAGCTTACGATCCTTTAGGTTAACACATCTCGAGATGTTTGATGCATACCCATCAGGAACTTTATGATTTGCCAAAACTGTCAAGAAATTTTGCTTCTCCTTTGTGGACATAGTGTAGCATGCTGGAGGCGAGTGATCTTTTCCTTTAGGAAGAACAACTAAATGGAGGTCTTTCCTGATACCAATTTCCTCAAGATCGCGGCGTGCCTTTTTATTAACTTTAATCTTACCATCTATATTCAATATTGTTCCAATCAAATTATCACATACATTCTTCTCTATATGCATCACATCTAAATTATTACGCAATAGACTGTCTTTCCAATATAGTAACTCAAAAAAAATGCTTCTTTTTATCCACAACGTATCTACAACTCCCTCATCCATGGGAAGATCTTCATTATCAACATTTTCAAGGAAATCGTCCACACCCTCAAAAAGGTTATCAACTTCATCCACTAGCACTTGCCCCGTAGAGGTACCAACATCCTCTCTTGCCCTATTCTTAGAAGGCTTCGAGGTTTTACCATAGATATAGTTTCCACCCTCTAGTTGTCTTAAAACATTGTGCCCAGATGGTGGAACAGGAGCAGATCCCAACTTTATGGTTCCATCAAATTGATCCTTTTAAAAACGAAACTCATGGTTTTCTGCTAACCATCGACGATGACCCATATAGCAAAACTTTCCCCCATGCTTTAACCATACAGAATGCGTAGATTCCCCACAACATGGACAAGCAACCCGCCCCTTGGTGCTCCAACCAGATAAGTTTGCATATATTGGAAAATTATTAATGGTCCAAAGAAGAAAAGTGCGCAGCTTAAAGCTTTGATTGGTGGACGCATCAAACGCATCAAAACCATACCATAATTGTTTCAACTCTTCCATTAGAGGCTGGAAAAAGATATCAATATCATTACTGGGGCTTTTCTCACCAGGAATAACCATTGAAAGAAGGAAGGATGTTTGCTTCATACAAAGCCACGGTGGCAAGTTGTATGGGACCAAAAGAACAGGCCATGCGCTATAAGTTGAACTCATTGTTTGAAAGAGATTGAACCCGTCACTAGCTAAGCCATGCCTAACACTCCAAGGTTCAGCTACAAAATCAGGATACAAAGTACCAAATTCATTCAAGGCTAATCCATCCGCCGAGTATCTTAAAATCTCATCCTTTGTCCGATCTTTATCATGCCATCTCATTAACGAAGCCATTTTAGATGACATATATATCCTCTTCAGTCTTGGTATTAGTAGGAAATAACGCAATACTTTAGCTGGCTTTTTCTTTTTCGATTGACCATCCATCTCATTCAATGGATCCTCATCATCAGCATTGTTTTTAACCCACCGTGGCACACCACACGCATGACAACATTCATCATTCACATGCTCACCCCAATACAGTGTGCAGTCATTAGGACAAGCATGAATCTTCTCATAGCCAAGACCCAATCCTTTGATAATCTTCATGGCTTCATAATAATTTTATGGCAGTGGAGCACACATTGAAAATGCCATGTTGATAAACTCAAGCAACATAGTAAGAGATTTACCAGACCACCCATTCAAACATTTGAGGTATAGTAGATATAACATGAAACTTAACTTTGTGATATTTTGACAACCTGGATAAAGTTCATTATCATAATCTTTCATCAAATTGTGATACTGAGTCGTCTCATCAATATCAGAATGAACTAGATGTTCGACGTGTGAAGGATCACCATAATTATTGAACTCAAACCCACTATGAGCCTGTTTCTCTTCACCACGCTCATTTGAAGATCCCACTCTGATTCCTAAACTTAACGGTTCATTATTTGAGTTTTCACAAGTAACCTCGAAGGCACCTCGGAGCAAACTCAACACGTTATCTCGTCCCATGAAGCCACCTGGAACACTAGTGGGTTGTGAACTAGTGTGAGTGTGGTCTATACGAGAGACTTTCTCCCTATGAAAAACCCACTCGGTGTAACCTGGACTAAACCCATTATACAGTAGATGCTCCTGAACAATTTTTGGTTCGAATTAATAACAATTACCACATCTCTTACATGGACAAACAATACTACCACGACCACAAGTTTTTTGACACGCAAATCTAATGAAGTTTGCAACACCATCCATATAGGCTTTACTCAACCTCGGTTTATCTATCCAACTTTTATCCATTTTTAGATGACGCCAATAAACTTTCCTAAAACGATGTTAAGGAAGTCAGAAATGAAATATTTTTGGTAAAAGAAGGCATAATCACAAACTTGGATTTGATTGGTAAGCGGATGAACTGAAATTGATAACAACAAATTGAGTTAAAACTATATTTAATATTATAGACAAAGTATCCCAATACAAAAACAAACTATTGATGTAACTACATTACGTGAAAACATTATTAGTTCTATTTTAAAAAAATAAGAAAAATATTCATTGTATATTTAATATTATATACAAAGTATCCCAATAAAAAATTATTTTTTAAAAAATAAACATTATTTATTTTCCATAACATTACAGTATACTAGTAACATGTGTGAAACATGCAGAGAATACACACAAAGAGGCATGGCAATGCAAAGGGATATTCGTGAATAAAGTTCATAAAACAGATGCACTTTATGCAGGCTTATATACATTTTCAAAACATTGTTCAGAGCCCATGTGCATGTATACTAAATAGTAGGTCATATAGATATTGCATCCAAGGAACATACTAAAACTGGAAGAACCTCAATAATTTTTCCCTAAACTGAAACTATATTCTGTCACGAACAAAGATAGGGGGTTAAAATGGAACATGTTATCAAATTGTATAAGAAACCATTCACTTTGAGCTATGTACTGCAAAAATTATAGTAGGAGTGTATATAGAAGAGTTTGATATTCACCATCAGAATATCCATCGCTCTTGATGAATGACAAGCAGCAAAAACGAAACTCACATATATAAAATATTACACTAAATGAAAAATTGAAAACATTAATCTACAGCTCAAAGCAACAGAATGTTATCGATTTATGAACGTTAACAAGTGTTTCTGTGCATGCATACATCATAATGCAACAAATATTAAAATAGTCAGGTGATTTTACTAAATCATAATGCAACAAATATCAAACAGAAATTAAGTTTGAGGGTTGAAACAAAAGAACTGAACATTAAACAGCTATGTGATGAGAGTATTA
The DNA here is from genome assembly GCA_023935145.1 of Bretschneidera sinensis. Taxonomy (NCBI): domain Eukaryota; kingdom Viridiplantae; phylum Streptophyta; class Magnoliopsida; order Brassicales; family Akaniaceae; genus Bretschneidera; species Bretschneidera sinensis. The sequence continues at coordinate 68,182,077 of CM043698.1, read as the reverse complement.
AAAATAAGGATGTGTAACCCAATACTAGTGGAAACAAAATAGTACCCATCCGGATCTGTGGCATCACAAGAAATTAAAGTAAATGACAATGTTTTAGGCAAGTCACAACAGGCATTGATGAAATGATGTATCCCTACATATCACCATCAAGTGCTAAATCTCATATTTTCCATAGCATAAATAAAGAATTCAAAATATGTGAATAAATTGGAAGTAAGAAAATATGTAAATCTTCAACTACTTGGAAAAACAGAATAAAAAATAAAGAGTCATAAAACTGAAAAAACAGAATTGGATAAGATTTATATTCAAAACATGTCAATCCATTTCCAGAGAATACCAAATTAAGTGAAATAAAGCTCGTTACTATAATATAGATGACAATCTTTCATTCTTCCCATATAATATCAAGATAAGCTCATATGCCCTTAAAGACAACTTCCTTGTGCACCCATTATCTTTTCAATGAATAAAATGTAGAACAATCGAAGTTGCATAACATAGAGGGAATAAGAAGTATAGAGTCAAAACTTAAAGACTACAAAGATAAGTTTTTAAAGAGAAAAAACAAATTAAAGAGAACTTGCAGATTCTTTTTTCAAATGTAGAGTACGCCCACATAATTTACATAAACAGTCAGTGTGAACAAGACCTGTGACGAAGAAGGATCCAAGTCAGATGATGCAGAGTTGGCAGATCAGCACAGAACTGGCAGGTGGACTACCTAGAACGGGCCACAGGTTTAGATCAGGCCCGAAAGACCCTAGTCTGATTGGAAACGGGCCAACAAATAAAACCTAATAATAATTAGGGTCATCATTTTTAAGCCAAAAAACGACGTTTAGGCCCTCAAATTGGCAATTTATAATTTTTAAGAAACTTTTTATTTTAGTTATTTTAATTTCAGCCTTAATTTAATTTTCCTATTTTGTTTCGACCTTATAAATAAGGTCTTAGGGTTTCGTAAACATTGTTATTGAATTTGCATAATTTTAAATAAAACATCAGAGTTGTTTCTCTCTATTGTTTTTTAGGGTTTTTCTTGTGTTACTCCCTGTGAACGATCTATTCGACTAGCCTACAGAATAATCGCTATTCTGCCCGGCGTCAACCTGCTACCAAGCCAAATAAACTATCATTTTGTAGTACTTTATGATGACTAATTAAACTAGCTAAGCAGGTCTTCCCTGTCCTTGAAAGAACATCAAAACAGAACAGGCTAGATTTAGGAAACAAGCCTTTGTTAGCACTCCAAAAAAAAAAAAAAAAAAAAAGACTGTACAGTAATGCCATTAGAATATATGCTATGAATATATGAGGCCCATTTACTGGGAATCTTGCTCAGTTGAAGTAGTGACAGGAGAGGTTACTCTGTAACACTAGCCATAGCATACGAAGATGGAAATGCAAACCAAGGGAACTACTGCTACATGCTGCATGCTAGAAGCCCTATAAAATGGGGTGTAACTAATTACAAAAACTATCTACATGCTAGAAGCCCCACAAAATCACCTCGTCATAAAAAACAATTACCCTAAAACCCAAAACTAAGGATATTAAACCACCTATTTTTAATCATTTCTATAAGCTTTACTTACAAAAACAGAAGAATTGGAAAATAAACAGAATAATTAGAGAAGGCTTACAGTATAGTACTCCTAGTTCAGACAAATATTTCTTATTCAGACAAAAATTAATCATAACAACATATAGTACTCCTACAAAACATTAAAAAAACTAAATCAAGCATTTTAATTGATTACTGCCTCTTGAAACTGAAAAAGGTTAATATATATTAGTAATTAAGAGCTGTTAATAACCAAAAGAAAACAATTTTTGCAGGAAATTAATCAGCTTGATTTTAAGCCAATGTAAACCAAAGTAGCATAGTCCAATGTGATAGGTCAAAAAACAAAAATCAAGCAAGGAATTAAGGATAGTTTCAGCATAAGAAGGAAGCTCTAACCGCAGCAGGAATGACAAATCAAACATCATCATAAGATTCATGAGTCATGAACTATAAATAGAAAAGATATATAGACCACTGTTTTAGGGGAAAATGGGAGTCAAGGGAACATAAAAATGGTAATAATATCTATAGAAAGAATATCTAACACAGCTACAAGGAAAAGAAAAATTCAAACAAAAAGCAAATAGTGGGGCTAGGTTCATCTTTTTTTTATTCAAAAAACAAAACAATGGGTAGGTTCCAGTGGAGCAAAGACTTATAACTCCATTCATATTGGTCATGCAATAGAACTCAAACTATACATTTGATCATGCTCAAGCTACATTGAGAACCAGTTAAACGAAAAGTTTACATCTCAATAATAGAAATTCATTTTGCGTAAAATATTTACAAAAGAAAGAAAAAACATATAAATAGAAATTTCAGATTTCTCATTATCCTGGATACAAGAATTCTATTAATTTAATTCTGATTCAAATTTCTTGGCTTAATTAACACAAAAATCATGTGTTTAAACATCAAACCAAACAAAAAAATAGTGCATTCTATTTCCTTTCATTTTCTTCATTTTTCTCCCATAAATTTCAAGTCCATCTCCAAAGAAAACCTGAATATACACATAAATATACACAAGTATGAATATTAAGCTTCTCATTCTTCAAAATCAAACACTAAATCTCACATTATAGTTACCAAACACAACCCTATAAAGAGCACCAACATACATATCGGCAGAGTAGGTGAATTCTAATGAAAGAAAAAGGAAAAAAATCAGAATAACAACATACAAATATAACTAGCAATAACTTACCAAAATTGTGGAGAAAAACAAAAATACCTGTATGAGAGAGTACAATGAAGCGAAAATTAATTAGAAGTTGAAAAAGAGATTTACCTGAGAGCAGGGACCAACGATGATGAAGATGCCGACCCCCGATGGGTTTTCCCAGACCACAAAAGAGCTGCTTCAGGGAAAAGCACGGACACGGTAAGCAGGAAACCAGAGAGAGAGAGAAAATTTTAGGCAAGCACGGACGTGGCAAGGAGAAAACCAGAGAGAGAGAGAGAAAAATTTTTAGGCAAGCACAAACGCGGCAAGGAATAAACCAGAGAGAGAGAAAATGTTACAGTGGCAGTGGAGTACCAGAGAGATTAAGAGAGAAAATTTTAGGCAAAAGCATGGACGCGGCAAAGAACGACAATATTTGTGAAATTTTTTATCCTTTTCTGACGCTTTAAAGCACCGAAATATGCTACTCTCATATTTCGATGCTTTGAAGCATCAGAATATGAAATTGGTTTTGAGCATATTTCGACACTTCGCAGCAAGGAGGAAACCAGAGAGAGAGAGAAAAAAAAATTTAGGCAAGCACGGACGCGGCAAGGAGCAAACCAGAGAGAGAGAGAAAATGTTGCAGCGACAGTGGAGTACCAGAGAGATCGAGAGAGAAAAGTTTAGGCAAAAGCACAACTCAACAAAGAACGACAATATTTGTGAAATTTTTTATCCTTTTTCGGCGCTTTAAAGCTCCAAAATATGCTACTTAAGTAGCATATTTTGGGGCTTCAAAGTGCTAGAATATGTTCTTTTCATATTTCAGCCATTCAAAGTGTTGGAATATGAAATGGGCTTCGAACATATTGCGGTGCTTAAAAGTGTCAGAATATGCTCGAAACCTATTTCATATTTCGGCGCTTTGAAGTGCCAAAATATTCAAAGGGTATATTTCGGCATATACCGGTGCTTAAAAGCCCTGGAATATGTATTCAGATTTGCATATAACGACGCTTTTAAGCCCTGTTATATGTTCTTTGACTATTGCGGTGCTTTAAGAAAGTGCCGGCGGTTAATATATTGCGGCTCTTTTCTAAAGCGCCGGAAATAAAGCGTCGACAAATGTTACTTATCTTATAGTGCTTGTAGTTAGGGATTTCAAAAACCAGTAAGAAATTTGAAAATTCAGTAAAATCGTTTCGGTTGGAGCAATTTTTTTTTAAGGTGGATGATTGGTCATAGAAGTAAAATTCTACTTTCGGACCGAATGTTGGGTGGTAACGAAAGCAGTCTCTCATCCGACCTGGCCAGACTTCCACCCACCCCTATAAAATATCTATTTCACACTTGGTCTGCATCATATTTACAAAAACATGTCCTTATGTCAACCTTTCCTACATTTTAAAGTCAGAAATACAAAAACAAAGAGCTTTTCCCACATTTTTAGCTGTTGTTGATTTTATTGAGAATGATTTGTGGATTGAAATAAAAAATTTTATTTAAAATATTTGATTAAATATCATTTAATTTTTTTTAAGAAAGATTCGGGTGGTAGTGGGTGGAAAATGGATGGTCCTCTCACCTGTATTGCTGGGATTGGATCAAAATTTTCATCCGATCATCGGATGATTGTAGAAGTGGATGGTGATTTCAACTGTTATGGGTAGGAAGAATGGAGGTATATCCATATCTAATTTAACCCATTGGGATCCCTAATACTGGTCATTTAATTTCTTTATTTACTTTTTTATCAATCATCATCACTATTCACTTCATCACCATCAAACAAAGTAACACCTACACCTATATACATATGCAACTTAAAATCTATATACATATGCCAACTTAAAATATATATGAATAATTGATACAATAAGAGAATTGTTATTGATACAACTAGAGCTAGGTTGAGAGATTTGAGAGTATTGGATATATTGGGTTGTGAGGTTGTTAGGGTAATAATTTTGTTTTTCTTAAAATTGTTGTTAAGGATTAATAAAGTTGTGAGTTTGTTGGTGGCGTAGGTAAAGAGATTGCTGAATCACATTAAATTATTGTATGCATGATACTTGTTTATTTATTGACTAAAATTTATGTAAGAAGATTTTAGAGGTAAAATCCCAACAAGTGGTATCAGAGCTTGATCATTTATTTGAAGAAGTTGCCTATTGCTATTTGTTGCATCTGTGCCACAATGTCAATAGGTGTACCTAAATTTGAGATTTCTTTATTTAATGGATTTTTTTTTAATCTGAAGTAGAGCACATTTCAAGATCTTTTAGTGCAACAAGATCTTGATCAGGCTTTGAAGCTAGAAGGGGTGACTGGTGAAAGTGGCAGTCAATTCAGAGGAAGGTTGTGAACCCAATTAGGTTGGCTTTTATTCTCGAGATCAAGTATATTTTGTTGAAAAAAACTACACCTAAGGGTTTGTGGGATAAGTTCAAGAGCATCTATGTGTCAAAATCTTTGACTAATAGATTATATCTTAAGAAGGACCTCTACTCTTTGAAAAATGGAAGAATCAACAAGTTTTCATGATCATTTGAATGAATTAAACAAGGTAATGTCTTAATTGTTGAATGCATAAAAACCATTAAAGGATGAGGAGAAGGCATTGTTGTTGTTACCATTTTTGCCAAAATCTTACAAACCATTGGTGCAAACAATATTGGTGGGCAAGTCGACATTGAGCTTGTATAATGTGACCATGTTCGTGCGTGAGAATGAAAGGTTGATGGGAAGTGAGAACTTGTCTAGCAGTAGTCAAACATTTACTGTGGAGAGTTATAATCGGGGGAGGAGTAAATGGAGAGCGAACAATGGCTAAAGGTAGAGATCTAAATCTAGGCCTAGATATGACAGTGACAATGAGTGCTTCTATTATGGAGAGATAGAACACATACAATATTATTGTAAGGTAATGAAGGATGATTTAAAAGAGTTAAGAAGACATACAATATTATTGTAAGGTAATGAAGGATGATTTAAAAGAGTTAAGAAGGATGAGTAGGAAGAAGAGTGATGATGGAAAGAATAGTGAAAGTGATAATATCACCAAAGGAATTGATGAAGAGGTGCTAGCTATTGAAGAAAAAGTTGATGAGAGTAGTATGATGCTACTTAATTCAATGTCCTCCATTCAAATATTCAATAATAAGAAGTACTTTGATTGTATGAAGGAACATACCTATGTCACAGTTGCTACCGCATGTGGGAAACACATAGTAATTAATGGTGAATGAAGATTAAGGTTGAAGCTCCATGACAAAAGCATGAAGACACTTAAGAAGGTTAAGTTTTCTTCCTCTTTCACTATAAATATCATCTCTTTGGAGGAGCTTGATAAGATGGGATACATATGGATTGCGGGCAATGGAGAGATGCAAGGTCATAATGGATCAAATGTAGTGTTGAAGGCTAGCTATTATGAACAAGAAGGGCTTATATGTGTTGGACAAGAAGGTTTTGCTTGGAAATTAGGTGGAGGAGATGTGGAAGGACCGAAAAGAAGGATCACACCTACCAAGAAGAAAGTTAGATTTATTGATGAGGTGTGGAGAATTTGAGCCAAGGTAGAGATTCGTTAGGATTTTGACACGAATCCTCACAAGGATGAATTCTAATTGGTTTGGGAAAAGTAGTTTTGTATTTTATAGTTGGTTGTTGTAGTAGGAGTAATTCTAGTTTTCTATTAGATAGTTCCTTGCACAAGTAGTAGTAGTAGTATATCTTTGCGCTTGGGGTAATGATGCTGCTAGTGAGGTACTAACTGAGGTAGGTCTATTGCTGGTTGAAAACTATTTCTAAACCCTCTCTTAGACTTGGGTTCAACCCCGACCTTTGAGAATTTTTGGAATGGCTCCCTTTGGGGTAAAGCCCTACAAAAAAAAGTAGTAGTGGTATGTTCACTACAAGATAAATGGCATCTGGCGGCGTTTTATTTCTAGCACTTCATAGACACGTCGCCATATGTTCTCTGCCAGTGCTTTATTTCCAGCGCTGCAATGTTCAAAGAAAGATGACATCATTTATCAGTGCTTCTAAGCGTCATAATATGAAAAACTCATTTCATATTAAGGCACTTCTAACAGTCAAAATAAGACATTGATTTTTTTTTTCCATTGAGGCACCTAAAAGCGCAGAAATAAGACATAAATCATATTGACACTTAAAAACACCACTATGTGTCATATAGCAGCACTTATAAGCGCCATTAAGTGGCAGCGATGCTTTTAAACACCACTATGTGGCTGTGTCATATATTGGCGCTTTGAAGCACTAAAATAAGACTTAAAATATCTAAGTGTCTTGTGCGTTTTTGTAAATTTTCAAAGGGCTTGTATGTACACAAGCAGACTCTGGAACCTTCCTTCTCGAGCGTGTCTTCTTCCTCATCAACAAGGTTTGCTTCTTCATCTCTAATCTCTCTCTTGATCTGTAATAGTCTTCTAGGATTTTCAGTGTCTTTGGTAGTTTGTATGCTTATACTCTTATTTGGTTTCATAGATTTGTTCATGCGCAGACTCTAGAACCTTCCTGATTGAGCGTGTCTTCTTCCTTGTCAACTAGATTTACTTCTTCGTCTCTAATCTCTCTCTCATCAAAAATTTTGCTCCTTTGGCTTCACATGTATTATTCGCAGTTTTACCATTTCTTTTGACGACTGATGATAATCTAGGGCTTTTATTTATTACTCGAATTTTCAAAAAGAATATTGCAGGTCCACCTTTTTTTATATAAATTTTCATAACATTTTGGTTGTTCTTTGCTCTTTTTGAAATATATACTTGCATGTTGCAATAGTTCCAGCGCAAAATTATTTTTTTAAATCTAAACTGGGTTTCTCTAGGTTTCTTTAACTGACAAAAATTATCTGATTAAGGAACCACATTTTGATTTAAACTGGTTGGTAACTTGTTTTATATGATTAGAAAAAAAGATGAGACAAGAAAAAAAAATTGACCACATAACAAATACAAACAAACAATATATTGTGTTGGTAAAGGTCACCTTTCCACTTATTTTGACTAATATAGGAAAAAATATGACACTGTGATCAGTGATTTATGGCCTATAAATTACCGTCATGGTTTAAATATCTATAAGTCAAAGCATTTCATTCTTCTAAATCCTTGAGAAAAAGAAGATGTCTAGCTTTAGATTTTGTGTGTGCTTAATGCTGATAATATCCTCATTTTCGCGGTCTGAAACTCTGATCTCTTAGTCCATACATGGAGAGGAGGAAACTAATTGCTTCAATTCAAGCCAAGGGTGCTAGCCAAGTGTTTAACATTGGGTATAGAAATGATCAAAACACAAGCAAAAGCCTTTATAATTCCAAACGATCGAGTCCTAGAGGTCTTGATCCACAACATCACTAGCAAAGAACTTCTGTGAGAGGTAGAAATAATTGTCAGATTGCTGGCATGGAAAAGTATCACCTAGTCATTGATACAAAAAATATCCATGTTACGAGCTCAGATACCATGATAAGCTCATGGTCAATCAACCCAAACTACTATAAATTCATATGGCAATTGACCTGAATTAGTTCTTACATCATTTCTAATAACACGGGTCCATCACTTGAAAATGTTGGCAATATTATTTTCTTGGTTTATACAGTCTGATATGGACCATTACAAGTAGTTTAAATAATCGTGTTGGGGACATACTTGTTCAGATATCATGTAATATTCCTAGTTTTTAGTTATTTAAGCTTATCGAATTGGGGATTATTAGCCATAATTGTTCTTCTTAGGAATAGTGGGAGGGAAAAGAGCAATTTGTAAAGAAGCATAGTTGCATTAGATTTCCATTTTTGGAGATTCAAAATAAATTGTTTTAATATACTGAGTTGTTACTGCCAGTAGGTGTGCATCAATCTCCTTATTTTAATGAAAATATGTGGCCTGGGTTTTCTAATTGGCAAGCTGTTATGGCTATGTGCTTGAATGGGGATTTTATGTAGCTTTTGTTTTTATTGAGATGTTATTTGCTACAGTGTACTGGTTCCTTAGATTCTTTAATGGCTCTGTAAGGTTATTACTCTAGTAAAGATGTTTAAACTTTATTATACATCCTTAATTATAAATGTGATGACTTGTGAGCTCACTAAGTAAAGGCCTGCAACTGATTATACTTGCAAAATAGAATAGAACATATAAAAATATCACTTTCATAATAAGGTTTAACTGTAAAAAAAGATATTTGATTAGTTGATAACAACCCTTAAAACCAATGGTAAAACTAGTAAAACTAGTGATAACAACCCTTAAAGAAAGTATACTTGCATGTTGCTATAGTTGCCAAAGAAAAATTAGGAAAAATAGAATTAAGGGCAATCTGTGCATTGCAAAGTAAATACTTAAGACCAACTAATTACTTCTTTAGTCTTCGCTCTTAATTGTATACCTGAAATGTCTTCTCTTTTTTTTTTATTGCATATTTCTTCACTGTTAACATTTGTTTGTTTTTCTTTTTTATATCCATTTACTGATTATTGAGATGTGTCTTCTTGTCTAAGTTAACATCTTTATTCGTTTTGATAAATTGAATGTATGTTTGTGTTAGGTTGGGCTGGTAACTTGTGCATCAAAGGTCAAAATGCTGATTGTGCATATATTGGATATCATTGTTAAATGTTAACTAGTGGGCTGGATATGCTGATTAGGTGATACACAAAATTATTAGTAAAGGAGCTACTAAGATAGACTTATTTTTTTGCATGCCTTGATGTTGATTGCTATTTTATGGTGCCACATTTTCTAATGATTCAGTTGATTTCTTATGTTCTCAGTTTTTGGAAAATGCCATGCTTTCTACTCATAATCTCACATATATTTCGAATTCACTAGCTTTTTTTTTTTTTTTTTTCTCTTTCCTTCCTCTACAAGTATATATCTGACCAAGGAGCACCATGGTAACTTTTTTGTTGGGTGTATGAATTTATGGAATCTTTTCTACTTTTACTTGTTAAATTAGATGGATATAGTTCATATATCTTGTATTATCATAGTAGTAAACCTCTTTGAATGAGGAATGACTTTGCTTAATGGTAATTTTAAGTTGTGAGATGATGGGATCCATGAGAGAAGACTTGAATAAAGAATAGTACCTTAATTAATGGGGAAAAACAATATAGGAAGAGAGCAAGCCAATGAAGAGAAGAAAGTTAGTACAATCAAGCAAGAGGGTATAGGGGCCTTTAGGCTTCTTGGCCCTCTACTACTCCAGAAATGAGATCCTAAACTCATTATCGTGAGGTCTTAGTCTTCTTGGCCCTCTGATAATCTCGAAATGAGATCCTAAACTCATCATAGTGTGGGAAGTGTCTAGATTGTATTTCCTTGATTGTAGAGTTTCCTTGGTTATAGTTGTTGACTGTATAATCTTTGTCAACATCCTTACTGGCCCTCTTCTGCAAAGGTTACAGGTTTGGTGTGGAAATGACTAGTTGACTGAAACTTAAATCTAGAAAGCATGCTGAGCAAATAACATGTTATTTATTGTTTTTGAGTTTTTTTATGTAGTTACCATTTACAGTTCATTACTAGCCTTTTCTTGCAAGTGAATTTGATTAATAACATCATTAAAACCCAAGTGAGCAGATATTTCTAAAGTTACTTTTCTGTTTTATGTCTAGTGGTAAATATGCTTCATATAAAAATTGAAGTTGTGATAATTGGTTCTAGTATATTTTTTACTATAATTGAATTATGTAAAACGTTTCGCAAATGTCTGTGAGTCATATCGTTGAGCTCATCTACCCTCTCTCTCTCTCTCTATATATATATATATATATATATACATATATGCGCACACACATCTCCCTCTCTCACTGTGTAGGGCTACTTGATGTAGGATAGTAAATGAAGTAGAAATATATTTAAGGAGAAGTATAATAGGAGGAATTTAGAGAGACAAAGGAAGAAAGATAAGAGGAGAACAATAGAAGAATGTGGAAAGAACTTATAAGAAACAAAAAGAATAAGAAGAATTAATAGGGAGAATAGAAGAACAGAAAGGGAGAGGGGAAGAACTAGAGGAAAGAGCAGAGATATCAAACTCAATAGTTTATCCCATAGTCATGGTCTAATTAAAAACCCCAATAGAGGTGCTCTTGAATACACACAATTAATAACTAAATAAGGACTTGTGCAGGGGTTGTTTCATGTTGCACCTGTGAAGGGGCGGTTGGAGCTGCGCTCGTGCAAGAGCGGGGCATAACACCTATCCAACACTCTTATTGTGATTATATCAATTTGTTGTTCTCTGTTTCATTCCATCAACTTAGTAATCAATTCTAAGTTTGTGATTGTGCATTCTCTTGCCTAAAATTGTCTAAAGAATACTTTATTAATATTTTTTAGGGAAGTTTATTGGCATCATCTTAAAATGGATAAAAGTTGGATAGATAAACCGAGGTCGAGTAAAGCTTATATGGATTGTATTGAAAACTTCATTATATTTGAGTGTCAGAAAGCTTGTGGTAGTGGTAGTGTTGTTTGTCCATGTCGGAGATGTGGTAACTGTTCTTCATTCGAACCAGAAATTGTTTATGAGCATTTATTGTATAATGGGTTTAGTCCAGGTTACATTGAGTGGGTTTTTCACGGTGAGAAAATCTCTCATATACACCACTCTCCCTATAGTTTAGAACCCACTAGTGTTCTTGTTGGCTTCATAGGACGAGATAACATGTTGGATTTACTCCGAGGTGCCTTCGAGGTTACTTGTGCAAACCAAAACAATGAACCATTAAGTGAAGGAATCGAAGTGGGATCTTCAAATGAGCATAATGAAGAGCAAGAAGCCCATAAGGTGTTTGAGGTCAATAATTGTGGTGAGCCTTTACATGTCGAACATCTAGTTCATTCTGATATTGATGAGACGACTCAATATCAAAATTTGATGAAAGATTATGATCATGAACTTTATCCGAGTTATCACAATTTCACAAATTTATATTTTATGTTATACCTACTACACATCAAATGTTTGAATGGGTGGTCTGGTAAATCTCTTACTATGTTGCTATAACGACCCATCCCGGGTTGGCCACCCTCGAGACGGTGTTGTTACATTTTGAAAATCCCAGCATGACACATATATGCAACAAGGAAAATAACACCAATGAAAATTTTTTACATCAATCCTCAACCCTTAACAGGGGAGATACATCATTCTAATTTTGACTTAAACATTATATACAACGTAAAATGCATGAATATTTACAAATAAATTTGTATTTATTTTCTCATTAGTCTGAGGATGTGGACACGTACATAGCTTACAAATAATGATTTTGTCTAAACCTCAGCTCACCAAATTATTTGTCCTGCCTGCTACCTGAAATCATTGTACAATGAGGGATGAACTTCACAAGCTCAGTGAATTAAATTTAGTAGAAGTATTCAATTTTGTATAAATGGACTTTCAATATTTAATCATTTATATCTCATACAAATTGATAATAGCATATAGTCTAACATTTAGATAGTTTCTATCATATCATACTTCTATGTTTCTTTCTCACCATAACTATATCTCTGTGAGACTCATTTATCTATAAATAAATGCATAATATCAACAACACTTCAGTAATACAATCAACATGCAAAACATATGCAATACATGAATTATTATTAGGAAACGTCTTCCCACATGTTGACATGCTTTTATCTTAGACTGGTCCCTTCCCGGTTCTTTTATTTTATATACATGCATATGAACAATGATATAAAATATGCATATAAACAATAATATAAAAACAAAATGAATTCAAATATTAAATTTAGCTATCCTGTCTTTCTTCAAATTTCTACTTGATACATTTCACTAATTTCTTCTTCTCATATATCACATCAATTTATCAACCATAACTCGTCAAGAATTTTATTTATCACCATCATTATTAAATCGACTCATTATTCTAATAATATTTCTTTTCACATAATAATTTTTTACATGTCCAATATTCATATCATACCTATCAATCAAATTTTTGTCTATCACCAAAGCATAAGCTAATAATTTATTTTAATATTATCACTAGATATTTCATTTTTATTTAGATTACTTAAAGTAAATCTAACTCACCACGTCGCACTTAGAGCTACCCGTGGATCACCTCCTAGCTTTTCCTGCTCCTCTAGGAAATTTCTCCTGGTTGCTGATCGTCAACACCTGATATAATATTTATATTAACATTTTTAATGTTTTTCTTCAATTCTTCCATAATTCACACCCTTTGAAAATTCCCACTTTGAATTCCGAGAAATTTCATGTATGCTTAAAATTCAAAAATAAACATCACATTATTACCTTTTGTTTTTCTTAGAGCTCTCCGTAGTTCTCTATACAATTCTCCCGTAAATCTCTTCAAAATTTTTCTCTTTCGGTCCCCAAATGTTTAGAAAAATTGAGTAGTTTGAATTTAGGAAAAGAGAAAACCAAAGATTTGCTAAGAAAAATTAAAGTAAAGCAAAATTTTATATATATATATATAGTAAACAAATTTCAATTCAGCAGCCCCATTTTTTTTTGCTACCTCAACAGCTTCCCCCAAAATGTTTACACGCAAGGTGTTGCCACTTTTTGCCTTTTTTTAATTTAAAAAAAGACTTTTTTTTTCTTTTCCTTTATACTGTTCACGATTTTTTTTTTGTTTTCCATTTTGTTTGTAACTATGCCTCCACGCATCCATTTTTTTTTTAAGAATTGTTTTATTCAAATAATAATAAACCTTTCATGTATATATATATATATATTTAATTCCACGTTATATTTTTTAAATTACTTCTTTACCCTTACTTTATGAATACTAGTATTACAATTCTACCCACCTTACAAAAATTTTGTCCCAGAAATTTTCTTACCTAACTTAAGAAACAAGTGTGAATAATATTTCTTCACAATTGTCTCACGCTTTAACGTAATCTCTTTAACATCCTTATTCCGCCATAGAACTTAAACTAATGAAATTATTTTATTACACAAGACTTGCTTTTTTTGTCTAAAATTCTCACTGGTACTTGTATACAAGCCCAATTTTTTAGAATTTCTATAACTTAGCTCGAAATATTTTAATATTCATCATGTAAACACTTTCTTAAAAGTGAAACATGAAATACATTATATAAATGTTTTAATTCTGGAGGCAAATCCAGGTTACTTACAACTAGCCCAATTTTCTCAACAACCTCATAGGGTTCCACATACCTCGGATTCAGCTTTTCTTTCCTGTTTAAACCTCAATACACCTTTTCATTGAGATATTTTTCAATACACCCAATCACCTGCTTGAAACTCAATAGGTCTTCTTTTATTATCAACATAGCTATTCGGTCTACTCTGTGCTACTTTACGGTTCTCTCTAACCAAATTGATCCTCTTAGTTGTTAACTCAATAATTGATGGACCAAATATATTTCTCTCTCCCATTTCTTCCCAACATATAAGAGTTCTACACTTCTTACCATACAATGTCTCAGTCGACACCATCCCAATACTAGTTTGATACTGATTATTATAAACAATTTCAATCGATGGCATGTAAGCATCTCGACTTCCTGAGAAACTCATCACATTTACCCTTAACATATCTTCTAGTTCTCTAATAATCATTTCTGTATGAGCAGGAAAAAATATATTAAATTGTAACTGTGTACTCGTGGCTTTCTGAAAGCCTCTCCAAAACCAAGATGTAAATCTAGCATCTCTATTTGACACTATGCTTAATGGTGCTCCATATAACCTCACAATCTCAGTTACATCCCTCTTCAATCCTGACCACCAGAAATTCTGTCTCAATCCTTTATACATCTTATTGTTACTCAGGTGCATCGAATATACATCATCATATATCTCTCTCAATATCTTCTTTCTCAACTCTACATCATTGGGAACACAAATCCTATGTTCCAATACCAAAATACCTTCACTTCAAATTTTGAACTCATATTGCTTTCTAGTAAGCATTGAATGCTTAATCTTTTCTATTTCTTCATCTCTACCTTGCATCTCTAAAGCAGTTTACTATGGATGACTGTACAACCATATTCGTTAACCATGATCCTCTATCACTGATATTCAAGTTCATTCTTATCTCTCTAAATCTATCATTAATTACAGATCATGACTTTCAATAGCAAACAATCTTCTTGTAGATTTTCTACTCAATGTATCAGCTATCACCTTCACCTTTTTCTAGATAATAGGGAATTGTACAATCATAGTCACAAATCAACTCCATCCATCATCTTTGCCTCAAATTCAACTCTCTCTAGGTAGGTAAGTATGTCAAACTCTTATAACACATGAATATCTCACAAGTGGCTCCATACAAATGATGTCTTCAGTCTTTAAAGTAAACATTATGGCAGCCAATTCTAAGTCATAAGTAGGGTAATTTCTATCATGAATCTTCAATTGCCTAGAAGTATGGGCCACAAATTTCCTATATTACACGTATCCCAACCATTGATTCAACATATCACTATATACCACAAATCTTTTATCACCAGAAGGAAACACCAATACTGGAGCTGTAATCAATTTCTCCTTTAGTAATTGAAATTTTTTTTTCTCACACTTCCCTCACCATACAAATCTCACCTCTTTCTTGGTCAGTCTATTCAACAGTGTTACAATAATAC
Organism: Bretschneidera sinensis; assembly: GCA_023935145.1. Classification (NCBI taxonomy): domain Eukaryota; kingdom Viridiplantae; phylum Streptophyta; class Magnoliopsida; order Brassicales; family Akaniaceae; genus Bretschneidera; species Bretschneidera sinensis. The sequence continues at coordinate 68,166,671 of CM043698.1, read as the reverse complement.
AAAAATTCTGAAAGAATCTTTTATAATAGCTAGCTAACCCCAAGAAGATTCTAATCTCAGTCACATTAGTTGGTCTCTCCCAACTTAACATTGTCTCTACCTTTTGTGGATCAACTGTTATGCCATTTCCTGATATTACATGTCCCAAGAAGGTCATTTCTTTCAGTCAAAATTCACATTTAGGAAATTATAGCATATAATATCTCTCTCCTTAAAATCTCTAACACAATTTCTAAATGTTTTGCATGCTCTTCCGTAGTTTTAGAATACACAAAGATGTTATCGATGAGCACAAACACAAGATTATCAAGAAATGGTTTAGACATTTTATTCATCAAGTCCATGAATTTTTTTGGAACATTAGTCAATCCAAATGACATCACAAGAAACTTATGACCATAACATGTCCTAAAAGCAGTCATAGGCACGTCTCCCTCCTTTATCCTTAACTAGTGATAACTTAATCTCAAGTTTATCTTAGAAAACACTCTCACTCCTTGCAACTGCTCAAACGATTCATTTATCCTGGGTAAAATATATTTCTTCTTATTCAACTATTTGTAGTCTATACACACTCTTATCATTCCATCTTCCTTCTTCACTAACAAGACATGGGCTCCCCAAATACATTAGGTCCGATAAATTGTTTATCTAAAAATTTTTGAACTTCAATTCTCTTAACTCAATAGGTGTCATTCTGTAAGGTGCTATTAAATATATGTGATGAACCTAATATCACGTCAATAGATAAACTTAATCTCCCTATTGGGAGGCAACCTAGACAACTCATCAAGAAATACATTAGAAAAACCTGTCACTACTAAGATTTCTTCTAACTTTCTATTTTCCTTTTTAGAATCCATTGTGTATGCCAAATACTCCTCACATCCTTTCTTCAACCATCTATAAGTAGTCAAAGTAAAATAAGATAGTTCGAAAGTATTTTATGTTCTCTCTGAAAGTTACACTCCTCATGTCCATATCTTGAACACTACATTCTTTCTGGAACAATCAACCCAAACATACTACGTTGGCAACTGATTCTTTCCCAAAATCGATGGAAGTTCAATCATACTCAAAGGTAATAAATCAACTTTATATGAATACTGGATGCAAAAGAATGGGTTGAACCAGGATTAACCAACATTGATATATCCACATTTTCTATATACAAAGCACCTCAAATTAGAAAAATTATAGGATAAATATCTTATCAGATTACATCTATAACACGTTCTAGTATTTTTATCATGTTATCACATCCTCTAAGTAGTACACTCCCACATTTACCATAACTTCTAGTTCCCATAACCTATATCTCAAATCTAAGGGTCCCACCGATATTACTCTGAGCTACAGAAACAACAGATTCTGCTTGCCTCTGACTCTGCACTAAAGTTCTCTGTGACAAGGAACGTCTCATCTGGGGTGTTCACTCACTCTATACACTCATACTACCACTACCTCTATAGCCTTCATGTCTAAGCCCATTTAACCCCTCTTTCTCTTTCTCTTAAACTCTATCATATCTCTCTCAATCTGAAATGATATATCCACCAACTTGACATAATTCATATGCCTCATGTAAGATAGTTTTGATCAAATCTTTAAACATAGTTCATCGATGAACCTCTTACACTTCTTTTCCTCTAGGGCTACTATTTTAGGTACAACCATTGACAAAACCACAAATTTGCTATCATACTAAGCCACAGTCAACCCATTTACCTCAAATAAATAAAATCTTTATCTTGTTGGGCTCTAAAAGTCTAAGGAAAGTATTTATCAAGGAAAACCTCCTTAAACCTATTCCAGGTTAAGGGTCTATCAATATCTGTACTTACCCTGGGAAGAATATCCTCCCACCATTCCAAAACTTCTCCTTCTAACTCAAATGAAGCAAAGCCAACCATCAACCTGTCAGTTGCTGGTAAAATATCAAATAATCTCTCTAAATGTTTCATCCATAACTCAGACTTAAAAGAATTCATAGATCCTCTAAACAACAAGGTATTCGACTTAATATATCTAGCAAAACAATCTCCCTGCATCTCGTGCATAAACTCATTTTTCTCATTTTTTAAACGTCTATCATTACTGGATTAACAACCTCAGACACTGCTCTAGCTTGTTCATCAAGTCTATGCTATAAGCTATCAACTCTAACATCTGTTACATTCGATTTCTCAAGAGCATGTATAAAAGCTTATCTTAGCTCATCTCTTCCAACTTCATATTCTCTCACACCTTTATCAATATAAATTATATTGTCAACACGTTCCTTTCTAGGAACCACAGATTCAAACTCAACCTCGACTTGTCAAAATATTAGGGGCCTACCAGGCCCTCTCAAATAAAAAACTTTAACTCTAGCTCTAGCATGTCCACGTGTCATCCTCAGCCTATTAAAATATAATTTATTTTAATCTTTCACTTTCTTACTTTTTATGCAGTCTACAGAATCATAAAACCTAATGCTCTGATACCAAAATTGTAACGATCCATCCCGGGTTAGCCACCCCCAAGACAGTGTTATTACATTTTGAAAATCCCAGCACAACACATATATGTAACAAGAAAAATAACACCAATAGAAATTTTTACATCAATCCTCAACCCTCAACAGAGGAGATGCATCATTCTGATCTTGACTTAAACGTTATATACAATGTAAAATGCATGAATATTTACAAATAAATTTTTATTTTGTTTTCTCATTAGTCTGAGAATGTGGACACGTACGTAGCTTATAGATAATTATTTCGTCTGAACCTCAATTCACCAAATTATTTATCTTGCTTGCTACCTGAAATCATTGTACAATAAGGGATTTGCTTCACAAGCTCAGTGAATTAAATTTACTAAAAGTATTCAATTTGTATAAATGGTCTTTTAATATTTAATCATTTATATCTTATACAACTTGATAATAGTATATAGTCTAACATTTATATAGTTCCTATAATATCATACTTCTATGTTTCTTTCTTATCATAATTGTCTCTCTGTGAGACTTATTTATCTATAAATAAATCCATAATATCAACAACACTTCAGTAATACAATCAACATGTAAAATAGATGCAATGCATGAATTATTATTAGGGAACATCTTCCCACAAGTCAACATGTTTTTATCATAGACTGGCTGTTGGAAATCACCTTGGAGATGCCCAGGTGGTGATCTTCCAAACACCCAAGTCTAGAATGACTTGTAAAGATGAATCAGAAACAGAAACAAAAATCAAAGAAAAGAAAGGACACAACAATTGTTATCGAGGTTCAGCAATAGTCTACGTCCCCATGAGTTCCTCTGAACTCTTTGCACTAAATCAATGGTTCTTTACAAATATAGCAACCCTCTCTAAGAAACTCAAGTTCTTGAAGAATGTTGTGCATTTATCCACTTAAATAAATAAGTAAATAATCGCACTTGTTTTACTTGCATGTGCACAAGGTCAACAGTGTAGTATAGTGTGCGAATGCAAGATCATCTCCACAGGGATTGGTAAAGTTCAATTTAGAATTATATTCGCAATATAAAAAGATAGAAATAATAAAAGTGTTGAGAAATAATAAAGATAAAATACTAAGGATAAAGGCGTAGGGACTTGATATCCACCACTAATTATGCTACCACAATATAACAGTATGCCAATGCTTTATTCATGCCATGTATACCTACTGGTTGCCAACCTAAGGGCATGGTATCTACTCCTTAAGCTATTGATTTCCCTAAGCAACGAGTTAGGCATGGTATCTACTCTAACTCTTTTCTTCCTTAAGGGATTCAGCATGGTATCTGCTTGAGTTGTTCCTTAAGAAAACATAAGTACTATGGACATCGACAACCACATGAGACCTAGGACATGGTATCTACTCCCAGTTTCCCATGTTGATTAACCCGAGTATCCGGATAAGATATCCCTTATTACTAATGTTAGACCCAGGACTCGGTCATCCAAATTGATCTAACTAACAAGTCCATACCACATGCACATATTGATCAGACATATACATATGAGGAATTTAAATAAAAGCAGGTATTAATCAAGTTTAAGCAACACAACATAAATATCACAAGGCGCCAATACTAAATTTATTGAGTAAACATAATTAGGGCTTCAACCAAGCCCTACTAAGAATTTAATTACACATAATAAAATAAAAAAGAAAGAAGAAACCCGAGAGAAGAGTCGTCAATTCCGCTCCACGGTCTCCTTCTCCAAGCTAAAGCAAAAGATAAAATAAGGGATCTAAGAAGTGATCCCCCCAAGAGGTGATGCCTTTTGTGTGTGATTTACAAGTGTATTTATAGGTCTTTGAGAAGTCCTAATCGGCTCATGAGTTCCTAAACTTTCCTAAAACGCAAAACTCCTTTATTTCCAAAATAGGGTTATTTCCAAAACAGGGTTCTGCAGTTTACTGTTCACGCCCGTACATGTGCGCTCGATCGCAATGCTGCGCTCGATCACACAGAGGAGTGCGCTCGATCGCAATTTAGCCAGCAGCGGCTCTAGGATTTCCAGATTTATTCCTTTAAGTGCCAAAAATGCTTCTTTTTCTCCAAGACCCTATAAAAACGTGTAAAACACAAAAGTGAAGTAAAATAGACTAAAACATATAGATAAAGAACTTAACAAATGTAAATTAAGGGGCTTAAATAATATTTAAGCCCCTATCATACCCCCAAACTTACATATTGCTAGTCCCTTAGCAATACAAAACCAAAAACTAAATGAAAAACAAAGACACAAAGATAAATCCAATGCTCATGGTGTCCAACAAAAGTTTAGGTTTCACACAAAACTATGATGCGCATTCATGAGCAAGCTTAACAAGTATAAACACATCTTTGCAATGAATACGAGTTTTGAATGCAAATCACTTTCATGAGGCAGGTTAAGACATCACAAGTTTAACTGAGTGTGTGGTGGACTAGCACATAAAAGATTGGGTTTCCAAATAATTCTAATGTGTAGTGTTTCAATGACTCAAGATTCACCAAATTTTCTATTAGAATCAACAAAGATGGCATAGATTTTCTTTTTTTCTTTTATTTGTGAGATTTTTGCCAAGTTAGTTCCCGTAAGCTTTCTATTTGACTCGTGTAACGAGCTTTTAGCCAATGACTCCCAAGCCAGATGGTTTTAGGGTATTAGGTGTAGAAACACCCCTAAGGGCTTACTAACTCGAGTCAAAAAGGCTACGAAACTAACTGGTCTTAATGCTACCGATTAGAATATTCCACCTTTTGACGTGACACTCACTGCTTACTGAGGCAAGAGGCCCAGTTACTCAATGGAAAGTTCTTTTTAATGATCTTTAGGAGCATTTTTTTTCTTTTCTTTTTGAGCAATAACGAACTTTTTTTATTTTCTTACGCCACCACGTTAATCTAATAGGTCATCTGGTTCACAGTCAAGCAAAAGAAACATACAAATCAAAATTACATGTCATACCCCACACAACTATGTGCTAATGTGCTCATGTTTAGTTTAAGTCGAACTTGTGAATCCTTAAATGCCTAAAAGAAAGTGATTATGGTTCAAAACTTAATTATTGGCCCATATGTTCAAGGTGTTAAGCTCACTTATAAAGTCAAATCATATTGTTTGTTTAGAATACCCAAAAATTTTGGAACGGAATGAACATGTATTTATCTATGAAAAAGAAAAAAAAAAAAAAACTGGGACAAGGTGTGTGTGAATGTGTCTCCCATACCCCCAAACTTAAATTATACATTGTCCCCAATGTGTGAATAACAAGGAAAGAGCTGACCTGGGAGATGGAGAACTAGCTAGGTTGGCATGGCTCATAGCGTACCCCCAAACTTGAACGGATGCACACATTGTCCCTAAAAAATAAAAACTGACGTAATACGGGAAAACAAAGTAATAAAAATAAATAAATAACAATAAATACGTAAAATAGTAAAAATAAAAGGATAAGCTGTGGGGTGCCTCCCATGAGCGCTAAGTTTAACGTCTTCAGCCGGACCAAGCCTTATTTTTCCCCAAAACTACGAGTGGTAGCAGCTAGCATAGAAAATGTCTTATTCTCTCCCATATAAGCATACGGTAAGTGCTCTGACAACTGCTTGAATTCCAAGTTAGGTGCCTGTACAATAGAAGGGAAAATAATATTAGTAGGCACATGATGGTCAAATGGATCGGTGTACTTACTTGGATGCTTTGGAAAGGCCTCAAGGAGGTGCATAGTGTCAATGATGTCATCAGTAACATCCTTGCATTTGGGCTCAATATCCGATCTTGGGACACTATAGATAAGAGCAGTTTCTATTGGATCAACGTGATGGACCTGAAAAGTTTCCTCAACAACACTTTGCGTCATGCATACATTAAAACATTTTGTATTATCTGGGGGTAATTTTAATGCATTATATCTTTTGATTTTAACCTTCTCACTATTTACCTTCTCCATCTCACTTACCTTGGATATGGATGCTTGTGTAGGCTCATCAGTTTTAATGATCTTACCATTTGTTAGAGTTGTCATAGCATTTAGTTGCTGATGTCCTCTTGGAGTAGGTAGTGGTTGGACTGGAAGTTCACCCAACTTTCTTTCACTTAGCTCCTTAGCCAATTGCCCCATTTGTTCCTCGAGTTTTTGAATGGCTTGCTCATATTTTGTAGTGGTTTGTCGTTGCTCAATCATGAACTGTTCTTGTGAAGTCATCAGTTGCCTCATAAGATTCTCTAGGTCACTATTTTCTGATTCTGGCACTGGTTAGGCTGCTGGTTGGAAGTGTCGTTGCTGTCCTTGAAGATTCAAAGCATTTTGAGTGTTGCTCCATGAGAGATTGGGGTGGTTCTGCCATCCAGGATTATAGGTGTTTGCATATGCACTATTCGGTCCCTCATAATTAGCTTGCTCTTGATCTGTAGTTGAATACAGAGGACAAGTATAAGAATTATGATCAAAATGAGAGCATATAGCACATACCTGGTGTTGTGTAGCCTGTGGACTACATAAGTTGTTCTGATCAGCCATGGCTTTTATGAACATGTCTAGCTTTCTTTCCATAGCAGCCATGTGATTCGAAGATCCATCATTGAAGCTCGCCTCATGCATACTCTTGATTTTAATTCTGTGTCTACCTTTTGAGGATAATTGTCGGGTGTGCTCACTTAATGTCTCAAACAGCTCCATAGCTTCTTCACTAGTCTTCTCCATCAGCACACCTCCATAACCGGAATCCACTATACCTTGATTTATACCACTCAAACCTTCATAGAAAGCTAGTACCAGCTCATCTTGAGGTAAGTTGTGATATGGACATTTGAGTAGCAGCTCATTAAAGTGTCCCCAAGCCTCGAAGAAAAGGTCTCCATCCCTCTATTGGAAGGATTGAATCTCCTTCCTCATCTGCCTTGTCTTTTTGGGCTGAAAAAATTTCATTAGAAATCTATTGGATAGCTCTTCCTAAGTATGGATGGAATCTGTAGGCAATAAATGATACCACATTTTAGCATTATCTTTTAATGAAAAAGGGAAAAGAATTAACCTGATTCCCTCTTGATCTAGGCCCCGAATATGCTGGAACTTGCAGAGATCACAGAATTCTCGAAGGTGCAAGTGTGGATCCTCAGCAGGTGTACCCCTAAAATGAGTCAAGGCACTAAGTATCTCCGGAGATATGTAATAATTTTCTTCCACCTTAGGTTGATATGCAATGCATGAAGGATAGTTGAGGTTCTGTGGAATGAAGGATTGCTTCATAGGTCTCCGTTTTGGTGGCAGTTAGTTGTAAAGCTGTTCCATTGGTGCTTCACCCTCAAATTCTTCTTCTCTCTCTTCGAAGTTGTTTCTAGGCCTCTTTCGAATGATCTGCTCACTTTCTATATCAAGTGAAAGGATGGTTGGGTTCCTCACTCGAAGCCCTTGCATGAATCAATAGGAATACCTTAGTGCAGCAGCTTCAGTACTGCTGCTCGGGTAGTCTCTGGACTATTTGCGCTCGAGCGCTCTAAGCACTGCGCTCGATCGCACCAGTGCGCTCGATCGCACTTAGGTTTGCGCTCGATCGCAGTGCCAGAATTAGCACTGATGCACACCTAAAACAGAAAGAAAGAAAATAACAAAAACGAACAATTAAGTTAGATAATTGATGAAAATAAAATAAAACAAAACAGATTAAGAAAAATATTTAATGAAAAATAAGAAAGAGAAAAAAAAATTGAACAAAATAAGAAAAATAAACGGGAAATAATTCTAAACAGAAATTTAGCACAATCCCCGGCAACGGCCCCAAAAACTTGTTGTGCGTTTATCCACTTAAATAAATAAGTAAATAATCGCACTTGTTTTACTTGCAAGTGCACAAAGTCAAGTGTAGTATAGTGTGCGAATGCAAGATCATCTCCACAGGGATTGGTAAAGTTCAATTTAGAATTATATTCGCAATATAAAAAGATAGAAATAATAAAAGTGTTGAGAAATAATAAAGATAAAATACTAAGGATAAAGGCGTAGGGACTTGATATCCACCACTAATTATGCTACCACAATATAACAGTATGCCAATGCTTTATTCATGCCATGTATACCTACTGGTTGCCAACCTAAGGGCATGGTATCTACTCCTTAAGCTATTGATTTCCCTAAGCAACGAGTTAGGCATGGTATCTACTTTAACTCTTTTCTTCCTTAAGGGATTCAGCATGGTATCTGCTTGAGTTGTTCCTTAAGAAAACATAAGTACTATAGACATCGACAACCACATGAGACCTAGGGCATGGTATCTACTCCCAGTTTCCCATGTTGATTAACTCGAGTATCCGGATAAGATATCCCTTATTACTAATGTTAGACCCAGGACTCGGTCATCCAAATTGATCTAACTAACAAGTCCATACCACATGCACATATTGATCAGACATATACATATGAGGAATTTAAATAAAAGCAGGTATTAATCAAGTTTAAGCAACACAACATAAATATCGCAAGGTGCCAATACTAAATTTATTGAGTAAACATAATTAGGGCTTCAATCAAGCCCTACTAAGAATTTAATTACACATAATAAAATAAAAAGGAAAGAAGAAACCCAAGAGAAGAGTCATCAATTCCGCTCCACGGTCTCCTTCTCCAAGCTAAAGCAAAAGATAAAATAAGGGATCTAAGAAGTGATCCCCCCAAGAGGTGATGCCTTTTGTGTGTGATTTACAAGTGTATTTATAGGTCTTTGAGAAGTCCTAATCGGCTCATGAGTTCCTAAACTTTCCTAAAACGCAAAACTCCTTTATTTTCAAAATAGGGTTATTTCCAAAACAGGGTTCTGTAGTTTACTGTTCATGCCCGTACATGTGCGCTCGATCGCATATGTGGTGCGCTCGATCGCAATGCTGCGCTCGATCACACAGAGGAGTGCGCTCGATCGCAATTTAGCCAGCAGCTGCTCTAGGATTTCCAGATTAATTCCTTTAAGTGCCAAAAATGCTTCTTTTTTCTCCAAGACCCTATAAAAACGTGTAAAACACAAAAGTGAAGTAAAATAGACTAAAACATATAGATAAAGAACTTAACAAATGTAAATTAAGGGGCTTAAATATGAATATTTAAGCTCCTATCAAAGAACCAATGAAGAAGAAGTAAAACAAAGTGATAAGAACTAAGCCTAGAATTTTCCCAAGAAAATTCCCTTTACAAGCCCTTGAATCCCCTTTCTATTCTACTATCTTTTTCTAAACAACTAGCCTTTACAAAGAGTCTCTTTTTTTTGTGTCTTTGCACTCTTACAATTGATCTCACTTTCAATCACAAGTTATTACTCACACTTATGGAGATTGAAGCTAGGTGACCCTTTATATAATGCACCAACTTCTTGACCCATCTTGAGGACCAATATCCACCCTTATATCTTGAGGACCAATCAACCTTAGTATTCAATCAATTCTAAGTGATCCTGTGAGTTTTGAACATGTCTCACGCACCTAACAAAAGGCTGAACCAAATGGACCATGTGTGCCTTCAAGGTGCGGCCTAGAACAGAGTGTGCTGCAGCCTGGAGCAGGGCACACTTGCTGCCACTCTGTGCGTCACGGCCTAGGGGAGGCTACGCCTCGGCATGCCCCTCTTCTTGCACTTCTTCTTTTTGTGCACCATGGCCTGGACAAGGCTGGGCTGCGGCATGACCTTATGCTGGAGCATTTTCCTGCTGTGTGCTGAGGCTTTTAAGGACAAATGCTGAACCTTCACTTTGTTTAATCCTTGGACAAAACTCCAAAAATCTTTACCTTTATCTAAGCGATTAAACCTGAACCCATTGTGCAGAGAACTTCAGGATCCAAACTTATCTTGAGTCATCATTCAACCGACTCCAATCCTAAGTAGTCCAAGGCAATGATTAAACTTACTTAAAGGTAGAACCTTGGTGCCTAAATCTGCAAGATTTTCCTCTATGGCTACCTTGTCCACATGAATGCATCCTTCCGTAACATTTTCTTGAATGAAATGATACCGAACATCCATGTGCTTTGTCCTCTCATGGAACACTGGATTATTACACAAGTGCAACGCACTTTGACTATCCGAATACACCACTATCTGCTATTTCAGGACCTTCAACTCTTCCAACAACCCTTTGCACCACATAGCCTCCTTAATGGCTTCCGTTGCCGCTATGTACTCAGCCTCAGTTGTTGAGAGTGCTACCATCGGCTACAACTGAGCCTTCCAACTTATACAGCATCCGTTTAAGTTGAAGAAGTAGGAGGTAATCGATCTTCTTTTATCCCGGTCTGCTCCATAGTCTGAATCCGCATAACCCTCAAAACAGATGGACTTACTCCTTTTCTCATAAATCAGCCCTACTTTTGGGCTTCCTTTCAAGTACCTCAGCAACCACTTCATCCCAAGCCAATGCTCCTTTTCGGGATTACTCATAAACCTACTGAGGACACTTATTGCATGAGCAATATCAAGTCTAGTGCTTACCATGGTTAACGTAACTGAATCAACCGCACTAGAGTAAGGGACCTTTTCCATCTTCTTCTTCTCCGCCTCCGATCTCGGATATTGATCATTGGATAACTTGAAATGACCAGCAAGGGGAACCTTCACTGGTTTGCTATCTTCTATAGAGAACTTAGATATCATCTTCTCTATATAAGAAGTCTGAGAAATCTTCAATTTGTTTCTCTTATTTTCCCAGATTATATTCATCCCAAGGATCTTCTATGCATAGCCAAGATCCTTCATCTCAAACTCTGAACTGAGTTGAGACTTCAATTCTTCTATCCTCTCACTACTGTTCCCAACCAATAACATATCATCTACATAGATGAGGATGATCACCACTTCCTCCACCTTGTGACCCTTGTAATACAAGCACAAATCAGAGTAGCTCCTCGTGTAACCCAGGCTAGTTACAAAGGAATCGAACATCTTATTCCATTGCCAAGGTGATTGCTTCAGGCCATAGAGAGATTTCTTCAATTTGCACACAAACTCTCCCTGCCTTCCTTCCTTATAGCCTTCGAGTTGCCTCATGTAAATGGTCTCATCAAGCTCTCCATGCAAGAATGATGTCTTCACATCCATTTGCTCAATCTCCCAATCAAATTAGACCACCATAGCCAATACTATCCGTATCATCTTGTATTTCACAACCGGTGAGAATATTTCGGTGAAATCTATGCCTTCTCTTTGTGTGAACCCCTTCGCGACCAGCGTAGCTTTATAACGGACCTCATCCCCTAGAGTGTTTCCTTCTTTGATCTTGTAGATCCACCTACAATCTACAACTCTCTATTTTTCTAGTTTGGGCACCAATTCCCAAGAGTTATTCTTCCTCAAAGAATCCATTTCTTCCTCCATAGCTAGCTGCCACTTTGGCGACTCCTTACATTCCATGGCATCCATGTAAGTTTCTGGTTTAACCTCTCATTCTGTCTAAGGAGTTGCTACATTAGCATTCGCAAACCCATATCTCAAAGATGGTCTGACCACCCTCATTTCCTGGTCCCTTGTGAGCTGGTAGTTATTCTGACTTGCTGCATCAACCTCTTCTAGTTTAGCCTCCTCTTGAGTATCCTGAGCATAGCCTTCATTAATGGGCTCTATCTGGTCTAAACCCTCTTGCCTTCCTTGCTCTACCTGAACTAAATTTTCCTTGATGCGATGCTCCACAAATTATGGACTGGTTTGCTCACTAGCCCCTGCAAGGTTAGTTTTCTCCAAATAGGGAAATAACAATTCATTAAAAATAATATCCCTACTTATTAATGAGTTTCATTCATTTTGGTTCTAAGGACCACAATCTATACCCCTTAACCCATCACCATACCCTAAAAACACACATTTTCTAGACCTTGGGTTAAGTTTATCATCCTTTTGATGTGCAAACACAACACACCCAAAAGTCCTAAGGTTACTCAACTCAGGGGGTTTCCCACTCCACATCTCCATGGGAGTCTTGAGCTCTAAAGCTCTAGAGAGTGATCTATTTACCAAGTATGCAGCAGTAGACACAACTTTCCCCCAAAAATATTTTGGTAAACCGGACCCAGTTAACATGGACCTAACCTTTTTCATAAGGGTCCTATTTATCCTCTCAGCAACTCCATTTTGCTAAGGTGTTTTTACAATCGTTCTATGTCTTAGAATGCCATTTAACTCACAGAATTGATCAAAATCCTTATTACAAAATTCTTAGCCATTATCGGTTCATAAAGCCTTAACTACCCTAACTGTTTGAGTCTCTAGCAACTTTTTCCACACCACAAATTTATTCAAAGCATGTGATTTATTTTTAAACAAATAAACCCAAAATTTCTTGAATAATCGTCAATTAAAGATAGAAAGTAAAAGTTACCTCCCTGTGTTGGTGTTCTTGCTGGTCCCTAAAGGTCTGAATGAATGTAGTCAAGAATGCCCTTAGACTTATGCACTCCGGTGTTGAAGCTAACCCAGTGTTGCTTCCCAAGAACGCAACACTTGCAGAAATCTAATTTCTCTACTTTGTCACCACCAAGTAGACCATTCTTGTTAAGAACTTGTAGGCCTTTTTCGCTCATATGTCCCAAGCGAGTGTGCCAAAGAGCTGCCTTATCCATCTCAGCCATCAAGCTTGCTGCTTGATCCTTGATTTCTGTCTCTCCAATCATCTCATAGAGTCCATCTTTTATTGCTGCTGTGATCACTATCAAAGATCCCTTGGTCACCTTGATCTTTCCTCCCTCTGCTTTGTATGAATACCCCATGGAATCCAGCTGCCTCAATGAGATCAAATTCCTCTTCAAATCCGAAAGATACCTCACATTCCGTAGCCGCCTTGTGACTCCATCAAATATCCTCAACTAGATGTCTCCTATCCCCCTCACTTGGTAAGAAGTGTCATTCCCCAAGAAAACCCTTCCATTATTGATTTCCTTGAAATTCTGGAACCAATCCTTGTGAGGGCACATGTGATAAGTGCAAACGGTATCCAAGATCCATTTCTTGTTGCCTTGCCTTCTGCTCACATTTGAGCACACAAAAAGAACTTCATCTTGATGTTCTCCCTTGGCAACTGAAACCTCTCCATTCTTGGTATGTTTCCTCCTCTCTCATCCCACATCTTCTTCTTGCAATATTTCTTGAAGTGACCCTCCTTATTGCAGTAGAAGCATTACTTTCCTCCAAACTTTGATTTGGAATGCGATCCCCCATGGCTCTGCCCTATACCTTTTGATTTCTCCCGGTAGTTGCCATGAATGCTACTGCTATTTCAAGTTGCTGGCCTTCCTTTAACGAACAACCCTTCTCCACTTGATGCTTCCCTCATCTTGGCTTTGAAATCATGAGCCCTTATAGCATTAATCACGATTTCTTTGGTTAGTGTATCTCTTCCATATTCAATTGCATTAATTAAACTTTCAAAACAATCAGGAAGAGAATTTAACAAAATAACAGCCAATTGTTCATCCTGGAACTTTATACTACAACTAGCCAAATCTTGAACTAGTTTGTTAAACACATCAAGATTATCTTGCAACTCTTTATTAGGATCCATTTTAAAAGCAAAGATTCTTTTAAGAAGATAAATTTTATTAGGGAGAGTTTTGGTAAGAAACAACTCATCTAGTTTCTTCTATATGACAGCAAGATCTTTTGAGTCTCCGCACTCCCTTGTGACACTATCTGACATGTGCAAGAAAATGGTGTTGTATTCCATCTTCTTCATCTCAATCTGCTGGTCCTCCGTGATACTTGCTGGAAAAGCATCATCTTCTCCAATAGCCAAGTCCACCTTCTATTGTATAAGAACAACCTTGATCTTCCGCTTCCAAAGGCAAAGTCTCCCTTTCCATCAAACTTCTCAACAATGAAATTTGAAGCCATCTTGCAGAGAAAATCTCAGATTTATGCAGCACCCACAATTGCTTTCCAACTTCTTCTAAACCTCAAGAACACGATCGAAGATTGATCTCAATACTGTTCTTGAATCACCCTCAAGAACACGATCTGATCTTGATCTTTACTCCGTTCTTGAATCACCCAAGAAGTTGATCTTCGATTCTTGGAGTCTTGACTCCGTCACCTTTTGTTCCAGCTCCGATACCCACTGTCCAAAGCTCTGATACCACTGTTGGTGGTATCTCCTCTAGCTCTGATACCACTGTTGGAAATCACCTTGGAGATACCCAGGTGGTGATCTTCCAAACACCAAAGTTTAGAATGACTTGTAAAGATGAATCGGAAACAAAAACAGAAATCAAAGAAAGGAAAGGACACAACAATTGTTATCGAGGTTCGACAATAGCCTAAGTACCCATGAGTTCCTCTGAACTCTCTACACTAAATCAATGGTTCTTTACAAATACAGTAACCCTCTCCAAGAAACTCAAGTTCTTGAAGAACCAAAGAAGAAGAAGTAAAAGACAGTGATCAGAACTAACCCTGAAATTTTCCCAAGAAAATTCCCCTTACAAGCCCTTGAATCCCCTTTCTATTCTACTCTCTCTTTCTAAACAACCAGCCTTTACAATAAGTCTCTTTTGTTTTATGTGTTTGCACTCTTACAATTGATCTCACTTTCAATCACAAGTTATTCCTCACACTTATGAAGATTAAAGCTAGGTGACCCTTTATATAGTGCACCAACTTCTTGACCCATCTTGAGGATCAATATCTGCCCTTAGATCTTGTGGACCAATCAAATTTAGCCCTCAATCAATTCTAAGTGATCCTGTGCATTTTGAACATGTCTCACACACCTAACAAAAGGCTGAACCATATGGACCATGTATGCCGTCAAGGTGCGGCCTGGAACAAGGTATGTTGTGGCCTGGAGTAGGGCACACTTGCTGCCACTCTGTGCGTCGTGGCCTAGAGGAGGTTGCACCACGGCGTGCCTCTCTTCCTTGCACTCCTCCTTGTTGTGCGCCGCAGCCTAGACAAGGCTGGGCCGTGGCTTGACCTGATGTTGGACCATTTTCCTGCTGTGTGCCAAGGCTTTTAAGGACAAATGCTGAACATTCATTTGTTTAATCCTTGGACAAAACTCCAACACCGGCCCCTCCTGGTTATTTCATTTCCAAATATACCGGCTGTCACAGTATTTATTTTCAGCACATACTAGCTATCACAGTTTTCCTTTATTTCCAACATATACCGATTGTCACGGTTTTTCAATTAGACCGACCCCTCTCGATTTTTTTATTTTATACACATGTATATGAGCAATGATATGAAATATGCATAGGAACAATAATATAAAAACAAAATGAATTCAAATATTAAATTTAGCTATCCTGTCTTTCCTCAAATTTCTACTTAATAAATTTTACTAATTTCTTCTCCTCATATATCACATCAATTTATCAACCATAGCTCGTTAAGAATTTTATTTATCACCATCATTATTAAATCGACTCATTATTCTAAAAATATTTCTTTTCACATAATAATTTTCTACATGTCCAATATTCATATCATACCTATCAATCAAATTTTTATCTACTACCAAAGCATAAGCTAATAATTTATTTTAATATTATCACTAGATATTTCTTTTTTATTTAGATTACTTAAAGTAAATTTAACTCACAATGTAGCACTTAGAGCTACCTGTGATCACCTCCTTGCTTTTTCTGCTCCTCTAAGAAATTTCCTTCGGTTGCTGACCGTCAACACCTGATATAATATTTATATTACAATTCAAATTTTTTTTCTTCAATTCTTCCATAATTCACACCCTTTGAAAATTTCCACTTTGAATTCTGGGAAATTTCATGTATGCTTAAAAATTCAAAAATAAACATCACATTGTTACCTCTATTTTTCTTAGAGCTCCCCGTAGTTCTCTATAAAATTCTCCCGTAAACTCCTTCAAAATTTTGCCCTTTCAATCTTTCTTTCGGTCCCCAATATTTAGAGAAAATGAGTAGTTTGAATTGAGAAAAGGAAAAAACCAAAGATTTGCTAAGAAAAATTAAAGTAAAGCAAAATTATATATATATAGTAAAACAAATTTCAATTCGGTAGCCCCATATTTTTTTGCTACCTCAGTAGTTTCCCCCAAAATGTTTACATGTAAGGGCCTTGTTACCTTACATGCAGCAAGGCTTAAGCAACACCTATTGCCATTTTTTTTAATTATTTAAAAAAATCTTTTTTATTTTTTTTTTTCCTTTGTACCCTTCATGATTTTTTTGTTTTCCATTTTCTTTGTAACTACGCCTCCACACATCCATTTTTTAAAGAATTTTTTTATTCAAATAATAATAAACCTTTCACATATATATATATTTTTTAATTCCACGTCATATTTATTAAATTATTTTTTTACTCTTACTTTACAAATATGGGTATTACAGTTGCTTAAGTTTATCAGCATGGTATTTCCGATGTGTGCTCTAATGCCATCAAATATTATGAAGAAATGAAGATTGTCAAAGGATTGGGTCTTGGATATGAGAAGATTTATGTTTGTTCTAATGACTGCACATTGTATTGGGGTGAACATGTGAATGATGAATTTTTTCATGTGTATGGTGTGCCATAGTGGGTTAAAAACAATGCTGATGAGGAGGATCTGTTGAATGAGATGGATGCTCCGTCTAAAAAGAAAAAACAAGCTAAAATATTGCGTTATTTTCCTCTAATATCGAGATTGAAGAGGATATGTATGTCGTCTAAAATGGCATCCTTAATGAGACGACATGATAAAGAGTGGACAAAGGATGGAATTTTAAGACACAAGAAGGATGGACTAGCTTGGAATGAATTTGATACTTTGTATCCTGATTTTGTAACTGATTCTCGTAGTGTTAGGCTTGGCCTAGCTAGTGACAGGTTCAATCCCTTTCAAACAATGGGTTCTACTTATAGCACATAGTCCATTCTTTTGGTCCCATATAACTTTCCACCACGGCTTTACATGAAGCAAACCTCGTTCATCCTTTCAATGGTGATTCCTGGTGAAAAAGGCCTCGGTAATGATATTAATATCTTTTTGCAGCCTCTAATGGAAGAGTTGAAACAATTATAGGATGGTGTTGAGGCATTTGATCCATCTACCAATCAAAGCTTTAAGCTGCACACTTCTCTTCTTTAGACCATTAATGATTTTCCTGCATAAGCAAACTTATCTAGTTGGAGCACCAAGGGGCATGTTGCTTGTCCATGTTGTGGGGACTCTACACATTTTATGTGGTTAAAGTATGGAGGAAAGTTTTAGTATATAGGTCATCGTTGATGGTTAGAAGAAAACTATCAGTTTCGGTTTCAAAAGGATCAGTTTGATGGCACCATAGAGTTGGGATCTACTCCTGTTCCACCGTTTGGACACGATGTTTTAAGTCAACTAAAGCATGAAAACTATATCTATGGTAAAACCTCGAAGCCTTCTAAGAAAATGGCAAAAGATGATGTTTGTACCTCTACGAGGTAAGTACTAGTGGATGAAGTTGATAATCTTTTTGAAGGTGTAGAAAATTTCCTAGAAAATGTTGATAAGGAGGATATTCCAATGGATGAGGGAGTTGTACAAACTTTGTGGAAAAAAAAACAATTTTTTTTAGTTACCTTATTGGAAAAATAATCTTCTTTTTTATAATCTAGATGTGATGCATATAGAAAAGAATGTATGTGATAATTTGATTATAACAATATTGAATATAGACGGTAAGACTAAAGATAATAAAAGGCATGCCATGATCTTGAAATAATTGGTATTAGAAAAGACCTCCATTTAGTTGTTCTTCCTAATGGAAAAGATACTCACCTCCATCATGATACACTATATCTACAAAATAGAATAACAATTTCTTGATAGTTTTAGAAAATCTCAAATTTCCTGATGGGTATGCATCAAACATCTCAAGATGTGTCAACCTAAAGGAGTGTAAGCTGTCAAACTTAAAGAGTCATTACAATCACATATTGATGCAAGAAATCCTTCCTATTACCTTGAGAGCATCTTTTCCTAGACATGTTGTAGCAGTTGTTTTTAGTTATCATTATTTTTTAAAGCTTTATGCTCTTAAGTCCTTGATCCCCAAGAGCTTGACATATTGGAGTCGTGTGTTGCGTTAACACTTTGCCATTTGGAGAAAATATTCCCTTTGGTTTCTTTACCATTATGGTTCATCTAATCATTCACTTAGTTTCAGAGGCTAGACTTGGTGGTCCTGTACACTACAGGTGGATGTATCCTGTTGAGAGGTTAGATGTTCAAATCTCATTTGTAAATACTTAATTTGTATTTTAATGGCTACTAAATTTATCTTTTATTTTTTTTGGCTTTGCAAGGTACTTAATATGCTTAAATCTTATGTACGTAATAGAAGTCGACCCGAGTGGTCAATTACTGAAGGGTACAATGGAGAAGAATGTCTAACATATTGCTCACAATACTTCAAAGGTGTAGAGACAAAATTCAACCGCCCCAAAGGAACAATGACAATATAAATTATCCGGATGAGTACATGTTTTCCTTTAATGGACGGATTATGGGAAATATTGTAAGTGTTAAGCTTGATGACATTTCATTGGCTCAATCATATTGTTATGTGTTGCTCCATAATGATAAATTTTCTCACTTTCGTAAGTTAGTATCAATAAAGGACATTAGTCATGTGGTTAAATTTAGTAGTTATGTTTTGTTATCCCTGTGAAGGCTAACATTTTGATAATATCGATTTTTTTGCAACGAATTTTAGGCTGCTCAAAGATTAACCAACTGTTCTAATCGATCAATACAAAGTCTCGAACATAAGTGGTTGGTTGAGAAATTTCCCTAATGGTTTATGAGACATGTTAGGCATAATATCATTTGTCTTTGAATGGTATAAGTGTGTTCAATAAAACACTAATAGATGTTGTCTCATATTAATTGTTTGAATATGGTTAGGTGCCATGGATGGTGGATAACAATTATTCAAATGAAATAATAGCCTTTGCTCGAGATCTGAATAATATTGTTAGGAAATTTAATAGATTCAACATCAATGGCTTTAAATTGCACACAAAAGGATCATGAGAGATTTAGACGATCTCAAAATTCGGGAGTTATGGTTGAAGCGGAGGATCAAATGTACTATGGTGTACTCAAAGATATCATCGAGTTAGATTACTATGGGGCGTTTAAGATTGTGTTGTTTTGTTGTGATTGGGTGGATATTAATTCACCCACGGGTTTGAAGAAAGATGCAAGTGGGTGCATTCTCGTGAACTTCTCGAGGTTCATACACACTGGTCAATTATTGAAGGATGACTCATTTGTTATTTCATCTCAAGCGAACAAGTATTTTATGTGCAGGACCCAACAAAAAAGGAATGGTATCATGTTGTGATCACAAAGCCAAGGGACATATATGATATAGGGGAAAAAGGCAAGAAGAGGATGACTCTTATAATTAGTGCATGTCTTCTAATGTAATGGTAGATGATCAATTAGATTGTATCTCAAATTGGGCTAGGATGGAAATTGATGAAGATACCAATCTTTAATGTATTGATGTATCTTTTTTTTTTTTTTGGTTCAATTCAAGGATGAAATAATGTAGAACATTAGTTTAAAGAAAAGATCTAATCCACGATAATTTTCACGATAGTTGTTAAATGTTTTGTCCATAGCATTCTTGTTATGACACTCTTGTGGTACAAGTCCATCCTTGTGTAGGGGCTGCTGCACCTGTGCAAGATTCAAAACATTGATTAAAGAGTTAACCAAAAGTAAGGCCCGCCTCTTAGTCTTCGGACAATAATTAACATCTAACATGTAATACTACTGCTATAACTCACAAATTAGTTAAAAAAAGATTCAATAACGCATCAAAGTCATTGTCATCGACACCCCAACAACCAATGAAACATCAAACTCATTCACCATGTTTGGACTCCTGGATTAAAGCCAAAATTTCTTAAATTTTGCATTAAAATTGGCGCCCACTACTACAGAGCTACACTATCTCTAAAGAAATTTACAGAACTAACCTTTTACTCACTACCACTGTATTTACCGCATTTTCTTTATTTTTTTTCTTTTATAAAGTTGTTCTGGTACAATGAAAGGTGCCATGTGATGCTGTTAGTCTAGCATATGAACAAGTGCAATTTTTGTTCTTCAAACACGCTATTGCTAGTGTTTCAAAAAAAAAAAGAAGAAAAAAGACAGTTGCGGCCCGCCTTTCAACCTGAAGCATTGCTACCTGCCCCCCATTATTTTTGCCTTTCCACTGGGGTTAGGTTGGTAAAATCCAATGAGTCACTATATGTAAAGACCCATGCCCACCCTCGAGACAGTGTTGTCACATTTTGAAATCCTAGCACGACACATATATGCAACAATACAAAAATATATCAACTAAAAATTAAAACTTCATCCGATTCTTAACTCTTCTCAAAGAAGATACATCATCATCCTACTTTTAGAAAAAATATATATACATATAACAAAATGCATGAAAAGATTTTTTTTACAAATTTTTCTTTCTTCTTTCTTACAATGTCTGAGGACTTGACCTCGGGACTTACTTAAGGTAGTGACACCAAAAATCACTTCTCTTCATAAAATCTAGCATTTTGTGGGTCTCCATGCCTTTGAAAATAGATAGTAGCATGTATGTCTCTAAAAAACTCGGCTTTCTATGCGATTTCCTTTCACTCGATTTTTTCCTTTGATTTGAGTTTCTTCTATCCACAAATAGAAACCGTCTCTATCTCTCTTCTACATCTCTCTCTTTATATATATATATATATATATATATATATATATATATATATATATATATATATATATATATATATATATATATATATATATGCACTTACACTACTTGAACTCAAAACAGCCTTACCAAATTAGTTTCAATTATTGTATCCTAAATAATTTTGTGTTGTGGTTCAAAGGATGAAGAATTGTAGCACTACTAAGACATCGAAACTTAATCTAAAAACTGTTGAAATAAATCGAAGAATTCACATGAAAGGTTTATGCTTCAAGCTGCACCAGCCCCTACACATGGGGTGCTACACCAGCCCCTGCACAGAGGCAGGGCTTGCTGCACCTGCCCCTGTGTAAGGTCCACTGCACCTGTGCAGGGGCTGATGCGCATTATAAAGCTCCAAAAAAAGGCTTTGGTTAAGGCAACTCATCATATCTCACATCATCATGTATTTTTTTTTCAATATCATATGTTTTTTCTTTATAATTTCTTCAAAGAGATATATTAATCTTTTTCTCTCTTAATTTTTATCTTGGTTGTTGATAAAGTTGAATAAATATGGTGACTAATTTTGTCTTCTCTTTTTTGAAAGATATAAGCATGTTTAGATTTTTATATATACAGATTTCAACAATATGTTTAGGTCAAAACCTATTTCTCCCTCAATCAGAGCTACTATGTCAAAACAATCTCCAGTTGAGTCTTCATGACATCAAGAAGATGTTGAACATGAGCATGAGTATCAACTTGAAGATGATCCTGAATCTCAAAATGATTATGAGCCCAGACCAACAAGAATAGAATGTCAAAACAATGATAATGAAAAATACGAGATAATTGGTAATTTTTTTATTATATGACATTCTCTTTAGAACTAATTTGATATCACAGTGTTATCCTATTTATAAAATTTATGTTTTCAATGTATAGATTCTCAAGAGAGGGTGAGAAAACAAACGCATGTCATGCGAACGTCACAAGTGTGGTCTTTGGAACGTGGGGAGAAAATTGTGGTCCACTTCAACGCACTTAGTTAACTTGTGAAAAAGGGTGGACAAATATTAAGTAGCTGGTTGAGTAAAGTTGTAAATAGAGGGAACCTTTGTTCACTTGGTTACACGGATTGAAAGAAGTTGTCTTCCACCTACAAAAAATGACTTTGTTTTATTGATTTGGGTAATTAACAATGACCAATTTGGGGTTTTTCTTCCTTTTTTATGGTGTTGTACATGCATATACTCCTTAAGACCTAAAATACTTATTTGTACCACTTCTTTTCTTTGTTGTAGAGGAAGTTTCATTATCTTATAATTGAGACGATTGAAAAAATATTAGTGAGGATAATCGGTAAAAAAATGGAAGGATTACAAGTATGTGCTTAAAAGGGACCACGTAAGGAACAAAACAAAGCAACAAGTTTTGAGCAATAAAGTTCCAAAAGGAGGAGATCAAGACCAGTGGAAACAACTTGTGAACTATTGGTTTTCTGAACAGAGTGAGGTTGTTTATTCTTAATTATGTTCATTAGAAATCTTATTGTTTCTATTTTCTTTTAATGATTGATTAGTCAATTTGGTTTATGGTTGTTGTAGAAATATTCTACGATAGGGACAGCAGCACGTGAAAGACAACAATGTACTCACACATTCGGATCAAGGAGTTTTGCTAAAAAAAAGGATGAATATGTTAGTTGATTTACTTCATTCATCCAATTTTTCATTTGAGATGTAGTGTATTGAGTCATTGTTTGAACTCTTTTCATAAATGGCAGGAGATGATACATGGAACTAAGCCAGGGCGCGTAGAGTTTTTTTACTGAAACCCATAGACCACAAGGATGAAACTTTTATTGATGAAACATCTAGACAATTTGTGGTAAGTTCAAAAAAACTAGTTCTCAAATACTTGGCTAGAAATTATTACCCTCTAATATGATAATTACGGTTTATTTAATATGATGTTGCCATGCAAATTACATTGTCCATGACAACCAAACATTCAATATATCTATCCTTTTGAACCTGGCCACATGATAGAGATGGGTTGGATCTTTAAATCTTTTGCTAAATTAATTTAGACAGCTAATACTCAATTATTTTCTAATAAGTACAAATCAATGGTATTATATACTTCTGTTTGGCAAAAGTGATTAATTATATATACTTGGAGAAATCAAGTGGAGGCAAAAAAATAATTGGTCTAAGGTCTTGAACATTGTTATGTTAGAGGTGTTGTGAAGTGATATGCCTTCTTTAATCCAAAGAGCTATGTTCTTGGGACACCCCATTAAAACATCTATTTTATACATTTTGAAATTTTGAGTGATAATTATCACTTAAGTTTAATTACTGTGATGCTTGATAACTCATAATGTAGCAAATGGCGAGGTACTTGTCAAATTAAGATAACTGGGCTTTTGTAGCACTAGCATTTTGGTATAATTAGCTCAAAGTAAAATGAGGAACTTGTACGTTAATGTTAGGAAAACATCAAGTAAAGATTGTTAGTAGATTAGCCATAAAAAATATTAATATTATAAGATGCCATATCTTGTGAAAGAAGGGACTACTGGCCTAGCCTACCTCATCAAAAGCCTCGAATACATCAATTCTTGGTTGGTGTATGGTGCAAACTATTGCTCTTCCTCTGGAAATGACATTCTTTACTTCACACATGATAATTGCAGCTGCTCTAGCATCTAAACCTGATGTGGGTTCGTCCATAAATATTATTGATTGATTTGAAACAAGCTCAATTGCAATTGTTAGCCTTTTACGCTGCTCAGTGGATAGGCCATTCACTCCAGGTCTGCCAACTAATGAATCCTTTATATTGTCAAGTTCAATTGTTTCGATGACTTCTTATATATATATATATATATTATAGACTGCTGTCAGTATATTGTTATATTTGATTGAGATATATTTATATCATCAACATTTTATACAAATAAATTTGCTCTCATTCTTCCCATAATATATGACATTATCTACTAATATTAGTGGTTCAAACCATTTGAATTGATGTAAAAGAGGAACATCAAGTCCTTATTATGAATTTATTAACTTTAAATCTAAAGTGGATCACTAAAGAGGATTTATATAGCCATACCTATATTGTAGTTAGCATAAAGCTTTGTTTAACAATTCTAATTTTTATGTTTATCTTTTCGTTAGGATTCTAGAGGATGGCATCATTAACATTTGGCTTGATTTCATTTCCCTGCCCCCCTTACGTTTGGGGGGTCATGCACTTCATCTTCTAATGTTTATTACTTTTTAGAGAGAATATCATTCTGCTTTGTATTTTGACTCTATTCCTGATGAGGTATTAAAGCTATTCTAATGATCTATATGGCTGGTTATGGTTACTTTGTTTTGATTATATTTTTGTTCTTCTTTTGCAGGAGGTTTTATGGAAAAAGAGGAGAAATTCTGCCTGTTTTTCTGTAAAATCTTATTGCTTAACTTTTGTTCATTTTGTTTTATGTAACTTTCACTGTAAATAGCTACTCACTCTTTGGGGGAGTTTGTTTATTATCTTTGTTATTTCTTAATTGTAGGAGACTGTTGAGGCTTATGTGGCCGAACTTGTTGCTGCTTCAGGATCTTCTGATGCTAGTAACAATTTACAAATACAAAATGAAGTCTTCACGGAACTTATGGTGAAGAGACTTTTGGACGTTTACGAAGCCAAGGTTTTGGAGTTAATCCCACCGAAGTGTTTGGATTTTCAGCTCAGATTAGGAATAATGTGGGATACAATAGAGCTTATGTTGATGAGATACATAATTTGAAAGCACATATAGAAGAAATCAATAAAAAGCATGAGCATCAGATTCAGGAAATAATGACGAAGCACGATGATCAAATGACCAATATGCAATCCTAAATGGATGAGCTCAAGTCTTTACTGCATGGATTGATTAATGGAGGATCTCGTATTGATTTCAACTGTAATGACAGTTAAAAGATTTATTGAGATTTCATTTCAATTACTTGGTTGTGTATGAATTTACATGGTTAAATATGAATGTTTTTGTGCTATGAAATGACGTAGGTATTAATATTTGAATTTATATATACGTGAAGAACAGGGGTATTATATATATATATATATATATATATATATATATATATATATATATATATATATATATATATTAGATGTTGATATTAAACCCAAAATAACATAAGGCATGTGTATTATGGTGTTTTAAAGTGCCACAAAATTCTCGTATTGTGGTGCTTTAAAATGCCAATACATTTTTGTGCTTTAAAGTGCCACAACATATTGGCGCTTCAAAGCGCCATAAAATTATTTAAGTATTGTGGCGCTTTAAAGCGCCAACATTTGCATAATAAAACCGGTATAGTGTGGCGCTTTTTAGTGCCGGGAAGCACATTACGACGCTTCTGGTAAGCACCGGCTCTGGTATTACAACACCACATATACTGGCGTATTATGTGACACTTGTTGGTTAAAGCGCCGATATCACATATTGTGGCGCTTGTTTCCATTTTTGTGAATTTTGAATCATATTAATAGAGATGCCAATACGGTAGCAGATAGCTTAGCAAAGATAACATTGTTGAGAGGGGTGCTCACATCCAGATTGGGGGGTTCCTATTCAGGTTTTGTCACTAGCTAATTGAAAGTGAAGTTGTAAATGTTTCTTATCTTGATCCATCAATTATTATAATTTTCCTAAAAAAATAAAATTTAAGTAAGTATGCAATTTTAGATGAACACCCTAGGTGGCCACCATTTGTAACACTACTCACGAGGAAGTTAGACTATTAAATTATCATTTCTCTTAAACAGCTACTATTTGACACGGGAAAGAAAATTTTCATTGGCATATGGTCTAAGTGATAAAGTGGATGGTCAAAATGAGAAACTTTAAATCTTTACCGGGCTAGATAGTGAAAAGTTAAGGTAATTAGCAATAATACAGGGTATAGAATCTATAAATATATTGTCTTTGTAAGTTTGTATTTAGCCTAGCTCCAAATGGAATCTAAGCTCAAATTTAAAGCTTGAAGTTCCTAGGTAGCTAAAATGGAATAAACTACAGTTCATTCAAAACCCTTTTGCCTGCCCAACATGCAACTTGGCAACTACCCGTCCACCCTTTCCTTATTTGAGCTCATATTCTTAAAACTTACAGACACTTTGGCGTTTATGGGCAATAAAAGGTGAAAACTGACCTAAATGTAATCTTATATACTCTTTTTCTTTTTGATAAGTAAGATGTCATCTTATTCTCCAATGTAAGAATTATTGGCATCTATTTAAAGATATGGTCGTACTATTGGACAAATAGTCTTTCTTTTAACATTCTTTTTACTATAAGCTTTCTCTCTTGATTTAATATTTGTTGTAGGATTTTCTCATTCTAAATCCATAATTAAGTCTTTTTCTACTTCATTACAAAAAAAACAAAAAAAAAAATTACCAAACACTAGATTATCAATAATCAAGTTCTAGAAAACATTATATTCACAAGATGCACTCAGAAGGGAATTTGAATTGATATGCATAATGAATCAATTATAAGGCTTGAAAAACTCACAAGTATTGCGGAATTATGCAAGTATCATTCAATATGTCTCCATGCTTTACTCAAAGGCAACAAAATACTCAAATCAAGGCTAATGTGCATCAAAATTTCCAAGTATGACTACAGTATTAGAAAATTAACTTCATTTCTTGTTTTATCTTTAAAAGTATGCTCAAACTCTTTTAAAAACCATCTATCTTAAGAATTGGTTTCATCATTGAGTTGGAAAGGGTCCTAAAAAAAACAATGATATGACTCAAAAAGATGTAAATCCCTCCTCCACACTTAAATCCTACATTGTCCTAAATGTATATCAGAATAAGCATGTAAAATAGAATATAAACATGGGCAAGGCATTTACGAAAATCACACAAAACAAATAACATATAAAGATCAACCAAAGTAAATGGAAGATAGAAAGAGAATGCAAATCTGTGTTGATGGCTCCTCCACAGCTTCGGTTGAATTGGGTTGCCTCCCAAGTAGCACTTTAATGTTTACAGTCTTTCAGCCTAGACTTTGTACCTCATTTTTAGTCCTTTGTGAGTGGTGCCTCTAGGAGGGGTATATCCTCCATAGTGTGCTCCTCAAAAGCCTCATAGTAAGGCTTTAAGAGATGGCCATTCACCTTGAATTCATTTCCAGTTTTGTCACCTTAAAATGGACTAAAATAACATAAACTAGGGCTTAACAAATGTAAATTAAGGGGCTTAAATATGAATATTTAAGCTCTTATCACCAGGAAAAAGTAGAAGTCTCGAATGGAAGAGAAGAACTTTTTGGACCACAATAGAGGCCTTGCCACGGATCATCTTATCATGAAAAGCTCTAGTTTTATCCTTGTAGATCCATGCACTATCATATACCTCATTTTTTATTTCCTCAAGTTCATTCAGTTGGAGTTTTCTATGTAAACTAGCCTCATCAATGTCCATGTTAAAAGACTTAACAGCCCACTATGCCCTATGCTCAAGCTCAACTGGTAAGTGAGACGCCTTACCATAGACAAGTCTGAATAGAGACATCCCATTTGACATCTTGTAAGCTGTCCTATAAGCCCAAAGTGCATCATCAAGCCTTTTGCTCTAGTCCTTGCGTGTAGGGCCCACAGTCTTCTCCAAAATCCTCTTAATCTCATGATTTGAGACCTCTGCTTGTCCACTCGTCTGAGGATGATATGGTGTTGCCACCTTATGAGTCACCTTGTACTTCTTGAGCAGGGCCTCAATCGTACGGTTGCAGAAGTGTAATCCACCATCACTAATAATCACACGAGGCATTCTAAACCTAGCAAATATTTTAGATCTCAAGAAATCTGCAACAACTTTAGAATCATTAGTTCTGGTGGCCTTAGCCTTCACCCACTTGGACACCTAATCAACAGCCACAAGAATGTAAAAAAAACCGTTAGATGAGTGAAACGGCTCCATGAAATCAATGCCCCAAACATCGAAAATCTCAATAGTTATAATATGGGCTACGGGCATCTGATCCTTAGAGCCTAAGTTACCTGTTCTTTGGCACCTGTCACAAGTCATACAATACAAGTATGCATCCTTAAAAATAGAAGGCCAGAAGAAACCACAATCTAAAACCTTACGGGCTATCCTACGTGCACCAAAATGTCCACTACAAGACTCAGAATGACAAAAGGCAAGTATCGATTTATGCTCAGATTTAGGGACACACCTCCTAATGATTTGATCACTACAATACTTCCACAAATAAGGTTCATCCCATATGTAATGCCTAGCCATTTTCTTAAGCTTTTCTTTATTAGAACAAGGTAAAGTGTCAGGAAATTGCCTAATAACTAAATAATTCACCATATCAGTATACCAAGGCTCACTCACCTCAATCCCAAAGAGCTGCTCATCTGGGAAGGATTCTTGTAGGGGTAGGATGTCCTCCTCATGAACAAGTCTACTCAAATGGTCAGCTACCAAGTTTTCACTCCCCTTCTTGTCCTTGATTTCCAAATCAAATTCTTGAAGTAAAAGCACCCATCTAATCAGCCTTGGTTTGGCCTCCTTCTTTGTCATCAGATACTTCAAAGCTACATGATCAGTATAAAAAACAACTTTAGTTTGAAGTAAATAAGACCGAAATTTATCTAAGGAAAAAACAACATCAAGGAGCTTTTTTATGTTGTGGAATAGTTCAGTTGAGCATCATTGAGCGTCCTAGAGGCATAGTAGATGGCGTAGGGCTTCTTATCCATTTTTTGTCCCAAAACAGCCCCAACAGCGTAATCTGAGGCGTCACACATCAATTCAAAAGGTAAGGACCTATTAGGTGGAGACATGATGGGAGCAATAGTCAATAACTCCTTCAGCTTCTCAAAAGATTTATTGCACTCCTTATCAAACTCAAAGGGAGTGTTCTTCTGGAGAAAACGGCATAAAGGGCCTTGATACCTTGGAGAAATCCTTGGTAAACTGCCTGTAAAATACTACATGACCAAGAAATGAACGAACCTCTCTCACACAAGTGGGAGAGGGTAAGTAATGCACAAGATCTACCTTAGATTTATCAACCTCAATCCCCCTAGCAGATATGATATGTCCTAAAACAATCCTTTGAGTCACCATGAAGTGACACTTTTCTTAATTTAGAACCAAGTTAGTTTCAACACGACGTTTCAGAATAAGTTCCAAATTTCCTAAGCATTCATCAAAATCTTTACCAGAGACATTAAAATCATCTATAAAGACCTCAATGATATTCTCAATGTATTCAGAGGAAATGGAAAGCATACAACATTGAAACATACTTGGTGCATTGCACAATCCGAATGGCATACGTTTGTAGGCATAAGTGCCAATAAGGCAAGTGAAGGTGGTCTTCTCTTGGTCTTCTTGAGCTATACAGATCTGGTTGTACCCACTATATCCATCCAAAAAATAATAAAAAGATAACCAGCTAACCTCTCAAGCATCTGATCGATAAAGGGCAGAGGGAAATGATATTTCCTTGTTAAAGCGTTGAGCTTCCTATAGTCTATGCAAACTTGATAACCAGTCACCACTCTTTAAGGTACAAGCTCATTCTCCTCATTCTTTACCACAGTAACTCCTGACTTCTTTAGCATAACTTGAACAGGAGACACCCACTTGCTATTTGAAATAGGGTAAATAACCCCATAATCAAGTAACTTAATTATCTCATCTTGCACTACCTTCATCATAGGTGGATGTAGGCGTCTCTAGGCCTCTCTGGTGGGTTTTGCACCATCCTCCAACAGGATCTTATGGACGTACCTGGTTTGGCTAATTCCCTTGATATCTTCCAAAGTCCAACCAATGGCAGTCTTGTACTTCTTCAAAACATCTACAAGCTTCTTCGAGGATATAATAACAGGCAACATCTCCTTGTCCCCCAAAAAGACATATTTCAAGTGAATTGGGAAAACCTTAAGCTCAAGTGTAGGGGCCTGTATCATTGAAGTTAACATTTTGTTAGTGGAAATAGGAAGAGACACAGGAGGAATAGACCTTGGTAATATGGGTCGAGCCTCAAGGAAGGCTACGGTTTTGATCACAATGGACTCTTCAGCTTTCTCCAACTCAGCCCTAGAAATGGATTCTCCATTCTCAGTATAACCAACTCCTTGAGAGAGTGTTACTTTCAACTCATCCTCTTTCATTGCTTCCATAAACCTCTGTGCAAGTGAATCAATATCATCAATAGAAAAACAGGGTTTAATGTCAGTCAATGAATACCTCATGGCTTCAAAGATGTTGAAGTGTATAACTTCATTATCAAATTCCATGGTCAGTGTTCCCTCATAAACATCGATTTTTGTTCTTAAGGTCCTCATGAATGGGCACCCTAAAAGCAATGGGGTGGAATTTAGGGGCGAATCTTCCATATCAAGGACATAGAAGTCAATCGAAAAAATGAGTTGATTCACCTGCACAAGAACATCCTCAACGTATCCTTTAGGATACTTACTAGATCAATCAGTCAATTGGATAACAATATTATCACTTTTAAGTACACCTAACTCTAAAGAAGCATAAAGACTATAAGGTATCACATTAATTGAAGCTCTTAAGTCTAACATGACATTATCAAATTTGTTGGTACCAATCACACAAGAAGCAGAAAAACTCCCTGGATCCTTAAGCTTTGGTGGCAATTTCCTTTAGATGATAGCATAGACTGTCTCATTCATCTTCACCACCTCTTTCTCATGAGTCTATCTCCTTATAGTACGAAGCTCCCTCAGAAACTTGGCATATCTTGGCACTTGCTTCAAGCACTCAATCAAAGGCATGTTGACTTGTACCTTCTTAAAAATCTCCAAGATGGCCCGATTAGATTCATTCTTCTTGTTTTTGGCAAACCTACTAGGAAAAGGTGCCTGGCAATGGTGCCATTTGATAAAAAATTAATTTAGTCATCAACAAACCCTGTAGAAGATTGTAGTAAAGTGATTAGTAGGGTATCGTTATTGGTCGGGGATTGCAGGTACTCCTATACTAAAGAGTCATAAAAAAATTTTGGTTGGTTTAATTAGCGGTTTATAAACAAATATAAATCTACATCTATTAACATATTACACAAAATTAGGGTGTTTACATGATCTGAATTTTTTTTTTATGAATTTTACTAAGGAAATTAAAGAACAATTATTTACAATTGATCATTTTCTCTCACAATTCACAAAATCAAATTTATTAAATGACTAATCAAATTGTTTCGATGTAGACAACGAATTCATGCCTCAATCACATATCAGAATTGAATCAAAGTGCAAAACTAAGTTTAGGAAAAGTCCACCAGCTAGTTATTTTGTTTAAGCAATCAAGTTAATACTCAGCGTATCCTTACAACTACTTAAACAAATCATTAAGATCAAAAGGAATTATGATTCAATAACTTGTTCCTTATTCCTATGAAAAAAATATCTATGGATAAAGAA
This sequence comes from Bretschneidera sinensis, assembly GCA_023935145.1. NCBI lineage: Eukaryota > Viridiplantae > Streptophyta > Magnoliopsida > Brassicales > Akaniaceae > Bretschneidera > Bretschneidera sinensis. The sequence continues at coordinate 68,135,002 of CM043698.1, read as the reverse complement.
CATGCAATTTCCAGAACACTGGCTATTGTTCATAGCTTTTACCACTTTAAATCATACTCTAGATCAATTAGGTGAACGAAAGTGCAATTATGGCTTCAATGATTTGCAATATCAAAGTTTTCAATATAACAGAACCGAAAATTCAATATATATAATAAGGATCATGAATTCATATGTCTACATATCATGAACAATTCGAAAACATCAAAGAATAAATCCAAAAATTAACCAACTCATTGAATTAACAATAATATCTAACATAAGAATCCAACGCAGTATTCTTTAATACAATAACAACCAAGTTTAAAACAATAAAAAAGAATAGTCATAAGGGTTACACTTTTTTATCACAATCAAGAAAGCTTGAGATGTTGATGGTGATGATCCTCACAGCTATGATGATGGATGAATGGAAAACACAATTTGGAGAAGTCTTTATATGCTCACAATTGGAGATGGAATGGTGGAGTTTTTCAGCCTCTTGCTTCTTGAATTTGGAGTAGAGAACTCAGCCACCGGTTCCTAGATTTTTCTCCCAGAAAAAGATCCCCCAAAAAGGATTTTTGGTTGTGCTCTTATAAAAAGAAAACTAGGGTTTTCGGTTAGGCTTAATTAGAAGGAAAACTAGGGTTTTCGGCTGGGCTTAATTAGAAGGAAAACTAGGGTTTTCAGCTAGGCTTAGTTAAAAGGAAAACTAGGGTTTTCAAATTTTAAATTTCAAGCACAATTGAGGTGGCCGAATCCTTGGCTTGATTTTCTTTCCTTATGCGTAAAGATCTCTTCCCAAGCTGAACCAAAAACTCCTCAAGCTTCTAAACATGTCCAGATACATGCAATCATGTACAAATGCATGCATTAGGGTTCTTCTACATAAATGGCCCGCATAGGATCCCTAGCAGACTCTAATATTTTCTCGTGTTTTGACACATCATCCAAATAATTCCAAGGTGGAAATTCCCTACAAAGAAATCAAAAAATAATAAATAAGGAAAGTTTCCATAATTAGAAAAGGAAAGATATCAAAAAGGTAAGTTTCCAAATTAGGAAAGTTTCTTAGAATGATAAGACTATTTTCTTGATCCACTTAGATTTCCTAAAGTAACTAGGAAAAACTCATTTTTGCACCTTCTTTTACCATTCCCATGTTCACAAGCTCTCTAAACACTAAGAATATAAACTAAGCTCAAAATAACAAAGTTAAGAGAATTACAAAGCCAAATAGGGTAGGAAATGCATTAAAAACGTCACACAAAGTGTTCCTATCAGGTTTGTTTAGTTTATATGATTGGAATATAATTAGGGATTCACATTCTGAATAAATTAAGGATTTTGATTTCTTCTAAGATAGATTGAAATACTTGTTTAATAAGAGTAGTATTGTTTGTATTTGAGTTTGGTTTTGGTTTCTTCTATATGGGTTTGTTTTTTAATTGTTCCATGTGGCTTTGGTTTTGATTTGTTCTATGTGTAATTGAAATACTTATTTAATAACATATGACTTGGTTTTGATGTTGATTTTGATAAAAATATGACAATAAAATATGTTTGATTTTTTCTATGTGGGTTTGGGTTATATGCTTGTTTTGATATCCATTGTGGTTGAACTTTATTATTTTTTTAATGTTTTGTCTGATGTTTTTTATTTGTTTATTGTTAGTGCTTGTGTAAAATATATATTGATGTTATATTATTTGGCATTGTTTCTTTTGATAGTAAAGTGACGAGTGGTGTTGTATTGAGTTATATTATAGGGGAAAGTTTATACAAGAACCATAAGATAGATTACAATGGGGGAAAATGTGAGTATTTTACTTGGCTACATAGGGATGATGTGAACTCAAGGGTTTCTTAAAAATACTCTCTCAAAATCTTAGGATTGGGAAAGATATGAGGATTTTTTACATGAAGAAAGGTGGTAGTCCATAAATGGTTTTTATGAAATAACTAATAACCTTTATGTGAGAGAGATGATAGAACAATATAGGACTTATGTTTGCCCTATGTTGATGGAGGAGCCCAGAAATGTTTTGATATTTCCAAAGTGTTTTAATGTGTAGGAGGAGTTAATTGTTAGGTTAAAAGTAGGTGATGGTATTAATGTGGAAAAAGGTAACAATGATGAGGAAAAAGTCAGATAGAGCCTGATGTGTTAACACAAAATATGAATGACTATTGTCTTGAGATAGAATTTAATATAGAGGGTATTATTGACTATATTAATGAGGGTGGTGAAAGTACTATCAATATAGATAGTGGGGCATTTGATGTAGTTGATGTTCATCTACTTGAGGCAATTGATGTTGGGAAAAGTGAGGGTGGAGAGGTTGAAAGTTTGGATGCTGAATTCAAATGAGTTAGACGATGCTTCATTTTAATTTAGCTTTGACCAAAGTTAGTTAGTACCTGAGAGAGAACATGGTGATGAAGAGGATACATTCAATGTAGAGGAGGAAGTTGGTAATGAGGATTGATTGACTAAGGCATACATAGTTGAGTTTAGGGACCAAATTCATATGGGACACAGTTTGAATGATGATGGAAGAAGAGAACTGTTGCACGTTTATCCACCTAAATTAATAAGCAAATAATCGCACTCATTTTACTTGCAAGTTCACAAGGTCAACAGTGTAGTATAGTGTGTGAAAGAAAGATCATCTCCACCGGGATTGGTAAATTTCGTTTTGGAATTATATTCGCAATGTAAAAAGATAGAAATAATAAAAGAGTTGATTTTGATAAAGATAAAATAATAAAAATAAAGGCGTAGGGACTTGATATCCACCACTAATTATGCTACCACAACAAAACAATATGCCAATGCTTTACTCATGTCATGAATACCTAATGTTTGTCAACCTAAGGGCATAGTATCTACTCCTTAAGCTATTGATCTCCCTAAGCAATGAGTTAGGCATGGTATCTACTCTAATTCTTTTCTCTCTCAAGGGATTCAACCTGGTGTATGCTGAGTTATTCCTTAAGAAAGCATAGGATCTGTGGAAATCGACAACCACACGGGACATAGGGCATGGTATCTACTCCCGGTTTTCCATGTTGATTAACCCAAGAATCCGGTATGGATATCTTTTGTTACTAATGTCAGACCCAGGACTCGGTCATCCAAATTGATCTAACTAACAAGTCCATACCACATACACATATTGATCAGACATATATATATGAGGAATTTAAATAAAAGCAGGTATTAATCAAGTTAAGCAACACAACATAAATATCGCAAAGACACCAATACTAAATTTATTGTGTAAACATAATTAGGGCTTCAACCAAGCCCTACTAAGAATTTAATTCCACATAGTAAAATAAAAAGGAAAGAAAAAACCCGAGAGAAGAGTCGTCAATTCCTCTCCACGGTCTCCTTTTGGCCTCCGGCCTCCCGACCTAAAACTAAACTAAAACTAAAAGAAGGTTGAAAGATAAAAGAAGGGATTATATGATGTCCTTGTGTGTGTTTTACAGGTGTATTTATAGGGGGTGAATAATCCTAGAAGGCTCAGGAACCCTAAACTTTCCTAAAACATAAAACTCTTTTATTTCCAAAATTGGTTCTGCCGCTTTACTGTTCACGCACGTATAGGTGCGCTCGATCGCATACGCAGTGTACTCGATCACAATGCTGCGCTCGATCGCATGCCTGGTGCGCTTGATCGCACTCCAGGCAGCAGCTGCTCCATGATTTCTAGTTTTCTTCCTTTTAAGCTCCAAAATGCTTCTTTTTCTCCAAGACCCTATAAAAACGTGTAAAACACAAAAGTGAAGTAAAATAGACTAAAACATATAGACAAAGAGCTTAAGAAATGTAAATTAAGGGGCTTAAATATGAATATTTAAGCACCTATCACACCCCTAAACTTACATATTGCTAGTCCCTTAGCAATACAAAACTAAAAACTAAATGAAAAATAAAGGTACATAGATAAATCCACTATTCATGGTGTCCACAAAAGTTAAGGTATCTCACAAAACCATGATGTGCATTCATGAGCAAGCTTAAAAATACAAACACATCTTCGTAATGAATCCAAGTTTTAAACATTAATTACTTACATGAGGTAGGTTAAGGCATCACAAGTCTGATTTTTAGTGTGTGGTGAATTAGCACATAAAGATGAAGCTTCCAAATATCTCTAATATATAGTGTTTCAGTGTCTTAACATTCATCGAATTTCCTATCAGAATGAACACAAGTGGCATAGTTTTCTTTCTTTTCTTTTTTCTTTTATTATGAGCTTTTTTTTTTTTTTTTGCCAAGTTGAGTTCCATTAAGCTTTCTAGTTAACCCATGTAGTGAGTGTTTAGCCAATGACTCCCAAATCATATGGTTTTAGGGCATTAGGTGTAGAGACACCCCTAAGGACTTACTAACTCGAGTAAAAAAGGCTACGAAATTAACTGGTCTTAATGCTTCCAAGCAAAATTCTCACCTTTTAACGTGACACTCACTGCTTACTGAGGCAAGAGGGCCAATTACTCAGCGAAAAGTTTGGTTACTGATCATTAGGAGCACTTTTCTTTTTTTTGAGCAATAACAATTTTTTTTTTCCTATGCCAAAGTGTGAATCTAACAAGTCATCCAGTTCACAGTTAAGCCGAAGAAACATACATAAAAATTACATGTCATACCCCACACAATTATGTGCTAATGTGCTCGTGTTAGTTTAGGTCAAACTTATGAATCCTTAAATGCCTAAAAGTAAGTGATTAAGGTTTAAAACTTAATTATTAGCCCATGTGTTCAAGGTTTTAAGTTCACTTTTGAAGTCAAATTATAGTATTCGTTTAGATCAACCAAAAATTTTTAGAACAAAATGAACATGTATTTATCTTTTAAACAAAAAAATTGGGACATAATATGTGTGTGAATGTGTCCCTATACCCCCAAACTTAAATTGCACATTGTCCCCAATGTGCAAAAAGTATGGAAAGATCTGACCTGGGAGATGGAGAACTCGTTGGGCTAGCATGGCTCATAGTACACCCCCAAACTTGAACGGATGTACACAATGTCCCTAAAAAGAAAAGGAAAAACTAACGTAATACGGGAAAACAAAGAGTATGAAAAATAAATAAATAACAATAAATATAAAAAAAACAATAGAAGGATAAGCTGTGGGGTGGCTCCAATGAGCGCTAAGTTTAACATCTTCAGTCGGACCAAGCCTTATTTTTCTCCAAAACTAAGATTGGCAGCAACTAGCACAGGTGGTGTCTTATTTTCTCCCATATAAGCATAAATTACGTGCTTTGGCAATTGCTTCAACTCCAAATTCGGTGCCTGGACAATAAAAGGGAAAATAGTATTAGTAAGCCCAAGAATTTCAAATGGATCGGTGTACTTACTTGGATGCTTTGGAGAGGCCTTAAGGAGGTGCACAGTTTTAATGATGTCATCAGTAACATCCTTAAACTCGGGTTCGCTATTCGATCTTGTGACACTATAGGTAAGAGTAGTTTCTAATGGATCAACATGATGGACCTGCAAGGCGTTCTCAACAACACCTAGAGTAGGTATTGTTTGGGCTGGAAATTCTTCCTCAACAACACTTAGAGTATATATTGTTTAGGCTGGAAATTCACTTTGCTTTCTTTCACTTAGCTCCTTAACCAATTCCCCCATTTGAACCTCAAGTCTTTGAATAGCTTGCTCATGCCTGGGAGTGGTTTGTTTTTAATGATATAGTGAAGTCATCAATATTGTCATTAGTTGCTATTGTTGAGTGGTCAATTGCTTTACAAGACTCTCTAGGTCACTATTTTCTGATTTCGGCACTGGTTGGGCTGCTGGTTGGAAGTTTCTTTGCTATCCTTGAAAATTCAAAGCATTGTGATTGTTGCTCCATGAGAGTTTGGGGTGGTGCTGCCATTCAGGATTGTAGGTATTTGTATGTGCATTGTGCGGTCCCTCATAATTTGTTTGCTCTTGATCTGCATATAAATATAAAGGGCAAGTTTCAGAAGTGTGATTAAAACGAGAACATATAGCACATACCTGGAGTGGTTTGGCTCGCGGACTAGGTGAGATGTTTTGAGTAGTCATAGTATTTATGAGCATATCCAGCTTCCTCTCCATAGCATTTAGTTAAGCATAACTAGCTTCCACCATTGGTGCTTCTCCTTCGAATGAATTAGTTGAAAAACTTCAGTGTATCAGTTTCAGTACTACTTCTCGGGTACTTTCTGGAGCTTTTACGCTCGATCGCACCAAGAACAATGATCGATCGCACTGGGCTTGTGCTCGATCGCACAAAGGAGTGCGCTCGATCGCAATGAGGGCAGAGATTCCTCCCCTGCACACCTGAACAGAAACCAAAAACGAAATGAAGGAATAAATCTAATTTTTGATAAAAATAAAAATAAAATGGAACAGAATAAAATAAAATAAAATAAAAAACCAAAAATAAATAAAAAAAACTAACGAAAATAATTCCAAAAAGAAATTTAAAACAATCCCCGGCAACGGCGCCAAAAACTTGTTGCACGTTTATCCAGCTAAATTAATAAGCAAATAATCGCACTAGTTTTACTTGCAAGTGCACAAGGTCAACAGTGTAGTATAGTGTGTGAAAGCAAGATCATCTCCACAGGGATTGGTAAATTTTGTTTTGGAATTATATTCACAATGTAAAAAGATAGAAATAATAAAAGAGTTGATTTTGATAAAGATAAAATAATAAAAATAAAGGCATAGGGACTTGATATCCACCACTAATTATGCTACCATAACAAAACAGTATGCCGATGCTTTACTAATGTCATGAATACCTAATGTTTGTCAACCTAAGGGCATGGTATCTACTCCTTAAGCTATTGATCTCCCTAAGCAATGAGTTAGCCATGGTATCTACTCTAACTCTTTTCTCTCTCAAGGGATTCAACCTGGTGTATATTGAGTTGTTCCTTAAGAGAGCATAGGATCTGTGGAAATCGACCATCACACGGGCCCTAGGGCATGGTATCTACTCCGGGTTTCCCATGTTGATTAGCCCAAGAATCTGGTGTGGATATCTTTTGTTACTAATGTAGACCCAGAACTCAGTTATCCAAATTGATCTAACTAACAAGTCCATACCACATGCACATATTGATCAGACATATACATATGAGGAATTTAAATAAAAGCAGGTATTAATCAAGTTAAGCAACACAACATAAATACCGTAAAGGCACCAATACTAAAATTATTGAGTAAACATAATTAGGGCTTCAACCAAGCACTACTAATAATTTAATTCCACATAATAAAATAAAAAGGAAAAAAGAAACCTAAGAGAAGAGCCATCAATTCCTCTCCACGGTCTCCTTCTGGCCTCCGGCCTCCCGACCTAAAACTAAATTAAAACTAAAAGAAGATTGAAAGATAAAAGAAGGGATTAGATGATGTCCTTGTGTGTGTTTTACAGGTGTGTTTATAGGGGGTGAATAATCCTAGAAGACTCAGGAACCCTAAACTTTCCTAAAACATAAAACTCTATTATTTCCAAAACTGGTTCTACCGCTTTACTGTTCACGCCCGTACAGGCAGTGCGCTCGATCGTAATGCTACACTCGATTGCATGCCTGGTGCGCTTGATCGCACTCCAGGCAGCAGCTGCTCCATGATTTCCAGTTTTCTTCCTTTTAAGCTCCAAAATGCTTTTTTTTCTCCAAGACCCTATAAAAACGTGTAAAACACAAAAGTGAAGTAAAATTGACTAAAACATATAGACAAAGAGCTTAACAAATGTAAATTAAGGGGCTTAAATATGAATATTTAAGCACCTATCAAGAACATGTGTTCTCAAAGTTTAATGCAAAAACTACCATATTGTATTCTAACTTGAGGGTTAAATTGTGTTTTGATAATGCAAATATTTTTAAGGCTGCTTTAAAGGAGTGGTCAGTGATGATGGGAGTGAAGAATAAGTTTTTGAAGAACAATTCAGAGAAAGTAATTTCCCATTGTATACATGGGAACTGTGAGTTTAGGGTATTGAGATCTAAGATGCAGGGCACCAAAAATATTCAAATAAAGATTGGATACTAACTCATTTATGCCCTATAGGTTACAAGAATAATAAGATAGATGCACCTTACTTTGCCAGGAAATATTTAAAGTATTTCAGATATGTACCTAATTGGGATGCAAACCGTATTATTAGGAAAATTTAAAGAGACTTAGGTTATGAGATTGATAAAATGATGGTGTATAGGGCAAGAACAAGAGCAATTGAAATGATTGAGAGAGAAGAGGCAGAACAATATGGCAAGATTTGGAATTACTGTGAAATAGCTAGGAGGAAAAATCTAGGGTCCAAAATGAGAATTAAGATTGACTTCTTTGTGTTAGGAAATGCTGGTAAGACTCTCAATATTATTAGCCAGACTTTTCAGAGAATCTATGTTAGTTTTCATGCACAAAATCATGGGTTTATAAGGGGGTATAGACCAATGATAGGTCTTGATGTCTGCCACTTAACGAGGAGGTTTGGTGGTCAGCTACTAAGTGTTGTTGTATTGGATAGGAACAGAAACATTTTCCCTATATCATATGCATCAGTTGAACAAGAGAACGTGTCATCATGGACCTGGTTTTTAATGGAGCTATTAGGTGATATTGGGCATGAGAATAGGTGGAGTTTCATTTTTGACAAACAAAAGGTATGTGTTCTTTATATTCTTATATTAATCATCATTGTTACATTGATATGCTTGCTTATCTAATTGTTGAATTAAATTGTATTATTTACAAGGGCAAGTTGATACCTTTAAGGAGTTGTTGTTTGATGCTGAGTACAAATACTTCATGAGACACTTGGTGGTAAATTTCAAGTAAGAGTTAAGGATGCATTGTTGAAGATTAGAGGGGCTTCTATAGTCACACAATATGATAAAGCACTGGAGAAAATGCAAAAGTTGTCTAAAGAGGCCTACAATTGGGTGATGAAGAGGATTCCAAAGGATTGGAGTAAGGAATTTTACATGGAGAATAGTAAGTTTGATATAGTCACTAACAACCTCAGTGATAGTCTCAATGGGTACTTGCTGCCATGTAGGGATATGCCCATTTTATCAATGCTTGAGTGGATTAGAAAGAGGTTAATGAGGAGGTTCCATGTTAAGAGGGATGAGATTACAAAATGCAGTGGAGCAATTTGCCCTGATATTAAAGATAAGTTAGAGAAGATAAAAGAGGAGGCTAGGAATTGTTTTGCTAGTGCATGTTTCAATCCAAAATTTGAAGTAGATTACAACAGCATATCCCATACTATAGACATTGCAAGGAAAGCTTATTCATGTAAGGTTTGGGATATGACTAGTATACCTTGTAAACATGCAGTGACTGTAATTCATATGAAGAGAGAATGTTCTAAAGACTATGTACACTGCTACTATAGCAAGACAACTTACATCAAGGCATATAAGATTGGTATGAACCCTATACCTGGACAACATGAATGGATTAAGATGGGTAGTAAACCTAGTTTTTTTTCTTTCTTGCATTTGCCTGTTCCATATCGTCCTTTATTGCTTATGTATTATTACATCTGGTGTATGCACGAGGGCTTAAGTTATCTGCTCTATTTGTGTACAAACCTTCTAGCAAACGTATAAAAGCTAGGAAAAGAGCACTAATGAACCACAAAATCCATACGTATGTACAAGATGAGGAAAGTACATACAATGTGGCAAATGCAATGGGATAAGTCACGATGTAAAAAGTATCAAAGCTGGTGTAACTGGTGAATCACTTTGGAAAAAGAAGATGATGTTGAAGAAAATGAGGTCCTCATCTATAAATGAGGTAGTTAATAAACATAGTCATTATAATTAAATTAAAGTTTAAAATTGCATGAATTGATAATAATTGTTCTGTTATATGTAATTTAGACTTCAAGTTGCCTTTACCTCCCATCAATATTTCTAACATTGGTTCATCTTCATATTAGGTTGGTGTTTATTAAACAAATAATTTATCTTCTCAATGTTGAATTACACTACAACTTATAGTAACTGTTGCACTTGCAGGGAAGGACAAGGAGACCTAGAGGTAGACTAGTTTTGGAGAGGACTAAACTAAGGGCATCTCTTGCAAGGGGAAGTGGAGGAGTCCCAGTTGTTGTTGTAGACTGAGGTTCCAACCCAAGAGGGGGGTGAATTAGGTTTTTAAAAAATTTCACTAATTACTCGCAAGTTTATAAAAACAGTTAAGTGCACAAGCGTATAAACAAGTAAAGTGCTTTAAATAAAAGAGTTTAAGGAATAAAAAGTGCAAACTCGGTTTATAGTGGTTCGGTAATATCAGATTCGTTCCGACCCTACGTTCACTCTCTTCAAGGAACCTCTTTGAAGTAATCCACTAAAACACTTAGTCATACAACTTCACGGGTGTTGCACAAACCTTACAAACAATCCTTTCCTCTCAGAAGCTAATCTCTTTCTCTTAGAAGCTAATCTCTTCCTCTCGGAAGCTAATCCTTTTACAATAAATATGAGCTGCTGTAAAGTAAATTGTAGAGAGATAGCAATGAATGCTTATACAACTGAATAATATCTCTCTTTTAAGGTAAATCTTGTAGAATGGCTCAACAATAAATGTTTCAAAGCTTTTGTGTATTAATGAACAAAAACTTGATTGAATGTGTAATGTTCTCTTTTCAAATGCTCATTGGAGTGGGTTTATATAGCCTTGAATTAATATGGCTGTTTGGTACTGACTTGGTACATTTTGATACATTTAAATGTTCAAGTCTGGCGCCTCAACGATCATATTTTTCGATTTACCAGTCGACTAGGTCAAGTGAAAAGTCTCACTTTTGGGGCTATGAAGAGTACCAGTCGATTGGGTCATAAGTACCAGTCGACTGGGGACTTACTATCTAATAACCAGTCGACTGGTATTAAGCACCCAGTCGACTGGGGACATACTGTCCCATATCCTAGTCTTTTGGTATAAGTAGTCAGTCGACTAGGTTGCCCTTCAACCCAGTTTTTCATGTTTTGAAATGTTTTTGACTTAGAAGAGTTTGAATAAATAGTTTTGTCAAAATGCTTTTTCAAAAGGAGCCATAAGACAAGCTATTTACCTGAACAAATGAGATTTACAACTAGTTTCAATACATTATGCCTATACTAGATCTTCTGTCTTGACTTGGTGTCTGATTCGGGTTAAGTTCTTGTATCTTGATTCTTGGTCGTATTCTTTTATCGTTTAAAACATTTAGATAAAACTATTAGTATAATTAGAGTTGTGTTTTGTCATCATTAAAATTTAGATGAGGGTCAACAGTTGTTAATGGAAAGGGGAAGGGGAACATAATTAGTTGATTTTTGAAGTTGTATTTATTATTTAATTGATTTGAATATAATTAGTTGATGTGGCATCTAATTACCCCTTAAAATACGATTCACATGATTTTCACATGATCTCCGATAACTCAATTTGACCAGAGGCTCCAAATTGCAAGGTTTATAAAATGTCAAGAGTTAAATTGATTACTTCTAAAGTTGACGGTATTATTTAAAACTCGAAGCAAATGTTAGGGGTTAATTATAATTAAGCCATATTTAAAAAAATAATTGTTGTATATATCCCAAAGAAAAGAAAACTAGACCTAACATCCTTGACAATCAAACATTTTGGTTTAAAAATATTAGAACAAAGGTATAACTATGAAGATTAAGGTGCTGACAAATGAAGCATAATTAGTAGCCTATATATTCACCCCACTCAATCCAATATATTCTTGATTTTGGCCTCCTAATGCACGACTCATAAGATAATAAGACCTTAAGCTTCGCCTCATGTACCATTCACTCATTTTTCTTCGACCATTGTACTCGCCAAAGACTCATGAGGTGAAATAAGATTTCTTTCCCTATAAATTATGAGTGTGTTTGGCAAACAAGATGAGAGAATGATAGAATGAGATAGACAAATATAATGATATAAATCTCATTCTATCCTTGAAAGTATGATGATTATATCCTATTATGATCGAATAAGACATCCAATTCATCCTCTCTTCCACCAAAAACACTCATAAGATAAAAATTATCTTGTCCACCAAATACACCCTAAATGTGCAACAACAAGACTTTTAATATTATATAATACTTTATGAATAGTCTTTATTTATTACTACATTTTTAGGTCCCTAAAAGGAAACAAGAGTTCGACTTGCAAGGGATACTTTCCTATTTATCACTCCCACAAATGCAACTAGAGAGTACATTTTTTTGAAGTCCCTAAAATGCAACTAGGGAGTCTTTCCTTTTTTTTTAAGTCACTAAAATGAAACTAGGGAGTACAATTTTTTAGGGTCTAGCTCATCATTGTTAGTAGGATTCGCTCGATTTCTCAATGGTGATTTACATGTTTGACACTGTTGGGATTTTTTCACCAAAAATCCGCTCAAGATCCATACAAATAATAAACATAGCTTTAATTCCACTTGTTGGGAATTCTGATATACCAAAACAACTATGCAATCACAATAACAAAAATAAAGAGAAAAGTACAAGAATTTTTAACGTGGTTCGACACCTTTTGCATACATCCAAGAGCCAATCGTTATTCTACTACTTTTGCAACTTTTGGATGGAGAAAAGTTGCTAAAACTCACAACACCATAATATACAATTTTTTTAGACAAAATTGTGTGAAAACTCTCCCCAATCTCACAACCCAAAGCCCCAATACACCCAACGTTCACTCAACCCATGGATCCCTATATTGGTGTTTGGTTGCTACACTCCCATCTGACCAACTATTACCGGTTTACGAATAGGGGTGAGAGACTATATCTCTTGATGCCTATATTTATAATAACTAGTACCCACATCCTTTTGACACCAAGACGATGTGTGACAAAACTACTTACAATAACATTTTTCTCCGATGTGGGATTTGAGGTGCATCCCAACAAATTCCTCCCTCAACTCAAATCCCCAAACACTTCGATCCCTGGTTCGGATTTGCCTCTACCCGATCAAAACCTATTTGTTTTAATTGAGCCTTCAATACCACTTAATCAGGTTTTGGGACTAATCCCAACAATCCTCCACCTAAGCTAAAAATATGATCTTCAATAACAAATCTAACTTGCTTCTTCACCGCATCAATTCTTTGAATTTTTGCCGTTGTCAAACCTTAGCTTTAATACCACTTGTTGGAATTTTTTCATCAAAAATCTGTCCAAGATCCATACAAATAATAAACATAGCTCTGATACCACTTGTTCGGAATTATGACACCCCAGAACAACTATGCAATCACAATAACAAAAATAAAGAGAAAAAATACAAGAATTTTTATCATGGTTCGACACCTTTTTCCTATGTCCACGAGCCAATCATTATTATACTAATTTTGCAACTTTTGGATTGAGGAAAGCTGCTAAAAGTCACTACACCACAATACACAATTTTTTTAGACAAAACTTTGTGAAAACTCTCCCCAATCTCACAACCCAAAACCCTAATACGCAAAACATTCACTCAACCCATAGATACCTATATTGGTGTTTGGTTGCGACACTCACATCTGACCAACTATTCTTGGTTAAGGAATAAGGGTGAGAGACTACATCTCTTGATGCCTATATCTATAATTTCTAGTATCCACATCCTTTTGTCACATAGATGATGTGGGACTTGAGCTACTTACAATAACACTTTTCTCCGATGTGGGATTTGAGGAGCATCCCAACATTGATTTCAATTTTTAATAGTATAGGCGTTAAGCATTTTGACACCATTGTAGGATTGAGGGAATCCAAGTAATGGAGAGGAGCCAAGCCCTTCTTTTCAAACCCTAAAATGAAGGAGAACAAGTGAACATATTGCATGAAAACTAAAAGTAGTATCATAGAAAATAAAAATTTGTAAAATTGCATGATATGTATTAGATCTTGAAATTTAAACAATCCTAACAATGAATCTTATAAGAATATAAAATCTCATGATAAGGTTTGCATTTAATTATTGTTTTAAGAGGAATGGGCTCAAAATAAAAAATGGTTGGAAATGTTGCTCAAAATCAATGACATGAGAGGCTTTGTCATATTATTGAGTGAGGACCTTCAGTAGTAAAATGGTGTAGTTTGTGTATTTTTATTTTATTTAAAGGTGGGTCATGCATGCCAATATTTGAATAATTTAATGAAACACTTTTAAAATACATTTACTACACCACAAACTACACCATTTTATTTCAGATCGAGCATTATCATTTCATGTTCTTTCACAATGATAGCCTTCTATAATTAACTAGAATATGCAGAAGACATGTTGTATCAAACCAATGTTCGCCAGAATGCGTTGTAAGAACTAATTTGGAAGTTTTTTCTCCATCCTACTGCTAAATTGCTTAGTAAGAACCCCAAAACACTTTTTTCTTCTTGCCTATAAATCTTCCTTTCCTCGTATAGATATATCCAATCTTTATATTGATTTCTCAGATGAAAGTTGTGTTTCACTCGTAGATGATGTAGTACATAGCTTTTCAAACTGCTAAAGCTAACTAACTGAGATAGCTAGGACAAAAGAAAATTGATCAAATTTTGTAAAATTAGTTTTCATGATAAGAACAAATCGAATTCAAGGTAATTAAAGGCAATGACATTAATTTAACGTCTCTTTCTTCTACTTTTTTTTTTTTTGTGTAGCTCTGAGGATTTGGGCATTTGTATATATACTGTGGTACTTATTGGTTTATTACCGACTATGTAGGGTCAAGTGTAACAATTAGAGAGAGTCTTGGGCACTGAGCTCATATTTTCTAGGTTAATTGAATGTACATAAAATCAAGTAACAATTGACTATATAATATTGTAATCATTATAAAAAAGAGAAAGATGTGAAAAACAAAATGGATTTCATATGTATAATTTATTTGCAAGACTTGTCTTATTTTTTTGCTTTTTTATCGAAGCACAATTCATCTTATCCTCCATTGTAAGAATTATTGGCATCTATTTAAAGATGTGTCCATATAATTTGTTGTAAGATTTTTCATTCTAAAACCATAATTAAGTCTCTTTCTACTTCATTACAAAAAAATAATTTACCAAACACCAGATTACTAACCAAGCAACTGAAGAAAGTTGTCTTCATATTTAGCAAATTAATTAATCAACAAAAAAATAATTTCATTAAATGTTACTTCTTTGCAATCTACATAATTCAATATTCCTATTAAAATAAGTACAAAATTGAGCTCCAAAAGACTTGATAGGAAATTAATTAACTTGATTGGAAACTGGAGCCCGTAGAAAAAGGGTAAAATTGAATCTTGAGCTATATGGATCCCAATAAAGTCCAATTTCATCTCCTTCCTTTAACTCCCTTCTTTTCACAAACTCTTGGTTCCAATTGCCAATCAAAACATAGCCCTTTGAAGTATGCTATAGCTTGAGAATTAATTGATGTTCAGACATTGTGTCTTGATCCCAGACCATCTCAACTTTTCCATTCTTACTCTCAATCTGATTGATGCAATCAGCGCTCAAGAATGGCAAAAAATGGTTCTTGATCAATTCTGTCTTCACAAGTAGCCTACTCAGTTGCCCAAGATCACTAATCGTCAGCTTCTTCTTGATCTTCCATGGATTAATGTAAAGCTTCAGTTTAGTGGAAACACCCTTTTCCTTCTCTTCTTGCTCTTCTTTCTTGGTGTAATATTTCATCGTTGAAATCTTCTGTTGTATTTGTGAAACAACAATAGCATGATGATTATTGAATGAAATCTGGATTTGATAAGTTGTTATGGGTTTCTTTGTTTTGCCATGAAACTCACAAGAAATTGTCATTGCAGTGGAGACTTCTTGGCGTTCAGTTTCTTGTTTTAAAACATAGAAGTGATGTTTTCTCTTCATGGTTTGAGAATTAGCTTTGTTTGGACATATAGGTTGTTGAAGCAGAGCAAATTAACGAAAGAAAATTTTCTAGGGCTTTTGGGGTTTTTGAGAATGAGACGGAATTTTGAGGTTTTAGGAAGATTGTAATGAAAAAGGCGTGAGATTGGCTTATATAGACAAGCGAGAGCAAATCAGTTTCAGTTTGGAATTAGGAAAGTAAAACGAAATAACAAACTTTATTGCCAATAAATTGTAAGAAGAAAATAGTTTTGCGGGTGCGTTCTATCATATAAGCTTAAAATTCTCTTAATACAGCTTTGCATTGTTTCTTTGATATCATACGCTTAATAAGCTTGTACCTAGCAAGCTGCTCTTCTTAATCTTCCTTTTTTTTTCTAATATTTGTTTTCCTCTTCTTTTTTTTACCATATTTTAGTTACATTTTATTTTTTTCTTGTGTTTTATAGGTTTTATGGTTTCTTGATTCTGGTGTATGTCTCCATTATTATTTCTTTAGGTTCCTAAAACAGTGTCCTTTAAATTCAATGGGAACTAAAAATTCAAAAAATTTTAATTTTTAATTTTTTAAACAAATTCATGTAAGATTGGTATTTATGAAAACCTTAAGATGACAAAAGAAGTATTTTAATATGATTTTGATCACCCTGATGACCAATCGGAGTGTCAGAAAGATAAACTAGAAGTTTGGTCCCTAAACATAAGAACATGATACTTTCTAATTGGGACTTCTCTCCATTTGATCTAGTTGAAGGTGAAATAATCGAAATAATCATACTAATTCAAATTTGTCTTAAATAAACATAAGGAAATATATAAACAAATTAATAATGTCATGGATTTAATTTTGTTAACCCCCGAGACTTTTGACACCAACCAATTTGTATGGAAAATACAATTTTGATACTGTTGAAAAGAGCTTGACGAGATTTACAGAACTGTACCCTGACATATTTCCCTCTGCCACGCCGCCAATCGTCTGGCCACAAATTGAAAGGGACCATTTTTTATGTATGATCTTTTAATTTCCGATGACTATTACCAGGAACCAATCATACAACCGAGGTAGAATTAGGGGAGAAAGCTGATCGTTCAAGCATGGCCTCCAACTAATCCTTGTTTCCATCGTCACAAGTGCCCCTACGCACATATCGATGGTTCATACATGGGAGGCGCCTTCATGAACAGTAGCATTTGAATTTTTATTTGACTTTTTAGAAAAAAAAATGAATTTCTAAAAATACTAGCCTAGGTTCGTGCAATATGATCCCACCCCTTACTCTTTCTTTCTGTTTCATTTTCATTTCACTCTCTCCTTTCTCTTATTTCTCTTCTATCTTTTCCCTCTATGCACCCAACTTCTCTCTTAGGCTGATCTTAGCTCGAGAGCACTCTCTCTTCCCATTTTGTTAGTATGAAATAGGAGTATGGAGCTCACCCCGTGTTCTCTAACTATTAAATGGTCCCCACGCAAAATGACTTTCTTTGCCCAAACATGAAAATAATTAAATCTTCTAAATAGAAACACCTTTTTTTGGATTATGTATTTCAGTGAAGTGTATAGAAAAGTTAAAAAAAAATTATTTAGAAGTTATTTTGTGTGGAAAAAAAATGAGTTAAATGAAAAAGTTTGATAAGAATGAAGGTTCGATGTTTAACATTAACAAGAAGAATCCAAGATTTTATTCCTTAATTAACATTAGAAAAAAAGTGCTTACTTAATACTTTTGAATTCATAAAGCCTCAAATATATATCAGGATCTTCCTCATTACACTGATGTGTCGTTATGTTAAAAAATTTAAGATAGCTTATGTTGATTAGAAATAAGATAAAATGCTTCTATAGATCTCATGAGAATGAAGGTTTTTTTTAAGATAAAGAGAAGTTTTATTTATCATGAGATTAATTTAACCACTGTTAGGATTTTATCCCTAAAATCCATCTACTCAAACTTACAATAATTAAATCGGTAAATAAACAAACAAATATCAATCACAAAAATTTAATGTAATTCGGCAACCTCTTTACCCCACCAACAAGCTACAATTTTATTAATCCTTAACAACAATTTTAGGGAAAAAATTATTACCTTGACAACCTCACAACCTAAAATCGCCAATACATCTACAGCTCTCAACCTAGCTCTAGTTATAAATCTCTCTAATTTACAATGTATATTAGAATTATGAGTGTGTCTCAAACATTCTCTAGAATCTCTTTTATATAAGTAATATTTTTCTAATACTATTAAGAAAAGAGCAACATCATAGTCACTACAACATGAGTGGCAGACACCAGTGTTTTTTTAGCATATTTTGGCGCTTTAAAGTGCCGCTATATATGATACCGACGCTTATGGCAAGCGTCGGATAAAAGGTCGGTATGTGTGGTATTGCAGTGCATGTACCGATGCTTATGGTAAGTGTCGCAATGTGCATAATTTTGTGGCGCTTTGAAGCACCGCAATATACCAGATATTGGCAATTTTTGTGGGTTTAATATCAACGCCTACTATAAACCCTTGTTCTTCAATATATATACCATCAAATCCATATAAATTCAAATATCAATACAAAAGTCATTTCATTCACCAAAAAAAAAAACATTTATAGTTAACATATAAATTCATACACAACTAGCAAGTAATTGAATGAAGTCTGAAAAAATCTTTACGTATCATCACACTTGAAATCAAATATGAGATCCTCCATTAACCAACCGCTGCAGTAAAGACTTGAGCTCATCTATTTTGGACTGTATACTAGTCATTTGGTCATCGTGCTTCGTCGTTATTTCTTGAATCTGATACTCATGCTTTTGATTGAGTTCTTCTATTTGTACTTTCAAACTATGTATCTCTTTAGCATAAGCTTCATTGTATCCCACATGATTCCTAATTTGAGCTGAAAATCCATACACCTATGTAGGAATAACTCCAGACCCTTGAACTTGTACACATCCATAACTCTCTTCACTCATAAGCTCCATGAAGACTTCATTTTGAATTTGTAAATTGTTGCTAGCATCAGAAGATCCTGAAGCAGCAACAAGTTCGGCCACACGAGCTTCAGCATTCACCTATAATTAAGAAATAACAAAGATAATAAAAAACTCCCCCAAAGATTGAGTAGTTATTTGCAGCGAAAGTTATATAAAACAAAAAGAACAAAAGTTAAGCAATCAGATTTTATAGAAAAACAAGTAGAGTTTCCTCTCTTTTTCCATAAAACCCTCTACAAAAGAAGAACAAAAATACAATCCAAACAAAGTAGCCACAACAATCTTTTGTATGTAATCATTATTTTTTTTTCATTTTCAAGTCTCATCACATCAAGTATCTGTTTGGCTGTCGTTTCTTATCCAAAAAAAATTAAGCTTAACGGGAAACAAAATGGAGTAATATTTTATCTGGAAAAGGCAATGTATTTGAGAACACCAATAAAAATGATCCAAGAATAATTTATGTAAGAATTAAAAATCTCTAACTTCAAACATTTGGCAACTAGTTTTGTTGAGCTTACCAAAAACTATCTTGTGCTTAATCAATAAAAGTTTCATCCTTGTGTTTATGGGTTTCAGTAGAAAACTCTATGCGCTCGGGCTCAGTTCTATGTTTCATCTCCTACTATTTATGAAAAGAGTTCAAACAATGACTCAATACACTACATCTCAAATGAAAAATTGGATGAATGAAGCAAATCAACTCACATATTCATCCTTTTTTCTAGTAAAACTCTATGATCCGGTCGTGTGAGGACATTGTTGTCTTCCACATGCTGCTGTCCATATCGTAGAATATTTCTACAACAACCATAAACCAATTTGACTAATAAATCATTAAAAGAAAATAGAAATAATGAGAATTCAAATGAACATAATTATGAAAAAAAAACCTCACTCTACTCAGAAAACCAGTAGTTCACAAGTTGTTTCCACTGGTCTTGATCTACTCATTTTGGAACTTTATTGCTCAAAACTTGTTGCTTTGTTTTGTTCCCCACGTGGTCCCTTTTAAGCATATACCTATAGTCCTTCCATTTTTTACCGATCATCCTCAATAATATTTTGTCGATCGCCTCAATCATAGGATAATTGTAAACTAAGGTTCCAACTCAAGAGGAGGGTGAATTGGGTTTTTAAAAAACTTTCACTAATTACTCGCAAGTTTATAAAAATAGTTAACTGCACAAGTGTATAAACAAGTAAAATGCTTTAAATAAAAGATTTTAAGGAATAAAAAGTGCAAACTCAGTTTATAGTGGTTCGGCAATATCAGATTTGTTCCGACCCTACGTCCACTCTCTTCAAGGAACTTCCTTGAAGTAATCCACTAAAACTTTAGTGTACAATTTCACGGGTGTTGTACAAACCTTACAACCAATCTCTTCCTCTCAAAAGCTAATCTCTTCCTTTTGGAAGTTAATCTCTTTACAATAAATATGAGTTGCTGTAAAGTAAATGGTAGAGAGATAGCAATGAATGCTTTTACAAATGAACAATATCTCTCTTTCAAAGTAAAGCTTGAAGAATGACTCAACAATAAATATTTTAAAGCTTTTGTGTATTAATGAGCAAAAACTTGATTGAATGTGTAATTTCTTCTCCTTAAATGCTCATTGGAGTGGGTTTATATAGCCTTGGATCAATATGGTCGTTTTACACTGACTTGGTACGTTTTGGCACATTTAATGCTCAAGTCTCGCATCTCAACAGTCATATTTTTCGAATTACCATGCATCATTATTAAAATTTAGATGAGGGTCAACAATCTCCCTCTTTTTTATGATAACAAAACTAATGAGAGAAAACAATTTTAAAAACTAAGTGTTTGGTTTTTAGAAAAAAAATGGGCAAAGTTTTCTCTGTTTTTTGAATAAAACCAACTTGTAAAAAGTTCAAAACAGTTTATATTCAATCTAACCAAGTAACTCAACATATAGTCTTATACAACAAGTTATTTAGAGCAATGCTCCCCCTAAATCTATTCACTATTTTAAGTTTACAGTCATTTTTCTCTCCCGTTTTGACAACAGCAGAAAAAGGGGTAGTAAACCAAAAAATATGCCACATAGACACTACGGATAGTAAGATCATGTATAAATAGACTTGCATAAGAAAATTATGCATAATTTGGAGCTAGAAAGACATCCCGAGAAGAGTCAAAATTTTTCTTACGTGCATAAGCAGTTACAGCATATATCCGAGCAAAGAAGGTTTCTATGAAGTAAACATATTGCGTAAAAGTAAAACAAGCATATGAATCATAATTTAAAATGAAATATAGATATCTAAAGCAAATATCCATACATCATGGGCTTCTAAGAGCCGAAAATGAAAACTACAATATATGATAGAGTGATGTTCGTGCCAAGAACAACTAAAAGCTATATATATATATAGACACACACACACATCTAAAAACCATTACAAAAGGCAACTCAGTGAACAGAAGAGTCAGAGACGCCTCATATAAGATCTCGAAGATCAACCAAGGAACCCTCTATATGCTATCTGTGCAACTTGAAGTCATCTCTGAGGGAGCGGAGGTTATGATGCATGGTGTCAATGGAAGAGCTCAAGCTCTGGAATCCAGACTGCATAGTTAGCTGGAGGCTCGTAATGGCTTGGAAAAGATCGTTGTATCCAGCTGGACCAGTACTAGAGTTGCCTATAGGTGGTTATCGGTCATCCGTATCCATAGCAGGGGCTACAGTATCTAGACCCTCATCCTCATCACTGCTATCATCCTCGCCGATCCTGATGTTCTTCCCGTCCTTCGAATAGATCAACCCATCTCGGACCATACACCCCATCTTCTTTAGAGATGAGACATTGATGATGTCCTTAGGACCGATGTCTTGAGCTTCGAAGGCAGGAAGAGGAACCCAGAAGTGCTGGAGGATGAGTGTGATGAGCATCCCATAGGGTAGGCATCCGGAGTCACTAGCTTCGCCGTTTATCATGTTGGCGAGTAGTAGGGGGTAGATATTGAAGTGGTGGCCAGTTTTAAGGCCCCAAATCAGTACCACATCTATCTTTGATAGATAGCCCTGACACCTAAGTCTAGGATGGATGGTCTAACTCACAATTAGATTGAACAACTTCGAGTTAAGGGGCATGTCACTACATATGTGAAATGTAGTGGGTCGAAAGACATTGTTGGGGTAACCCTTAACTATCTGACATGCCTCCTCGTAATTAAAGTTGTCCGACCATCCGTCCAGACTCCATTGGATCCCTCCCACAAGGATCCCTAGAATACTTATCAAGAGGTCAGTGCTGACCTCGAACTCCACACCCATCACACTAGTTCTGAACTGTAGAGCTAGTGGACTGGGTTTCACTAAGTTCACATAGAACTGGTGAATCAGTCGTGGGTAAAATTTTGGTGTATCTTGACCAGTGGGGTTAAGTTATTTGCTTCAAAAGAAGGTAAAATATCGAAGTTACCATGACGAATAGATTCGAAGTTAACGAATCTACCCGTCATGATCTTTTTATTATGAATAATAGAGGTATACCTCTCTTTTGCTGCTGGGCTGGAGAACAGGGAGTCATCGAGCTCTGCCCTTGCCTTCTTGCTCTAGAAGCTCGCTAATCTTTTCCTTTTTGTGTTCAGAGCAGTAGATTTGGTGGACCTTGGCCTAGTAGGCGTGTGAGGTCCCCCAACTGTGGTTTTAATGCGGATTCTCTCAGACATTTTGGAGGAAAAGTGTTTTTGGGGAGAAAGAGAGTTTTGGCAAAAATTAGAGATTTCAACCGTGGAAAGTTGAAATAAGTGATATGGAGGAGGAGATCAAGGCTTTTATGGAGTGTTTTGAGGAGATTTTGGTCAGAATGATTAGATTTTTTAGAGATAGAAAGCTTAGAGTTTCAAAAATGGCGTGAAAAACTAAAAAATCTGAAGAAACTATTTATAGAATCACGATACCAATCAATAGGGTTAGGGCACCAGTCGACTGGGTCCTTTGCAGATTTGAAAATTTTTAACATACCAGTCGACTGGGTCAGGACACTAGTCGACTGGATAAACTGGTAGAGAAATACCAATCGACTGGGTTATTCATACCAGTCGACTGGGTAGTTAACTAAAATTCAAAAAATGGCTCGAAACAAGGTCTTGGTCTACTAGTCGACTGGTATAGACTTACCAATCAATTGGGTAAATAAGCAGTGAGTTACCAATCGACTAGGATAGACTTACCAGGCGACTGGACCCAAAAAAAAAAACTTCTAGTTTAGAGTTTTAGCACGAAATTTGTTTATCTATGCCATCTTGAGTGAGGGAAATATTAAATAAGGTTTAATACTCATTCACTAGATGTCAAGTATGCAAATGATGAATGATGATGCAATCCGGTATACAGTTTATCATAATCTAATAATCTCATTAACAGTCTAATTTTACAAAAACTAGCTTCACTTATAGGTTTTGTAAGAATGTCAGCTATTTGATCTTCTGAAGGTATAAATTCTAGTCTTATATCACCTTTTTTAGCATGGTCTCTTAAGAAATGGTGTCTAATTTCTATGTGTTTGGTTCTAGAGTTCTGAATAGAGTTTTTGGTTAAGTTGATAGCACTTGTATTATCATAATGTATTGGGATACTTTTAAAGTTCATGCCATAGTCTTCTAGTTGTTGTTTCATCCACAATACTTGGGCACAACTTTCAACTGCTACTTTTTCTGTCTCGGCGGTTGATAGTGCAACGGAGTTTTGTTTATTGAAAAACCAAGAGGTTAACATTGTATCTAAAAATTGGCATATTCCACTTGTGCTTTTTCTATCTAACCTACACCCCGCAAAGTCAACATCTAAATATCCTATAAGCTCAAAAGATGAATCTCTAAAGTACCATAATCCTAGGGTTTGAATTCCTTGTAGATATCTAAGAATTTTTTTCACTGCAATTACATGTGATTCCTTAGGATTAGCCTGAAATCTAGCACACATGCATACACTGAACATTATATTAGGTCTACTTGTAGTTAAATAAAGTAAAGCTCCTAACATGCTTCTATAATATTTAGTGTCTACACACTTACCTCTTTCATCAAGGTCAAGTTTTGTAGAAGTGCTCATAGGAGTACCAAGGGACTTTGAGCTTTCCATCCCGAATCTTTATAGTAGGTCCTTGGTGTATTTTGATTGATTGATGAAGATGTGTCCTTTCAATTGTTTGATTTGAAGTCCAAGGAAGTAGGTAAGTTCTCTCATCATGCTTATTTAAAATTCACCTTGCATGCACTTGGCAAACTCTTGACACATAGATTCATTAGTAGCACCAAATATAATATCATCAACATATATCTGGACTAGAAGAGTATCATTTATGTGAGTTTTTGTGAAGAGAGTTGTGTCTACTTTTCCTCTTAGTATACAGGATTGTAACCTTTGATGAAAAAGTTTCTAAAAGCACAAACACAGTTAGTGCTCTTTATTCATCCTGTAAGTTCCATTTTTAATTGCACATTGAACTACTGCAACTAGGCAACAACTACACAAAATCAAAATAGATAATAGTAGTATTTCACCAAAACAAGAAATAATCAACATATTCACGAATGAATATAAAAAATAAATAGGTTTCAAACGAAAAAATCTAAGTTATGTAATGGGTTTCAAACGAAATGGTAATACTGCGAATAATCCATGTGAAGCTAAAGGAGCAGAAATTTTGATGAGAGAGAGACAAAGAAGCAAACTTGGTTGATGACGAAGAAGAGACACTCGAGCAAGAAGAATGAGTCGCTCAAGCAAACCTGGTCATCATAAGAGGCCTTTTGAGAATTTACTAAACCGCACGAGACACTGGCTATTTTAACTCTTATTTCCGTGCTTCAAAGCACCAATGTATGATGTAGCCACATAGTGGCATTTAGAAGCACCGCTACATGACACTGTCACTTAGTGGCGCTTATAAGCGCCGCTATGTGACATATTCAATATCTTATTTCATTGCTTGGAAGCGTCGCAATATGAAATGGGTTTCTGCATATTACGTCACTTGCTTTGAACATTGCGGCGCTTTGAAGCACCGCAATATGCAATAGGTTTTGCATATTACGACGCTTTTAAGTGCCGACACATGTTCTTTGAACATTGCAGCGCATCATGGAAGCGCCAGAAATGAAGCGCCGGCGGAGGACATATAGTGGCACGTGTATGAAGCGCCGACAGAACTCATTTATCTTGTAGTGAGTAAACTTCTATTACTATTTATACAAGGAATAATCTAATAGAAAACTAGTACTACTCTTACTAGAACAACCAACTATAAAATAGAAAACTACTTTTCTCAAACCAATTAGAATTCTTCTTTATGAGGATTTGAGCCAAAATCCTAACAAATCTCCACCTTGGCTCAAATTCTTCACACCTCATCAACAAATCTAACTTTTTTAGTGGTTGGTGCGATCATTCCTTTTGGTCCTTCTATATCTCCTCCACCTAATTTTCCAAGCAAAACCTTCTCACCCAACACATACAAGCCCTTCTTGTTCATAGTAGCCTTCAATACTAGATTTGATCTATTAAGAACTTGCATATCTCCATTGCCCACAATCCATGTGTATCCCATCTTATCAAACTCCCTCAAAGAGATGATATTTTTAGTGAATGAGGAAGCAAACTTTACCATCTCAAGTGTATTCACGCTTCCATCATGAAGCTTTATCCTTAAGCTTCCTTCACCATCAATTACTTTGTGTTTCCCACATATGGTAGTAGCTATGACATAGGTGGGTTCCTTCATACAATCAAAGTACTTTTTCTTATTGAATATGTGAATGAAGGATGTCGAATCAAGTAGCACCATATTACTCTCATCAACTTTTTCTTCAATTTGTTTTATAGCTAGCACCTCTTCATCACAATTCCCTCGGTGATATTAGCATTTTCACTACTTTTTCCATCATCATTCTTCTTCCCACTCATCATTCTTAACTATTTTAAATCATCCTTTATGGCTTTACAATAATATTGTATATGTCTTATCTCTCCATAGTAGAAGCACTCTTTCTCACGATTATCTATAGGCCTAGATTTGGATCTCCACCTTAAGTTACTATTCTCTCTCCATTGGCTCCTCCCTCTATTAGAAATCTCCACAACAAGCGCTTGATTACCACTAGACAAGCTCTCATTTCTAAACAACCTCTCATTCTCACACAAGAGCGCAGTCACATCATCTAAGCTCAATGTCGACTTTCCTACTAATGATGTTTGCACCAATGTTTTGTAAGATTTTGGTAAAGATGATAACAAGAGCAATACCTTCTCCTCATCCTTCAATGTTTCTTCTGCATTCAACAATTGAGACATTAGCTTGTTGAATTCATTCAAATGACCATGAAGAATTGTACTTTCTTTAATCTTTAGAGAGTAAAGGTCCATCTTGAGACACAATCTGTTAGTCAAAGATTTTGACGCATAGATGCTCTCGAGCTTATCCCACAAACCCTTTGGTGTAGTTTCCTTCAACACAATATACTTGATATCGGGAGCAAGAGCCAACTTGATTGTGCTCACACATTTCCTTTAAATCGATTGTCACTTTCTATCAGTCACCTCTTCTGTTTTTTCTTCCTCTAAAGTCTAATCAAGATCTTATTGCACTAAAAGATCTTGAACTGTACTCTGCCACAGAGTAAAATTATTTCTTCCATTAAATAAAGGAATCTCAAATTTAAGTATACTTGTTGATATGGTAGCGTAGAAGCAACAAATAGTAACAACAACTTCTTCAAATAGATGACCAAACTCTGATAAAACCTATTAGGTTTTTACCCCTAAAATCCATCTACTCAAACTTATAATAATTAAATAGAAAATATAAACAAATAAATATCAAGCACAATAATTTAATGTGATTCGACAACTTCTTTGCCTATGCCACCAACAAACTCGTAAATTTATTAATCCTTAACAATAACTCTAGAAAAAACAAAATTATTATGCTGACAACCTCACAACCCAAAATCCACAATACACCCAAAGCTCTCAACCTAGCTCTAGTTGTAAATCCCTCCGATTAATTTATAATCTATATTAGAATTATGAGCGTGCCTTAAACCTTCTCTATGATTTCTTTTATAAAGAGGATATTTTTCTTATACAATTAAGAAAAGAACAACATTATAGTTGACTTCTACTACTACTTGTGCAATGAATAATCTAATAGAAAAATAGTACTACTCTTACTAGAACAACCAACTATAAAATAGATAACTACTTTTCCCAAACCAACTAGAATTTTTTCTTGTGAAGATTTGAGTCAAAATCCTAATAACCTCTCTATTTTGTGTAGCTCTAAGGATTTGTGCATTTGTATGTATACTGAGGTACTATTGGTTTTTTTTTTTTTTTTTTTTTGAAAAGCAAAGTTTCAATTTATTGATTAACAACAATGGTGTGAACATTACAACAAGCCCCATTAATCATAAAGACCCAAAGGATGTCACATATGCAGCTCAGTTAATACAGACATAAATTGTCTGTATGCACAAAAACACCAAAAACAAAGTTACCAATAGAAATTTTAGTACCTCATTGCCAAACTGAGCCATTTTCACCATTATTGGAAGACCCTGAAGCCACCAAACCAGACTGCTAAGAAGACCAAAACCCAACTTCAGACCAGAAACTGAAAATTATCCAGAGTTACCAGCTCTACTGAATTACCCACATGTAGATCACTGGTCATATTTTCCTCTCTATTAGCCCCCAACTTTGCCAGTTGGTCAGCATAAGATGCTCAATAAACACCTTGCCTTCATACCAGAAATAAGTGATTCACTGTTTTTTGTTCTTGCCCACGTAATACATAAGTATCAACAGCGTTATGCAAACAGTCTTGCTAACAGCATAGACTAGCCCCAACCAAGAACACCAGAAGGATAGCAGAAAAAACCAGTAAAAGCAGCCCATAACACCCGAAGCCATGAATCTACTAGACAACCTAATTAGATGATCTGTCCACCAGCCGAGCTCAATTAAAACCACCATGGAACCCTTCTCCCTTCGTGCCATCAGAAAACAATTCAACTATGGAATTTGTTTGCTAAACTTCCAACAGTGCTGCTTTTAAGTAGAACTGCAGATCAAATGTAGACCTTAAATGTACTACACAAACCATTACATCTGCACTATGACCATGTGACTTAAAACTGCCCAGTTACAAATTCTGCAAATAAGCCTGAACTACTCTATTCTCAAACAATCATTATACTTAAGAGACGTCCCAACTGCACAATCACGCATTGTTATTTATGCAACAAAACACACAGTAATGTACACATGCAATGAACACCATCTTCTACATTTTTGCACGATGCCATCTAATTGATAGCATCACAAAACTCCTCCGTTAGACTAATTCCCAGGCAAAAAGATTTATACTCAAAAGATATTATTCCATACACAGGCAAAATCAACCCATTTCCCAAATTTTGCACTTGACCCATATTTCTTAATAGTTAAAGTAAAAGCTATGGGGAGTGCGTACACCAGGAGCAACACCCAAGCCATTACAGATTATGCTCCTCAAAAAACGCACCAGGAACCACCGAAAAGCAAGACTACTTCACCCTTGATCAGAGAAGATGTTAAACTTGAAGAAGTTGCTAATACCATAATTGCGAACAAAGAAACCTCAATCAACTATAGCATTCACACACATTTGACTAAAATGCAACAACAAACTAGCAGGGAGAAAAAATTCAGCAAGAGGACACATCCAGTAAAACCAATCTCCTTACGCAGAGCGAATAAACACCCACCAGCGGAATTGAAGTCAATCGAAAACAGCAGCCAGAGTAGCTTACCCATCCTTTGAAGCTAATCAGCAAAACTTCTTGAGCAATCGACAGATATTCCTTAACAATTCTAACAAACACACCTAATCACTGAAAAAGAAACATTTTCCCCCAAAAAAATCAAAAAGACCGATGCCCAGTCACCAACGAAATGCACAACACCACCTGTATAACATCCCAACAACAGAATCTAGACTCTCTCCCCCCTCACGTAGAACAAAACCTCTTCTACAGCTAGGAACCACCTGGACTACAAATCCTCATCAGCAACACAAGTTTTACCAAAACGAAACATAAGCTATTCATCAAACACGTACTCTACTTATCACAACCATAGGTACCGATACCTCGACCACCTTTAACTTAATAAAATGAAAGCTTCAACATCTAGCTTCCCAACAACCCACCCTACACACCCCTTGTTTTGCTAAACCATCTACCATAGCATTAGCCTCCCTTCTCGTACGCATAAAGGAAACTGAAGGAAGGCTCAACAGAGAATTATCAATATCATTAAAGATTGAAATATATTTCCAAGGGGCAGACTCCCTATCTGCAATCCATGACAAAACCACCTTAGAGTCACTTTCAATAATCACCCTTGACATACCTTGCAAGTGTAAGGTCAAGTGTAACAAGTAGAGAGAGTATTGGGCACTGAGATAATATTTTCTAGGTTAATTGAATGTACATAAGATCAAGTAATACAATTGACTATATAATATTGTAATCATAAAAAGAGAAAGACGATGAAAAAAATGGATTTCATATGTATAATTTATTTGCAAGACTCACCTTATTTTTTGCATTTTTATCAAAGCACAATACAATCTGTCCATGTAAGGTACCAAAACTTATATAATTTTTAAATTTTTATATTCATGTTTTAACCCAACAAAAAGTTTGAAAATATTAGTTCCAAATCATTAAATGAAATAATGATAGCAAGGATAGAATCATCTGCTTCACATTATAGTTAGTGGTAAAGAAAATTGTCTTTTGATCTGTTCACATTATTGAAATTGGATGTGATCACACCACCGGATCCCATTAGTAGAACACTTCAAAAAGTCCTCTTGTTGCCTCTTGTTGCCCCCTCCCTTTAAAAAAAAATCATCAAAAGGGAGAGAAAAAAAGAGAGGACTATTTTTTCTAGTTTCACTAGCCAGATATATATTTAGTTTCTATTATTTTAATTTGATGTAAAACTTAGTATAACAATCATATATATGTGATATATATAATGCCTTGTCGTTAGGGATTTCAAAAACCAGCAAGACATCCGAAAATTCGGTACAATTGTTTCGGTTGGAGCAATTTTTTTTAAGGTGGATGATTGGTTAGTTGTGAAAGTAAAATTCTACTTTCGGACCGAATGTTAGGTGGTAACAAAAGCAGTCTCTCATCCGGCTTGACCGTACTTCCACCCACCTTAGTAAAATATCTATTTTAAACTTGGTATGCATCATATTTACAAAAATACATCCTTATGTAAGCCTTTTATCCGACATTTTTAAGTCAAAAATACAAAGACAAAGAGTTTTTTCCTACATTTTTAATTGTTGTTAGTTTAATTAAGGATGATTTATGGATTGAGATAACAAATTTTATTTAAAATATTTGATAAAATATCATTTATTTTTTTAAGAAAGAGCCGGGTGATAGTGAATGAAAAGTGGACAATCCTCTCACTCGCATTGGTTGGGATTGGATCAAAAAAATTTATCCGATCACCAGATGATGGTTGAAGTGAAAGGTGAATTCAACTGTGGTGGGTGGGAAGAATGGAAAGGTACATCCACATCTAATTTGATCCATTGACATCCTTAATACTGGTAGTTTAATTTCTTTATTTACTTTTTTTTATCAATCATCATCGCTATTTACTTCATCACCATCAAACAAAGTAACACCTGCACCTATATACATATGCAACTTAGAATCTATATACATATGCCAACTTACAATATATATGAATAATTGATACAATAAGAGAATTGTTATCGATATTATCAATCATGATTGATGGTCTTCATTTCATCATGTGACACACATACCTGACCTGGATTGGATGTACATGAGCACTACGCGTGTATCAAATGGCGCAATCTACATTGTTAGTCACGACTGCATACTAAAATTTAATTACTACATTTACTTTAGTTTGACTTTGTGCCATATATGACAATGGCGTGAAAATGGAAAGCAATAATGGGTTCTATCACATAACTCAAAAGATGCTTTAAAACAATAAAAATGATTTGTATATTTTGTTAAAGTTGAGTTGTATATAATCATTGAACTTAAAAGGCCTCGAGCTGAGTTAGGGATGAATCGACTCATGCAGTTATCCAAGTTGAAGAGAAAATTAGGCTAGATAATTCATTAAATAAATGTTGAAATATATGAATTAACGACCTTAGCTTTTGACTTAACAATCACTTAATTTGGGATCTTCCATTTTGGGTTCGATATATCTCACCGTCGATGTTATTTAAGAGTTACTTAAATACAACTTAAATCACTAAAACTTAAAGTTTTAACCTTTTTTAACTTAACAATCAATTCAGAGGAATGCTGTGAGAACAATTAGGTTAACTCTTACTCTCGAGATCAAGTATACTGTTTTGAAGGAAACTACACCCAAGGGTTTGTGGGATAAGCTCAAGAGCATCTATGTATCAAAATCTTTGATTAACAAATTCTATCTCAAAATGGACCTCTACTCTCTAAAAATGGAAGAATGTTAAAGTTTTCATGATCATTTGAATGAATTTAACAAGGTAGTGTATCAATTTTTGAATGCAAAAAAAAAAATGAAGGATAAAGAGAAGGCATTGCTCTTGTTATCATATTTTCCAAAATCTTACAAACCATTAGTGCAAACAATATTGGTGGGCAAGTCGACATTGAGCTTGGATTATGAAACTGTGTTCCTGCATGAGAATGAAAGGTTGATTGGAAGAGAGAACTTGTCTAGCAGTAGTCAAGCGTTTGCTGTGGAGAGTTATAATCGAGGGAGGAGTCAATGGAGAGCGAACAATGGCTAAAGGTGAAAATCTAAATCTAGGCCTAAATATGACAGTGATAACGAGTGCTTCTATTATGGAGAGATAGAACATATACAATATTATTGTAAGGTTATGAAGGATGATTTAAAAGATTTTAGAAGGATAAGTGGGGAAAAGAGTATTGATGGAAAGAGAAGTGAAAGTGCTAATATCGTCAAGGGAAGTGATGAAGAGGTGCTAGCTATTGAGAACATTGAAGAAAAATTTAAGATGCATTTTACGACTCTCATCACTGCCGTAATCAAGAAATATGGGATCACCCATAAAGTTGGCACTCCATATCATCCTCAAACTAGTGGCCAAGTGGAGATAAGTAACCGAGAGATCAAGGGCATCCTAGAGAGGACCATGAATCCTAATGATGCTCTATGGGCATATAGGACAGCTTATAAGACACCAATTGGCATGTCTCCATACCGATTAGTCTTTGGGAAAGCATGCCATCTACCGGTGGAGTTAGAGCATCAAGCATATTGGGCCATAAAGCAGTTCAATTTTGATATGAAACAAGTGAGTGAGAAGAGGAAGCTGCACTTAAATAAGCTGGAAGAATCAAGGTATGATGCATATGAGAATGTCAAGCTATACAAAGAAAGGACAAAAGCCTATCATGATAAACAACTGGTTAGGAAAGAGTTTCATATGGGACAAAAGGTGTTGCTCTACAATTCAAGATTAAGACTGTTCCCAGGCAAACTCAAGTCCCGATGGTCTGGTCCTTATGTGGTCACCAAGGTCTTTCCTCATGGTGCTTTGGAGATCCATGGTTCCAACAGCACTCAGACATTCATGGAGAATAGACACAGGGTAAAGCCATACCTTGAAATTAACTTGCCATCAAGAGATGAAGATTTGGCACTTCAATCTGTCTACTATGCAGCAGAAACGAGAGCACTTGAGCCATATGATGTGGACTTTAAGTGCCCCCTTCCAAGAGAATAGCACTGAAGCTACTATAGAGAGTGGTTGAAGAGTTCGAACTTTGAAAAATATATAGCTTAAGCACCTCTATTGAGGTCAATGGTATTGAGGCCACTGAGTACAGAGGTTGAGAACTACCAGCTCTCGTCACCCACTGTTTCAAGTCACTGTCACCCACAAATTGTTTGATAAAAATACTCAATGAAAAACTAGATAGTGCGATCGAGCGCAGGGAGTAAAGCGATCGAGCGCATAGACAAAGTGGGATCAAGCGCACATCACTGAGATCGAATGCAGCATCTGCAAAAACCTTGTCCAGAATGCCTAAAAATACTGCTTCCTCATCTCGCACCTCGAGTAGTCGTGCACAGTCCTCCTGGCCTAGCTTTGAAGAACAGGAGATCTTATTCGAGACCACATTCAACATTGAAGATGATTTCAAAAACTTTGAAGCCACTCAATGGGCAGTCTAAGAATTCAAGCATCGGGGTTTGAAGAGGCTATTCGAGCTTATCTGCTCTACTGCCTACACTCGGTTCGTGGTTCAGTTTTATGAGAACCTATCCTTCGACTACAGTAGGCCAAGTGTCTTGTCCTCATCTGTTCAGGGCAAGTACATCGACATGACATCTGTGGACATAGCTGCTTACTTCCATTGTTGTGATGAGTCTCCTCCTGAGGACACCCAGATAGATGATTAGCCGAAGTCCTTTTCCTTGTCCACCATCATTGAGGACATGTGTGCTGGACAGTATACTGATCGACACAACAATGCTGGGAGCCAGTCTAAGTTGCCTCCATTACTCTGGCTCATGGATTCCATATTTCAATGTAATGTGTGCCCATTGAGACACAAAACCCAGAGGTGTGACCAGTTCTTACAGGTGCTATATGCATTCCACATAGGCCACTGGTACTCCATCCCAACTATCATCTGGGGCCAGCTACATAAGTTATGGGATCATGTCTATGCATGCCAAGTTACCACAGCTAATGCATGGGGGCTCCCATTCCCGTTCCTCCTCAACTACATTTTCAAGAAAAAGGGGATTAAGGGCTCATCCATCGATGGACCAGTCTGGGAGCACCCCTTCTTCGGGAAGGCTCAGTGGACACAGAGCCAGTCACAAATGCCTCAAAGACTCAAGAGCAGGGACCAGCTACAGAGAGGGTAGTAGATAACCCTATGTAGACAGAGGATCCTACAGCTAACCCAACTTGGGAGGAGGACTATCTAGACATAGGACCCACAGAGTACCACCACATTCTTGAAGAGATGTCCTCTTTTCGGTGTGAGCTCTTTGATATTCGACGGGAGGATAGGGAGGCTACATTACTAGTGCATCAGCGCATCGATGGTTTGGAGGCACACTTTGTGAGGCAAGAGGCGATGCTCCAAGCCATTCTTGATCGACTACCTCCCGCCCCTGGTGCATCATCTTCTGCACCACCTGGAGACCAACAGTGAGAGAGGTGCACTGTCTAGCTGAAGACGTAAAACTTAGCGCTCATGGGAGGCACCCCACAGCATATCCTTTTATTTTTAGTATTTTCACATTTCTTGCTAGTATTTATTTTTATGTTAACCTTTTGTTTTTCTCATAACTGTTTACTATTAGTATCTTTTGTTTTTCGGTATTACTTTTTTTTTCTTTTTCAGGGACCATGTGTGTGCATCCGTTCAAGTTTGGGGGTGTGCTACGAGCCATGCCAGCCAGCTAGTTCTCCATATCCCAGGTCAAATCTTTCCATGTTATCTACACATTGGGGACAATATATAGTTTAAGTTTGGGGGTATGGGAGACACATTCACACACACTCTGTCCTAGTTTTTTTTTTATTATTATTGAAAAGATAAATGCATGCTTATATTGTGTTAAAAATTTGTTGATCTAAACAAATATTATGATAAGATTTCATCAGTAAGCTTAAAAATCTAGAACACATGGTATAATAATAAAGTTTTAAAAAGTGTAATTACTTACTTTAAGGCATTTAAGAATTCACAAGTTTGATCTAAATCTGACACGAGCACATTAGTACATAATTGTGTGGGGTATGATATGTAATTTTAATGTGTATGTTTTCATGGCTTAACTATAATCGGATGACTTGTTAGATGAACACTTTGACATAGAAAAAAATAGAAACAAAAAATTTATCACACAAAAAGAGAAAATAAAATGCTCCTAATGATCATTAAATAAACCTTCCACTAAGTAACTGGACCTCTTGCCTCAGTAAGCAGTGAGTGTTCACATCAAAAGGTGAGAATTTTGCTCATAATGATCATTAAATAAAGTTTCCACTCAGTAACTGGACCTCTTGCCTCAGTAAGCAGCGAGTGTTCATGTCAAAATGTGGGAATTTTGCTTGGTAACATTAAGACTAGTTAGTTTCATAGCCTTTTTGACTTGAGTTAGTAAGTCCTTAGGGGTGTCTTTACACCTAATGCCCTAAAACCATCTGGTTTGGGAGTCATTGGCTAAACACTCGCTATATAGGTCAATTAGAAAGCTTAAGGGAACTAATCATGGCAAAAATCTCATAATAAAATAAAAGAAGAAAATAAAACTATGCCATTATTGTTCATTCTGATAGGAAATTCAGTGAATTTTGAGACATCAAAACACTACACATTGGAGTTATTTGGAAGCTTCATCATTTATGTGCTAGTTCACCACACACTAAGTCAGATTTGTGATGCCTTAACCAGCCTCGTGTAAGTAATTAGATTTTAAAACTCTTATTCAATGTGAAGATGTGTTTATATTTTAAGCTTGCTCATGAATAAATATCATGGTTTTGTGTGCAACCCAAATTTTTGGATATCATGAAAGATGAATTTATCTTTGTTTTTGTTTTTCAGTTAGTTTTTCATTTTGTATTGCTAAGGGACTAGCAATATGTAAGTTTGGGGGTGTGATAAGTGCTTAAATATTCATATTTAAACCCCTTAATTTACATTTGTTAAGCTCTTAGTTTATGTATTTTATTCTATTTTACTTCATTTTTGTGTTTTCTGTGTTTTTAAGGTTCTTGGAGGAAAAAAATTATTTTGGAACTCAGAGGAAAAATCTGGAAGACCTGGAAGCAGCCTAGTGCGATCGAGCACAAAAGAGTGTGATCGAGCGCACAAGCACTCATGCGCATAAGAAGAAGGCTCGAGCGCACCAGCATGAGATTGAGCGCACACGTGCAGTAAAATGGCATAACCTGTAGGGTTCTGTTTTTCTAGTTAGGGTTTCCAGATGTCTTAAGACCTTATAAATGGACTTGTAAAACACAGAAACATGATATTCTTTTCAGTTTTAAGCTTTAGAGATGAATTGACGACTCTTCTCCACAGTATTTTTAGGTTTCTTTTTCCCTTTATTTTATTTTATGAAGATGTTTAGCATCAAAACTATGTGTAACTAACTTACTAGTAGGGTTGGATTGAATCCCTAATTATGTTTTTCCATTTATAAATGATGTTGCCTTTTTTATAGCTGTGTTATGATTCTGAACTTGATTAATGTCTGTTTTTATTGAAATTCCTCATATGTGTTTGCCTGATCAACATATGCATGTGGTATGGATTAGTTAGTTAGATTGATTTGGATGACCGAATTCTAGGTCTGATAATAGTAACAAAAAGAATCCCCGTCGGATTCTTGGGTTAATCAACATGGGAAACCGTGAGTATATAACATGCCCTAGGTCTTGTGTGTTTGTCGATTTTCACAGATCATATGCTCTCTTAAGGAATAACTTAGTATACACCATGCTAAATCCCTTAAGAGAGAAAAGAGTTAGAGTATACACCATACCTAACTTGTTGCTTAAGAAAATCAATAGCATAAACAGTATACACCATCCCCTTAGGTTGAAGACAGTAGGTATTCATGACATGACTAAAACATTGGTTTTATTGGGAAAATATGATTAGTTGTGGATATCAAAGCCCTATGTTCTTATCATTATCAATCTAAACTCAATATTTATTTCTATCATTTTATATTCTGAAACTAATTCTAAAGCGAAATTCACCAATCCCTGTGGAGATAATCTCGCATTTGCACACTATGCTACTGTTGACCTTGTGCACTTGCAAGTAAAACTGTTCAAATATTTGCTTATTAATTTAGGTATATTTTTGCATAACAGGATGCTTATCTACCTTTGATCGAGTTTGCATATAATAATCAGTATCAAACTAGAATTGGGATGACACCATTTGAGGCTATATATGATAGAAGGTGCAGAACTTGTTGTGCAAAAATCTACCTAAATTAACATGCAAATAATTGAACGTTTTACTTGCAAGTGCACAAGGTCAACATAGTAATATATTGTGCAAGTGCGAGATCATTACCACAGGGATTGGTAAATTTTGATTTAAAATTAATTTTGTAATGTAAAACGAGAGAAAGAAAAAGTGAGTTTGATTCGATAATGATAAAAGTGTAAGGCTTTGATATCCACCACTAATCATGCTTCCCCAATAAAAACAATGTGCCAATGCTTTAATCACATTATGAATATCTAATGTTGTCAACATAAGGGCATGGTGTATACTCCTTAAGCTATTGATTTCCCTAAGCAACAAGTTAGGCATGGTGTATACTAAGTTGTTCTTTAAGAGAGCATAATATCTGTGAAAATCGACAAACACACGAGACCTATGGCATGTTATATACTCCTGGTTTCCCATGTTGATTAACCCAAGAATCCGGTGTGGATTTCGTTTGTTACTATTATTAAACCCAAGACTCGGTCATCTAAATTGATTTAATTAACTAATCCATACCGCATACATATGTTGATCAGGCAAACACATATGAGGAATTCAAGAAAACAGGCATTAATCAATTTAAGCATCATAATATAACTATCACAAAGGCGATAATATTGAATTATTGAGTAACATAATCAAGGCTTCAATCGAGCCCTACTAACAATTTAGTTACATATGAGATTGATGTTAAACATCTTCATAAAGTAAAATAGAAGGAGAAGAATAAACCCAAAAACACTTCCGTGAATAGCCATCAATTCTTCTCTCAAATCTTTGCTCGAAAATTCCCCCCTTATTTCTATGTTTTTAG
This sequence comes from Bretschneidera sinensis, assembly GCA_023935145.1. Classification (NCBI taxonomy): domain Eukaryota; kingdom Viridiplantae; phylum Streptophyta; class Magnoliopsida; order Brassicales; family Akaniaceae; genus Bretschneidera; species Bretschneidera sinensis. The sequence goes on along the minus strand of CM043698.1, from coordinate 68,097,227 downwards.
GCCTATTTATAGAGTTTATGAATATCTAGAAACCCTAAAACTCATAAAATAAAACCCTAAAATTCTTTCCAAAATAGGACCAGTTGTTTTAATGTTTACTATTGCGCGAATGCGCTCGATCGCAGCATGGTGCGCTCGATCGTCCTACGATCAAGCCTTCTTGCGTGCGCGAGCGTAGGTGCGCTAAATCCTTGGCTTGGGCACTTGAGTGCTGTTGCACTCGATCGCAGGTCTCTGTGCTCGATCGCACTAGCAGACTCCATCTTTTCCCAGATTTGCTCTTTAAGCCAAATAATTCCATAAAGCTTCCTTTTCTCCAAAAGCCTAGAAAAAACACAGAAAGCACAGAAAAGAAATAAAATAAAATGAAATAACACAAACTAAGAGCTTAACAAATATAAATTAAGGGGCTTAAATATGAATATTTAAGCACTAATGAGAACTCCAGTATGTTGGGAAGAAGTTGGAGAAAGAAATATATTTGGACTAGAGATGATAGATTTGACTACTGGGAGGATAAAACTGGTTAGAGAGAACCTTATAGCAGCACAAAACAGACAAAAAGGATATGCTGATAATAAAAGACGACCTCTTGTGTTTCAGGTTGGTGACTGGGTGTATTTGGAGATATCTCCGTGGAAGGGTATATTGAGATTGAAAAAGAAAGGAAAGTTGAGTCCGAGATTTATAAGGCCATATGAGGTAATTGAAAAAGTTTGACCAATAGCATATGGATTGGTTTTGCCTCCAGAGTTACAACAATTGCACAATGTATTTCATGTTTCACTTTTGAGAAAGTGTTTACACGACGAGTCCTATAGTATTGCGAGTCAATCTGTCGAACTTAAGAAGATTTTACCTTTATGCAAGTACCAGTCAGAATTCTAGACAGAAATGAACAAGTCTTGTGTAGTAAAGTTATTCCTGTAGTTCAAGTGTTATGGCAGAACAAAGATGTTGAAGAAAATACTTAGAAGCATGAAGTAAGTACGAGGAAAGAGTACCCTTAGCTTTTTCGTGAGTTAGGTAAAGAAATTTCGGGGTATGGAATTTTTATAAAGTGGGTAAAATTGTAGTACTTGTGTTCATAAAATAAGGGTAAAGAAGTAATTATATATATATATTATATTGAATTAAATAATCCATTAAAAATGATTTATTATTGATTTGAAATAATATTTGAAAGAAAATATTGAAAATTTTGTTGGAAAAAGTTAGAAATTTTTGAAGAGGAAATTACTAAAAATTTTTTAAATTTGTAGTTGAAATGAAAGAATTTTGAAGAAAAATATTGACTGAAGTTAAGGAAAATCATTAAAAAAAATATAAATTTTTATAAGGAAGAAAATATGATAAATTGATTTTAAAGGGAAAATGACAAAATTGTAATTATCTAACGGCAAAAAGGTAAATTTTAAATAATGGTAGAATTGTAAATAATCAATGGCAAATATGTAAATTGTAAAAAAAATTATATGGTCTCCAGTGAAGCGGTGAAAAAAAATTATATGGTCTCTAGTGAAGTGGTGAAGAGAAAGAGAAAAAAAAATTATATGGTCTCAAGTTAAGTGGTGAAGAGAAAGAAAAAAAAATAATTTATGGTCTCTAGTGAAACGGTGAAGAGAGAAAAAAATGGAAGTTATCAGTCTCTAAAGGTTCAGAGAGTTTGTTATTTCTTACCAAATCATGTCTGGTTTTTTTCTTTCTTCAATTCAAATTTCTTAGCAAAAAGTTATAAAGAAAATTTCTCCAATATTAGAGATAGTACAATCATTCAATTAAAATAGCAAGACTTCATCATATTTGAGGTAAATTTTTAATAAGACTCATAACTAAATAATTGTATTGTTTGAATTAATTTATGAAATAGTAAGATTTACAAAAGTTTATGATTAGGTGTTGGTGATCAGTGATCTCAAGAAATTGCTGAAAGGAGCAGGAAAAGCAAAGAGGTGATCCAAGGGTAGCTTAAGTGCTACGTGGTAAGTTAGATTTGCTTTTAGTAATCGAGACCAATAAAAATATAAATTTATGATATTTGAATAAATGGTTGAATTATAATGATTTAATGATGTATTTTCTGTTAAGTATGATAATTGATTGATTATGGATTAAATAGTATGTTCAATGTTAATTATATAAAATTTTATATTTTAAAAAAGATGGATTAATGAAAAATGTACTGAGAAGTTATATGAAATTTCTGAAAATATGATTGAAAAATTGATATGATATATGAGGAGACAATTTAATAAATATAATAAAAATAATAATTTTGAGAAAGAGCTAGATAGTTGAATTGAATGTTTTGATGTACGCTTGTTTGCATAGTATTGCTCATATACATAAAAGGGAAGACAAGGAAGGCAACTGGTCTGGCTGAGAAGACCAAGAAGGCAACTGGTCTGACTGAGAAGTCTAGGAAGGTAGCTGGTTTAGCTGAAACATGTCGACATTTGGGAAGACATTCCCAGATGATAATATGAAATGATCTGATGAGAAAGAAAGATAATTTAAATTCATGCATTATATTTGTGTTGTGAGTTTTAAATTACTTGCAAGTGCACAAGTCGTTTACAATATAGTGTTGTGCAAGTGCGAGGTCGAATCCACAGGGAATGCGTTATGAAAATAGCTTTTTATCTAAACTAACCTTATTTTAACCTAGTTCCGAGTTGTGAATTATATTTTGCAAAACAAATGTAAACTAAACTAAATTGATTTAATAACTAATGATGAAAACACTAAGGTTTCTGAATTCACCCAACCAAAGTAAAGCATATATCTTTATGTTCTATATAAAAATAATCTATCAAAACATTCCATGAATCCAACTTAAACAAAAAACAACGAATATCCCAATTAAACCAAAAGCATCCAATGTATCCACTTTTAACAAATCACAAAGGAAATCCAATTTAATCGAAAATGATTCGATGTATCCATCAGATGAAACACACAGAATATCCAACAGAACAATTAAAAACTATCGATCGTAAGAATTTACTCAAACAATTGAAATAGAACATTTAAACTAAATATATCATAATTGTATGAACATATCTGAAAATATAATGCTAAACAATGGTCAGGCTTCATCTTCAACCTTAGCTGAAGATTTTAGCCACTAATGATCATGAAACTAAATCTCACAATAAAAAGTGCTAAGCATTAAAAACTTGAAAAGAATTAAAACTAACTATACATTGGGAGAAATTTCACACGCTGTTGGGCAGTACTTCCCTCGGTGGTGGCAAAAACCCTTAGGAGATCTACTAGAATGCTAGTAGAAATCCACCAGACTGCACACTGAATAATGAAGTGAGGTAGTGTTTATATAAGGGAATTCCCGGAGTACAATGAGCTGTAAATTCGATGTGAGATATTGCCCCTTGTGATCGATCGCAGCATGGTGCGATGCAATGTGTCTGGCGCGCTGTAAGTGCTTCCTATCCGATGTGGGATTGCTGGTCAACTGCGATCGACTGTTGCGCTCGAGCGCATCACAGTGCGCTGCAATATATATGATACTGCAAATGTTTCCTGTCCAATGTGGGATGTGCGAGTCACTTGCGATCGATCTCATGCCTTGTGCGCACGATCGCATGTCCTGTGCGCTCGATCGCACTAGGCATCCTCAGCTTTTGCTCTTTAAGCCCTATAGTTTCCACTGCTTCATTTTATTCCAAAACCTATAAAAACATAGAAAATAGATAAAATAGCACGAAATAACATAACTAAGAACTCAACAAATGTAAACTAAGGGGCTAAAACATGTAATTTTTAGCACTCATCAAATACCCCCAAACTTACATATTGCTAGTCCCATAGCAATACGAAACTAAAAACTAAATGAAAAAAAAGAATATAAAGATAAGTTCATAACTCATGGTATTCAAAGATTTTAGGAGCACACACCACCATGATAATGATTCATGAGCAAGCTTAAAAAGATAAACCCATCTTCGCAATGAATAGAAATGTTAAAATCTAATTACTTACAAAAAGGCAGGTTAATGCATCATAAGTCTGACTCAGTGTAAAGTGAATTAGAAAATAAAAATGAAGCTTCCGAATTAGTCCAATGTGTAAGGTCTCTATGTCTCAAGATTCACCGCATTTCCCATCAAAATGAACGAAAATGGTATAGTTTTTATTTTCTTCTCTTTTTATTTTTCTTTATTGTAAGGCTCTACTATGTTTAGTTTCTTTAAGCTTTCTAATTGACCCATGTAGCGAGTGTTGAGTTAATGACTCCCAAACCAGATGGTTTTAGGGCATTAGGTGTACAGACGCCCCTTAAGACTTACTAATTCGAGTAACAAAAGGCTACGAAATTAAACTGGCCTTAATACTATTAAACAAAATTTCAACCTTTTGACGTGAACACTCATTGCTTACTGAGGCAAGAGTTCCAGTTACTCAGTGGAAAGTTTATTTATGATCATCATTTTCATTTTTTTTTATATATATGCCAAAGTGTTAATCCAACAAGTCATCCAGTTTCAGTTAAGACAGAAATATACACATTAAAATCACATGTCATACCTCACATAACGCGTACTAATGTGCTCGTGTTAGATTAGAGATCAAACATGTGAATTCTCAAATGCCTCAAGTAAGTAACTAAATTTTAAAACTTTATCAACAGATCATGTGTTCCAAAATTTAAGCTCACTAATGAATCACATCACAAAAATTGTTTAGATCAACCAAAATTTCAAAATAACATGAGCATGCATTAAAAAAAAAACAACAAATTAGGACAAAGTGTGTGTAATGTGTCTCCCATACCCCCAAACTTAAATTACACATTGACCCCAATGTGTGAATAATATGGAAAGAGTTGACCTGGGATATGGAGAACTATCTGGACTGGTATGGCTCATAGCATACCCCTAAACTTGATCTGAAGTATGCGTTGTCCCTGAAAAATAAAGACTAGAAAACAAAAATACTGGAAACAAACATTAATCGTAAATATATAAAATAATAAACAAACAAAAAGGATAAGCTATGGGGTTCCTCCCATGAGCGCTAAGTTTAAAGTCTTCAGCCAGACTCTCCTTAGCAGATGACCCTCAATCAGAGTAAATAGGATCCGTCAACAATATCGTCTCAATGTCCGGACTTCTCAACTCCAAGAATGGTTTTAGCCTCTGTCCATTTACCTTGAAAGTGCTACCATTATTTGGATCCTCAATCTCGATGGCTTCTTGAGGAAAAACTGACCGAATAATAAAGGGGTCGGTCCATCGAGACTTGAGCTTGCCTGGGAAAAGATACAGGCGTGAGTTGTAAAGAAGAACTTTTTGACCCGGCTCAAAAGCTCATCTCAAAATATTTTGGTTATGAGTCTTCTTCATTTGTGCTTTGTATGACTGTGCACACTCATATACGTCATTTCGCAGCTCCTCTAATTCATTAAGTTGGAGCTTCCTTTGGGAGCCAGCCTTCAAAAGATTAAAGTTCAGCTGTTTGATAGCCCAATAGGCTCTATGCTCTAATTCGACTAGAAAGTGACAGGCTTTTCCGTACACAATACCATATGGAGACATGCCAATTGGCGTCTTGAATGTTGTTCGATATGCCCACAGTGCATCAGCCAATCGCAGAGACCAGTCCTTTCTATTAGGGTTCATAGTTTTCTCCAAAATGTGCTTAATCTCGCGATTGGAAATTTTCACTTGTCCACTCGTCTGTGGGTGATACGGGGTGGCAACTTTTTGTGTGATGAAATACTTTTTCATCAACTGCTCAAAAATCTTGTTGCAAAAGTGCTTACCTCCATCACTTATAATTGCTCGAGGCGTACCAAAACGAGCAAAGATATTGTTCTTCAAAAACTGGACCACAACTCTATGGTCGTGGGTCTTGTATGCAACTGCTTCCACCCATTTGGACAGATAGTCCACAGCAACTAGAATGTACAGATAGCCAAAGGAGTTTGGGAAAGGTCCCATAAAATCAATGGCCCACATGTCAAAAATCTCAACAATCAGAATGGGGTTGAAGGGCATCATATTCCTCCTAGAAATACTCCCTAGCTTTTGGCAACGCTCACAAGATACACAGTAAGTATGAGAGTCTCGGAACAGGGTAGGCCAATAGAATCCGCACTGTAAAATCTTCATAGCGGTCTTTTTAGCACTGAAATGGCCTCCATAAGCATGATCATGACAAAAAGTGATAATATTAGATTGGTCATGCTCAGGAATACACCTTCTGATGATCTGATCGGGACAATACTTGAACAGGTAAGGATCATCCCAGAAAAAATGTTTTGCCATGGCCAAAAACTTTGATTTATCTTGTCACCCCCAATGTAAAGGCATTTGACCGGTGACAAGATAGTTCACTATATCAGCAAACTATGGCGCAGGATTGTGAGCAATGTGCATCAATTGCTCATCAGGAAAAGTTTCAGAAATAGGAGTGGCGGCCTCAGTGAAATCCACTATCAACCTAGACAAATGGTCTGCCACCACATTTTCGGAACCTTTCTTATCCCGAATCTCTATATCGAACTCTTGAAGTAGCAAGATCCATCGGATAAGACAAGATTTAGCATCTTTTTTTAAAGAAAAGATACTTCAATGCTGCATGGTCCGAGTAGATAATGACTTTAGATCCTAACAAGTAGGATCTGAACTTGTCTAATGCAAAAATGACTGCTAGCAACTCCTTCTCAGTGGTAGAGTAATTGAGTTGTGCGTCGTTTAGAGTTTGACTTGCATAATAGATAACATGGGGAAGTTTATCAACACGCTGCCCCAAAACAACTCCAAAAACATAGTCTGATGCGTCACACATAATTTCAAAAGGCACACCCCAATTGGGTGGCTGAATAATAGGTGTGGACGTCAGAATCTTTTCAGATCCCCAAATGCTTTCTTACAATCTTCATCAAATACAAATGGGGCATCCTTCATTAATAACTTGCACAAGGGCCGGGAAATAGTGCTGAAATTATGGATAAATCGCCTGTAGAATCTTGTATGGCCCAAAAAAGAACGAACCTCCTTCACTGTACATGGGGATGGAAGGTTGGAAATCAAGCCCACCTTCACTTTGTCAACCTCAATCCCCCGATGGGATATGACATGCCCCAGTACAATACCTTACTTGACCATAAAATGGCACTTCTCCCAATTAAGCACCAGGTTCTTCTCCTTGTACCGCACTAAAACCAAAGTGAGATGGTGCAGACACTCCTCAAATGATGAACCAAAGACGGAGAAGTCATCCATGAAAATCTCTAAAGAACACTCCAGCATGTCAGAGAATATGCTGACCATGCACCGCTGAAAAGTAGCAGGTGCATTACATAACTCAAAGGGCATGTGATGGTAGGCGAATGTCCCAAAAGGATAGGTAAAAGTTGTCTTCTCCTGATCTTTGGGGTCCACGGGGACCTGGTTATATCCAGAATAACCATCCAAAAAACAATAATACTCGTGCCCAGCCAAACACTCCACCATATGATCAATAAATGGGAGTGAAAAATGATCCTTCCTTGTCGCAGCGTTCAGTTTACGGTAGTCTATACACACTCTCCACTCTGACTGAACACGAGTTTGCACCAACTCGTCGTCCTTATTCTTCACTACTGTTAATCCAGCTCGCTTGGGCACGACATGAATCGAGCTCACCCACTTGCTATCAGAGATGGGATAAATGATCCTTGCATCTAACAGCTTAATTACTTCTGCCCTCATAACCTCTTGCATAGCTGGGTTGAGCCTTCTTTGTGACTCTTTCAATGGCTTAGCATTCTCCTCCAAATATATCTTGTGCGTTACTAATGAGGGGCTGATTCCTCTGATATCCTCAATAGTCCAGCCTATAGCTTCCTTGTGCTCTCTCAAAACATCTAATAATTTCTCCTCTTGAGCCTCAACCAAATCTGAAGCTATAATCACAAGCAAAGACTCTACTGGACCTAGGAACTTATACTGAAGATTGTCTGGTAAAGGTTTAAGTTCCTTCTTAGGAGGCTCAAGTTCTTCAGTCTCTTCCTTCTCACTACTCTCCGTAGGAGCAGACTCTAAAATGGCATTTGCTTGCTCAAGTAACTTATCCAAATCCATATCGTCTCCAAACTGAGCAAAGCATGCCTCCAGAGGGTCCTCCATGTTTGATTCATCCACTGTCTCTTCAATAATCTCCTCAATTAAGCATATATTTCTCACTTCAGCAAATTCTAGTGGTTGCTTAGTGATATCAAAAATATTCAACTCCACTGTCATATTTTCGAAGGAAATCTTCATCACCCCTGTCTTACAATTGATTAGGGCGTTAGCCGTGGCTAAGAATGGTTGCCCTAGAATCACCGGTATCTGAATCCTTATATTCTGGACCGGCTCTGTATCTAGCACAATAAAATCCACGGGGAAATAAAATTGATCTACCTTTATCAAAACGTCCTCAACTATTCCTCATGGTATTTTCACTGACCTGTCAGCCAATTGAAGTGTTGTGGATGTGGGCTTCAATTCTCCTAACCCCAACTGCAAATAGACTGAATAGGGTAAAAGATTCACACTGGCTCCTAAATCCAATAGAGCCCGCTCAATCTGGCTGACTCCTATCATGCAAGAGATGGTAGGACACCCTGGGTCCTTATACTTGATCGGCAGCTTGCACTAAAGAATTGAGCTAACCTACTCGGTCAAAAATACCTTCTTCGGGACATTCATCCTCCTCTTGATAGTGATCAAGTCCTTTAAGAACTTGGCATATGATGGCACTTGCTCGATGGCGTCCAAAAGTGGAATATTAATTTGGACTCGCTTGAACACCTCCAGAATTTCTTCAAACTTCCCTCATTTCTTGGGTGCTTGTAATCTCTCAGGGTAAGGTACTTTAGGTACAAAGGACCTAGGAGGGTCATTCACAGTAGGAGTGGCTGTAGATGGCTCAGCATCTCTCTTCTCCTTGTTGCCACTTTCTTGCCTATGCTGCATAGCAAGGCTCTCTTCCACTCGATTGTCCACTTGTCTCCCAGACTTTAATATGACAATCAATTGCACTTGTTCCTCCCTGTGCGTAGAAGTTGATGAATTTCCAACCATAAATTGTCTCTTTGGGTTGGGCACGGGCTGACTGGAGAACTTTCCCTTTTCTCTTTCACCCAAGTGACTTGCGAGTTGCCCCATTTGACTCTCTAGATTGGCAATCGCTTGGCTGTTTACTATTGTCGCACTCCTCACTTCGCTGATGGACTGGCTGGTCATCTTCATGAACTCCTTGAAGGTGTCTGCCAATGACTGTGAAACCGGTGTTGGCGCTTGAGTGGGAGTATGGTAAGCAGATGCTGGTGCTGGATGGACTGAGCGACCATGACTTAGAATTGATGGAGGCAATCCAGGAGGGTAATGATTGTGAGCATGATGAGGGGCTCCTCCCTGATTTAGCGATTGGTTCTGCTTCCATGAGAAATTAGGGTGGTTCCTTCACCCTGGATTGTAAGTCTCAGAGTAGGATCCACTTGATTGCCTCCGATAGTCATTGAAAGCGTTTACATGTTTTGTGGGACACTCGGAAAAAGCCGGCATTGATGGACAATTCTGTGCTAAATGTATAGGACTAGCACAGATGGAACAACAATCGTCATTAATTGTATTGGCAGCATTAATGGACTTTCCCATAGTGAGAGCATCAATTTTCTTGGTGAGAGCATATATCTTTATCTTCAAGCCAGTCTCCTCCTTAATCTCATAGATGCCTCCTTTCTTAGGAGCACGAATGGACTTATCCCGACAGCTTGAAAAATCCCACTGCTGCGAGTTATCGGACAGTTTGTCCAATGCCTTGCATGCTTCATCCCCTGTCAGACTTAAGAATGCCCCCCATTCATATACTCGATCATGCTACGGTTAGGTTGAGTTAACCCTTGGTAGAAGAACTGAACAAGTCTCCACTTCTCATATCCATGTGGAGGGCATCTAATCAGTAACTCTTTAAAATGCTCCCAACTCTCAGAAAACTTCTTATCCTCCTCCTGAGTGAAAGAACTAATCTCCTTTCGGTACTCATTCACTCTAGACATTGGGAAAAATTTATTATAGAATTTACTCAGCAGATTTTCCCAAGATGTAATAGACCCGAACATGTTGGAATCCAACCATGCCTTAGCTCTATCATGAAGAGAAAAAGGGAAAAGTCTAAGATAGACTAACTCCTCAGAAAAGTTCTAAAACTTGAATGTGGCACAAATATCTTTGAACTTCTTTACATGATTGTAAGGATTTTCAAGATCTAAGCCATGAAATGAGGGTAGGAGTTGGATGACATGTGGCTTTAAATCAAAATGAGTAGCATTGGTGGATGGCAACACGATGCAGGAAGATGAGTTAGTCGCAACTGGTGCGAACAAATCTCTCAGGGACGTGGTGGAGTCCACGTTCCACGCTCCAGGTTGCTCTTGGTTCCTTAAGTTTTCTCCCATCTCAATTGTCTCTTATTCAGCAAGTGACTTCTTCTGTCTCCTAAGAGTTCTTTCTAAATCGGGATCTAAAGGTGTCAATTCTAAATTCAGGGATCTCCGACCAAGCATACACTAAACAGAAAACAGTAAAACAAACTAACTAGCAGAAACAAAAAAATAAAGAAAAATAAAATAAAAATGCTAACTAAACTAGTAGAAAAATAAAATCAATTTAGACAAAAATTTCACAAACAAAAACAATTCCCCGGCAACAGTGCCAAAAACTTGTTGTAAGTTTTAAATTACTCCCAAGCGCACGAGTCATTTGCAATATAGTGTTGTGCAAGTGCGAGGTCGAATCCACAGGGAATGCGTTGTGAAAATAGCTTTTTATCTAAACTAACCTTATTTTAACCTAGTTCCGAGTTGTGAATTATATTTTGCAAAAAAAACATAAACTAAACTAAATTGATTTAATAACTAATGATGAAAACACTAAGGTTTCTGAATTCACCCAACCAAAGTAAAGCATATATCTTTATGTTCTATATAAAAATAATCTATCAAAACATTCCATGAATCCAACTTAAACAAAAAACAACGAATATCCCAATTAAACCAAAAGCATCCAATGTATCCACTTTTAACAAATCACAAAGGAAATCCAATTTAATCGAAAATGATTCGATGTATCCATCAGATGAAACACACAGAATATCCAACAGAACAATTAAAAACTATCGATCGTAAGAATTTACTCAAACAATTGAAATAGAACATTTAAAATAAACATATCAGAATTGTATGAACATATCTGAAAATATAATGCTAAACGATGGCGAGGCTTCATCTTCAACCTTAGCTGAAGATTTTAGCCACTCATGATCATGAAATTAAATTTCACAATAAAAAGTGCTGAGCATTAAAAACTTGAAAAGAATTAAAACTGACTGTATATTGGGAGAAATTCCACACGCTGTTGGGCAGCACTTCCCCTGGTGGTGGCAAAAACCCTTAGGAGATCTACTAGAATGCTAGTAGAAATCCACCGGACTGCACACTGAATAATGAAGTGAGGTAGTGTTTATATAAGAGAATTCTCGGAGTACAATGAGCTCTAAATTCGATGTGGGATAGTGCCCTTTGCGATCGATCGCAGCATGGTGCGATGCAATGTGTCTGGCGCGCTGTAAGTGCTTCCTATTTGATGTGGGATTGCTAGTCAACTGCGATCGATCGTAGCCCTGTTGCGCTCGAGCGCATCATAGTGCACTGCAATATATATGTTACTGCAAATGTTTCCTCTCCAATGTGGGATGTGCGAGTCACTTGCGATCGATCTCATGCCTTGTGCGCACGATTGCAGGTGAGATCGATCGCTTGTCCTGTGTGCTCGATCGCGCTAGGCATCCTCAGCTTTTGCTCTTTAAGCCCTGTAGTTTCCACATTACTTCATTTTATTCCAAAACCTATAAAAACACAGAAAACACAGAAAATAGATAAAATAGCACGAAATAACATAACTAAGAACTCAACAAATGTAAACTAAGGAGCTAAAACATGTAATTTTTAGTACTCATTAATTTGTTTTAAACATTTATTATTAATGTTTGAGATACTAAAAAATCAGTTTTAAGTATTAAATGATTGATAGATAGATGAGTCTCATAATGAGACAATTTTGATGATAGATAAATAGAAAGGATGACATAATAAAGAATTATATTATTGATTGTTTATATAATGTGAACTTTATGATGATATTAAATTGGAAATATGAAATTGATAAAATATATAAGATATATGTATTGAAAGATGATAGCCTAATAATTTATTTATAAAAGAAATTGATAAATTATTGTATTAGAATGTGAGAAAAGATAAATTATAAATTATGCTGATTTAATAATGAATGAATATAACTAAAAATATACAAATCAAGTACTTCTAGTAAATTTAATTCACTGAGCTTGTAAAGCCCACTCTTAATTTTTAAATAATTTCAGGTAGCAGGCAAGACAAATAGATTTGTTAGATGAGATTTAGACTGAGTTTTTTTTTTTTTTTTGATCTGTAAATAAACTTGTATTAAGTGATCAAAATGTACAAAAATAATCACTGGGCATACCCAGGAGATTTACATTTGAGGCATATACAAATAAAGAAGGCTTTAACAAAAGCCTAAAGCTGAAAAGGACTTATGAACAAAATGGAACCTGCTGGACCTAGATAGGCATCAATGCCAACAGCATTTACAATAGCATCAACATACAACATGCGAACTGGGCATACCCAGGGAGTAAACAAAACAAAGACAGCATGGAGCAACTGAAACAATACACATCAAACCAGTGAATACACTGGGGGACCAGGGTCATTGTACATGGTGGCAACCCAGCAGGGAGGGACCCTACAGCAGCAGCCTATGCTCAGGACAGGCAGCATATACAGTTCTATAAATACCCAGCTGGATCTTCTTCACAATACTAGCAGGCTGGGCAGGGGCTTTGTCAAACAGCTTAGCATTTCTAGCCAGCCAGATATTGTAGACTGTGCTAGCAAGGGCAGACTTTCTGGCCACAGCAGGGGGACCAGTGCCTTTAGCTTTGATAGTCCATCTAATGGCACTCTCAATAGATATCATTTGTCTCCTGCATCCCAGCCATTTGTTGATGGATACCCAAACTTCCTTGCTGACTCTACAGGAGAAGAAGAGGTGTTCTTTGTTCTCCTCCTGCTCAGAACATAAGGGGCACAGTTTGTCAATTCCATCAAGGTGGAGTTTGTCTTTTGTGAGGAGTCTATCCTTTATTGCCAGCCAAAGAATGAAGGATTGTTTAGGGGGACAGTGGTAATTCCAAACCAGTGAAGCCCATTTAACTTCATTACTTTTCTGCCTCAATGCATTATACACCTTCTTGATGCTCAACCCATCATGCAGCCTCCAGTCCACCAATTTGTTGGCAGCTTGTACTATATTAGGGGGTTGCCCAACTATCTCATCTCTGATTTCTAAGATTCTCTTCCAAAGAGGGGAGTCCTCCTTGCATGCTCTAATCTCCCATATGGATTTGTTCAAAAGGTAGTAATGCTGAACCCATTGTATCCATAAGGAGTCTTTCTTCATATGAATGTTCCACAAAACTCTGGAGAGGAGAGCCTTATTCCAAGTTTTAAGCTCCACCAGCCCAAGACCTCCCTCAAGTTTAGGTTTACATATGTCAGCCCAAGAAACAAGAGCTTTTCTCATGCCACCATTCTTACCATTCCATAGAAAGGTTCTGCATAGTCTGACAATCTTATCAAGAATGTTGCCAGGAATGGGGAAGATAGCTAGCCAAAAGCATTCCACTCCTTGGAGGACAGACTTGATGAGTTCAGTTCTTCCAGCATATGATAAGGAGGAGCCAGCCCACACATTAATGTATCCTGAAATCTTTTCAATGAGGGGAGCATAGTGTGTAGCATTCAGCCTTGAGGAGGCCAGAGGGACCCCTAAATATTTGAAAGGGAGGCTGCCATCCTCCATTCCAGTACATCTTCTAATCTCCCTGAGCTCCTCTGGCTTAACTCCTGCATGGAGGATGTTAGACTTTAAGAGACTAGCCTTTAGACCAGAACACTCACTGAAGGTGTTAACACAATTCATGAGTAACCCCACTGATTTAGCTTCACCTCTAGCAAACAAGATAAGATCATCAGCAAAGGCCAGGTGAGTAATTTTGAGTTTGTCACATTTTGGGTGGTATCTGAAGCCATCTTTTTCATTCAATCTTCTAAGCAGCCTAGATAGGTACTCCATTATCAGCACAAAGAGGTAGGGAGATAGGGGATCCCCTTGTCTAATCCCTCTTTTACCCTTAAAAAAACCATGTAAGCTGCCATTGATGGAGAGGGAGAAGGATGTTGTAGATACACATTCCATGGTCCATGCTCTAAACTTTTCAGGGAATCCAAGCCCCTCTAAAAGGCTGTTCAAGAACTCCCATTCCACAGTGTCATAAGCCTTTCTTAGATCTATCTTGATCATGCATCTAGGAGGGATCCTCTTCCTACAATATTTTCTAAGCAATTCTTGGACCAAGTATATGTTTTCTGCCATACTTCTTGCTTTAATGAAGGCAGCTTGAGTAGGGCTGACAAGTTGATTCAAGCAAGGGGCCAGTCTTGCAGCCATAATCTTGGAGATTATCTTATATATCACATTGCAGCAAGCTATGGGCCTGAAGTCCTCAACTCTAGAAGCTTGCTTACTTTTGGGGATCAAGGCAAGGGAGGAATGGTTGAGCTGTTTAAGAAGCCTACCACTCTGAAAGAATTCTTGAACTGCCTCAATGATCTCTTTGTGAGTGATATCCCATGCTCTCTTAAAGAATTTAGAAGAGTATCCATCTGGACCAGGGGATTTATCCTCCCCAATACTCCACAGAGCAGCCTTGATTTCTTCCTCAGTCACATCTTTGATCAAATCAGCAGCTTGGTTCTCAAGAAGAAGAGGCCCCCCACTAATAACCTCTGTCTCAATAGGATTGCAGCTACTAGAAGAGCCCAGCAGCTCCTTATAAAAACTAGTGAATTCCAGGACCACTTCATTCTCAGAAGCTGAGTGGCAGCCATTGGCTAACCTAATTGAGGCTATATGATTTTTGATAGACCTTCTCTTGACCAGGGCATGAAATAGTTTGGTCCCCCTATCACTGTTGAGCAAATACTTGCATTTGGCCTGTTGAGAAAGGAAACTTTGCTCAGGTTCTGCAAGCTGAAAAGCTTTGAGCTTAGCATTGGCCACCCTCACTTGAAGATCAGCATCATTAGGATTATCATGTAGCTCTTGCTGCATGCAGTTTAGCTTTGTTGCAGCCTCAGAAGCTCTCTTGGATATATGGCTGAAGTGCTTCTCATTGAGATTCTTGAGATGGGGTTTGAGGCCTTTCAAGATGTTGCATAAAATGAACTGCTTAGAGCCTCTCCTAGGACAGTTCCAATGGGAACTAATCAACTCCAGGAAATTGTCATGGTCAGCCCACATGTTAAAGAACTTGAAAGATCTCCTACCCCCACAAACCTCATCCATCAATTGAATAATACATGGTGAGTGGTCAGAGATACAGCCAGCAGGTAGGAAGGAAGCTTGGGCTCTCAATCCCTTTTGATACCACACATTATTAACCATAGCTCTATCCAACTTGCACCAAACCCTATTGTTGGACCAGGTGAAGTAGCATCCACTAGAGTTGACATCAGAAAGGCCAGTCTCCCTACAACAATTAGAGGGGTCCCTAATCTCATAGTCAGAAACAGGCAGCCCATTAGTTTTCTCATCAATAGCAAATACATTATTAAAATCACCCAAGACAAGCCAAGGGGAGTGCAAATCAAAGCCAAAATTACATAGATTGTTCCACAAGGGTCTCCTTGATACAATGGAGTTAAAACCATACACAAAACTAATTACAAAACTGTATGAAGTGATTAAGCATGATACATTACAGTGTATAACTTGGGGGGAAGAATCAATAATAGATAAGCAAACCTTGGAAGGGTTCCAAAGTATCAAAATTCTGCCTGAGGTGTGAGAAGAAAAGTTGTTGGCTTGGCTCCACCCCTTGAATTTGTTGTCCATTATCTTCACCAGCTTGGACTCATCAAGCTTGCACTCCAAGATTCCCATAATATCTTTATGACTATTCTTTTTAATTGTTTCAGACTTGGTTGTTATTGGATTAAAGAATATTAAGTTTGATTCTTATGTTGTAGTTTATTGTTAATTCAATGAGTTGGTTAATTTTCATATTTATTGTTTTATGATTTTGAATTGTTCATGATATGTAGATATATGAATTCATGATCTTTATTACATATGTTGAATTTTCAGTTCTGTTATATTGAAAACTTTGATATTGCAAATCATTGAAGCCAATAATTGTACTTTCGATCACCTAATTGATCCGGAGTTGATTTAAAGTGGCAAAAGCTACGAACAATAGCCAATGTTCTGGAAATTGCATGTTTTTTATCCACGTTGAATTTTCAGTTCTTTATCCATAATCGCACTTTTGATCACCTAATTGATCTGGAGTACGATTTAAAGTGGAAAAAGCTACAACTTTGATTTTGCAAATCATTGAAGCCATAATCGCACTTTTGATCACCTAATTAATCCGGAGTACAATTTAAAGTAGTAAAAGCTATGAACAATAGCCAATGTTCTCGCAATTTCATGTTCTTTATCCATGGACTTTTTCATAGGAATAAGGAACAAGTTATTGAGTCATAATTCCTTTTGATCTTAATGATTTGTTTAAGTAATTGTAAGGATGCGCTGAGTATTAACTTGATTGCTTAAACAAAATAACTAGCTGATGGACTTTTCCTAAGCTTAGGGATTATCTAAGAAGAAATTTATAAAATGCATGATCTCTTTAGGCTTGCACTTTGATTCAATTCTGATATGTGATTGAGGCATTAATTCATTGTCTACATTGAACCAATTTGATTAGTCATTTAATAAATTTGATTTTCTGAATTGTGAGAGAAAATGATCAATTGTAAATAATTATTCTTAAATTTCCTTAGTATAATTCGAAAAAAAATATATATATCAGATCATGAAAACCCCTCTAATTTTGTGCAATATGTTAATAGATGAAGATTTATATTTGTTTATAAACTGCTAATTATACCAACCAATCAAATCAATTTTTTTATGACTCTTTAGTATAGGAGCACCCGCAATCCCCGGCCAATAACGATACCCTACTAATCACTTTACTACAATCTTCTGCAGGGTTTGTTCGTGACTAAATTAATTGGTCTATCACCCACTGAGAGTACTTGGAAACCATCAAGAAACTGGTTTGCAACTGCTTGGGGATCTTTTCTTTGATCTTAACCACCAAATCAAATCGCATTCTTCTCAACTTCAGCTTGACTAGCTTAGCATATGGGTTCAAAAGGATCTTATGCTGTACAATCTTTGGATCGATACTGGGCATATCCTTATATAACCAAGCAAATACATCTTTGTACTCATCCAAAAGTTTTATTAAAATTTCACTTTCTTTTTTAGATAAAGTTAAACCAATGCGAATTTCTTATGGATTTTCATCAGTGCATAGATTAATGACTCGAGTTTCTTCCATTTTAGGTTAGGCCACACTTTCTTTTTCATTTTTAACTAGCTCAACAATCTCCTTTTATGAAGGGGATTCTTGGCTAATTTCACTTAGGTTTTTCCCATCACATAAAGAAGACTCAAAGTACTCAAAATCATTCATCATTTCATTCAAGTTTTTGGTAAGTACATCATCGGACTTACAAAGGGGATTATGGACGTCATTCCCCTGCTCACTCTAGGCTCTATTACAAAGAAAAAAAGAAAAGACTATTTGTCTGGGTCCTTGACTACTGCTGGTGCACTTGTCAACCGACCTAATTAACACTCTCGGATCAAAATTGCTCACATGGCCTTCTCTCATTATTAGAATACCCATGGCTTCACCAACTAGGTTCTCAATCTAATCGCTTCTCTACGATGCTTCTTTGTTCCCTATCATTGCTTTTTTCTCAGAAAACTCGAGATTGAAGAAAATTTCAAATCTTGGTTTCCTTTTCTGAGTTCTCTTGTCCATCCATGGCTCAGGGAATCCACAGTAAGGGAAATCTTCCCCTTCCTTCATAGAGTACCCATTCATTGTCAAATGAGAGTTGCCCCTTGTTTTCTTATTATTGTTACTGGGTTCATAACCTAAGCCTCGTATCCCAAACTGTTGTTTGATGTTTGGGAATTCTTTTATTCCTTTCCCATATTTACCTAAACCTATCCCTGAGAAGTAGCTCATCCTTTTCATTATATGAAAAATTATCGGTTTAATGCAAGGGTCAACTTCTACAGTGTCAATCACCACCACTTCCTCGAAATTAAAATATATAACTCATTTCTTTCTGCTTGAATACCAAACACTGGGGCAGTACTACCTTCATCTCCACACAAGGTTACGACTTAATTCTCTATTCTGTATTTTACCTTCTGATGGTAGGCAAAAGGTACTGCCCCTAGGCTGTGGAGCCATGGCCTACCCAACAGCATATTGAAGGAGGCAATGATGTCTATGACATGAAATTCAATCACTATATCATCCATACCTAACTTGCACCTCAAGCTCACTATCTCGACTATCATGCACTTTGTATTATCATAGGCTCGAACCATCTGACTGCTTGGTTGGAAATCATCTGGCTCAAGCCTTAAGATTCGAGTTGTCCACAGAGGTAAAACGTTCAGAGTTGACTCATTATCTACCAACACCATAGGCATCTTTTTCTCCTGAAATTCCACTATTAGATACAACACATTGTTATGAATTCTCTTGCATAGTGGGATATCCTTATCACTAAAAGTCATATCTAGGATTCCCTTTTCAATATGTTAAGTAACGCCAGAAGGTCATTAAGGGAAGTACTTGTGGGAATGTCAACTTCACCCAAATGATCCAGTATAACCTATTAGTGTTTCTTCGAAGACATGAGCAACCCCTAGATGGAGATGTTGGCATGTGTTTTCTTAAGTTATTTCAACACCAAGTCTTCTTCCTCTTCCTTCCCTTTCTCTTTCTCTATTATCGCTCTCTTCATTTCTTGTTCCTCTTCTTGGATTGTCAGCTTCGAGGTGAGGTGGCTTAAAATGTCAGCCACCGCGAGTTAGGTAACTCACCTCTTCTTCATCTTCACTACTGCTATCCCATATAGTTTTGCCTCTCTGTTTCACTACTATAGAGGCTTTGTCACCATATCTTTCAGTGACCGACCTGTTTTTGACCTTGATTATTGCTTTCGCCACATTATTTGCCCTTATCAGATCAATCAATGCTTTTCCCACCACTGTTCTTGCCACTACCCTTTGGTCGTCTTCGTTGTCATTGTCCCAAATCCCATTGATTGAGGCACCACTATTTTTGAAATTTATGAGGTACTCTACGGTAAGGATAGTTTTGTATTTAGGGTAGCGTTTGGGATCGTGTTTGGGGCTATGTTTGGTTATTATGGTAATTAGTATGGAAGGGTCAAAGGCAATGGATGAGTCCTCAATCATATTTAGGAAGTTTGGTGGAGGTACATTATGGTAATTGGGCATGGGGTTTTTTAGCTAGTTGGGGTGTCTCCACACCATTATCAATGAGGTCTTGGATTTCAGTCTTTGATACCTGTCGGTATCATGGCCGGTTGATTAATGGAAGTGACAGTATTTGGAAAGATCCCAATGTGGTGGAACCAGGTTGGGTAAAGGTCTTGCTGGTAGTGGGCTGAGTTTATCTTTCTTGGTGAGATTTGTAAGGGCTTGGGACAAACTCATCCTAAAAGGTATAAAGTTTTTAAGACCTCCGCGCTTATTTTCAGGCTGACTCCTATTTTGAGTGGAGTTTTAGAACCAGTTAGGCTATCTATAGCCATGATTATTTTGCTGATGGGGTCTTGAGGAGCTGTCCGCCTATACACTTGATTGCACATTGTGTATTTGGGGGAAACTCACTTACCGTTCTTAGTGCCACTGTTGCTGGTAGTGTTTTTCTTCACAAACCTTCCAGTATTCTTCTTAATCTTTCCCTCAAAGATGGCATCCTCTACTTGAGTGCCAGACTCAATCAATTGTTCAAAATTTGAGATAAGCAAGGCAAACAATCTTTCAATGTACACTGGCTATAAATTCCTCATCATGATTCTAACATGGTCTTTCTCCACAGGTCTACAGGCCATCTTAATTGCCTTACCTCTCCAGTGAGAGATAAATTCTGAGAAGGTCTCATTTGGCTTATGCTTAGTGGTTTCTAGGTCTCTGATGGGGATATCTAGTTGGGTATTGTAAGCATATTGGGCCACAAATGCTTGGGTTATATCCTCCAATTCTTTTAAAATACTAGGCTCTTGGGAGTAGCACCATTTCAGTGCGGCACCAGTGAGTGAGTTGGGGGAAGAGTGTAGCTTACTGTTCGGTGTTCAAACCCAAAAGCTTCAAAAAGTTAGAATATTGCCTCAAATGGGTCTTGGGGTCTCCAGACCCATCAAAGCGGTCCATATTAGTCCTTTTAAACTTGGGCGGCATAGTGGTCTTGGGATGAGCACACAACCCATTGATGTCAAGAAGATACCCATCTAGGCCTTGGGATTTCCTCAAAGCGCATTTTATTTTTTTGAACTTCTCATTAATGGTCTTCATCTCGAACCCAACTTTCCTTTTTTTCCTTGGCTATGAGATATTCTTCCTCGTTTTCAAAATTTTTTTCCTTATAACTTTTGGACCCTTGAGATTGTTTTTGGGCTATATTTTCTTCTAAGCTATCCAATCTCTTGGCCAACATGTTGCTGATGTTATTAAGGATCTCATTAGTGTCAACTACTGCTTCCTCTACCATCACTCTGATTGAGCTCGAACTACTTTCGAAAATAGAACTATTGGTGTACTCTCCAATTATAAGATGAACTGGTCTCTGATGAGAACTTTTCCTCAGTCTTCCACCAGGGGATTGATAAGTGAAAAATATTGCATATTTTGGCCCCTTAATTTACATTTGTTAGCTTAAGAATTCGGTACTTTGAGTTGTTTTTCGTTGTTTTACAGGTTTATAAGCTTGGAAAGGAGTTTCACTAAATTGCCAGAATTGCTCGTACAGGTAAGCCATTTTCAAGGATTTAACTGTATTGATTCAGGAAGAACCAGGAGATGAGCTATATATGCTTAGAAAGATCCGGATGTCTATTTTCTGGGGAATTTTACGGATCAATAAAATGATTTTTCTAGAGACAGTTATGGCAGTTTTAGTAGACAAAGGTCAGGCTGTGCATGATTTCAGGGTGACAGATCAGCCATTTTTGAGGATTTAACTGTATTGATTCAGGAAGAACCAGGAGATGAGCCATATATTCTTGGAAAGATCCGGATGTCTATTTTCTGGGAAATTTTACTGATCAATAAAATGATTTTTCTAGAGAACGTTATGGTATTTTTAGTAGACAAAGGTCAAAGAGCAAAAGCTGGAATCTGCAGTATCCCACATCGGATTGGAAACACATTGCACTTGTGATGTTTCCCTATATAAGCCCCTATTCACTTCATCTTTAGTGTGCAATTCCTGAGCCACTTTGGTACAAACTGGTGGACCGTCTACTAGCATTCTGGTGGATCCCGAAGGCTTTGCTACCACGAGAGGAAGCGCCGCCTAACAGCGAGTGGAATTTCTCCCTTGTATAGCAAATATTATTTTTCATTTTGTTTTTGTTTAGTTTAAATGTTTAGCACTTTTATTATGAACTGTACTTTCATAATTTTGAGAGGCTAAAATCTTCAAACTAAGGTTGAAGATGAAGCCTCACCGTTGTTTGGCATAATAGTTTCAGATTTGTTTAAACAATTCTGATGTTTTTTAGTATAAATATTCTGTCAATTATTTGAGTAAAATCTTATGATTGATTGTGTTTAAATTGTTCTGTTGGATATTCCTTGTGTTTCATCTGATGGATACATCAAACTGTTTTTGATTAAATTGGATTTCCTTTGTGATTTGTTAAAAGCAGATACATTTGATGCTTTTGGTTTAATTGGGATATTTGTTGTTTTTTGTCTTAAGTTGGATTCATGGAATGTTTTGATAGGCTATTTTTACATGAAGATATATGCTTAGCTTTGGTGGGGTTGATTCAAAAACCTTAGTGTTTTTATCATTAGTTTTTAAATCAATTTAATTTAAGTTTATATTTCTTTTGCAACATATAATTACAAATTTGGAACTAGGTTAAAATAGACTTAGTTTAGATAAAAAATATATTTTCACAACGCAATTCCCTGTGGATTCGACCTCGCACTTGCACAACACTATATTGCAAATGACTCGTACGCTTTCGAGTAATTTAAAACTCACAACAAGTTTTTGGCGCCGTTGCCGGGGAATTGTTTTGTTTGTGAAATTTTTGTCTCAATTGATTTTATTTTTCTACTAGTTTATTTAGCATTTTTGTTTTATTTTTATAATTTTAATTTTAATTTTGATTTTATTTTATTTTATTTACAATTGCTAAAAAAAATGAATTAAAAAAAAGGAGAACAAAAATGTGGATGAATCCAGCATCGGTTTCACAATCTTTAGAGGACGCCCTTAAGGATTTCATGAGGATGACCGATCAGTCCATCAGTGCAGCCAATACATTCAATGTTGATAGTTGTTTCATCTGTGCTAGTCCTATGCATTTAGCACAGAATTGTTCATCAATGCCGGCTTTTGCCGAGTATCCCATGGAACAAACGAATGCTTTCAATGACTGTTGTTGGCAATCAAATGGATCTTACTCCGAAACATACAATCCAGGGTGGTGGAACCACTCAAATTTTTCATGGGAGCAGAACCAACTGATGAATCAGGGAGGAGCCCCTTATCATGCTCACAATCAATACCCTCCCGAATTTTCTCCACCAATTCTAAGTTATGGTCACTTAACCTATCTAGCACCATCACCTGCTTACCAAGCTCACATTCAAGCGCCAGCATCGGTTTCACAGTCATTGGAGGACGCTCTCAATGATTTCATGAAAATGACTAGCCAATCTTTGAGTGAAGTGAGGATTGTAACAATAGTAAACACCCAAGTGATTGCCAAGCTAGAGAGTCAAATGGGTCAAATCACAAGTCACTTGGGTGAAGGAGAGAACAGAAAGTTCCCCAGTCAACCTGATCCTAACCCGAAGGAACAGTTTGCGGAGGAAAATTTATCAACTCCTATACAAGGGCAAGAAAGTGGCAACAAAGAAAAGAGAGATGCTGAGCCATCTACAACCACACCTATTATTAAGGATCTCCCTAGGTCGTTTTTACCTAAAGCACCTTACCCTGAGAGATTACAAAGGCCCAAGTAAGAAGGGGAGTCTGAGGAAATTTTGGAGGTATGCTTTGCTCAGTTTGGAGAGGATTTGGATTTAGATAAGCTACGTGAGCAAGCAACTGTTATCTTGGAGTCTGCTCCTCAGAAGAGCAGTGAGACAGAGGAGACTATGGATGAATCACGCATTAAGGACCCCCTGGAGGCATGCTTTGCTCAATTTGAAGAGGATTTGGATTTGGATAAGTTGTTTGAGCAAGCAAATGCAACTTTGGAGTCTGCTCCTCAAAAGATCAGTGAGACGGAGGAAACCACAACACCTGAACCCCCCAAGAAGGAACTTAAGACTTTATCGAAAAATCTTAAGTATAAGTTCCTAGGTCCAGCAGATTCTTTTCTTGTGACTACAGCTTCAGATTGGTTGATGCTCAAGAGGATAAATTATTGGACGTTTTAAGAGAGCACAATGAAGCTATCAGCTGGATTATTGAGGTTCAAGAGGATAAATTAGTGGAAATTTTAAAAGAGCACAAGGAAGCTATCGGTTGGACTATTGAGAATGTCAAGGGAATCAGCCCCTCGATGGTGATGCCCAAGTTACATTTTGAGGAGAATGCCAAGCCATTGAAGGAGCCACAAAGAGGGCTCAACCCAGCTATACAAGAGGTTCTGATCCTTTATCCAATCTTTGATAGGGAGTGGGTGAGCCCGATTCATGTCATGCCAAAACAGGCTAGATTGACGGTAGTAATAAATAAAGACGATGAGTTGGTTCCAACTCGAGTGCAGTCACGATGGAGAATGTGTCTAGACTACCGTAAGTTGAATGCTACCACATTGAAGGATCATTTTTCACTCCCATTTATTGATCAGATGGTAGAACGTTTAGTTGGGCACGATTACTAATGTTGGGTTTGGCTGAAGATGTTAAACTTAGTGCTCATGGGAGGCACCCCACAGCTTATCCTTTCTGTTTATTTATTATTTTACATATTTATGATTAATGTTTGTTTCTAGTATTTTTGTTTTCCAGTCATTATTTTTCAGAGACAACGCGTACTTCAGTTCAAGTTTGGGGGTATGCTATGAGCCATACCCGTCCAGCTAGTTCTCTATCTCCTAGGTTAGCTCTTTCCATATTATTCACATATTGGGGTCAATGTGTAATTTAAGTTTGGGGGTATAGGAGACACATTGCACACACTTTGTCCTAATTTGTTGTTTTTTTTCTTCAATTAAAAAATAATAATAATAATAAGAATGTAAATGCATGCTCATGTTATTTTGAAATTTTAGTTTATCTAAACAAATATTGTGATGTGATTTCATTGGTGAGCTTAAAATTTTGAACACATGATTTGATGATAGAGTTTTAAAACTTTGTTACTTACTTTAGGCATTTAAGAATTCACATGTTTGAGCCAATCTAACACGAGCACATTAGCACATATTTGTGTGAGGTATGACATGCGATTTCAATGTGTATGTTTCCTTGACTTAACTGAAACTGGATGACTTGTGGGATTAACACTTAGGCATAGAAAAGCAAAAAAAATAAATAAATAATGATCATCATCTATAAACTTTCCACTAAGTAACTGGACCTCTTGCCTCAGTAAGCAGTGAGTGTTCACGTCAAAAGGTGAGAATTTTATTTATAATGATCATTGCAAAACTTTTCACTGAGTAACTGGACCTCTTGCTTCAGTAAGCAGTGAGTGTTCACGTCAAAAGGTGGAAATTTTGTTTGGTAGTATTAAGGTCAGTTTAGTTTCGTAGCCTTTTTGACTCGAGTTAGTAAGTCCTTAGGGGTGTCTTTACACCTAATGCCCTAAAACCATATGGTTTGAGAGTGATTGACTCAACACTCGCTACATGGGTCAATTAGAAAGCTTAAGGGAACTAAACATAGCAGAGCCTTATAAAAAAAGAGAAAAAAAAAAGATAAAAATAAAATAAAACTATGCCATCGTTGTTCATTCTGATGAGAAATTCTGTGAATCTTGAGATGTGGAAACATTATACGTTGAACTTATTTGGAAACCTCAACAGTATATACTAATTCACTTTACATTGATTCAAGCTTGTGATGTCTTAGCATGCCTCTTGTAAGTAATTAGGTTTTAAATTCTTATTCATTGTGAAGATGGATTAGATTTTTTAAGCTTGCTCATGAATGAATTTCATGATTTTGAATGCTCCTTAAATTTTAGGATACCATGAGTAATGAACTTATCTTTATGTTCTTTGTTTTCCATTTAGTTTTATTTATTTATTTTGTTTTGCTAAGGGACTAGCAAAATGCAAGTTTGGGGGTATTTGATGAGTGAAAAATATTGCATATTTTGGCCCCTTAATTTACATTTGTTAGCTTAAGAATTCGGTACTTTGAGTTGTTTTTCGTTGTTTTACAGGTTTATAAGCTTGGAAAGGAGTTTCACTAAATTGCCAGAATTGCTCGTACAGATCAGCCATTTTCAAGGATTTAACTGTATTGATTCAGGAAGAACCAGGAGATGAGCTATATATGCTTAGAAAGATCCGGATGTCTATTTTCTGGGGAATTTTACGGATCAATAAAATGATTTTTCTAGAGACAGTTATGGCAGTTTTAGTAGACAAAGGTCAGGCTGTGCATGATTTCAGGGTGACAGATCAGCCATTTTCGAGGATTTAACTGTATTGATTCAGGAAGAACCAGGATATGATCCATATATTCTTGGAAAGATCCGGATGTCTATTTTCTGGGAAATTTTACTGATCAATAAAATGATTTTTCTAGAGAAAGTTATGGCATTTTTAGTAGACAAAGGTCAAAGAGCAAAAGCTGGAATCTGCAGTATCCCACATCGGATTGGAAACACATTGCACTTGTGATGTTTCCCTATATAAGCCCCTCTTCATTTCATCTTTAGTGTGTGATTCCTGAGCCACTTTGGTACAAACCGGTGGACCGTCTGCTAGCATTCTGGTGGATTCCGAAAGCTTTACTACCACGAGGGGAAGCGCCGCCCAACAACGAGTGGAATTTCTCCCTTGTATAGTAAATATTTCTTTTCATTTTGTTTTTGTTTAGTTTAAATGTTTAGCACTTTTATTATGAACTGTAGTTTCATAATTATGAGAGGCTAAAATCTTCAAACTAAGGTTGAAGATGAAGCCTCGCCGTTGTTTGGCATAATAGTTTCAGATTTGTTTATACAATTATTATTTTTTTTAGTATAAATGTTTTATCAATTATTTGAGTAAAATCTTATGATTGATTGCGTTTAAATTGTTCTGTTGGATAATTCTTGTGTTTCATCTGATGGATACATCAAATTTTTTTTGATTAAATTGGATTTCCTTTGTGATTTGTTAAAAGCAGATACATTGGATGCTTTTGGTTTAATTGTGATATTTGTTGTTTTTTTTGTCTTAAGTTGGATTCATAGAATGTTTTGATAGGCTATTTTTACATGAAGATATACTTAGCTTTGGTGGGGTGGATTCAGAAACCTTAGTGTTTTTATCATTAGTTTTTAAATCAATTTAATTTCAGTTTATATTTCTTTTGCAACATATAATTACAAATTTGGAGCTAGGTTAAAATAGACTTAGTTTAGATAAAAATATATTTTCACAACGCAATTCCCTGTGGATTCGACCTCGCACTTGCACAACACTATATTGCAAACGACTCGTGCGCTTGCGAGTAATTTAAAACTCACAACAGAGATCTATACCACAACGAAGAGGAGCCGAATTTTGGCCCTGGGCCTATGAATCCTTCTTTACAAAATGAAAAAGACACCTTTGAGTTTTTTATACTATGAATCCTTTTTGCCATACTCGCTTATCCACAGTATTACTTTAACTTTATCAATGAAATTTGGTTTTGTATCCAAAAGCCCACTGAATGAATTAAAGTCCACTTGGAGATAAGTTCTCAATTAGCCCAATTAGGTGGAAACAGAAACATAAAGGAAAATTTCCTCTGATTAAATTACAATCAAATTTCCTTTGTTTTCTCATGGTTAAATATGGTGGATTTGACATCAACAAGCTTCCTAAGGGGGCTGGACCTTAATGATGATTTAAGCTAAACCAAAGAGGCCCAAATGAAAGATAAATATTACCCCTTACATGGATCATTCCACTGGATCCTTGGGCCCTCGGTCACTTTCATTTTAGATTTCTTAGGTTAGGGCCTAATCAACATTAGTTTCTTCTAATGGGCTTCTCAGTGATATCAAACTACCTTAACTAAGGGAAAAAATCATCTATTTTAAGATAAATTGGGCTTAGTATTTGGCTCATTTCATTTGGTTATAATTTAATCAAAATAAATTTTCTCCAATTAAATTCTAATCAACTTCCTAAGTCTGGGCCCCTTCAATCCTTCATGGGCTTTCTCATAGTTAAATATTGTGGGTTTAATATCACTAAGTTTCCCAAGAGATTTGGAACCTAGTGCTGATTAGGGCTAAATCCAAGAAGCCCAAATGAATGATGAAGTTTGCCCTTAATATGGATCTCTTCACCTGATCCTTGGGCCTTCAGTTGCATTCATTAAAGATTTTCTTGGGTTAAAGCCCAATCACCACTAGTTTCTTTTGTGGGCTCCTTAATGAGGTCAAACTAATAAGACTTAACTAAAAGAAAACCATTGTTTTGGGCTAACCTCTACCCAACATTGAGTTTAATTTATTTGATTGTGATTTAATCAAAGGAAACACTAAATTAACAAACATATTGTCAAACAAATTGATTTTATCTTTCCTTAACATACGAGGTGAAAGCAAACACATGCAAGCAAAGAAAGGGATAGAAAGGGGTCCTTGTCCTAGATGGAAAGGTTCTAGGATTTTCTTAAAAAAGGTAGGCTCGCCTTCCAACTCCGGTGGGCTCAGGTACCACATGGCTAGAAGGATGCTATAATGCTCCTCTAGTGGCCTGAAAAGTGGACCACAATAATACAAATGCATTTAGCAAACCTTCGTTACAGGGACAAGAACTAAGAGTAACTTATCCCATACCAAGGGTTGACGATAAGCAAATGGGGGTCACACCAGAAACCAAGAGGAAACGGGCCCCTAATTTACTTTTTCGAGAGCAAAGGGTAAGTGCTAGTGTGCAAAGTGAAGTATGAAATAATAACTCATTAAAATTTCAATAGATTTCCAAGAAAGACTTTAAGGTTAAATCTCCTCAGTGGAGTCGCCAACTGTAGGTACCACTCTTTTACGCCTGAGAACTATGCATCCAGCTCATTACCCAATGCCACTCCCTTTAAAGAAGGTGGATATGGCAAGGGTGCGAAGTACGATGAGTAGGCATATGGAAACGAGTGAAACCTACAAAGTCTAATACAAACTCTTTATAAGTAGTAAGGACGCTCCCATAATGAGTGTGCTTTTAATGTATTAGACAAGGGGTCGTTTGTCATCCAAGCACAAAGCAAGGATGACGGGTAAGGAGTTGCCATTTAACCTTGAAGGAGGTCAAATCCCTTGTCATTGGTCTACGTAAGAAATTCCAAAGCTCGAGAGATTTTGGTGCAACAAAGTGAGGATTTAAAGCTCTCTCTCTTACCTAGACTGAAGTCTAGTTCTTTGTGTTTCAAGGAAATTAATTGAAATTTTGATTCAAGTATTATTATTATACACAACTAATAAAACCAAGCACACATTTTGCAATTTTGATTCAAACAAAGCAACACCAAATATTAACTTTAAAGTAATGTGGTAAAAGTAAGTATATAAAGGAAATAAATTGCTTTGACTATGAAGAAAAAAAATATTAAAACTGCTTGCAAAGTATGGGTGAGAAGTAAATTAAAGTGCGTGCATTTAAACTAGGTGGATCAATTATGTAAGTTAAACTAGATGGATTGAGACTAAATTATTTTAAACTAGATGAATTGAACTTGAAGACTAAATTGAATGAGTTAAACTAAGCTACTTTAAACTAGACGAAAAGGAATTAAGCTAAATAGATTTAAACTAAATTACCTTAATGATGGGATTCAAAATAACTACTAACATTTTTAATGGGCCAAAGGGGGCCCAAAATTAACAAGACCAAGGGGGCCCAAAATTCTTCTTAAAGAATTAAAGTTCAAATGTAATTAATAACAACTTAAAATAAAACATCTAACTTAGAGAACATAAAAATTCTTAAGGTACTAAACTGAAGGAAAGAACTTTAAAACTACTGTTAACTTAACATTACATTTAACGAAGAGACTACATATGACTAGTAGCTAGCTAAAGAAAGACATATAACAATGGAAAAATAAAATGCTAAGAAACTAGTATCTTAAGAAGAAACTTCTTAAGTGAGCCAAATTAATCTAGTCTATTTTCAATGTGGTTTAAACACATGAACCATGATAACAATTTATTTTGTGAAAAGTAGAAGCTTAACCAAACTTCTTTGGCTAAGGAAAACTTCCATGCATGGGGATTATCCTCGAAGATCCTTGTGCTCTTGTGGACTTAGTGAAGTTGGAAGAATGATTCCAATGAAGATTAGAAAACCAAAAAAAGGTAGCCGAAAATGATGAAGAACTTTCACTAGTTCTTCTTTTGTGTTTCACTCTTTGCCCTTTTTTCACCTTTCTTGAACACTCTTCTATTTTGTTATATTCCTTTATTTGATCTTCCTACTCTTCTCTCTTTTTATCTCTTTTCTCACTTCTTTCTTTCTCTCTAAACTTTCTCTTTTTTCTCTCTTTTTTGCATTACTTTGTCTTAGTGTTGTGTTGTTTTTTTTTTTGTTTTTTTTTGTGTTAGCAAAGGGGTGTATTTATAAGAGGAGTAAGGGCTGGCTAAGAGATTAAAAAAACAAAATAAATGGATGAAAATAATGTGCATGGCTGGTAATATAGAGAAGGGGAAAAGTAGTTTCAACTTTTGAGATGAAAAAGGTGTTTCACTTTTAGGGTGTAAACATGTGGCTAGAGAAGTGAGGTCTGGTAAACCAAGTGAAAAGTGAAAGGGAAAAGAATTTTAGGTGGCTGGACATGGGGAAGAGGGAGGGGTTTCTTTGGAGTGAAAAAAAGTGAAGAAGAAGGTTTGCAAAAAGGTGAACATGAAAGGACATTTTGGAGTGTTTTTAATAAAGCAAAAGCAAAAGAAAGAAATGTGAGGAGAAGGTCTCCATGGTTTGGAAAACCAAAAGGGGTATAAAAGACAAAATTTTCTTTGGCTTTTTATATATAATAAATTGTAAAAGCTTAGGAAAAAAAAGAGTCCAATTACACAGCAAAAGAGAGGTGAAAAAGGCTTCACATTCTAAAAAACTGTTGTTTTTTAGGTGCTGTTTTTGGGGTATAAAATGTGATCTTTTGAGTAGAAAAATGTGTGATTTAACATTTAGGAAAGGGTGGAAGATAAAAAAGGTAATTTCCAATTAACTAAGCAAAAAGAGAAGAATAAAAACTCCTTCTTTTTGGTATACATGACTGTCCAAAGAGGGAGAAAAATCGACTACTTTATAAGTGCATTATTATTGCTTTTTAGGTGAAAAGGGTCTTATTTTTTGTGGAAAAAAGGTAGCATTTGGTTAAAAAGAAGATAAGGGAATCTATGAAGGAGATGTTTGTTTAAAAAGCAAAAAGAAAGAGTGAAAATTCCTCATTATGGCCAGCCACATGGGGAGATGAGAGAGACATCTTTTTTGTTATAAACAAAGTATATTTTGCTTTGAGAAAATTAAACCAATCAAGGAGTGCCAAGTGGAGGGTGAAACTGGAAGTTCACCCTTGAAAATTGAAAGACTTCTTAGGCTTGAAATTTGGGCCAAAAGTGGTTGGGCTTAGGAAAGATTAATGGGCTTTAGTGGGTTTTGGATTGGGTCAAAGTTTAAATGAAGACTTTGGTCTTGGATTAGTTGAATCGAATAAGGTCCAATTGTTTTAAACCCAAAGTGAATTAAATGGATTGAACAAAAGGGTTATGCAATTGCTTCTACTCCCCAATTAAATCTTTACTTCCTCATTTATCAAGTCTGAGCACACTAGGATCAAAGATTAGTCATAGGAATCCAAACGTTAAAAAATTTTGGAACGAAATTGGGTGTTTACAATAGCATATCTGACTTTTTTCTTTACCGGATCATTTCTCTGAGTTTCTGCCATTGTCGAATCTTAGCTCTGATACCACTTGTTGGGATTTTTTCACCAAAAATCCTTCCAAGATCCATAGAAATAATAAACATAGCCCTGATACCACTTGTTGGGAATTCTAACATCCCAAAACAACTATGCAATCACAATAACAAAAATAAAGAGAAAAAATACAAGAATTTTTAACGTGGTTCGACACAATTTTCATATGTCCATGAGCCAATCGTTATTCTACTACTTTTGAAAATTCTGAATGGAGGACAGCAGCTAAAACTCACTACACAACAATACACAATTTTTCTAGACAAAACTACATGAAAACTCTTCCTAATCTCACAACTCAAATCCCTAATACACCTAACGTTCACTCAACCCATAGATCCCTATATTGGTGTTCGGTTACGACACTCACATCTGACCAACTATTCTTGGTTAAGGAATAGGGGTGAGAGACTACATCTCTTGACACCTATATTTATAATAACTAGTATTCACATCCTTTTGACACATAGACGATGTGGGACTAGAGCTACTTACAATAACACTTTTCTCCGATGTGGTATTTGAGGAGCATCCCAATAGACACATATGTTATTGTGTTTGATTTCAATTATTAATGGTATAGGCATTAAGTATTTAGACACCACTGCAGGATTGAGGGAATCCAAGTAATGGAGAGGAGCCAATCCCTTCTTTTCAAACCCTAAAATGAAGGAGAGCAAGTGAACATATTGTATGAAAACTAAAAGTGGTATCATAGAAAATAAAAATTTGTACAATTGCATGATATGTATTAGATCCTGAAATTTAAACAATCCTAACAACAAATCTTATTAGAATATAAAATCTCATGAGAAGGTTTGCATTGAATTATTGTTTTAAGATGATGTGCTCAAAATAAAATGGTTAGAAATATTGCTCAGAATCAATGACATGAGAGGCTTTGTCATGTTATTGAGTGAGCACCTTCAGTAGTAAAATGGTGTAGTTTGTGTATTTTTATTTTATTTAAAGGTGGGTCATGCATGCCAATATTTGAATAATTTAATGAAACACTTTTAAAATACATTTACTACACCACAAACTACACCATTTTATTTCAGATCGAGCATTATCATTTCATGTTCTTTTACAATGATAGCCTTCTATAATTAACTAGAACATGCATAAGACATGTTGTATCAAACTAATGTTCGTCAGAATGCGTTGTTAACACTAATTTGGAAGTTTTTCCTCCATCCTACTGCTAAATTGCATAGTTAGAACCCCAAAACCCTTTTTTTTTTCTTGTCTATAAATCTTCCTTTCCTCGTATAGATATATCCAGTCTTTATATTGTTTCTCATATGAAAGTTGTGTTTCACTCGTAGATGATGTAGTACATAGCTTTTGGAACTTTTAAGGCTAACTAATTAAGATAGCTAGGACAAAATAAAATTGACCAAATTTTGTAAAATTAGTTTTCATGATAAGAACAAATTGAATTCAAGGTAATTAAAGGCAATGACATTAATTTAACCTTTTTTTTTGGGTAGCTCTAAGGATTTGGGCATTTGTATATATACTGTGGTACTTATAGGTTTATTGCCGACTATATAGGGTCAAGCGTAACAATTAGAGAGAGTCTTAGGCGCTGAGCTCATATTTTCTAGGTTAATTGAATGTACATAAAATCAAGTAACAATTGACTATATAATGTTGTAATCATTATAAAAAGAGAAAGATGATGAAAAACAAAATGGATTTCATATGTATAATTTATTTGCAAGACTCACTTTATTTTTTTGCCTTTTTATCGAAGCACAATTCATCTTATCCTCCATTGTAAGAATTATTGGCATCTATTTAAAGATGTGGTGGTACCATTGGACAAATAGTTTTTCTTTTAACATTCTTTTTAGTATAAGCTTTCTCTCTTGATTGAGTATTTGTTGTAAGATTTTTCATTCTAAAACCATAATTAAGTCTCTTTCTACTTCATTACAAAAAAAATAATTTACCAAACACCAGATTAATAACCAAGCAACTGAAGAAAGTTGTCTTCATATTTAGCAAATTAATTAATCAACAAAAAAATAATTTCATTAAATGTTACTTCTTTGCAATCTACATAATTCAATATTCCTATTAAAATAAGTACAAAATTGAGCTCCAAAAGACTTCATAGGAAATTAATTAACTTGATTGGAAACTGAAGCCCGTAGAAAAAGGGTAAAATTGAATCTTGAGCTATATGGATCCTAGTAAAGTCCAATCTCATCTCCTTCCTTCAACTCCCTTCTTTTCACAAACTCTTGGTTCCAATTGCCAATCAAAACATAGCTCTTTGAAGTATGCCATAGCTTGAGAATTAATTGATGTTCAGACATTGTGTCTTGATCCCAGACCACCACGACTTTTCCATTCTTACTCTCAATCTGATTGATGCAATCAACGCTCAAGAATGGCAAAACATGGTTCTTGATCAATTCTGTCTTCACAAGTAGCCTACTCAGTTTCCCAAGATCACTAATCGTCAGCTTCTTCTTGATCTTCCATGGAACAATGTAAAGCTTCAGTTTAGTGGAAACACCCATTTCCTTCTCTTCTTGCTCCTCTTTCTTGGTGTAATATTTCATTGTAGAAATCTTCTGTTGTATTTGTGAAACAACAATGGCATGATGATTATTGAATGAATTCTGGGTTTGATGAGTTGTTCTGGGTTTTTTTGTTTTGCCATGAAACTCATAAGAAATTGTCGTTGCAGTGGAGACTTCTTGGCGTTCAGTTTCTTGTTTTAAAACATAGAAGTGATGTTTTCTCTTCATGGTTTGAGAATTAGCTTTGTTTGGACATATAGGTTGTTGCAGTATCTGCATTGTTGAAGCAGAGCAAATTAACGAATTAAAATTTTCTAGGGCTTTTGAGGGTTTTGAGAATGAGACGGAATTTTGAGGGTTTAGGAAGATGGTAATGAAAGAGGCGTGAGATTTGCTTATATAGACAAGTGAGGGCAAATCAGTTTGAGATTAGGAAAAGTAAATCAGTTTGGAATTAGGAAAGTAAAATGAAATAACAAACTTTATTGCCAATAAATTGTAAGAAGAAAATAGTTTTGCGGGTGCGTTCTATCATATAAGCTTAAAATTCTCTTAATACAGCTTTGCATTGTTTCATTGATATCATACGCTTAATAAGCTTGTACCTAGCAAGCTGCTCTTCTTAATCTTCCTTTTTTTTCTAATATTTATTTTCCTCTTCTTTTTTACCATATTTTAGTTACATTTTATTTTTTTTCTTGTGTTTTATAGGTTTTATGGCTTTCTTGATTCTGATATATGTCTCCATTATTATTTCTTTAGGTTCCTAAAACAGTGTCCTTTAAACTCAATGGGAACTAAAAATTCAAAAATTAATAATTTTTAATCTTTTAAACAAATTCATGTAAGATTGGTATTTATGAAAACCTTATGATGACAAAAGAAGTATTCTAATAAGATTTTGATCAACCAGATGACCAATCAGAGTGTCAGAAAGATAAACTAGAAGCTCGATCCCTAAACATAAGAACATGATACTTTTTAATTGGGACTTCTCTCCATTTGATCCAATTAAAGGTGAAATAATCAAAATAACCATAGCAATTCAAATTTGTCTTAAATAAACATAAGGATTTATGAAAACCTTATTTGACTTTTTAGAAAAAAAATGATTTTCTAAAAATGCTCTCACTTTGTCGACATGACAGGGCATTTTGGTCCCAAAAATTGTGTTTCAATCCAAGTCTTTATTTAATTTTTAAATGACTTGGACATTTATTTAAGTCATGAACTGGACTCAAATAGAGATAAGACCAAATGGAGATGATTACAATCTCTGAACATAAAGTCATGATTTATTACCCATACAGACAGTTAACCCTCTTTTTTACCATGCTCATTTTAAAAATTAATCGAGCTTAGGCCTTTTTTGCCACCTAAATGTATTTTTAAGTCTAATTGGGCTTAGGTATCATCCCAAGATATTTCGTTATCCAAATTTCATCTAAGCCTAGGCTCGTGCATTATGATCCCACCCCTTACTCTTTCTTTCTGTTTCATTTTCATTTCACTCTCTCATTTCTCTTCTTTCTCTTCTATCTTACCTCTATGCACCCAACTTCTCTCTTAGGCTGATCTTAGCCCGGGAGCTCTCTCTCTTCCCATTTTGTTAGTATGAAATAGGAGTATGGAGCTCACCCCGTGTTCTCTAACTGTCAAATGGTCCCCACGCAAAATGACTTTCTTTGCCCAAACATAAAATAATTAAATCTTCTAAACAGAAACACCTTTTTTTGGATTATGTATTTTAGTGAAGTGTATAGAAAAGTTAAAAAAATTATTTAGAAGTTATTTTATGTGGAAAAAAATGAGCAAAATGAAAAGTTTGATAAGAATGAAGGTTTGATGTTTAACATTAACAAGAAGAATCCAAGATTTTATTCCTTAATTAACATTAGAAAAAAGTGCTTACTTAACACTTTTGAATTCATAAAGCCTCAAATATATATCAGGATCTTCCTCATTACACTGATGTGTTGTCATATTCAAAAATTTAAGATAGCTTATGTCGATTAGAAATAAGATAAAATGCATCTATAGATCTCATGAGAATGAAGGTTTTTTTTTAAGGCAAAGAGAAGTTTTATTTATCATGAGATTAATTTAACCACTGTTAGGATTTTATCCCTAAAATCCATCTACTCAAACTCACAATAATTAAATAGGCAAATAAATAAACAAATATCAAGCACAAAAATTTAATGTAGTTTGGCAATCTCTTTACCTATGCCACCAACAAGCTCACAATTTTATTAATCCTTAACAACAATTTTGGGGAAAAAATTATTACCTTGACAACCTCAAAACCTAAAATCTCTTATACACCTACAGCTCTTAACCTAGCTCTAGTTATAAATCTCTCTAATTTACAATGTATATTAGAATTATAAGTGTGACTCAAACCTTCTCTAGGATCCCTTTTATATAAGTAATATTTTTCTAATACTATTAAGAAAAGAACAACATCATAGTAACTACAACATGAGTGGCAGATGCCAGCGCTTATTTTAGCATATTTTGGCACTTTAAAGTGCCACAATATGTGATACCGGCGCTTACAGTAAGTGTCGGATAAAGGGTCGATATGTATGGTATTGCAGTGCATGTACCGACGCTTATGGTAAGCGTCGCAATGTGCATAATTTTGGGGCGCTTTGAAGCGCTGCAATATACTGGCGCTTTGAAGCACCACAATATACCATATATTGGCAATTTTTGTGGGTTTAATATCAACACCTACTATAAACCCTTGTTCTTCAATATATATACCATCAAATCCATATAAATTCAAATATCAATACAAAAGCCATTTCATTCACACAAAAAACATTTATAGTTAACATATAAATTCATACACAACCAGCAAGTAATTGAATGAAGTCTGAAAAACCTTTTACGTATCATTACACTTGAAATCAAATATAAGATCCTCCATTAACCAACCGTTGCAGTAAAGACTTAACCTCATCTATTTGGGACTGCATGCTGGTCATTTGATCATCCTGCTTCGTCATTATTTCTTGAATATGATGCTCATGCTTTTGATTGAGTTCTTCTCTTTGTACTTTCAAACTATGTATCTCTTCAACATAAGCTCCATTGTATCCTACATCATTCCTAATTTGAGCTGAAAATCTATACACATATGTAGGAATAACTCCAAACCCTTGACCTCGTACACGTCCAGAACTCTTTTCACCCATAAGCTCTGTGAAGATTTCATTTTGAATTTGTAAATTGTTGCTAGCATAGGAAGATCCTTAAGTAGCAACAAGTTCGGCCACACGAGCTTCAATATTCACCTACAATTAAGAAATAACAATGATAATAAAAAAAAACTCCCCCAAAGATTGAGTAGCTATTTGCAGCAAAAGTTAGATAAAACAAAAGGAACAAAAGTTAAGCAATCAGATTTTACAGAAAAACAGGTAGAGTTTCCTCTCTTTTTTCATAAAACCTCCTGCAAAAGAAGAACAAAAATACAATCAAAACAAAGTAGCCACAACAAGCTTTTGTATGTAATCATTATTTTTTTTTCTCATTTTCAAGTCTCATCACATCAAGTATCTATTTGGTTGTCATTTCTTATACAAAAAAAAGGTAAGCTTAATGGGAAACAAAATGTAGTAATATTTTATCTGGAAAAGGCAATGTATTTGAGAACACCAATAAAAATGATCCAAGAATAATTTATATAAGAATCAAAAATCTCTAACTTCAAGTATTTGGGAACTAGTTTTTTTGAACTTACCACAAGTTGTCATAATGCTTCATCAATAAAAGTTTCATCCTTGCGTTTATGAGTTTCAATAAAAAAACTCTACGTGCTCGGGCTCAGTTCCATGTTTCATCTCTTACCATTTATGAAAAGAGTTCAAACAATGACTCAATATACTACATCTTAAATGAAAAATTGGATGAATGAAGCAAATCAACTCACATATTCATCCATTTTTCTAGCAAAAAACTCTTTGATCCGGTCGTGTGAGGACATTGTTGTCCTCCACATGCTGTTGTCCGTATCGTAGAATATTTCTACAACAACCATAAACCAATTTGACTAATAAATAATTAAAAAAAAATAGAAACCACAAGAATTCAAACGAACAGAATTATGAAAAAAAAAAACCTCACTCTGCTCAGAAAACTAGTAGTTCACAAGTTGTTTCCACTGGTCTTGATCTACTCCTTTTAGAACTTTATTGCTCAAAATTTGTTGCTTCGTTTTGTTCCCCACATGGTCCCTTTTAAGCACATACTTGTAGTCCTTCCATTTTTTACGGATCATCCTCAATAATATTTTGTTGATCGCCTTAATCATAAGATAATTGTAGACTGAGGTTCCAACCCAAAAGGGGGGTGAAATGGGTTTTTAAAAAACTTTCACTAATTACTCGCAAGTTTATAAAAATAGTTAAGTGCACAAGCGTGTAAACAAGTAAAGTGCTTTAAATAAAAGATTTTAAGGAATAGAAAATGCAAGCTCAGTTTATAGTGGTTCGGCAATATCGGATTCTTTCCGACCCTACGTCTATTCTCTTCAAGGAACCTCCTTGAAGTAATCCACTAAAACTTTAGTCGTACAACTTCATGGGTGTTGCACAAACCTTACAACCAATCTCTTCCTCTCGGAATCTAATTTCTTCCTTTCGGAAGTTAATCCCTTTACAATAAATATGAGTTGCTGTAAAGTAAATGGTACAGAGATAGCAATGAATGCTTTTACAAATGAACAATATATCTCTTGCAAAGTAAAGCTTAAATAATGGCTCAAAAATAAATGTTTCAAAGCTTTTGTGTATTAATGAGCAAAAATTCTATTGAATGTGTAATCTCTTCTCCTTAAATGCTCATTGGAGTAGGTTTATATAGCCTTGGATCAATATAGCCGTTTTACATTGGTATGTTTTGGCACATTTAATGCTCAAGTCTTGCACCTCAACGGTCATATTTTTCAAATTACTAGTCGACTAGGTCTTAGTACCAGTCGACTTGGTCAAGTGAAAAGTCTCACTTTTTAAGGCTATAAAGAGTACCAGTCAACTAGGTTATTTGTACCAGTCGATTGGGGATATTCTGTCCAACATGCCAGTCAACTGGTATAGATCACCCAGTCGACTGGGGATATACTGTCCAAAATACCAGTCGACTGGTATTGATTACCCAGTCGACTGGGGATATACTGTCTCACATCCTAGTCATCTGGTATAGGGATCCAATCGACTGGGTTGCCCTTCAACCTAGTTTTTTAAGTTTTGAAATGTTTTTGACTTAGAAACATTTGAATGAATAGTTTTGTTAAAATGCTTTTACAAAAGGAGCCATAAGACAAGCTAGTTATTTGAATAAGAGAGATTTACAACTTGTTTCATTACCTTATGCCTATACTAAATCTTCTGTCTTGACTTGGTGTCTGATACGAGTTGAGTTCTTGCATCTTGATTTTTAGTTGTAGCTTTTATCATTTAAAACACTTAGATAATACTGTTAGTACAATTAGAGTTGTGTTTTGTCATTATTAAAATTTAGATGAGGGTCAACAATCTCCCCTTTTTGATGATGACAAAACTAATGAGAGAAAACAGTTTTAAAAACGAAGTGTTTGGTTTTTAGAAAAAATTGGGCAGAGTTTCCTCTATTTTTTTAATAAAACCAACCTGTAAAAAGTTCAAAACAGTTTATATTCAATTTAACCAAGCAACTCAACATATAGTCTTATACAACAAGTTCTTTGGAGCAATACTCCCCTAAATCTATGCACTATTTTAAGTTTACAGTCATTTTTCTCATATTTCTCCCCCGTTTTGACAACAATAAAAAATAGGGTAGTAAACAAAAATATAATTCACATAAACACTACAGATAATAAGATCATGTATAAATAGACTTATGTACGAAAATTAGGCATAATTTGGAGCTGAGAAGACATCCCGAGAAGAGCTGGAATTTTTCTTACGTGCATAAGCAGTTACAACATATATCCGAGCAAAGAAGGTTTTCTATGAAGTAAACATATTGCGTAAAAGTAAAACAAGTATATGAATCATAATGTAAAATGAAATATAGACATATAAAGCATATATCCATACATCACGGGCTTCTAAGAGCCGAAAATAAAAACTACAATGTATGATAAAGTGATGTTCGTGCCAAGAACAACTATATATATATATATATATATATATATATATACACATATGAAAAGCATTATAGAAGGCAACTCAATGAGTGGGAGAGTCAAAGCCGTCTCATATAAGATCCTGAAGCTTAGCCAAGAAACCCTCTGTATGCTCTCTATGCAGCTCAAAGTCATCTCTGAGGGAGCAGAGGTCATGATGCATGGTGTCAATGGAAGAGCTCAAGCTCTGGAATTCGGACTGCATAGTTAACTGGAGGCTTGTAATGGTCTGGGGAAGATTATTGTAACCAGCTGGACCAGTACTAGAGCCGCCCATAGGTGGTGCTCGGTCATCCATATCCATAGCAGGGGCTGCAGTATCTGGACCCTCGTCCTCATCACTGCTATCATCCTCATCGATCCTGATATTCTTCTCAGCCTTCGAATAGATCATCCCATCTTGGATCGTGCACCTTATCTTCTTCAGAGAGAAGACGTTGATGATGTCCTGAGCCTTGGAGGCAGGAAAAGGAACCTGAAAGTGCTGGAAGATGAGTGTGATGAGCATCCCATAGGGAAGGCATCCGGAGTCAATAGCTTCACCGTTTATCATGTTGCCGAGCAGTAGGGGGTAAATATTGAAGTGGTGCCTAGTTTCAAGGCACCAAATTAATACCACATCTATCTTTGATAGATAGCACCGACTCCAAAGTCTAGGATGGATGGTCCAACTCACAATGTGGTTGAACAACTTCGAATCGAGGGGTATGTCACTACATGTGTAAAATGTAGTGAGTCGAAAGATATAGTTAGGGTCACCCCTAACTATCTGATATGCCTCCTCATAATTGAAGTTCTCCGACCTTCCGTCCATACTCCATTGGATCCCTCCCATAAGGATCCCTGGAATACTCATCAAGAGGTCAGTGTTGACCTCGAACTCCAAACCCATCACACTGGTTCTGAACTGTAGAGCCAGTGGACTGGGTTTCACCAAGTTCACATAGAATTGGTGAATCAGTCGTGGGTAAAACTTTTTGATTTATCTTGACCAGTGGGGTCAAGTTAATTGCTTCAAAAATGGGTACAATATCGAAGTTACCATGACGAATAGATTCGAAGTCAATGAATCTACCCATCATGATCTTTTTATTACGAATAATAGATTAATACCTATCTTTTGCTACTGGGCTGGAGAACAGGGAGTTGTCGAGCTCTATCCTCACCTTCTTGCTCGAGAAGCTCACTAATCCCTTCCCTTTTGTGTCCGAAGCCGTAGATTTGGTGGACCTTGGCCTAGTAGGCCCGTGAAGTCCCCCAACTGTGGTTTTAATGCGGATTCTCTCAGACATTTTGGAGGGAAAGTGTTTTTGAGGAGAAAGAGAGATTTGGCAAAATTTGGAGATTTCAAACATGGAAAGTTGAAATAAGTGATATAGAGGAGGAGATCAAGACTTTTTTGGAGTGTTTTGAGGAGATTTTGGTCAGAATGATTAGATTTTTTAAAGAGAGAAAGCTTAGGGTTTCAAAAATGGCGTGAAAAACTAAAAAATCTGAAGAGACTAATTATAGAATCGCGATACCAGTCGACTGGGTCATTTACAGATTTGAAAATTTTTAACATACCAGTCGATTGGATCGGGACACCAGTCGACTCGATAAACTGGCAGAGAAATACCTGTCGACTGGGTTATTCATACAAGTCGACTGGGTAGTTAACAGAAATTCAAAAAATGGCTCTAAACAAGGTCTTGGTCTACTAGTCGACTGGTATAGACTTACCAGTTAACTGGGTAAATAAGCAGTGAGTTACCAGTCGACTAGCATAGACTTACCTGTCGACTGGACCCAAAAAAAAAACTTTCAGTTTAGAGTTTTAGCACGAAATTTGTTTATCTATGCCATCTTGAGTGAGGGAAATATTAAATAAGGTTTAATACTCATTCATTAGATGTCAAGTATGCAAATGATGAATGATGATGCAATCAGGTATACAGTTTATCATAATCTAATAATCCCATTAATAGTCTAATTTTACAAAAACTAGCTTCACTTAGAGGTTTTGTAAGAATGTCAGCTATTTGATCTTCTGAAGGTATAAATTCTAGTCTTATATCACCTTTCTGAGTATGGTCTCTTAAGAAATAATGTCTAATTTCTACGTGTTTGGTTCTAGAGTGCTGAATAGGGTTTTTGGTTAAGTTGATAGCACTTGTGTTATCGCAATGTATTGGGATACTTTTAAAGTTCATGCCATAGTCTTCTAGTTATTGTTTCATCCACAATACTTGGACACAACAACTTCTAGCTGCTACGTATTCTGTCTCGGCGGTTGATAGTGCAACAGAGTTTTGTTTCTTGGAAAACTAAGAGATTAACATTGCACCTAAGAATTGGCATGTTTCACTTGTGTTTTTTCTATCTAACCTACACCCCGCAAAGTCAACATCTGAATTTCCTACAAGCTCAAAAGATGAATCTCTAGAGTACCATAATCATATGGGTTTGAGTTCCTTGTAGATATATAAGAATTCTTTTCACTGCAATTACATGTGATTCCTTAGGATTAGCCCAAAACTAGCACACATGCATACAGTGAACATTATATTAGGTTTACTTGCAGTTAAATAAAGTAAAGCTCCTATCATGCTTCTATAATATTTGGTGTCTACACACTTACCTCCTTCATCAAGGTCAAGTTTTGTAGATGTGCTCATAGGAGTACCAAGTGACTTTGAGCTTTCCATCCCGAACCTCTTTAGTAGGTCCTTGGTGTATTTTGATTGATTGATGAAGGCGCCTCTTTTCATTTGTTTGATTTGAAGTCCAAGAAAGTAGGTAAGTTCTCTCATCATGCTCATTTCAAATTCACCTTGCATGCACTTGGCCAACTCTTGACACATAGATTCATTAGTAGCACCAAATATAATATCATCAACATATATCTGGACTAGTAGAGTGTCATTTATGTGAGTTTTTATGAAGAGGGTTGTGTCTACTTTTCCTCTTTGTATACAGGATTATAACCTTTGACGGAAAAGTTTCTAAAAGCACAAACACACAGTTAATGCTCTTCATTCATCCTGCAAGTTCTATTTTTATTTGCACATTGAACTACTGCAACTAGGAAACAACTACACAAAATCACAATAGATAATAGTAGTATTTCACCAAAACAAGAAATAATCAACATATTCACGTATGAATATAAAAAATTAAATGGGTTTCAAACGAAAAAGCTAGGTTATGCAATGGGTTTCAAACGAAATGGTAAAACTGCAAATAATCCATGTGAAGCTAAAGGAGTAGAAATTTTGATGAGAAAGAGACGAAGAAGCAAACCTGGTTGATGAGGAAGAAGAGACACTCGAGCAAGAAGAATGAGTCGCTCGAGCAAACTTGGTCACACATAAGAGGCCTTTTGAGAATTTACTAAACCGCGTGAGACATTGGATGTTTTAACTCTTATTTCCGCGCTTTAAAGCGTCAATATATGACGTAGCCACATAGTGGTGTTTAGAAGTGCTGCTACATGACACTGTCATTTAGTGGTGCTTATAAGGGCCGCTATGTGACATATTCAATGTTTTATTTTGGTGCTTGGAAGCATCGCAATATGAAATGGGTTTCTGCATATTACAACACTTGCTTTGAACATTGTGGTGCTTTGAAGCGCCGCAATATGCAATAGGTTTTGCATATTACGACGCTTTTAAGTGCCGACACATGTTCTTTAAACATGGCGGCGCTTCATGGAAGCACCAGAAAAGAAGTGCCGGTAGTGGACATATGGTGGCACATGTATGAAGCGCCAAAAATAAAGCGCCGACAGAACTCATTTATCTTGTAGTGAGAAAACTTCTATTACTACTTATACAAGGAATAATCTAATGGAAAACTAGTACTACTCTTATTAGAACAACCAACTATAAAATAGAAAACTACTTTTCCCAAACCAATTAGAATTCTTCTATATGAGGATTAGAGCCAAAATCCTA
Organism: Bretschneidera sinensis; assembly: GCA_023935145.1. NCBI lineage: Eukaryota > Viridiplantae > Streptophyta > Magnoliopsida > Brassicales > Akaniaceae > Bretschneidera > Bretschneidera sinensis. The sequence goes on along the minus strand of CM043698.1, from coordinate 68,053,129 downwards.
ACAAATCTCCACCTTAGCTCAAATTCTCCACACCTCATCAACAAATCTAACTTTCTTCTTGGTTGGTGCGATCATTCTTTTTGGTCCTTCTATATCTCCTCCACCTAATTTTCTAAACAAAACCTTCCCACCCAACACATACAAGCCCTTCTTGTTCATAGTAGCCTTCAATACTAGATTTGATCTATTAAGAACTTGCATATCTCCATTTCCCGCAATCCATGTGTATCCCATCTTATCAAACTCCCCCAAAGAGATGATATTTGTAGTGAATGAGGAAGCAAACGTCACCATCTCAAGTGTCTTCACGCTTCCATCATGGAGCTTTAACCTTAAGCTTCCTTCACCGTCAATTACTTTGTATTTCCCATATGTGGTAGTAGCTATGACATAGGTGGGTTTCTTCATACAATCAAAGTACTTCTTCTTATTGAATATGTGAATGAAGGATGCCGAATCAAGTAGCACCATATTATTCTCATCAACTTTTTCTTCAATTTGTTTAATAGCTAGCACCTCTTCATCACAATTCCCTCAGTGATATTAGCATTTTCACTACTTTTTCCATCATCATTCTTCTTCCCACTTATCATTCTTAACTATTTTAAATCATCCTTTATGTCTTTACAATAATATTGTATATGTCTCATCTCTCCATAGTAGAAGCACGCTTTCTCACTATTATCTATAAGCAAAGATTTGGATCTCCACCTTAAGTTACTATTCTCTCTCCATTGTCTCCTCCCTCTATTAGAAATCTCCACAACAAGCGCTTAATTACCAGTAGACAAGCTCACATTTCTAAACAACCTCTCATTCTCACGCAGGAGCGCGGTCACATCATCTAAGCTCAATGTCGACTTGCCTACTAATGATGTTTGCACCAATGTTTTGTAAGATTTTGGTAAAGATGATAACAAAAGCAATGCCTTCTCCTCATCCTTCAATGTTTCTTCTGCATTCAACAATTGAGACATTAGCTTGTTGAATTCATTCAAATGATCATAAAGACTTGTACTTTCTTTTATCTTTAGAGAGTAGAGGTCCATCTTGAGACACAATCTGTTAGTCAAAGATTTTGACACATAGATGCTCTCGAACTTATCCCACAAACCCTTTGGTGCAGTTTCCTTCAACACAATATACTTGATATCGGGAGCAAGAGCCAACTTGATTGTGCTCACACCTTTCCTTTAAATTGATTATCACTTTCTATCAGTCACCTCTTCTGTTTTTTCTTTCTCTAAAGTCTGATCAAGATCTTATTGCACTAAAAGATCTTGAATTGTACTCTGCCACAGAGGGTATACTTGTTAACCTGGTGGCGCAGAAGCAACAAATAGTAATAGACAACTTCTTCAAACAGATGACCAAACTCTGACACAACCTATTAGGCTTTTACCCCTAAAATTCATCTACTCAAACTTATAATAATTAAATAGAAAATATAAACAAACAAATATCAAGCACAATAATTTAATGTGGTTCGACAACTTCTTTGCCTATACCATCAACAAACTCGCAAATTTATTATTCCTTAACAATAACTCTAGGAAAAACAAAATTATTACACTGACAACCTTACAACCCAAAATCCACAATACATCCAAAGCTCTCAACCTAGCTCTAGTTGTAAATCCCTCCGATTAATTTATAATGTATATTAGAATTATGAGCGTGCCTCAAAGCTTCTCTAGGATCTCTTTTATAAAGATGATATTTTTCTTATACAATTAAGAAAAGAACAACATTATAGTTGACTTCTAATACTACTTGTACAATGAATAATCTAATAGGAAAATAGTACTACTCTTACTAGAACAATCAACTATAAAATAGAAAACTACTTTTCCTAAACCAACTAGAATTCTTTCTTGTGAGGATTTGAGCCAAAATCCTAACAACCTTTCTATTTTGTGTAGCTCTAAGGATTTGTGCATTTATATGTATACTGAGGTACTATTGGTTTAGTTTTTTTTTTTTGAAAAGCAAAGCTTCAATTTATTGATTAACACCAATAGTGTGAACATTACAACAAGCCCCATTAATCATAAAGACCCAAAGGATGTCACAGATGGAGCTCAGTTAATACAGACATAAATTGTCTGTTTGCACAAAAACACCAAAAACAAAGTCACCAATAGAAATTTTAGTACCTCATTGCCAAACTGAGCCATTTTCACTATTATTGGAAGACCCTGAAGCCACCAAACCAGATTGCTAAGAATACCAAAACCCAACTTCAGACCAGAAACTGAAAATTATCCAGAGTTACCAGCTCTACTGAATTACCCACGTGTCGATTACTGGTCATATTTTCCTCTCTATTAGCCCCCAACTTTGCCAGATGGTCAGCATAAGATGCTCAATAAACACCCTGCCTTCATACCAGAAATAAGTGATTCACTGTTTTTTGTTCTTGCCCACGTAATACTCAAGTATCAACAGCGTTATGCAAACAGTCTTGCTAATAGCATAGACTAGCCCCAACCAAGAACACCAGAAGGATAGCCGAAAAAACCAGTAAAAGCAGCCCATAACACCCGAAGCCATGAATCTACTAGACAACCATATTAGATGATCTATCCACCAGCTGAGCTCAGTTACAACCACCATGGAACCCTTCTCCCTTCGTTCCATCAGAAAACAATTCAACTACGGAATTTGTTTGCTAAACTTCTAACAGTGCTGCTATTAAGCAGAACTGCAGATCAAATGTAGACCTTAAATGTACTGCACAAACCATTACATTTGCACTATGACCATGTGACTTAAAACTGCCCAGTTACAAATTCTGCAAATAAGCCTGAACACTATTCTCAAACAATCATTGCTGCTATACTTAAGAGACGTCCCAACTGCACAATCACGCATTGCTATTTATGCAGCAAAACACACAGTAATGTACACATGCAAAGAACACAATCTTCTACATCTTTCCACGATGCCATCTAATTGATAACATCACAAAACTCCTCCGTTGGACTAATTCCCAGGCAAAAAGATTTATACTCAAAAGATATTAGTCCATACACAAGCAAAATCAATCCATTTGCCAAATTCTGCACTTGCTCCATATTTCTTAATAGTTAAAGTAAAAGCTATGGGGAGTGTGTACACCAGGAGCAACACCCAAGCCATTACAGATTATGCTCCTCAAAAAACGCACCAAGAACCACCGAAATGCAAGACTACTTCACCCTTGATCAGAGAAGATGTTAAACTTGAAGAAGTTGCTAATACCATAATTGCGAACAAAGAAACCTCCATCAACTGTAGCATTCACACACATTTGACTAAAATGCAACAACAAACCAGCAGGGAGAAGAAATTCAGCAAGAGGACACATCCGGTAAAACCAATCTCCTTAAACCGCAGAGCGAATAAACACCCGAAGCCAAAATAAATGCAGCAAGACACCAGCGGAATTGAAGTCAATCAGAAACAGCAGCCAGAGGAGCTTACCCATCCTTTGAAGCTAATCAGCAAAACTTCTTGAGCAATCGACAGATGTTCCTTAACAATTCTAACAAACACTCCTAATCACTGAAAAAGAAACCTTTTCCCCCAAAAAATAGTAAAGACCGATGCCCAAACACCAACGAAACGTACAACACCACCTGTATAACATCCCAACAACAGAATCTAGACTCTCTCCCCCCTCACATAGAACAAAACCTCTTCTACAGCTAGGAAACACCTGGACTACAAATCCTCATCAATAACACAAGTTTTACCAAAACCTAACATAAGCTATTCATCAAACACCTACTCTGCTTATCACAACCATAGGTACTGATACCTCGACCACCCTTAACTTAATAAAATGAAAGCTTCAACATCTAGCTTCCCAACAACCCACCCTACACACCCCTTGTTTTGCTAAACCATCTACCATAGCATTAGCCTCCCTTCTCATATGCACAAAGGAAACTGAAGGAAGGCTCAACAAAGAATTATCAATATCATTAAAGATTGAAATATATTTCCAAGGGACAGACTCCCTATCTGCAATCCATGACAAAACCACCTTAGAGTCACTTTCAATAATCACCCTTGACATACCTTGCAAGTGTAAGGTCAAGTGTAACAAGTAGAGAGCGTATTGGGCGCTGAGATAATATTTTCTAGGTTAATTGAATGTACATAAGATCAAGTAATACAATTGACTATATAATATTGTAATCATAAAAAGAGAAAGACGATGAAAAAATGGATTTCATGTGTATAATTTATTTGCAAGACTCACCTTATTTTTTGCATTTTTATCAAAGCACAATACAATCTGTCCATGTATGGTACCAAAACTTACCTATTTTTTAAATTTTTATATTCCTGTTTTAACCCAACAAAAAGTTTGAAAATATTAGCTCGAAATCATTAAATGGAATAATGACAGCAAGTATAGAATCATCTGCTTCACCTTATAGTTAGTGGTAAAGAAAATTGTCTTTTGATCTGTTCACATTATTGAAATTGGGGTGTGATCACACCCCCGGATCCCATTAGTAGAACTCTTCAAAAAGTCCTCTTGTTTCAGTAGCCAGATATATATTTAGTTTCTATTATTTTAATTTGATATAAAACTTAGTATAACAGTCATATATATGTGATAAATATAATGCCTTGTAGTTAGGGATTTCAAAAACCAGTAAGACATTCGAAAATTCGGTACAATTGTTTCGGTTGGAGCAATTTTTTTTTAAGGTGGATGATTGGTAAGTTGTGAAAGTAAAATTCTACTTTTGAACCGAATGTTAGGTGGTAACGAAAGCAGTCTCTTATCCTCCTTGGTCGTACTTCCATCCACCTCAATAAAATATATATTTTAAACTTGGTATGCATCATATTTACAAAAATACGTCTTTATGTAAGCTTTTTTCCTACATTTTTAAGTTAAAAATACAAAAACAAAGAGTTTTTTCCTACATTTTTAGCTGTTATTGGTTTTATAAGGATGATTTGTGGATTGAGATAACAAATTTTATTTAAAATTTGATAAAATATCATTTAATTTTTTTAAGAAAGAGCCAAGTGGTAATGGATGGAAAGTGGATGGTCCTCTCACCTTCATTGATTGGGATTAGAACAAAAATTTTCATCCGATCACCAGATGATATTTGAAGTGGAAGGTGAATTCAACCGTGGTGGGTAGAAAGAATGGAGGTACATCCATATCTAATTTGATCCATCGACATCCCTAATACTGGTAGTTTAATTTCTTTATTTACTTTTTTATCAATCATCATCACTATTTACTTCATCACCATCAAGCAAAGTAACACCTGCACCTATATACATAGGCAATTTAAATTCTATATACATATGCCAACTTAAAATATATATTAATAATTGATACAATAAGAGAATTGTTATCGATATTTTCAATCATGATTGACGGTCTTCATTTCATCATGTGACACACATACCTGACCTAGATTGGGTGTACATGAGCACTACGCGTGTATCAAATGGCGCAATCCACATTGTTAGTCACGACTGCATACTAAAAGTTAATTGCTACATTTACTTTAGTTTGACTTTGTGCCACATATGACAATGGCGCGAAAATGGAAAGCAATAATGGGTTCTATTACAGGACTCAAAAGATGCTTTAAAACGATAAAAGTGATTTGTATATTTTGTTAAAGTTGAGTTGTACATAATCATTGAACTTAAAAGGCCTCGAGCTGAGTTAGGGATGAATCGACTCATGCAGTTATCCAAGTTGAAGAGAAAATTAGGCTAGATAATTCATTAAATAAATGTTGAAATATATGAATTAACGACCTTAGCTTTTGACTTAACAATCACTTAATTTGGGATCTTCCATTTTAGGTTTGATATATCTCACCGTTGATGTTATTTGAGAGTTGCTTAAATACAACTTAAATCACTAAAACTTAAAGTTTTCAACGTTTTTTGACTTAAAAATCACTTAATTTGGGATCCTCCATTTTGGGTTCGATATATCTAACCGTCCATGTTATTTGAGAGTTGCTTAAATGCAACTTAAATCACTAGAACTTAATTTAGAGTTTTTAACACTAAAAACTTTAAGTATTGGTGATTTAAATTACATTTAAGAAAATGTTAATTTATGTTTAAAAAAAATGATTTAAGATTGCACTTAAACCTAAATGCTTAAAACAGGTTTTTGGTATATCATTAATTACAAACTATGTATGGTTACTAATCTTTAGTTACAAATTTTCCTTTTCATGTGAAAATGAAATACAATCACATCTGAATCTCGTATGATCCTCTACCGAGTCCACCTCAATTATTAGTGTACACTTTACTGTAAAAAAAAATACCAACAAAATATTGCTTGCCACATTATGAGCTGTCCAACTCCCTCTGTTATCTAACTGTACCATTGTACGTATGTGTTGAAGTATAAAAACATAATTAGATATTTTTCTATTGGATTAAACTTTTGAGATAATTGGTAATTCAACTATTTTCAATATGGCATCAAAGTTTTATGTCTTGGTTTAAAGTTATTGAATACCCAAGTATCCTCACACAAAACATCAAACTGGACATTTTTACAAATTAAGGGGAAAAATAGGACAACGAGTCCACTAATTAGTAAAGAGTAACATTTTATATCATGAAAAGAAATTAATGATAGTACTTTATGTTAGGATTTTGGCTCAAATCCTCACAAGGAAGAATTCTAATTGGTTTAGGAAAAGTAGTTTCCTATTTTATAATTGGTTGTTCTAATTAGAGAAGTACTAGTTTTCGATTAGATTGTTCCTTGTACAAGTAGTAGTAGTCTACTATGATGTTGTTGTTATTTTCCTAATAGTATTAAGAAAATATCTTCTATATAAAATGGGTCATTGAGAAGGTTTGATGCATACTCATAATTCTAATATACGTTATAAATTAGAGGGATTTACAACTAAATCTAGGTTGAGAGCTTTGGGTATATTGAAAATTTTAGGTTGTGAGATTGTTAGGGTAATAATTTTGTTTTTCTTAAAGTTGTTGTTAAGGATTAATAAAGTTGTGAGTTTATTGGTGGCGTAGGTAAAGAGGTTGCCGGACCCCGTTAAATTATTGTATGCTTAATACTTGTTTATTTATTGCCTAAAATTTAACTAAGTAGATTTTAGAGGTAAAATCCCAACAAATGGTATTAGAGCTTGATCTTCTATTTGAAGAAACTGTCTATTGCTATTTGTGGCGTCTATGCCACCATGTCAACAGGTGTACCTAAATTTGAGAATCCTTTATTTAATAGATTTTTTTTTTTAATTTGTGGTAGAGCACATTTCAAGATCTTTTAGTGCAACAAGATCTTGATGAGGCTTGGGAGGAAGAAAAGCCAAAAGGGATGACTAATAGAAAATGGCAATCGATTCAGAGGAAGGTTGTGAGCATAATTAGGTTGACTCTTACTCTCGATATCAAGTATACTGTGTTGAAGGAAACTACACCCAAGGGTTTGTGGGATAAGCTCAAGAGCATCTATGTATCAAAATCTTTGACTAACAGATTCTATCTCAAGATGGACCTCTACTCTCTAAAAATAGAAGAATGTGAAAGTTTTCATGATCATTTGAATGAATTTAACAAGGTAGTGTCTCAATTTTTTAATGCAAAAGAAAAAAAATGAATGATGAGGAGAAGGTATTGCTCTTGTTATCATATTTTCCAAAATCTTACAAACCATTGGTGCAAACAATATTGGTGGGCAAGTTGACATTGAGCTTGGATGATGAAACTGTATTTTTGTGTGAGAATGAAAGGTTGATGGGAAGTGAGAACTTGTCTAGCGGTAGTCAAGCGTTCGCTGTGGAGAGTTATAATTGAGAGAGGAGTCAATGGAGAGCGATCAATGGCTAAAGGTGAAGATCTAAATCTAGGCCTAAATATGACAATGATAATGAGTGCTTCTATTATGGAGAGATAAAAGGATGAGTGGGGAAAAGAGTAATGATGGAAAGAGAAGTGAAAGTGCTAATATCGCCAAAGAAAGTGATGAAGAGGTGCTAGCTATTGAGAACATTGAAGAAAAATTTAGTGAGAGTAGTATGATGCTACTTAAGTCAGCGTCCTCCATTCACATATTCAATAAGAACTACTCTGAGTGTATGATGGAACATACCCATGTCATAGCTGCTACCGCATATGGGAAACACATAATAATTGATGGTGAAGAAAGATTAAGGTTGAAACTCCATGACAAAAGCGTGAAGACACTTGAGAAGGTAAAGTTTGCTTCCTCTCTCACTAAAAATATCATCTCTTTGGAAGATCTTGATAAGATGGGATACATATGGACTATAGACAATGGAGAGATACATGTTCTGAATAGATCAAATGTAGTGTTGAAGGCAAGCTACCATGAACAATGATGAGTGCCAAATATTGCATATTTTGGCCTCTTAATTTACATTTGTTAGCTTAGGAATTTGTTAATTTGAGTTGTTTTTCGTTGTTTTACAGGTTCACAAGCACTTGGAAAGGAGCTTCACTAAATTGCCAGAATTGCCCATATAGATCAGTCATTTTTGCAAATTAAACTGTATTGATTCAGGAAGAATCAAGAGATGAGCCATATATGCTTGGAAATATTCGGAAGTCTATTTTCTGGAGAATTTGACGGCTCATAAAAATGATTTTTCTAGAGAAAGTTAGGGTAGTTTTAGTAGACAAAGGTCAAGTTGGAAGATGCCTAGTGCGCTCGAGCGCAGCAGACCTGCGATCGAGTGCAGGTGCGCACTTTGACATCCCACATCGGTTAAAAATACTTTGCAGCACACCATGCTGTGTTCGAGCACACTAGGCTACGATCGAGTGTACTCGGGTATTATCCCACATCGAATTAGAAACACATTGCACTCTTGGAGTTTTCTTATAAAAGGCCCACTCCACTTCAGCTTTGAGGACGATCTGGGAGCAGATCTGGAGGGTTTTTGGGAGCAATTCGGAGGACTTTTGGAGGGCAAGCTGGGGAATCTCCAAGGCTTTGCTACCAAAGGGGGATGCTCATGGCAAGATCAAATCTTTCCCTTGAGATTTTTGTTGTCCCTTATATTTATGGGTAACTAAATTCTCAAAGTGGGGCTAGGGATGAACTTGCACAATTAATGGTATTTTTATTTATTTTTAATTTACGTATTTGAGTTTCAATTACTAAAACTCTTTTGTTTTATCATTTGTAATTCATTGGTGATATTTTCTTTTCCGAATAATCTTATAATTTATTCTGTTTATAAATTCAGTCATGCTTTTTCTATTGAATGCTTTAGCTCTTTGATTATGTTTGGATTAATTATTTATTTATATTGATTTAGTTCTTTGCTGCAATATCGCTTCTGAGTATATTGTCGACGTTGGATTTTCTCAATAGTGATAATAATTTACGTATCTTAAAAGTGGTGAATGATTTTTCAAAGGGTTACATTTGGTTTAATCTTGGTTTATAAATTTACATCTTCTGATTGGGAATTAGGAAGTGAATTCCCAATTGAGTTATTCAATGAATTAAGAATAATTAAAATACCAGATTTGTGCAAGGGATTTCCGACGCTTTACTTTACTTTACTTTGCATTCAAAAATTAATCTTTGTTCTCCATCAATCTCTCTTTAGTTTCTTTATTCTTTATATTATTCTTTTAATTTGTCTCCCTGTGGAATCGACACCCCAAAGCTGTGCTATAACTACTGTGTTATTCTTTGGGCGTAATCAAATTTTGGCACCGTTGTTGAGGAGACGGTAGAAGAATTGCTAGATAGTATTTCTTTTCAGCAGTTGTAAAGGCGGTAACTTCGTTCGTTCTTTTAGCTTGCTGCATTATTTATTTATTTATTTATTCTCTTCTTTCTTTTTATAGTATTATTTATTTATTTATTATTATTATTATTATTTTGTGACCTTGCATGCCCAGATATAGAGATGCTTTAGGTAGATTTGCTTGTAAGCCTGTGCTAGAGCCAGAACCAAACTTTTTAGATCCTTTATTTGACAATCCATCTAGTCTTGAAGGAATGAGTAAACACAGAGATCAACCCACTAGGACCCTTCAGGATTACCTCCACCCTACACACATAGCCACACCATCATGCATAATGTTTCCAGCTAACACTTGCCAACTGGATCTTTAAATAGGGATGATATAGTTACTCCCTATGTTTCATGGCTTGGAAAATGAAAACCCATATATGCATATTAGGGAGTTTGAGGAAGTAGTTGCGACTTTTCATAGTCAAAATGAAACTGATGACACTGTGAGACTTAAGTTCTTTCCTTTCTCTTTGAAGTATAGAGTTAAGAGTTGGCTATACTCATTGAGACCACGATCTATTGGGTCGTGGACTGAGATGACTTGAGTCTTCTTCAATAAATACTTTCCCCAACATAAGACCAATGCTTTAAAAAGGCAAACCTCCACCTTTGCACAAAAGGACAGTGAGACTTTGTATTAGTCTTGGGAGAGATTTAAGGAGTTGTTGAGTATGTGCCCTCACCATGGGTATGAGAACTGGCGATTAGTGAGCTATTTTTATGAGGGACTTACATATAGAGAGCGCCAATTTGTGGAGATGATGTGTAATGGTAAGTTCTTATAAAAAGATCCTGATGAGGCCATAGAATACCTCAATGATCTTGCTGAAAAAGCTCACACTTAGACTGGACCTAGTGCTACTGAAAGCACAAATAGGTCACGACCTGCAGGGAACCCAAATGGTGGTGAAATTTACCATCTTAGGGAAGAGGATAACCTAAAAGCCAAGGTCAAGATGCTCACTAGGGAGCTAGATGTGTTAAAAACTAGGGGCTTAAAGCCAACACACGTGGCTAATCATGCAAAGTCTTTTGGACCGTGTTTTGTGTATGGCGGGGTAGATCATCTCGCTCAAGAGTGTCCCACATTTGCTGAGATGAAAGGGATGTATAAGGAACATTGTAATGCCTTAGGTATGTACAAGATGCCTTTTTCACCTTTCTCTGATACTTATAATCCGGAGTGGTACATTTATCCCAATTTTAGTTGGAAGTCTGAAAACTAACCACCTGCACAACCCTCTAGATCATATCCTGCACCATATCATGCATCTACAACTTCTAGGAGTCCTTTAGAAGAAACTTTGAATGTGTTTATTGAGGCACAGGGTAAGACTAATCAAAGATTTGAATATTTAATTACGCAGGTTGTTGAAGAAAGTAAGGAGATAAAGAGCCAAGTGTCCAAATTGATGAGCTCCTTGAGTGTTAATGAGCGAGGTAAATTCCCTTCTCAAGCTCAGTCCACACCCCATAGTCAACACCTGGCACAAAAGAATTTGAAGGAGGTGAATGCCATTATGATACAAAGTGTTAAGTCATTACACATCCCAACAACGAACAAATCAGAGGATGTAGATGAGAGCCACCAAGCATACATGATTGAGTCACTCATGGAAAAAGTCCATCACCTTAATCCATTGGAGTCTACCCTCACCCATGGTTTCATAAGAGCAGATATTGAGCCAAAATTGACAGATGCTACTGATAACATCCTTGAGGCCTCTCTAAAGCATGCAAGCACCAAATATGATAGTGAAGCAGTTGCCGGTGCATTCAACTTATGTTTTTCTAGGAGGGAATAAGAGTGTCTGGCTGAAGACGTAAAACTTAACGCTCATAGGAGGCACCCCACAACATATCCTTTTATTCTTATTTTTATTTTTTTTCATATTTTTTTTCTTGTTTATTATTAGTATTTTGCTGTTTTTCAGTACTACCTTCGTGTTTCTTTTTTAGGGATAAATGTGCGCATCAGTTCAAGTTTGGGGGTGTGCTATGAGCCATGCCTGTCCAGCTTGTTCTCCATCTCCCAGGTCAGATCTTTCTATGTTATTCACACATTGGGCACAATGTGTAGTTTAAGTTTAGGGGTATGGGAGACATATTCACACACACTCTGTCCCAGTTTTTTTTATTATTGAAAAGATAAATGCATGCTCATATTATTCTAAAAAAAATTGGTTTGTCTAAATGAATACTGTGATGTGATGTCATTGGTGAGCTTAAAATCTTGAACATATGGTTTGATGATAGTTTTAAAATTTTGTTACTTACTTTAGGCATTTGAGAATTCACATGTTTGATCTAATCTGACACGAGCACATTAGCACAAAATAGTGTGAGGTATGATATGTGAGTTTAATGTGTATGTTTCCATGACTCTACTAAAACTGGATGACTTGTTGGGTAAACACTTTAAAAAAAAAAAAAATTTGCACAAAAAGAGAAAAATGCTCATGATGATCATTGATAAAATTTTGGCTGAGTAACTGGACCTCTTGCCTTAGTAAGCAATGAGTGTTCACGTCAAAAGGTGAGAATTTTTCTTGGTAGCATTAATGCTAGTTTAGTTTCGTAGCCTTTTTTACTCGAGTTAGTAAGTCCTTAGGGGTATCTTTACACCTAATGCCCTAAAACCATCTAGTTTGGGAGTCATTGACTCAATACTTGCTACATGGGTCAATTAGAAAGCTTAAGGGAACTAAACATAGCAGAGCCTTATAATAAAAGAGAGAAGAAAATAAAACTATGCCATCATTGTTTATTCTGATGAGAAATTCTGTGAATCTTGAGACATGGAAACATTGCACATTGGAGTTACTTGAAAGCCTCATCTTTATTTGCTTGCTTGCTTTTGATCTGTAGTTGAATACAGAGGACAAGTATAAGTATTATGATCAAAATGAAAGCATATAGCACATACCTGGTGTTGTGTAGCCTGTGGACTAGGTGAGTTGTTCTGATCAGCCATGGCTTTTATGAGCATGTCTAGCTTTCTTTCCATAGCAGCCATCTGATTTGAAGATCTATCATTGAAGCTCACCTCATACATACCCTTGCTTTTAATTCCTTGTCTACCTTTTGAGGAGAATTGTTGGGTGTGCTCACTTAATGTCTCAAACAGCTCCATAGCTTCTTCACTAGTCTTCTCCATCAGCACACCTCCACAACCGAAATCCACTATACCTTGATTTATGCCACTCAAACCTTCATAGAAAGCTAGGACCAGCTCATCTTGAGGTAAGTTATGATGTGGACATTTGAGTAGCAGCTCATTATAGTGTCCCCATGCCTCAAAGAAAAAGTCTCTATCCCTCTGTTGGAAGGATTGAATCTCCTTCCTCATCTGCCTTGTCTTTTGGGCTGGAAAAAATTTCCTTAGAAATCTACTGGATAGCTCTTCCCAAGTATGGATGGAATCTGTAGGCAATGAATGATACCATATTTTAGCATTATCTTTTAATGAAAAAGGGAAAAGAATTAACCTGATTCCCTCTTGATCTAGGCCCCGAATATGCTGGAACTTGCAGAGATCACAGAATTCTCGAAGGTGCAAGTGTGGATCCTCAGCAGGTGTACCCCTAAAATGAGTCAAGACACTGAGTATCTGCGGAGATATGTAATAATTTTCTTCCACCTTAGGTTGATATGCAATGCATGAAGGATGGTTGAGGTTCTGTGGAATGAAGGATTGCTTCATAGGTCTCTGTTCTGGTGGCAGTTGGTTGTAAAGTTGTTCCATTGGTGCTTCACCCTCCAATTCTTGTTCTTTCTCCTCGAAGATGTTTCTAGGCCTCTTTCGAATGATCTGCTCACTCTCTATATCAAGTGGAAGGATGGTTGGGTTCCACACTCGAAGCCCTTGCATGAATCAACAGGAATACCTTAGTGCAGCAGCTTCAGTACTGCTGCTCGGGTAGTCTCTGGACTATTTGCGCTCGAGCGCACACTGAACTATGCTCGATCGCAGACTTGCGCTCGATCGCACAAGGCACTGCTCTCGATCGCAATGAGGACAGAAACTCCTCCTCTGCACACCTGAACAGAAAACGAAAAGGAGGAATAAATCTGATTTTTGATAAAAATAAAAATAAAACAGAAAAAAAATAAAATAGAATAAATTAAAATAATAATAAATAAAAAAACTAACAAATAATAATAAATAAAATAAAACTAACGAAAATAATTCCAAAAAAAAATTTTAGCACAATTCCCCGGCAACGGCGCCAAAAACTTGTTGTGCGAAAATATACTTAAATAAATGGGTAAATAATCGTACTTGTTTTACTTGCAAGTGCACAAGGTCAACAATGTAGCATAGTGTGCGAATGCAAGATCATCTCCACAGGGATTGGTAAATTTAACTTTAGAATTAGTTTCGCAGTAATAAAAAGATAAAAATAATAAAAGAGTTGATTTTGATAAAGATAAAATACTAAAGATAAAGGCGTAGGGGCTTGATATCCACCACTAATTATGCTACCACAATATAATAGTATGCCAATGCTTTATTCATGCCATGTATACCTACTGGTTGCCAACCTAAAGGCATGGTATCTACTCCTTAAGCTATTGATTTCCCTAAGCAACGAGTTAGGCATGGTATCTACTCTAACTCTTTTCTTCCTTAAGGGATTCAGCATGGTATCTGCTTGAGTTGTTCCTTAAGAAAACATAAGTACTATGGAAATCGACAACCACATGAGACCTAGGGCATGGTATCTACTCCCGGTTTCCCATGTTGATTAACCCGGGTATCCGGATAAGATATCCCTTGTTACTAATGTTAGACCCAGGACTCGGTCATCCAAATTGATCTAACTAACAAGTCCATACCACATGCACATATTGATCAGACATATACATATGAGGAATTTAAATAAAAGCAGGTATTAATCAAGTTTAAGCAACACAACATAAATATCGCAAGGCGCCAATACTAAATTTATTGAGTAAACATAATTAGGGCTTCAACCAAGCCCTACTAAGAATTTAATTACACATAATAAAATAAAAAGGAAAGAAGAAACCCGTGAGAAGAGTCGTCAATTCCGCTCCACGGTCTCCTTCTCCAAGCTAAAGCAAAAGATAAAAGAACGGATCTAAGAAGTGATCCCCCCAAGAGGTGATGCCTTTTGTGTGTGATTTACAAGTGTATTTATAGGTCTTTGAGAAGTCCTAATCGGCTCATGAGTTCCTAAACTTTCCTAAAACACAAAACTCTTTTATTTCCAAAATAGACTTATTTCCAAAACAGGGTTCTGCAGTTTACTATTCACGCCCGTACATGTGCGCTCGATCGCATATGTGGTGCGCTCGATCGCAATGCTGCGCTCGATCGCACAAAGGAGTGCGCTCAATCGCAATCTAGCCAGCAGCTGCTCCAGGATTTCCAGATTTCTTCCTTTAAGTGCCAAAAATGCTTCTTTTTCTCCAAGACCCTATAAAAACGTGTAAAACACAAAAGTGAAGTAAAATAGACTAAAACATATAGATAAAGAACTTAACAAATGTAAATTAAGGGGCTTAAATATGAATATTTAAGCTCCTATCATCTCATCAAAACACCTCCATGGTTTTTGGGAAATGATAGTTGGTCCAAGGTGTTGACACTCAGTCAAGAACTACTCGGAGTTTGGTGATTGAATCCGATGAGTTGGTACTTAGTCTAGACTATTCAGAGTTTTGGAGATTAGAGTCCGAGGAGTTGGCTCTTAGTCAACACTGCTCAGAGTTTTGGAGATTGGAGTCCATGGAGTTGACCCTCAATGAACACTGCTTAGATTATTGGAGATTGTAGTTCAGAGAGTTGACCCTCAGTCAATACTACTCGAAGTTTTAGAGATTAGAGTCCTAGGAGTTGACCCTTAGTCAACACTTCTCGGAGCTTTGGAGATTGGAGTTCGAGTAGTTGACCCTCAGTCAACACTACTCGGAGTTTTGGAGATTTGTCCGAAGAGTTGGACATGGGCTCCAACTGCTTGGAGTCTTTAGAGAAGTCTGAGGAGTTGGACATGGGTTTCAACTGCTCGGAGTTTTTGGAGAAGCCCGAGGAGTTGATCATGGACTCCAATTACTCAGAGTCTATGGAGAAGTCTGAGGAGTTGGACATGGGCTCCAAATACTCGAAGTCTTTGGAGAAGTCCAAGGAGTTAGACATGGGCTCCAACTGCTCAGAATTTTTGAAGAACTTGGGTTGCTTCCGAGGAGATAGGACTTAGTTATATAAATTGACTTTCATAGGGTGTTATGCCTATTATGGTTTTTGTGAGCTTTGTTATAGTGGGCTAAGGTTTGGTTTTGGGCTCAAGATGTTAAAATTTGGGGCCTAAAATGCTAAGCCTTAGGGTTTGACTCTTGTATCTAACCATCATTTGGTAATTGAGGATATCTCGAGCTGCATTCTTAAATGTTGAGAGGAGGTGGCACATATCCTAGGGTTTCCTAAGAGGCGATATCTTCCTTGGTCTTGGAGAAAGGTGTTACTTCGATGTTCGAGAATATGGCTGAGTTAATAATGCCTCATCATTCTATGTGTGAAGAGCTCTATATAAAGGGAGAGGCTTCCCTTTGTTCCTCGCTTTATTGCCAGTTGTAAAAATTTTGAGAGCCTTTGGAATAGTGAGAACTCGGAGTCTTTAGAGTTTTCAGAGTTTGAGAGCCCTCAAATTTTTGAGAGCCTTTTGAATTCTGAGAGCTTGGAGTGTCTGCCTGCTCGGAGTTTTGAAGTTTAAGATCTTAGAGTGTTTATCTATAAGGGAGCTTGGGAGTTTCAGAGCTTGGTACTCAGTATTTGAACTTTTCAGAGCCCTCGACCGATGAATCCTATTCTCCTGCACTAATGTCTTCTTTCGATATTTACCGTGATAGAGCTAGTGGTAGTAATAGCAATAATGGTAGCAGTAGTGTTAGCAATAGAAGTAGTGGGGAAAGTAAGGGAGCGGTGATAACAGCCATAGTAGTAACAAAGACTTGGAGGCCAAGGTAAATGACTCCTCGAGAGACTTTTGTGCCTTAGTTCTGTATAAGGAAGATGGGTTACTTTATTCCTCCTCCGAGGGTAGTCATGCTTTGTGTATGTTTCGAGAGGAAATAGGAGAGGATAGAAGGCCAAACATAGGTTTTGCGGCCAACCTCTCCCCTAACACACTGATAGACGATGAGCTTGAGAACATAAGAATCACATATAGGATCCCTGAGGAGTTCAAACTTAGAAATACCGGGGTTGGAGAGCGTGTCTGTGATGACTTGAAGGAAGGTGAGCTGTGCGTATATGAACATCACCTTAAGGCTAGGCTCAGGTTCTCCCTGTACCCTTTCGTTCATATGGTGCTTAGGTACTATGGGATTACCTTGTGTCAGCTTATGCCGAATTCCATATGCCTTCTCACGGTATTCATCTAAGTCAATATTAAGGTGAAGAGGCTAATGAATATGAATGTATTTAAGAACCTATCTCTGATTAGTAAGTACAAGGAGAACAGGTGGGTGGTGCTGAGCTTCAGGCTAAAAAAAGGGTTACTAGAGAGGACTCCCTCGAGCATTAAGCAATGGAAGAAGAGTTTCTTCTATGTTCAGAGTGAGAGGGGCGTCGACTTGCCTTACCAATAGGACTTGGATTTGGTTAAGTCAAACAAGAAACCCGATCTTTTAAGGAGGGAGATAGACAGCCTATAAGATATGATTGGCGAAAAGATTGTAGTTGAGCTCCTCTACCAGAACGTTGAGTTGGCTAGGCTCAGGCTTTGCCCTAAGGGTTCAGACAACCAGATAAGTCCGAGTCCTTTCCTTTATACTTATTTTTCTTTCTCTGTTTCTGGTACTTATGCCTTGGTGTTCTTTGCAGCCATAGACGCTCTTAAAGCTACTCGAAGGGCAGCTAAGTTGTCATAGAAGAGGAAGTTAGACGAGGAGGCTCAGGCTTTGGTAGCTTAGTCTTCTATAATGAAGGCCAATGCAGGAAGTTCCCGTACCCCTCCCCCTACTCTTATTGTGGTGGAGGATGATGTGGCTACCACTCCCTCTCCTCCTCTAGTAAGGGTTACTGCACCAATCTAGGCCCACTCTCCGGATGTCTTCAGGCCGGATTGGTTTATTAAGGTTGGCGACACGTGCTTCGAAAGCACCAACGTGGCTTGGGAGCACCTGATCTGGGGCATCCTCGTGAAAGACATAGCCAGACTAGCCCATGAGCCTGGGGAGAACCTGGCTATAATGTTCGAGGGTTTGGCCTCTTAGGTATCCCATGATCCTCTAAATTTCATTATGATATTCTTACTTATTTCTGATGGGTACTAATCTTGCTTTATTTTTCTTAGTTGAGTATTGCTTTGGGCATCCTCTCCCATCGGTGCCTTGATCTAGATAGGAAGTTGAGGGATTGCCACAACTTCATCTGGACCTTGCAAGAGTCTCTCACAAGGCAAGTGATGAAGACTAGTCGGTTGGAGAGAGGGCAGGCCCTGTTGATGGAGGACTTTTAGAAGGCCTGCTTAGGCGAAGAGATGGTAAGGCGGAGCTGTTTAAACTTTAGGACAAGCATAAGGTAGCCGAAAGGGCCTTAGTTGACTTCAATGAGCCTTAGGAGTTTAAGTCGGTAGTGGAGGCGACGACTGGCAACTTCTACCTCAGGGGCTTCGAGGAGGCCAAGCAGCAGGCTTTAGCTGCTAAATTATGGCCAAACAGTACTATACAGTAGCAGCAGTATAGAATTGGGTGTCGATCCCATGAAGAGAACGTTCTATAATCAAAGTCTCAGGCAAAAAATAATGGAAAGAAAATTGAAAATTAATATTAAGAAAATGTTGAGAATTAAATGATACAATTGAATTAAGTGAAACAAAATCAATAATGAGTAACAAAAGGGTCCAAGAATCCTTCCTAAATTTCACAGCTTCAACTTGTATCAATTTAGAAATTATAACTCAACTACGTATTTCACATCCCAAATACGTAATCGAAAAATAATAGTGAAAGCACCAAAAATATTCTTTTGTAAATTATTATGAGAAATCCCCTTCTTGTTTTTACAAGTAATGCAACGGTCAATCATATATGATATCCTAAATCGATGATACATCCAGAGACAATAACACAGTAAAGGATAAGCATATATAATTAATATACCAAAATCAATTGCATCCTAAATTCCACACATAAGAGAAACATGATTGAACTTATATAGAGAAAAAGAACAACAATCATCGGAGTTAAATAAAATCTATTTGAGAAGAAAATATAATTTTCTGTCACACAAAAACACCAACTTCAATATTAAATAAAGGGAACAACTCAAAATAATTATTCAATGTTAAAAACACTAATACTGAATTAAATACAAGCCAAACCCGCTATGTCTAAGAGTTCATCTCTTCGCCTTGGTTGAAACTTAACCTAGCCAATAATATATAATCACAATAGTTCTCAAGAAATTCAGTATGTATCTCTTCAGCCCCCTGTTCTCTTAGTCTAAAATCCTATATATAGCTATATGGAGATAGCTTTGTATACAGAAAAGTCTTCCTAGGGTTTTTGTTTAGGCCGTGTGCTTCTGCTGCTGTCCAGGCCCAGTTTCTGTTGTCCAAAACTGGTCTGGTTATGCTGCTGTCCAGGCTGTGCAAATTCCAAAAAAATCAAAATTTAATAGCTCCTTCACTTTTGCTACGCTAAAATCACGCACAACCTAACCTTTGTCTACTAAAATTGCCATAACTTTCTCTAGAAAAATCATATTTACAAGCCGTAAAATTCTGTAGAAAATATATATATTGATCTTTCTAAACATATATGGCTCATCTCCTAGTTCTTCTTGAATCAATATAGTCTAATCCACAAAATGACTGATCTGTACGGGCAATTCTAGCAATTTAGTGAAACTCATTTTCACCCTTTGCTAATGACAACATGACTTAGCAAAATGCTCAATTTATATTTAATAGTCTAGTAATGATGGGTTTTGTTACACTCCTCTTGGGAAACCCGATTTCCCTGCTTTGAACTGGTCCGGATGTTGTAGATTCTTTCAAACATATTTTATATATTTTTTATTTAAGGCTTCTTTGTTTTTTTAAATCTTCAAAACACACTAAAACACGGAATTCTCCAAAGGACCACACTTGTTAAGAAATTCAATGAATAATCAAAATTAATCTCAATAAATGCATATAATTAACTCTATTTGAAGTGCATTTTCATGCCCTAATCAGCTGTCTACCCGGACCAAAACTTCTCCATGGTGGAGATCCCCTCTGATGAGGAAGATACTGAGGACGAGGGTCCAACCCCTATTGTTGAGGATGGGGGCTAGGCCTCTGCTGTTGAGGAGGAGGAGGTGGATATAGAGTGGGATTTCTTTTTCTATTTTTATTTATACTTTTAGCCATTAGTACCACTTTCGAAAAACCTTTCTAAGCTAATGAAGATAGCCTTTCTTTTTTTCCATTTGCCTAAATGTTCTATACTCTTACTTGCAATCAAGATAAAAAGTTGAGAGGAAATAGGCCTCGGGCTCTTTCCTTAACGTAGGAGAGACTAAAAACTTAGCGAATAATGAACCGTTTTATTAGGAATAAGTATTACATCCATACTTAGTGAAAAATAGGTGAAATAAAATAGGTGAAGCAAAAATTGGCGATGGCTAGGGAACCCTCCGAGGGGCCTTACTGGTAGAACTTACGGAAGTTCCACACATTTCAAGTGTGTAACACTGGTTTACTGTCCAAGTCTTCAAGCTTGAACGTGCCTGCTCGGCAAAATCTCTTGATGCGGTAGGGACCTTCCCAATTTGGGGGAGCTGTCTCGTCTTCCAGGGGTGAGATACCTTGTTCTTTCTCAAGACCAAGTCATGCAATCTGAAAGATCTCTCATTGACTCAGGATTTATAGTATCTTGATACCCTCTGGTGGTATGCGACAAGCTTGATATGAGCTTTGTCTCTAGCCTCGTCAATCAAGTCAGCATTCATCTTGATTGCCTTTTCGTTATCGGCTTCATTGTATTTCTATACTCATAAAGACGACGTTCCTATCTTAAGGGGTATTACATCCTTGGATTTGTAAGCCAAGAAAAATGGGGCTTCCCTAGTGGGCGTCCGGGCGGTGGTACGGTAGGCCCAAGGACATTTTGGAAGTGATTGACCCACTGTTGGTCGGCACTATCAAGCCTTTTCTTGATGCCTTGCAAAAGAGTTATGTTTATCACTTAAGCTTGTCCATTAGCCTGGGAATAGCCTATTTAAG
Source organism: Bretschneidera sinensis (assembly GCA_023935145.1). Classification (NCBI taxonomy): domain Eukaryota; kingdom Viridiplantae; phylum Streptophyta; class Magnoliopsida; order Brassicales; family Akaniaceae; genus Bretschneidera; species Bretschneidera sinensis. The sequence continues at coordinate 68,032,083 of CM043698.1, read as the reverse complement.
AAAACCTTTGCTCAATCTAGAGATCTTGGCTAAAATATTTAAACCAGGTGCTATCAAACTATATACTATTGTCGGTAACCAACACCCTAGGTATACTGAATTCGCTGACAACTGACTTCTAGACAAATCTTTGGGTTCGATAGTTAGAAATATTGGCAAGGGGTTCAGCTTCTACTCACTTGGTGAAATAATCGATGGCTACTATTAAATGCTTCTTTTACCCCGGTGTCTCTCGGAACGGGCTAAGGATATCTATTCCCCACATGGTGAAGGGAAGAGGACTAGAGATTGATGTCAAGAGATTGGCTGGCCACTAGGGGACAGAGGCTTATTCCTGATAGGTCCTACACTTTTTTACCATCTTAACTGCATCACGGCTCATCTGGGGCCAATTATAACCATGGCAGAGTATTTTGAATGCCAATGCTCGGCCTCCAAGGTGATTTCCACAGATGTCTTGGTGTACCTCCCTGAGAGCATAATCAGCATCGGTTGGGCCTAGACATTTTAGATACAGAGTGATAAGTCCTTTTTTGTATAGTTTTACTTAATTACAGAATACCTCGAGGCACGGGAGATGAGTTTTCTAGCCTCGCCCTTTTGACCTGGGAGTGTGCCATCCGCTAAGTAATTGAGAATGTGATCCATCTAGGTTTGTTCCTTGATGAGTGGCATAACGTGTACTTCGTCAATGCTTGGAGTTGGAAGTGTTTCCAAATAGATAGCATGAGTGAAGTCAGAATGTTTGGCCGAGAGGAACAGAGTCAAGGCAAATGCCTTCGTGTTTTCTACCTGGAGCACTTGGGCTATTCGGAACTGTTTAAAGGTAGCTCCAAGCTCATGGGCTTTTTCCAGACACCTTGTGATTTTTATGCTTTTGGCCTCGAATTCACCGATCAGCTGGTTTACCATCAGCTGTGAGTCACTATAAACTTCTAAAGCCTTGACGGCTAGTGTTTTTGTGAGTTTCATTCTAGCGAGCAATGCCTTGTTGTTAGCCCCATTATTTGAGGTTTTAAACCCAAACATTAGAGTGTACTCAACAGTGAATCCTTTAGAGCTGCTAAGGATGAGACCCGCTCTAGGGCCATTATCATTGGAGAAACCATCTACATTCAATCTCCAGTTTGGTGTCTGCTTAGCTTCCTTGAGGGCCTCTACTGGACCGTTGGGAAAATTTGTCTCAATTATGAAATTCACCAGGGCCTGTTCTTTGATAGAGGTATGGGACTTGTACTGGATATCAAATTCACCAGCTTGATGATCCATCTGACCATTCTTTCAGAGATGTCCAGCTTATGGAGGACTTGCCGCAGAGGCTGATTGGTAAGGAACACTATGGTATGATGTTAGACGAAAATATACCTAAATTAATAAGCAGATAATCATACTAGTTTTACTTGCAAGTGTACAAGGTCAACAATGTAGTATAGTGTGCGAAAGCAAGATCATCTCCACAGGGATTGGTAAAGTTCGGTTTTAGAATTAGTTTCTTTAGAGTAAAAATAAATAAATAACTGTTGTATGTGATTTGATAATAATAAAGACATAGGGCTTTGATATCCACCACTAATCATACTTTCTTAATTGTATAATGTATCAGTGCACTAGCATTATCATGTGTACCTAATGGTTTCCAACCTAAGGGAATAGTATCCACTCATTAAGCTATTGATTTCCCTAAGCAATGAGTTAGGCATGGTATCTACTCTAACTCTTTTCTTCTTTAAGGGATTCAGTATGGTATCTGCTTGAGTTGTTCCTTAAGAAAGCATAAGTACTATGGAAATTGACAACCACATGAGACCTAGGGCATGGTATCTACTCTCGGTTTCCCATGTTGATTAATCCAAGAATCCGGTGTGGATATCCTTTGTTACTAATGTTAGACCTAGGACTCGGTCATCCAAATTGATCTAACTAACCAATCCATACCACATGCATACGTTGGCCATACACATATATATGAGGAATTTAAATAAGCACAGGCATTAATCAAGTTACGCAACATAATAAAGACTATTGGCAAAGATTTATCAATGAATAAATATATGAGAAAGCATAACTAGGGCTTCAATCAAGCCCTATAAGAAAGTTAGTTACACATGCTGTCTAGGATAAACATCATATATAAACTAAATATAAAGAGAAGAATAAACTTGAGAGAAGAGGCGCCAATTCTCTCCCAAAGCTTACAACTCCAAGTAAAAGATAAGACAAGTGTTCTCTAAGTTGTCATCAATTGTATGTGCTTTACAGGTGTATTTATGGGGCTTGAGAAGTCTTAGAAAGCTCATGAGTTCCTAAACTTTCCTAAATTACAAAACTCTCTTATTTCCAAAATAGGGTTTTGCAGTTTACTGTTCACTCCCGTACAAATGCACTCGATCCCATGCGTCTTGCGCTCGATCGTAGAGCTGCACTCGATCCTTCATGTGTGCGCACGATCGCATACATGGTGCGATCGATCGCAGTTTGTCTAGAGGCTGCTCCAGGAATTCCAGGCTTCTTTCTTTAAGTTCCAAAACTGTTTCTTTTTCTCCAAGACCTATAAACACATGTGAAACACACAAATGAAGTAAAATGAACTAAATTAACATAACTAAGGACCTAAAAAATGTAAATAAGGGGGCTTAAATATGAATATTTAAGCACCTATCACACCCCCAAACTTACATATTGCTAGTCCCTTAGCAATACTAAACAAAACTAAAATGAAAAATAATAACACACAGATCGATCCAATGTTCATAGTGTCCACAAAAGTTTAAGTCTTAACACAAAACTATGATGTGCATTCATGAGCAAGCTTAACAGATATAAACATATTTTTGCAATGAATAAGAGTTTTGAACTCAAATCACTTTCATAAGGAAATTTAAGACATCACAAGTTCGACTTTGGTGTTTGGTGAACTAGTACATAAAAGATTAGGTTTCCAAATAATTCTAATGTGTATGTTTTGATGTCTCAAGATTCATCAAATTTCCTATTAAAATCAATAAATATGGCATAAATTTTCTTCTTTTATTTTGTTTACGATATTTTTGTCAAGTTAGTTCCTTTAAGCTTTCTATTTGACTTATGTAACGAGCATTTAGCCAATGACTCCCAAACCAGATGGTTTTAGGGCATTAGGTGTAAAGACACCCCGAAGGACTTACTAACTCGAGTAAAAAAGGCTATGAAACTAACTGGTCTCAATGCTACCAATCAGAATTTTCACCTTTTGCCGTGACACTCACTGCTTACTGAGGCAAGAAGGCCAGTTACTCAACGAAAAATTCTTTTTAATGATCTTTTGAGTTAACAAATTTTCCACCTTTTGACGTGACACTCACTGCTTACTAAGGCAAGAGGGCCAATTACTCAGTGAAAAGTTTGTTTTATTGATCATTAGGAGCATTTCTTTCTTTTTGAGTACTAACAATTTTTTTCTATCTTCTTACGCCAAGATATTAGTCTAATAGGCCATTTGGTTCACAGTCGAGCAAAAGAAACATACAAATCAAAATTACATGTCATACCCCACACAATTATGTGCTAATGTGCTTGTGATTGTTTAGGTCAAACTTGTGAATCCTTAAATGTCTAAAAGAAGGTGATCTATGTTCAAAACTTAATTATTGGCCCATATGTTCAAGGTGTTAAACTCACTTATGAAGTCAAATCATATTCTTTGTTTAGATCACCAAATTTTTTTTTAGAACAGAATGAAGATGCATTTATCTATGAGAATAACAACACAACAAAACAATAGAAAAAATGGGACATAGTGAGTGTGTGAATGTGTCCCTATACCCCCAAACTTAAATTGCACAATGTCCCCAATGTGTGAATAGCATGGAAGGAGCTGACCTGGGAGATGGAGAACTGATGGCCAACATGGCTCGTAGCACGCCCCCAAACTTCAACTAGATGCACTCATGCTGTCCTTGAAAAAGAAAGAAAAACAAACATAAAATGGAAAATAAGTAATAAGAAACAGCTATAAAAAAATAAACTATGAAATACTAATAATAAAATAAAATAAACTAGTAAAAAGGATATGCTTTGGGGTGCCTCCCATGCGCACTAAGTTTAACGTCTTCAGCCAGACGTGGTATCCTCTCACTACTGATCATCAGGTGGTGCAATCGAAGAGGGACCGGGTACCGGAGGTAGGTGATCAAGAATAGCCTACAACATAGCCTCTTGTCGTGCAAATCGTGCCTCCAAACTATCCATGCGCTGATGCACGAGTGTGGTAGCAGTAGAGACCTCACCTCGGAAGGAGGACAGCTCAGCTAGAAAGTGCGGGGACTCGGTGGGTCCCATGTCGAATGGTCCTCCTCTCACATTGGGCTAATGACAGGGGTCTCGGTCTCCATATGATCCTCCTCAACTCTCTCAACTGCTGGAGTAAGTGCTGGGAGTCCATGAGGCATGTACGAGAGGCTATGTGTCCACTGAGCCTTCCCGAAGAAGGGATGCTCTCGCACTGGTCCGTCGCTGGTGGTCCCCTTAATCTCTTTCTTCTTGAGTATGTAGGAGAGTAGGAACGGGAAAGGGAGGCCCCCTGCATTGGCCGTGGTGGTCTGCTGGCCATGGACGTGATCCCAAAATTTGTGCAACTGGCTCCATATAATAACCGAAATAGAGAACTAGTGACCTCTGTGGAAGGTATATAGGGTCTGTAGAAACTGGTCTCTCCACTGTGTCTTGTGCCCCAATGGACACACATTGCACTGAAGGATCGTGTCGACAAGCCAAAGTCGTGGAGGTAACTTTGACCGGCTGGCTGCATTGTTGTGTCTGTCGGCCTACTAACCAGCACACATATCCGTAATAATCTCAACCAGGACAAAAGAATCCAATTGCTCCTCGATATTGGTGTCCTCCGGAGGGGACTAGTCAGTACAATGAAGAGCAGCGGCTATATCGACACTAGTCACCTCAATGGGTGTACCCTGGACTGAAGAAGTCAGTACTCTCGGTCTGTTGCAGTCAAAGGATAGGCTTGCATAGAACTGGACTACGAGCTGGGAGTAAGCAGTCGAGCAAACCGGCTTGAAAAACCTCTTCAACCCTCGATGTTTAAATGCTTGGACGGCCCATTGAGTGGCATCTCGAATAAGAGTTCTCGTTGATCGATTCTAGGCAGGGATGACGAGGCACGGCTATTGGATGTACCGGAGGTGGAAACAGATGGTTTGGACATGCTGCTGTTTGCTTCTGCCTAATTTGCGATCGATCTCAAAATAGGTGCGCTCGATTGCACACTGGACTATGCGCTCAATCGCAACAGCTGTGCGCTCGATCGCACACGATCAGGCATTTCCTCGAACAGGTGGTGTGCACCAAAAAACCAAGCTCTGGTCTTGAGGATTTGAATTTGTTCCTAACCTCCTGCAAGCAAAACAAGCTCCAATCATGCACAAGATACATATATATATATAAGGAATGTTGTAAATGAAACATTAAAATTCGTGTGTGTGTGCAGAAGGAGTACCTTATGTATGGGGGGGAATATGTAACGGGGGAGGGGGTATGTGGTGGGGTGGTGATGATTGGTGACGGTGATGATGGTGGATGACAGTGGTGAGGGGGAGTGGTGCTGGTGGTGATGGTGGAGAGTGTGGAAGTTGAGAAAAAATGTGGGTGTTGCGTGTTTGTAATCAGAGAGTGCGAGGGAGTGAGTGAACAGTGAGAGAGTGAGTGAATGTGAGAATGTTTAGACTTACAGCTGAACTGTCTGCCACGAGTGCGCTCGATCGCACGCGGAATGCGCTCGATCGCACTTGTGTGCTCGAACACTTTGAATAGCGCTCTCAATCGCATGCGTGCGCTCGATCGCAACAAATGGTGCGATCGATCGTAGGTAGTGTGCATGGGTAAAAATAAAAACTCACCTTAGCTGAAAATGATAATTGTGGGGCAATACAACCTTACCATGTGTTAGTGGTCTTAGTAACACTAACCTACGTAGAGATGGTTGAGCTGTATGAGTAACCAAAATGAACTTGCTCAAGCACTCTCTTGATACAGTGCTACTCTCATTGAAGGGGGCACTTCAAGCCCCTATCCGGTGGTTCAAGTGCCCTTGACAACTGCTGCATCTCAAATCTTGGTGCCTGGTCAAGAAAGTAAGGGAAAGTAGGATTAGTATTTGTAGGAGGGTTGATTTGAAGAGCATACTTACTTGAAAGCTATGGTGTGTTCTTAAGGAGGTGTGTAACTGTATTGATGTCTTTAATCACATTGTCCTCCTCCAGCCTAATGTCCACTCTTGTGCCCTCATGGCTAGGGATGGTCTCCAATGTAGTGGTGTGATGGGCCTGAGAAGCTTTCTTAACAACACTTTACATGAAGTTCACATTAGAATATTCATTATCATTATTGGTTAATTTTAATGTATTAAATATTTGAAATTCTATCTCCTCATCATTTACCCTCATTGTGACAATGCCCCGTTTTACACTAATATTAGTGTCAGTAGTTATTATAAAGGGGCATCCTAGGATGATGGAGAGAGGCAATGGCAGAGTATATTCTTCCATATCTAATACTATAAAATCAGCAGGTATAATGAATTTTCCTACTCTCACCAACACGTCCTCAAGGATACCTCTCGGTCGTTTGATGCTTCTGTCAGCTAATTGCAAAGTGATGAAGGTTGGTTGAAGCTCCCCCAAACCTAGTGTCTCGTATACACTGTATGACAGCAGGTTGACACTCGCTCCTAGATCCAATAGTGCATGCTCGAACAGCTGGTCACCTAGCCTGGAAGGAATAGTAAAACTACCAGGATCTTTCAGTTTTGGTGGTAATTTTCGTAAAAGCACAGCACCTACCTCTTTGGTTAAGGCAACTGTCTCATGTTCCTGAAACTTCCTTTTGTTAGTGCAATAATCTTTCAGAAATTTAGCATATGCAGGAATTTGTTTAATGGCATCTAACAGAGGAATATTAATCTCTACCTTTTTCAATGTTTCAAAAATGTCAACCAATTTGGTCTCTTTCTTAGGTTTCACCAACCTTTGAGGAAATTGTGGGGGTGTATTTACCTTTTCTATATCACTTACCTTAGAGGTGGATGCTTTGTCAGGTTCATCGGATCCTACCACTTTGCCATTTCTCAAGGTTGTCATAGTATTTAGTTGTTGATGCCCCCCAGGGTTGGGTAGTGTTTGAGCTGGGAGCTCTCCTTGCTTTCTGCCACTAAGCTCTTTAGCCAGTTGTCCCATTTGTGCCTCTAGTCTTTGAATTGCTTGCTCATGTTTTGCAGTGGTTTATCTTTGCTGAGTCATGAATTGTTCTTGTGACATCATCAATTACTGCTACTAAGTGGCCAGTTGTCTCACAAGACTTTCGAGATTGTTCTTCTTTGGTTCGAAAATAGTTTGGGCTGCTGGTTGGAAGTTTTTGTGCTGCTCTTGACTGTTTTGATTGTTGCTCCACGAGAAATTTGGGTGGTTTCGCCATCCAGGGTTGTATGTGTTTGCATAGGGCTTGTTCTTTTGCGGATAGTTATTAGGTCCCACATAATTTGCTTGTTCTGTATTTGCAGGTGAATACAAAGTACAAGTATCAGTATTATAGTCATATTAGGAACATATTGCATATACCTGGAGTGGGGTAGATGGTAGGCTGGATGAGGAATTTTGAGTAGCCATGGCTTTTACCAATAAGTCTATTTTCCTTTCCAATGCTGTTATTTTAGGGGAAGATCCTCCATTCAGATTTACCTCATACACACCTTTACCTTTGGTTACATGTCTACCTCAAGAGGAGAACTGCTGAGTGTGTTCGCTGAGGGTTTCGAAGAGCTTCATCACTTCTTTGCTACTTTTCTCCATCAACACTCCTCCACAACCTGAATCAACAATACTTTTATTAGTGTCATTCAAACCTTCATAAAAAGCTTGTACCAGTTCATCTTGAGGTAGGTTATGATGTGGGCATTTGAGTAGCAGCTCGTTGAAGTGTCCCCATGCTTCGAAGAAGAGGTCCCCATCCTTTTGTTGGAAGGACTGGATTTCCTTCCTCATTTGCCTCGTCTTATGGGCTGGGAAAAACTTCCTCAGGAACTTGCTTGCCAACTCCTCCCAAGTGTGGATGGAAACTGCAGGTAAATAATTATACCATAGTTTAGCATTATCTTTCAAGGAAAAAGGGAACAGAATTAACCTTATTCCTTCTTGGTCTAGGCCTTGTATGTGCTGGAACTTGCAAAGATCGAAAAATTCTCGAAGGTGCAAGTGTGGATCTTCATTAGGTGTACCCCTAAAGTGAGTCAAAGCATTCAATATTTGCGGAGATATGTAATAGTTTCCTGCTGCCTCAGGTTGATATGCAATGCATGATGGTTGATCAATGTTTCGTGCGATGAAGGAGTGCTTCATCGGTACTTGTGCAGGTGGTTGCTGGTTTTCGAGCTGTTCCACCATTGGTGTTTCGTTCTCGACTTCTTCTTCGTTCTCCTCAAAGTTGTCCCTAAGCCTTTGTCGGATGGTCCGTTCAAGTTTGGGATCGAGGGGAAGGACTGTTGGATGTCGGGATCGAAGTCCGTGCATAAATCAGCAAAAACAGTTTCAGTGCAGCAACTTAACTCTGCTGCTCGGGTAATTCTCTGTCCTATTTGCGCTCGATCACACAGAAGGCTGCGATCGATCGCAAGTATCACAGAAAGTGTGATTTAGGGTTTGATGTACCTGACACAAAAAGAAATCGATTAGGGTTTGATGAAAAGTAAAAAGAAAGACGGTAAACATAAAATAATATAATAACGATGATTAAACTAAGCGAAAGTAATCCTAAAATGAAATTTAGCGCAATCCCCGGCAACGGCGCCAAAAACATGCTGAACAAAAATATACCTAAATTAATAAGCAGATAATCGTACTAGTTTTACTTGCAAGTTCACAAGGTCAACAATGTAGTATAGTGTGCGAAAGCAAGATCATCTCCATAGGGATTGGTAAAGTTCGGTTTTAGAATTAGTTTCTTTAGAGTAAAAATAAATAAATAACTGTTGTATGTGATTTGATAATAATAAAGACATAGGACTTTGATATCCACCACTAGTCATACTTTTCCAATTGTATAATGTATCAGTGCACTAGCCTTATCATGTATACCTAATGGTTGCCAACCTAAGGGCATGGTATCTACTCCTTAAGCTATTGATTTCCTTAAGCAACAAGTTAGGCATGGTATCTACTCTAACTCTTTTCTTCCTTAAGGGATTCAGCATGATATCTGCTTGAGTTGTTCCTTAAGAAAGCATAAGTACTATGGAAATCGAAAACCACATAAGACCTAGGGCATGGTATCTACTCCTGGTTTCCCATATTGATTAATCCAAGAATCTGGTGTGGATATCCTTTGTTACTAATGTTAGACCCAGGACTCGATCATCCAAATTGATCTAACTAACCAATCCATACCACATACATACGTTGGCCATACACATACATATGAGGAATTTAAATAAGCACAGACATTAATCAAGTTAAGCAATGTAATAAAGGCTATTGGCAAAGATTTATCAATGAATAAATATATGAGAAAGCATAACTAGGGCTTTAATCGTGCCCTATAAGAAAGTTAGTTACACATGCTGTCTAGGATAAACATCATATATAAACTAAACATAAAGAAAAGAATAAATCTAAGAGAAGAGGCGTCAATTCTCTCCCAAAGCTTACAACTCCAAGTAAAAGATAAGCAAAGTGTTCTCTAAGTTGTCATCAATTATGTGTGCTTTATAGGAGTATTTATAGGGCTTGAAAAGTCCTAGAAAGCTCATGAGTTCCTAAACTTTCCTAAATTACAAAACTCTGTTATTTCCAAAATAGGGTTTTGCAGTTTACTGTTCACGCCCGTACAAATGCACTCGATCGCATGCGTCTTGCGCTCGATCGCAGTGCTACACTCGATCCTTCATGTGTGCGCACGATCGCATTGCATGGTGCGATCGATCGCAGTTTGTCCAGAGGCTGCTCCAAGAATTCCAGGCTTTTTTCTTTAAGTGCCAAAACTGCTTCTTGTTCTCCAAGACCTATAAACACATGTGAAACACATAAATGAAGTAAAATGAACTAAATTAACATAACTAAGGACCTAACAAATGTAAATAAAGGGGCTTAAATATGAATATTTAAGCACCTATCATATGAGCTTGGAAGTATAACCGTAACTTCCTAGCCATGATCATGAGAGTATAGGCGATTTTTTCGATCAGGAGATATTTTGTTTTCGCGTCATGCAAGACTCGACTAACATAATAAATTGGTTTTTGTATCCCTGCGTCTTCTTGAATTAAGACCGAGGCTACCACACCTTGGCTTACTGATATGTGAAGAAAGAGCTCTTCTCTTACGACTGTCTTGGTTAGGAGAGGTAGTGAGCTCAGGTATTCTTTTAGCTCTTCAAACAGTTTCTAACATTCTTCATCCTAGGTGAAGTCTTCGACTTTCTTAATTGATCTAAAGAAGGGCAAACATCTATTGACAGATTTAAACATAAAGCAGTTGAGTGCAACTACTCGCCTGGTCAATCTTTGCACTTCTTTAATGTTCTGAGGAGTAATTATATCCATGATTGCCTTTATTTTCTTGGGCTTAGCCTTTATCCCTTGTTGTGTGTAATGACCTATCCCGGGTTCTCCACCCCTGAGATGATGTTATCACTTTTTGAAATTTCAGCATGACACATATATGCAACAATATAAAAACATCAACTGAATAATGTACATACATAAATCCTCAACCCTTAATAAGAGAGTTATATCATTCATATCTCAACTGAACAGTATATATAACATAGTATGCATGAATATTTACAAATATTTTTTTCATTAGTCTGAGGATGTGGACCACGTGGCTTACAAAAAACGATTTAGTCCAAATCTTCACTCACAAATCTATTTGTCGTACTCGCCACCTGAAATCATTGAACAATAAGGAGTGAGCTTCACAAGCTTAGTGAATTAAATTTAGTAGAAGTATTCGATTATATACTCCCAATCACATCTTATAGTTCAATTACTTTCAATAATCTTCAGATATTCATTCATCTTTTTCCTCAAATAATTCAATAACAATATTCTGAAATCACTACTCAATTTCATAATTACCCTATTACACAATCTTTTCTTAAGTTATTCATCAGACATATCAATCTTTCAATCATATATTTAATCATCTCTAAACTCTTAATTCAACATCATCATTTATCTCGTTATGAGGTTCACAACATATAATCAATCACTCAGATAATTCTCCTCATATCATACTTCTATATTTCCTTCTTATCATATTTGTCTCTCTGTGAGACTCATTCATCTATCAATAAATTTATACTAAAAAATAACACTTTAGTATCTCAAGTAATAACAATCAATATTTAATGCAAATGCAATGCGTGAATTTAATGTTATTATTATTTGGAAACGTCTTCCCACATGTCGATATGTTTTAGCTTAGATCGGCTGCCTTCTCAGTTCTTTCATTCTCATTTAGACTGGCTGCCTTCCCGGTTATTTTATTCTCATTTAGATCGGTTACCCTCTCGGTTCTTTTATGTTCAACTAGCTATCACGGTTTCATTTAGACCAACTGCCTTAAATGATCCACAGGTAGATTTAAGTGCTACATAGTGAGTTAGATTTACTTTTAGTAATCAAGATAAATATGAAGTATAAAGTGATGATATTTGAATTAATTACTGAACTATGATTGGATACTATATGAAAGTTGGTTGATTGATATTATAGGAATAATTGATATGTTAAAAAATTATTATACGAGAAGTAAAATTAATGAAATAATGAGTTGATGAAATATATAATGAAAGGATGAATGAAATTCTCGACAAGCTATGATTAATAATTTGATATGATATATGAAGAGATAATTTAATGAATATGTTAAAAATAATAATTTTGAGAAAAAGTTGGATAGATAACTTGAATGTTTGAATGTATGCTTGTTTTTATATTATTGCTCATATGCATATTTCATATTATTGTTCATATGCATATGCATGAAATGAAAAGAACTGGGAAGGTAGCTAGTCTAAATGAAATAAAAGAACCGTGCTAGCCAGTATATGCTGAAAATAAAAGAACCGAGAAGGCAGCCGATCTAAATGAAAATAAAAGAACAGTGGCAGCCGGTATATGCTGAAAATAAAAGAACCGGGAAGGTAACTGGTCTAAATGAAAATAAAAGAACCATGGCAGCCGATATATGCTGAAAATAAAAGAACCGAGAAGGCAACTGGTCTAAGCTTAAATATGTCGACATGTGGGAAGACGTTCCCAAGTGATAATAAGAAATGATCTAATAATTTAAATTCATGAATAGCATTTGTTTTAAATATTGATTATTGTTGCTTGAGATGCTAAAGCGTCATTCTTGATTGTGAATTTATTGATAGATAAATGAGTCTTACAGAGAGACAGATATGATGAGAAAGAAATATGAAAGTATGATATGATAAGAATTATCTGAGTGATTGATTATATGCTGTGAACCTCATAACTAGGTAAATAATGAGGTTGAATTGATAGTCTCAAGATGATTAAATATATGAGAAGAAAGATTGATATATTTGATCATTAACTTAAGAAGAGATTGATGAATGATGAGGATTATGATATGAGTAGTGATAATAGAATGCTATTATCAAGTTATATGAGATATAGATGAATGAATATTGGAGGACTATTTGAACAATTGAATTATAAGATGTGACTGGAGTTATACAAATTGAATACTTCTAGTAAATTTAATTCACTGAGCTTGTGAAGCTTACTCCTCATTGTTAAATAATTTCAGGTAGCAGGCAGGACAGATAGACTGTTGAGCTATGATTCAGACTGAGTGATTATCTGTAACCCTCGTGATCCACATCCTCAGACTAATAGAAAAAAGTATTTGTAAATATTCATGCATCATATGCTGTATATATTATTTCAGTTGAAATTTTAAAAATGTAACTCCCTTGTTGAGAGTATAGGATTGATGTATAGATATATATAATTTCAGTTGATATTTTTATATTATTGCATATATGTGTCATGCTGGGATTTCAAAATATGACGACACCGTTTCGGGAGTGGCCAACCCATACGGAGGAGAGGAAATGTAAAATATTTTTAGACAGATTACACTACGAAATTCGAACTAAAATCTCTTATATGGGTATTGAGAATTATGCTATACTGGTGGATAAAGCATTACAGATTGAGAAGGATTTGATGGAGTTTAGAGATTTGAGGGACTTAGAGGTAGCAGTAGTATGAGTGTGCAGGGTGGGAGACCACCCCAGAGGGGGCGTTCTATGTCATATGGAACTATAGTACAGAGTTAGAGGTGATTAGGGCATGAAAATGCACTTTAAATAGAGTTAATTATTTGCATTTGTTGAGATTAATTTTGATTATTCATTGAATTTCTTGACAAGTGTGGTCCTTTGGAGAATTATGTGTTTTAGTGTGTTTTGCAGATTTAAAAAAACAAAGAAGCTTTACACAAAAAAAATATATAAAATATGTTCGAAAGAATCTACAATATTCGGACCAGTTCAGAGTAGGGGAATCGGGTTTCCCAAGAAGAGTGCAACAAAACCCATCATTTCTAGACTATTAAAGATAAATTGAGCATTTTGTCACTAACAAAGGGTGAAAAGGAGTTTCACTAAATTTCCAGAATTACCCATACAGATCAGTCATTTTTGTAGATTAAACTGTGTTGATTCAGGTAGAACCAAGAGATGAGCCATATATTCATTGAAATATCCAGATGTCTATTTTGTGGAGAATTTCACGGCTCGTAAATATGATTTTTCTAGAGAAAGTTATGGATGTTTTAGTAGACAAAGGTCAGGCTATTAAATTTTGATTTTTTTTTTGTATTTGCATGGCCTGGAAAATACCACAATCAGACTAGTTCTGGACAGCAGAAACAGGGCCTAGACAGCAGTAAATGCATGGCCTGGACAGTAACAGAACTAGGCCTAGACAATAGCAGAAGCACACAGCCTGAACAGAAACCCTAGGGCAAATTTTCTGTCTACAAAGTCGTCTCCATACAGCTATATGTAGGATTTTGGACTCAGAGAATAGGGGGATGAAAAGATATACACTGAATTTATAGCGAACTATTGTGATTATATATTATTGGCTATGCTAAGTTTTAACCAAGGCGAATAGATGAACTCCTAGACATAGCGGGCTTGGCTTATATTTAATTCAGTATTTTGTGTTTTTAACATTGAATAATTATTTTGAGCCATTCTCTTTATTTAATATTGAAGTTGATGTTTTTGTGTGACAAACAATTATATTTTCTTCTCCCATAGATTTTATTCAACTCCAGTGATTGTTGTTCTTTTTCTCCATACAAGTTCAGTCATGCTTCTCTTATGTGTGGAATTTAGGATGTGATTGATTTCGGTATATTAATTATATATATTGGTCCTTTACTATGTTATTGTCTCCGGATATATCGTCGATTTAGGATATCGTATATGATTGACCGTTGCATTACTTGTAAAAACAAGAAGGGGATTTCTCATAATAATTTAGAAAAGAATTTTTTTGGTGCTTTCACTATTATTTTCTGATTACGTATTTGGGATGTGAAATATGTAGTTGAGTTATAATTACAGAATTGATACAAATTGAAGCTGTGAGATTTAGGTGGGAATCTTGGACCCTTATGTTTTTCATTATTGGTTTTCTTTCACTTAATTCAATTGTATAATTTAATTCTCAACATTTTCCTAATATTAATTTTTAATTTTGTTTCCATTATGTTTTGCCTGAGACTTTGATTGTAGAACGTTCTCTTCGTGGGATCGACACCCCATTATATACTGCTGCTACCACATAGTACTGTTTAGGTGTAATTCAAATTTTGGCACCTTTACTGGGGAGAGTGTAAGTCTACGAAAAGGTTTTCGGGTACTATCTTTCTGAACTCTTTCTTTTAGTTTCTTTTTAATTCTAGCTTTAGTTTGTTTCTTAGTTTTATTTTATTCAAGAAAAAAAATTTAAATTAATAATTAAAAAAAAAGTGTTGGTGGTATATGCGTTGGGATAGAGACGAACACGGATGATTGGTTAGAATATTTCAGTTAGAATACCCACCGAATTACATTAAGAGTGAAACGGGTTCAAACACAAGCTCTAACACCATGAGCAATCACGGAGATGACCCTGCTAGGACCCTAAATGACTGCCTTCATCCCATACGCACATCTACACCATCGTGCATCATGTTTCTGCCAAACACACAACATAAAGATTTCAAGTCGGACATGATAGCATTGATACCCACCTTCCACGGTTTAGAAAGCAAAAACCTTTATGTTCACAGTAGGGAATTTTAGGAAGTGGTAGTCACATTTTATGGCAGAGCTGAGGCTATTAACTCAGTTAAACTGAGGTTCTTTCCTTTTTCTGTGAAGGACAAAGCAAAGAGTTGGCTATACTCTTTATGGCCAAGGTCTATAGGTTCATGGGAAGAAATGATGCAAGTATTTTTCAATAAATACTTCCCACTTCACAAAACCAATGGTCTGAGAAGACAAATTTCAACCTTCACCCAAAAGAATAGCGAGACATTATATCAAGTATGGGAGAGGTATAAGGATTTGTTAAATATGTGTCCACACCATGGTACAAAAGTTGGCGCATAGTTAGTCATTTTTATGAGGGACTTACGAGTAGAGAGCATCAATTCATAGAGATGATGTGCAATGGGGACTTTATACAAAAGGATCCCGATGATGCAATTGAGTATCTGAATGACTTGGCTGGGAAGGCCCACACTTGGATAGGGCCCAGTGCTATTGAAAGCACAAATAGAGCAAGCCCGATTGGGATCTACCAACTTAGGGAAGAGGATAGCATAAAAGCCAAATTAGAGCGAGTAACTCAAGAGTTAGAGGCACTTAAGACCCAAGATGGTAGATACATGCATACTGATGCAAGAGTTGAGTCACAAGGTGCTTGTTTCACCTGTGGGGGAGTGGAACACTTAGCTCAGGATTGCTTGACTTATGTAGATATGAGAGGGGTTTTTTGATGAATAATATAATGTCTTAGGGATTTACTGGAAGCCTCATAATCCTTTCTCCAATACATATAATCCTAGTTGGAGTAACCACCCAAACTTTAGTTGGAGGCTCAACTCAAACCAACCCACACACACACATACATAACCACCTATGTCATACCCTGCAACCTCATACAATGCACAACCTAATAGAATCCCTTTATAGGAAAAATTAAACAAATTTATGAAGTCACAAGGAAAAATTATTTAGAGATTGGAAAGTGCTGTAACACAGGTAATGGAAGAGAACAAGGAAATTAAATGTCAAATAATTAAGCTAACAAGTTCTCTCGTGGTACAAGAGCGAGGAAAATTTCCGTCTCAACCTCAATCAAATCCAAAGGGGCAATATATGGCACAAATCTCTACTTTAGATTCATAAAATATTATAGAGGTCAATGCCATAACTACTCGGAGTGGTAAGGTGTTAGATGGACCAAGTCAAATGATGACCACGAGCACTTCTCTAAGCACCGAGGAGAACACCCCCAAGAACGAGCCAAATGAAAATATTTTGGTTTAAGTCCCTTTTCCCTAAGCGCTCCGACCAAAAGGAAAAAGTCCAAAAATCAAGGTGAGATCCTAGAACATTTGAAACAAGTTAAGATTAACTTGCCTTTGCTTCATGTGATTAAACAGGTACCAACTTATAGAAAGGCGATCAAGGATCTATGCACCATAAAAAGGAAGTATCAAGTTAAAAAGTCTGTGTTCGTGACTGAGCAAGTGAGTGCAGTGATTGAGCAAAAGATGCCGTTCAAATATAAAGACCCAGGGTGTCCCACGATCACTTGTCAAATTGAGACTCATGAGATCGGTTAAGCTTTGTTGGATTTGAAAGCCAGTGTGAACCTAATGCCTTACACTATCTACTTGTAACTGGGTCTAAGAGAGATCGAACCCACATCTGTGGTACTACAATTGGCCGACCAGTCGACTAAGCAACCAAAGGGGATAGTCGAAGATGTACTGATATAGATAGATAAGTTCTACTATTCTGTTTATTTTCACATTCTAAATACTCATTTTGTGGTTGATATGGAGTCTAAAGTTCCAATCATTTTAGGAAGACCTTTCCTAGCCACCTCTAACGCTCTTATTAACTGTAGGAATGGTCTAATGTAGCCTGTCTTTTGGGAACATGACTCTAGAGGGAAACACTTTCAACATCGAAAGACAACTATATAATGATGATGATTGCTATCATACTTATATGATAGACACACTGATCCTAGAGGAGGCTCACTTAAGCAAAATTCATAATCTTTAAAGTATCTCCTTGGTATTTCTGATTCTGAGAGTTTATTTTATCCTGATGATGTTTTTGATGTTTCTGCTATTTCAGGGTTAAAGGATAAAGGATAAGGAAAATTGCAACCAAGCTTCGAGGAGTTACCAAGAGATGGAGAGAGACATAAGCCATCTATTAAGGAGACCCCAAAGGTCAACTTAGTGACACTACCTGAGGCACTCAAACATGTATTCTTGGGACCAGGTGATACATTTCCTGTTATTATTTCCTATATAATTAGTGATTCATAAGAAAATAAATTGATTGACATGTTAAGTGAGCATAAAGTTGCATTAAGATGGACAATTGCTGACATTAAAGGTATTAGCCCCTTGATATGTTCCCATAGAATCCATTTAGAGGAAGGAACTAACCCCTGTAGAGACCCTCAGAGACGACTTAACCCCACTACAAAAGAATTCGTGAAAAATGAAGTTTTAAAGTTATTAGATGCGGGTATCATTTACCCCATCTCTGATAGTAAATGGGTTAGCCCAACTTAGGTAGTACCTAAAAAGTCTAGGGTAACTGTGATAACCAACTCGGAGGGGATGCCTGTTCCTACCAAGGTAGTGACAGGGTGGCGCATGTGCATAGAGTATAGAAAACTTAATTCCGCTACTCGCAAGGATCACTTCCCACTTTTATTTTTAGACTAAATCTTAGAACATGTAGCTGGCCCTCCTTTCAATTGCTTTCTAGATGGGTATTAGGGATATTATCAGATAGAGATTTCATTAGAAGATTAGGATAAGACTACGTTTGCATGCCCATTTGGTACCTATACAGTCCGGTGTATGCCTTTTGGACTATGTAATGTGCCGACTACATTTCAAAGATGCATGATGAGTATATTTAGCAATATGATTGAAAAATTTATGGAAGTCTTTATGGATGATTTTATTATGTTTGGCGATTCTTTTAATTCATGCCTACTCCATTTATAAGTTGTTTTGAGTATATGTGAATAAAAAGGTCTAGTGCTTAATTGGGAAAAATGTCATTTTATGGTTCCCTCTGGACTAGTTTTGGGGCATATAATTTCTGAAAAAGGGATCAAAGTGGATAAATCAAAAATAGAATTTATCTCTAAATTGCTCATATGCAAAACTATTAAGGTTGTTAGATCCTTTCTTGGACATGCTGATTTTTTCAGGAGGTTTATACAGAGTTTCTCTGCTATATCTAGACCGTTGTGTAACCTTCTAGCTAAGGAAGCCATGTTCAATTGGACACAAGAGTGTGAGGACGCTTTTTGAACACTCATTAATAGGCTTACATCTGACCCCATTATGCAGTCACCAGATTAGAATTTACCGTTTGAGATTATGTGTGACGCGATTAATTATGCCGTGGGGGTAGTTTTGGGACAACAAAGGGAGGAGAAGCCCTTTCTTGTATACTATGCTAGTAGAACTCTTAATAATGCACAAATGAATTATTCCACTACTGAAAAAGAATTGCTAGTGGTAGTCTTGGACCTAGATAAATTTCGTGCTTATCTGATTGGTACACCTATCATTGTTTTTACTGACCATACAACCTTTAAGTACCTTCTTTCAAAAAAAGATGCTAAAGTAAGATGGATTAGGTGGATTTTACTCTTGCAGGAATTTGATTTAACAATTAAGGATAAGAAGGGGCTGGAGAATATGGTGACAGATCACTTGTCTTGCCTAGAGTTCAATAAGTCTAGTGATGGGCCACACATCCGAGACGGCTTCCCCAATGAACATTTGTTCGTCGTAAGCTAAGTACCATGGTATGCACACATTTTAAATTACTTGGTTTCTGACGAAATGCCATCCACATGGAGGGCACAAGATAAGTGCAAATTTTTGGTCGAGGTAAGAAATTTCAATTGGGATGACCCTTATCTTTATAAGTATTGCCCTGACCAAATTATGAGGCGGTGTATCCCAGCGATTGAGATTGATAGTGTCTTACATTTTTATTATAGTTCAGCTTGTGGCGGTCACTTTTCTATGAAAAAGACTGCCGCAAAAATTCTATAGTTTGGATTATATTGGCCTTCTCTATTTAAAGACACTAACAATTTTTGTCGTTCTTGTGATAGATGCCAAAAGCTTGGTGCTTTGTCTCGAAGGCATATGATGCCCCTTAACCCAATTCTTGTCATTGAAATATTTGATTGTTGGGGGATCGATTTTATGGGACCCTTTCTACCTTCCTTTGGGTATCTATATATCTTACTTGCAGTGGAATACATGTCTAAATGGGTAGAGGCTGTGGCGTGCCGAAACAATGACAACAACACTGTTGTCAAATTTCTTAAAGAAAATATTTTCTCCAAATTCGGCATGCCTTGGACTATGATTAGTGATCAAGGCACTCATTTCTGTAATCGTTCTTTTAAGGCTTTAATGTGCAAGTATGGAGTGCACCACAAAGTCGCTAACGCCTACCACCTATAGATGAATGGCCAGGCTGAATTGGCAAAATGAGAGGTTAAGCAAATACTGGAGAAGAAGGTGAACCCGAATAGAAAGGATTGGCCATTGCACCTTCCCAACGCTCTTTGGGCTTACTATACTGCTTACATGACCAACCTCAGTATGTTTTCGTACCGGATTGTCTATGGAAAAGCTTTCCATCTACCGATTGAGTTAGAACATCGTGCTTATTGGGCTGTAAAGAGCACTAACTTTGATCTTAATGATGCAGGAATTCATAAGAAGCTTCAATTAGCTGAGATTGAAGAGTTGCGAAATGATGCCTACGACAACTCCAGAATCTACAAGGCAAAGATGAAGCGGCTCATGACACGTAAATTCTGAGGAAGCATTTTGAGCCCAATCAACGATTCCACCTCTATAACTTAAGGCTTTACCTTCATCCCAGTAAGCTAAAATCGAGATGGACCAGCCCGTTCATAGTTAAGTCTTTCCCAGTGGTTCGGTTGAGATAAAAGATCCAAAAGATGGGAGAGTATTTCGAGTGAATGGGAAACGTCTAAAGAACTATGTGGAGAAAGTAAAGGAACCAGATGAGATCTCTCTAGTTGCCCTTGTCTACTTTGATTGATGTTTGGTACTTCTATCTATATTATATTTTACTGCTTTCTAGTTTAGTTTCTTTTGTTTTGCTTTGTTTGCTTTTATGTTTTTTTTTTGTGTGATGCAGGTTTACCTACGCTACGTTATTGGAGTTCCTCTTCCCTGTTGGTATGACTTTCTTATCTTTTAGTGACTATGAGGACATTGTCACATTCTGGTTGGGGGTGGTAGCATATGCATGCTTGTTATATATTGTTTTGTTTGGAACTATCATGGTATGTTTGTGAGATTTCACGATTTTGTGAACCGTTGATGCATGATTACAACTCTGATTTCGTCAAGGTCAATGATACTATCTTGATTAACACTGATTATTTTCTAGAAACTCATTTATGTGCACATACTAAGCTTTGTGGATTGTTTAGAGAGTAATGCATATGATCTTTGATTTTTAACCATGTTTGAAGCACATTTGTTTTTATTGAGTAAAGAGTCTGAGAAAGCTAGCATTGTGAACTTTTATTGCCTACTTGAATTGGTTTTATTGCTATTTGAGATGCTTTGTTTGGCTTACCTTACATGTAGAGAAATGATTTAGTTAGTCGTCAAAACCTTTGAATCCATCATTGACATTTGTGCGGAGTTTTGATTATCGGTAATATTTTGGGAATGATTCTTCTTTCATCAGTTTATTTATTTATATTATAATTCTCTAAAAGGAAAAGAAAAAAAAAGAAGAAAAAAATCATTATTTTATCAGCTTATTTATTTATATTGTAATTCTCTAAAAGAAAAAGAAAAAGAAAAAGAAAAAGAAAAAGATAGAGAAGAAAAAAAAGAAGAAGAAGAAAATATCAGTTTTTGTTTACTTCAATTTTCAGTTTGTATTTGAAAAAAAGAAGATTCAACAATTTAAGGAATATAAGTTGTCGCACCACACTCAGAAGAAAGGAGCTTCAACACTAAGGTGTATTGATTAACCATTTAAATTTCGAGGTATTATATTGGTAAGTCGGATAAAGTGTTATGAATTTTGTGATTAGCCTATCTTGTTGTCGATTCTTGTTCACTTGCTTGTCCTAAATTGCTTGACCCTTTCACTGAGTGCTTTTATCTGCTTTCCAACTCCATAAGTAAATACCTCTTTAAATTGATAAACACTTTACCTATGAGGATGATGGAGTTAAGACTTCTTTCTTGGTTGAATTCAAAGTTTTATGCATCATTGGTTTGTGGCAAGAAGGTTTAGGCTTAGTGCACACACTCACAGTTTCTCGGAAGACATGATTTGAAAATCTCATTAGCATATGTGAGCTTTGGCCAACATTTGTTTGAATGTTAGACAGTTCTGCAAAATTCTTGGATAAACAACATTCATGTTATGTTACTTTTTGTTGTTATTTGTCTAAGTTTAAAACATATCCAAACATGGTCTAAAGTTGGTTAATGTCCAAACCAAAGGTGGAGTATGAAATTTCAGCAAGTTAAAAGGTTGCACACAATTGTGTGCTTAAGTTTTGAGCGTGGGAAGGTCAGGCACACTGCTGTGGAAGTTTCTGCCCACAGGCAGAAGGTGTGCGCACAGCATCAAGTCACGCCGCAGCACACAGCACCACACCAAAACGCACAGCATCACTTGGAGAGTGATGTAGGGCTGAGATTAAAGGAAGAACATGATCAAAGGGAGGATAATGACTCACAAGAATGTCCAAGAATTAAGAGGCTATAAAAGGGGTTCTCAAGGTCTCATTTCACAAGATAATACAAGATACAAAAACACACATACAAGAGAGTTTTGTGACACTGTGAGATCATTGTAAACACTAAGAGAGAATTGTGTAGAGAGATATAAACACAAGAGGGACTCTTGTAGTGAGGCTGGTTGTAATTAGATAGAGAGAGTCTAGATTAGATTAGAGAACATTGTTGAGTTCTCATCTTCTTCCTTCTCTTCTTGTTTCTTCAAGAACTTGGATTCTTGAAGGGGATTTCTGTAACTTTGTAAGAACCATTGAGATAGTGCAGAGAGTTTGGAGGAGCTTACGGGGTCGTAGGCACATTGCCGAACCTCGACAATAAATTACTTGTCTTCTTTCTTTCTTTGATTTTCTATTCTTGTGTTCGATTGCTGAAATTCTTTCTACAAGTCATTCAAAACTTGGGTGTTTGGAAGATCACCACCTGGGTATCTTGTCAAGGTGATTTCCAACAGTGGTATCAGAGCTTTAGACAGTGGTATCAGAGCACAGCAGCTGGTTATTGGAACAAGAAGTAGAAGTTACGGAGCCAAGACTCCAAGAATCAAAGATCAAACTTCTTGGGTGAATCAAGAACGGTTAAAGATCAAGATCCGGTCGTGTTCTTGAAGGTTGATTCAAAACGGTGTTAAAGATCCATCTTCGATCTGTGTTCTTGAGGTTAAAGAAAGTAGTTGTGGTTAGTGCACAAATCTAGGATCTTGTCCGCAAAAGATGGCTTCAAATTTCTGTGTGGAGAAGTTTGATGGAAAGGGGGACTTTACCCTATGGAAGCGGAAGATCAAGGCGGTTCTAATGCAGCAGAAAGTGGACTTGGCTATTGGGGAAGATGATGCTTTTCCAGCAAGTGTCAGGGAGGACCAGCGGACCGAGATGAAGAAGATGGCCTACAACACCATTTTCTTGCACATGTCGGATAATGTCACAAGAGAGTGCGGAGACTCGGAAGATCCAGCTGCAATATGGAAGAAACTAAATGAGTTGTTTCTTGCCAAGACTCTCCCGAATAAAAGGCATCTTCATAAACGAATCTTTGCTTTTAAATTTGATCCTAAGAAAGAGTTGCAAGACGATCTTGATGCCAAGAAAAGGAGTGCATCAAGTGGTAAAGGGTTGTTCTTTAAAAGAAGGCCAGCAACTTGGTATGGCAGCAACCATGGCTACTACCAGGATAGAGGTAGAGGAAAGAGCCATGGGAGAGTGCACAGCAGCATGCATGGCTACTACCGAGACAGAGGTAGAGGAGAGAGCCATGGGAGAGTGCACAGTAGCATGCATGGCTACTACCGGGACAGAGGTAGAGGAGAAAGCCATGGGAGAATGCATTCCAAACTGAGATTTGGAGGGAAGAGCTGCTACTACTGCCATAAGGAGGGTCATATCAAGAAAGATTGCAAGAAGATGACAAGGGATAGAGGAGGAAGCCATACCAAGAATGGAGAGGCTTCGGTTGCCAAAACAGAACAGCAAGATGATGATGTTCTTATTGTGTGCTCAAGTGTGAGCAAGGGGCAAGAAGGCAGCGGGAAATGGATCTTGGATACCAGGTGCACTCATCATATGAGCCCTCACAAAGAATGGTTCAATAATTTCAAGAAGATCAATGATGGAAGGGTCTTCTTGGGGAATGATAATTCTTGCCAAGTGAGAGGGATTGGAGATATCCAATTGAGGATGTTTTATGGAGTCACAAGGCTGCTGAAAAATGTGAGGTATGTTCCAGATTTGAAGAGGAACTTGATCTCATTGGGGCAGCTAGATTCAATGGGCTACACATGCAAGATAGAGGGAGGAAAGATCAAGGTGGCCAAGGGATCTTTGGTAGTGAGCAAGGCAGCAAGAAACGATGGACTCTATGAGATGATCGGAGAAACAGAAACCAATGATCAAGCAGCAAGCTTGATGGCTGAGCTGGACAAGGCGGCCCTTTGGCACACTCACTTGGGACACATGAGCAAAAAGGGCCTACAAGTGCTTAGCAAGGAAGGTCTACTTGATGGTGACAAAGTAGAAGAACTGGATTTCTGTAAGAGCTGTGTTTTTGGGCAGCAACATCAGGTCAGCTTCAACACCGGAGTGCACAAGTCTAAGGGCATTCTTGACTATATTCATGCGGACCTTTGGGGACCAGCAAGGACACCAACACAGGGAGGTAACATTTACTTTCTATCTTTAATTGATGATTATTCAAGAAAAGTATGGGTTTATTTGGTTAAGAATAAATTAGATGCCTTGAATAAATTAGTGGTGTGGAAAGGGCTGGTTGAGACTCAAATGGGTAGAGTAGTTAAGGGGATAAGAACCGATAATGGCATAGAAATTTTTAACCAAGAACTTGATCAATTCTGTAGGTTAAATGGCATTCTAAGACATAGGACGGTTGTGGAAACTCCTCAGCAAAATGGAGTTGCTGAGTTGATGAATAAGACCCTTATGGAAAAGGTTAGGTGCATGTTAGATGGATCCGGGTTACCAAAATATTTTTGGGGAGAAGCTGTAGCTACAGCTGCATATTTGATTAATAGATCACTCTCTAGGATTGTGTTCCAAAAGACTCCCATGGAGATGTGGAGTGGAAAACCCCCTAAGTTGGACAACCTTAGGACTTTTGGGTGTGTTGTGTATGCACTCCAAAAGGAGGATAAGCTTAGCCCAGGATCTAGAAAATATGTGTTTCTAGGATATGGGGAAGGGGCTAAGGGGTACAGGTTGTGGTCCTTAGAAAAAGAAGGATTTAAACTCATAATAAGTAGGGATGTTGTCTTTAATGAATTATTATTTCCCTACTTGGAGAAAACTAACCCTGCAGGGGCTAGTGAGCAAACCAATTCATAAATTGTTGAGCATAGCATCAAGGGAGATTCTGTTCAGGTAGAGCAAAGGAGCCAAGAGGGTTCGGACCAGGTAGAGCCCTTGGATGATTGCCAAGCTCAAGAAACCCAAGAATAGGCTGAACAAGAAGAGGATGCTGCAGCAAGTCAGAAGGACTTTCAGCTCATAAGAGACCGGGAAAGAAGGCTGGTAGGACCACCTTCAAGATGTGGGTTTGCGGATGCTACGGATGTAGTAGCTCCTTGGACAGAAGGAGAGATGAGTGAACAAGAAACTTACACAGTGGCCATGGAGTGTAAGGATTTGTCAAAGTGGCAGCTAGCTATGGAGGAAGAAATGGATTCTTTGAGGAAGAACAACTTATGGGAATTGGTGAAAATTCCAGGAAATCAAAAAGTTGTGGAATGTAAGTGCACTTACAAGATCAAAGAAGGGTACCCTCCAAGAGATGAAGTCCGAAACAAGGCTAGGCTGGTGGCGAATGGGTTCACAAGAAGAGGAGACATAGGTTTCACAGAAACTTTCTCACCTAGACACAAGGTGGAGAAGATGGTGAGTATCCTCACCTATGTCATTGATGGGCTGTTAGTTTGGAATAGTAGGAAGAGGATGGAAAGGTTTACATCTCAACTCAGTGAGGAGTTCGAGAGGAAGGATCTCAGCCTTGCACAAAAGATCCTTGGGATGAGGAGAATCATCCGGGAAAGGAAGAGAAACAGGTCAAGTGTTTCTTGGGCAATGGATGTTTTCAGCAAATGTGTGAGTAATCCTGGAAAAGAGTGTTGTCTTGGGATGAAGTGGTTGCTGAGGTACATGGAGGCTCAGTGGCAGCCAGTGGTAGCACTCATAACAACCAGGGCAGAATGCATAGCGGCTACGGAAGCCATAAAGGAGGCTATGGGGTGCAAAGGGTTGTTGGACGAGTGGGAGATCCTAAAAGAGCAGGTTGTGGTGTCTTTGGATAGCCAAAGTGTGGAGCACTTGTGGAGGAATCCGGTGTTCCATGAGAGGACAAAGCATATGGATGTTTGGTATCATTACATTCTGGAAAATGGTACGAAATGATGCATTCATGTTGACAAGAAGACCACGGAGAAAAGTCCTACAGATTTAGGCACCAAGTTTCTACCTCTAAGTAAGTCCAATCATTGCCTTAAATTACTTAGGATTGGAGTTAGTTAATTGGTAACTCAATATGAGTTTGGATCCCGAAGCTTTCTGTGCAATGGTTCAGGTTTTTGAACTCTTAGACAAAGGTAGAGATTGTTGTTGTTTGTCTAAGTTTCAAACATATCCAAACATAGTCTAAAGTTGGTTAATGTCCAAACCAAAGGTGGAGTATGAAAGTTGAGCAAGTTAGGCACACTACTGTGGAAGTTTCTGCCCACAGGCAGGAGGTGTGCGCACAGCATCAGGTCACGCTGCAGCACACAGCACCACACCAAAACGCACAGCATCACTTGGAGAGTGATGTAGGGCTGAGATTAAAGGAAGAACATGATCAAAGGGAGGATAATGACTCACAAGAATGTCCAAGAATTAAGAGGCTATAAAAGGGGTTCTCAAGGCCTCATTTCACAAGATAGTACAAGATACAAAAACACACATACAAGAGAGTTTTGTGACATTGTGAGATCATTGTAAACACTAAGAGAGAATTGTGTAGAGAGACATAAACACAAGAGGGACTCTTGTAGTGAGGCTGGTTATAATTAGATAGAGAGAGTCTAGATTAGATTAGAGAATATTGTTGAGTTCTCATCTTCTTCCTTCTCTTCTTGTTTCTTCAAGAACTTGGATTCTTGATGGCGATTGTTGTAACTTTGTAAGAACCATTGAGATAATGCAGAGAGTTTGGAGGAACTCACGGGGACGTAGGCACATTGCCGAACCTCGACAGCAAATTACTTGTTTTCTTTCTTTCTTTGATTTTCTGTTCTTGTGTTCGATTGCCGAAATTCTTTCTACAAGTCATTCAAGACTTGGGTGTTTGGAAGATCACCACCTGGGCATCTTGTCAAGGTGATTTCCAACACTTTTCATGCATTGTTGTTTCGCTTGCATCACTAGGTACTAGCAATGAGCTGGTTGGGGGTGTGATTAGGGCATGAAAATGCACTTCAGATAGAGTTAATTATATGCATTTGTTGAGATTAATTTTGATTATTCATTGAATTTTGACAAGTGTGGTCTTTTGGAGAATTCTATGCTTTAATGTGTTTTGCAGATTTAAAAAACAAAGAAGCCTTAAACAAAAAAATATATAAAATATGTTCGAAAGAATCCACAACATTCGGACTAGTTCAGAGTAGGGAAACCGGGTTTCCCAAGAGGAGTGTAACAAAATCCCATCATTTCTAGACTGTTAAAGATAAATTGAGCATTTTGCTAAGTCCTCAGACTAATGGAAAAAAATATTTGTAAATATTCATGCATCATATGTTGTATATATTATTTCAGTTGAAATTTTAATAATGTAACTCCCGTATTGAGAGTTGAGGATTAATATATAGATATATATAATTTCAGTTGATGTTTTCATATTGTTACATATATGTGTTGTATTGGGATTTCAAAATGTGACAACACTATCTCAGGGGTGGCCAACTCGTGATGGGTTGTTACACAAACGACATTACCTTGTAGTAGTACAGGCCTTGATCTATGATGAAGGCGGTCTTGGGTTAGTCAGATTTGTGCATTAGAATTTGATTGTACCCAGAGTATGCGTCCATGAAACTGAGCAATTCATGCATAGAGGTGGCATCAACTAGCTGATCGATCTGAGGCAGGGGAAAACTATACTTCGGGCAAGCCTTGTTGAGGTTTATGAAATCGATTCAAATCCTACATTTGCCATTAGGCTTTTTTACCATCACCACATTGGCTATCCACTTCGGATAATTGATTTCTTCAATCAAACCAGCCGTTAGGAGCTTGCCTACTTCTTCTTTGATAGCACTTTGTCGCTCAGGAGCAAATGTCTTCTTATTTTGGACTATGGGTCAATGATTCGGGTCCACATTTAGCTGATGGACAATAACTGAGGGATCGATCTTAGTTTCTTCGTATGAAAGAGATCAAGGAATCTTTAAGATCTTCAGCTAGACCAGACCCAATCAATACAGTCTTAGAATCCCCTTTGCTCAAGGTAATGGGGATGAGTTCCTCTTTCAGCTATCCTCGTGGAGTCTTGAGTTCATCCCTCAAGTCTTATATTTCTAAAGGCAAAGCCTTGACCTTCATTCGGCTATTAATAGAATTCAAGTAGCAAGACCGGGAAGCTTGCTGGTTGCCTCGAACCTCCCCCATACCTTCGCTAGTAAGAAAATTTACCTTCATATGGTATGTAGAGACCACTACCTTCATCTCATTAAGGGTTGGTCTCCTCAGTATTATATTGTACGACGATAGATGTCTTACTACAAAGAATGTAGTTTGTAC
Source organism: Bretschneidera sinensis (assembly GCA_023935145.1). NCBI lineage: Eukaryota > Viridiplantae > Streptophyta > Magnoliopsida > Brassicales > Akaniaceae > Bretschneidera > Bretschneidera sinensis. The sequence goes on along the minus strand of CM043698.1, from coordinate 68,003,633 downwards.
AGTGGTGATATACGGTGGAGTCCCTACAGTGACTGGGAGGACTATGCTTACTTCGGCAAACACTGGTGTCCCAGAGAAACCATACAGAGGAGATGATACTGGCTTCAGTTGATCATTTTTCAACTTCATCTACTGGAAAGCTTTATAGAAAATGATATCTGCCGAGCTTCTGTTGTCTACCAGAACTCGCTCGACATTGTAGTTAGCAATGACTAGAGAGATAACCACAACATTGTCATGTGGAGTCTGTACTCCCTCTAAATCTTCATCAAAAAAAGTTATAGCCTAGTCTGTTTTGATCAGTTTGTGGGGCCCACTAATTGATACCACCAACTGGGGATAGGCTCTATTTCCACGAACAAACTAACCCCCCATAACCAGTCCTCCAAAGATAGTCTTAATTGTCCCAGTGATGGCAAGAGGATTCCCTTAGCTGTTCCGACGACATTTCTCTTCTTGGATAGGTTTTCTTAGACTCTACCTAAGGCTCTTCCTAGGACTCGGGCATTCTCTATATGGCCTCTCCAAGACTTGTCGAGATGGGTGGTGGGGGTGATCTCTATAATCCATAACTTGCCGAGATCTAATGTATTCCCTTAAATAACCCCTCTGGATAAGGGACTCAACTTGTTGTTTGAGTTTGTGGCACTCTTCGTTGTCATAACCGTGGTCCTTATGGAAGTGACACCACTTGAATTGGTTTCCACTAGGGTAAAGCGGCCTTAGATGCCAACGAAGGAGGTCCCGATCCTAGATATTTAGAAGTATATTCGTCCTGGAGGTGCACAAGGGGGTGAAGTTCTTGACGATAAGGGGGGCTCTTGCTCTCCCTTCTAAGTGTGGTTTCTTGACTGAGCTCTCTTTGAGTTTGCTAGGGTCCCTTTTTATTTTGTCCATTCCACTTTCTCTTTCTCTTCTAAAGACCTGATCTTTTTTTGCCGTCATGTATTCCTAAGCTCGCGCGAGTATGTCGTTCATATCTCCAAGAGGATGCTTCGTCAACTTGAAGATGAATGTTCCTGACTTGAGCCCATTCTAAAAGGCTAAAGTCTAGATGGAAGGGTCGTCAGGGATTTCCCAGGAAGCTGCGTTGACCTGAGAGATGTATTCCCGAAGCCTTTTCTCCTTTACTCTAGATGATGCTGAAGAGGATTTATGAAGTCTTCCACGGCCCCTTGTTGCTCAAGAAGTGAGATGTGAAGGCGCAACTTAGTTCTTTGAAGGAGTTGATGCTGCCAGGTTTAAGATGGTTGTACTAGATGCTAGTAGCTTTTTCCAGGGTTAGAGGAAAAGCCCTACACGTAACGATGTTAGGATGACGGTGCAGCATCATGATAGTCTTGTAATGCTAGAGATGATCTACGGGATCTCTGGTTCCATAGTACGCCTTGATAACCAGTATTCGAAAGTGCCGAGGGAAAGGAGCTTCGAGGATCTCCTGAGTTAAAGGCGGATCTTTTGAGCTAAGGTCATCGAGGACGTTGGTGTTCCTTGCTCTAAAGGCTTCATTTATTCTTTTGTCCATGTCCTCCAATCTTTTATCCATATTAGTAAACACTTTATGTTTCAATCCAAATCTTTGATTTAATTTTAAATGATTTGGAAAACTATCTCACCATGAACTGAACTCAAATGAAGACAAAACCAAATGGAGATGATTAAAATTCCTAAACATAAAGTCATGATTTATTACACATAAAAATAATTATCCCTCTTTTTTACCAGGCTCATTTTAAGGCTTAGGTCTTTTTTGCCACCCAAATGTATTTTTAAGTCCAATTGCGCTTAGGCTCACTTCTATCAGCCCAAAGAATTACACAATCCAAATTTCATCTAAGCCTAGGTTAATGCAATATGAGCTCTACCCCTTCTCTTTATATTTCTATTGTTTCCCTCAATGCATCCAGCTTCTCTCTTAGGTTGATATTTAGCTCGTGGGCTCTCTCTCCCCCCCTTTTTAGTATGAAATGGGAGCATGAGCTTACCTCATGTTCTCCAACTGTTAGATGGTCTCAATGTAAAATGACTATCTCTGCCCAAACATGAAAATAATTAAATCTTCTAAACGAAAACACCATTTTTTGGATGATGTATTTTCATGAAGAGTATATAAAAGTTATAAATAATTGTTTAGAAGTTATTATATTGAAAAAAATGAGGGAAATGAAAAGTTTGAAAAGAACGAAGGCTTGGTGATTAACATTAACAAGAAGAATCCAAGATTTTTATTCCTTAATTAACATTAACAAAATGTTCTTACTAAATGCTTTCAAATTTATAAGATCTCAAATATATATAAAAAATCTTCCTCATTACACTGATATAGGATGTGGATCATCATGTTCAAAAAGTTAAAATTGCTGATATTTACTATAAATAAGATAAAATGGCTATGTAGATCTCATAAGAGAGAAAGTCTGTTTTTAATTAAGTCAAAGAGAAGTTTTATTTATCGTTATAACAGATGATCAATATCCTTAGCAATTTTTTTTTTTTTTTGTGAGTAGATAAAGAACTTGTATTTTTATTCATGAATACACAAAGGGAAAACAACAATAAAATACCATATTGTTTGGTCAATTTAAACTTAAGTCTCTATGCTTTTATCGTGACACTCTGGCACCATGTGGTTTCTCCATTGATTGCTATGCAACTTTGCTATTGAAAGCCATCATGTTCCATCCAAAATAGCACGTGGGGTACGTTTTGGTGGGATAAAACTCTCTAAACTCATTTCTTTTTCCATTTCTTCCATTTCAAGTTCTTCAAACTAGAAAGAACAAAACTTTTTCAACTAATAAAATTCATCAAAATCTCTCCAAATATTGAAGAAACTATCATCTTACAACTGAATCCAAGCATTTTGGACATAATTCAACTCGCGTTCCAAAGATTACTCTTCATTTTTTCGTCCTTTCTTAGAGGGATTCGAACAAGAAATTGGAAATCGCGTTGGGGTAAGTGCGAAAACATCTGACAGATAATATTTTGTTAAACTAATGTCTAATTTAGGGTTTTATTTAGTGGGTTTGTTTAGTCTAAATGATTGGAATATGTTTAGGGATTTACATTCTGAATAAATTAGGGATTTTGATTTCTTCTATGATGGATTGAAATACTTGTTTAATAACAGATGACTTGGTTTTGATGTTGATTTTGATAAAAATATGACAATAAAATATGTTTGATTTCTTCTATGTGGGTTTGGGTTATATGCTTGTTTTGATATCTATTTTGGTTGAACTTTATGATTTTTTTAATTTTTTGTTTGATATTTTTTTATTTGTTTATTTGTTAGTGCTTGTGTAAGATATGTATTGATATTATATTGTTTGGCCTTGTTTATTTTGATAGTAGAGTGACGAGTGGTGTTGTATTGAGTTATATTATAGGGGAAAGTTTATACGAGAACCATAAGATAGTTTACAATAGGGGAAAATGTGAGTATCTTACTTGGCTACATAGGGATGATGTGGACTTAAGGGGGGTTCTTAAAAATACTCTTTTAGAATCTTGGGATTGGGAAAGATTGGAGGATGTCTTACATGAAGAAAGGTGGTAGTCCAGAAAATGGTTTCTATGAAATAACTGATAACCTTCATGTGAGAAAGATGATAAAACAATATGGGACTTATATTTGCCTTATGTTGATGGTAGAGCCTAGAAATGCTTTGATAATGCCAAAGTTTTTTAACGTGCAAGAGTTAATTGTTAGGTCAAAAGTAGGTGATGGTATTAATATGGGAAAAGGTAAAAATGATGGGGAAAAAGTTAGATAAAGCCTGATGTGTTAACACAAAATATGAATGACTATTTTATTGAGATAGAATTTAATATAGAGGGTATTATTAACTACATTACTAAGGGTGGTGAAAGTACTATCAATATAGATAGTGGGCCATCTGATGCAGTTAATGTTAGGAAAAGCGAGGGTGGAGAGGTTGAAAGTTTGGATGTTGATTATGAGTTAAATTCAGATGAGTCAGATGATGCCTCATTTGAATTTAGCTTTGCCCCAAGTTAGTTAGTACTTGAGAGAGAACATGGTGATGAAGAGGATACATTCAATGTAGAGGAGGAAATGGGTAATGAGGATGGCTTGACGAAGGTAGACATGGTTGATTTTAGGGACCAAATTCAGATGGGACAGGATTTGAATGATGATGGAGGAAGAGAACATGCATTCCCAGAGTTTAATGCAAAAAAATGCCATGTTATATTCTAACTTGAGGGTTGAATTGTGTTTTGATAATGCAGACATTTTTAGGGCTGCTTTAAAGGAGTAGTCAATGATGAGGGGAGTGAAGGATAATTTTCTAAAGAACAATTCAGAGAAAGTAATTTCTCATTGTATACATGGGAACTGTGAGGGTATTGAGATCTAAGATGAAGTGCACCAAAAATATTCAAATAAAGATTTGGATACCAACTCATTCATGCCCTAGAGGTTACAAGAACAATAAGATAGATGCACCTTACTTTTCCAGGAAATATTTAGAGTATTTCAAATATGTACCTAATTTGGATGCAAACCATTTGATTAGGAAAATTCAAAGAGACTTAGGTTATGAGATTGATACAATGATAGTGTATAGGGCAAGGGCAAGAGCAATTGAAATGATTGAGGGATATGAGGCAAAACAATATGGAATTTGGAATTACTGTGAAATAGTTAGGAGGGAAATTCCAGGGTCCAAAATGGAGATTAAGATTGACTTCTTTGTGTTAGAAAATGCTGATAAGACTCTCAATATTGTTAGCCAGACTTTTAAGAGAATCTATGTTAGTTTTCATGCATAAAAGCATGGGTTTAAAAGGAATTATAGACCAATGATAGGTATTGATGTCTGCCACTTGAAAGGGAGTTTTGGTGGTTAGCTACTAAGTGTTGTTGTATTTGATGGGAACAACAACATTTTCCCTATAACATATGCAGTAGTTGAACAAGAAAACATGTCATCATGGACTTGATTTTTAATGGAGCTATTAGGTTATATAGGGAATGAGAACAGGTGGAGTTTCATTTCTGATAGACAAAAGGTATATGTTCTTTATATTCTTATATTTATCATCATTGTTACATTGATATGCTTGCCTATCTAATTGTTGAATTAAATTGTAATATTTACAAGGGCTGGTTGACACCTTTAAGATACTACATGAGACAATTTGTGGAAAATTTCAAGTAAGGGTTTAAAGATAAAGAGTTCAAGGATGCTTTGCTGAAGATTAGAGGGGCTTGTACAGCCACATAATATGATAAAGCACTGGAAGAAATACAAAAGTTTTCTAAAGATGCCTACAATTGGGTGATGAAGAGGAATCCAAAGGATTGGAGTAAGGAATTTTACATGGATAGTAGTAACTTTGATATAATCACTAACAACCTTAGTGATAGTCTCAATGGGTACCTACTGCCATGTAGGGATATGCCCATTTTATCAATGCTTGAGTGGATTATAAAGAGGTTAATGAGGAGGTTCCATGTTAAGAGGGATGAGATTACAAAATACAGTTGACCAATTTGCCTTGATATTCAAGACAATTTGGAGAAGACAAAAGAGAAAGCTAGGAATTATTTTGCCAGTGTATGTTGCAATCCAAAATATGAAGTGGATTACTATAGCACAACCCATACTGTAGACATTACAAGGAAAGCTTGTTCATGTAAGGTTTGGGATATGACTGGTATACCTTGCAAATATGCAATGACTGCAATTCACATGAAGAGAGAACATTCTAAAGACTATGTACATTGCTACTGTAGCAAGATAACTTACATCAAGGCATATGAGATTGGTATGAACCCAATGCCTGGACAACATGAATGGAATAAGATGGTAGAACTAATTTTTTTCTTGCTTGAATTTGCCTGTTCCATATCGTCCTTTATTGCTAATGTATTATTACATCTAATGTATACATGAAGGCTTAAGTTGTCTGCTTTATTTGTGCACAAGTCTTCTGTTAGACCCATAAAAGCTAGGAAAAGAGCTGCTAATGAACAACGGAATCCATACATGTGTACAAGAAGAGGAAAGTACATACAATGTGGCAAATGCAATGGGATAGGTCACAATGCTAAAAGTTGCAAAGCTGGTGTAACTAGTGAATCACTTTAGCAAAAGAGGATGAGGTTGAAGAAAATGAGGTCCTCATCTATAATGACGCAATTAATAAACATTCTCATTATAATTAAATGAAATTTTATAAATTGCATAAATTGATAATAATTTTTCTATTGTATGTAATTTAGACTTCAAGTAGTTTGTCGCCCCGACCTCCCATCAATCCTGCTAACATTGGTGCATCTTCATATCAAGTTGGTGTTTATTAAATACATAATTTGTCTTCTCAATGTTGAATTACACTACAACTCATAGTAACTGTTGCACTTGCAGGGAAGAATAAGGATACCTTGAGGTAGACTAGTTTCTGAGAGGACAAAACTAAGGGCAACTCTTGCAAGGGGAAGTGGAAGAGTCCTAGTTGTTGTTAATGGAAAGAAAAGAGGTAGGCAAAGGGGAAAGGGAATATAATTAGTTGATTTTTTAAAGTTGTACTCATTTTTTAATTGATTTTAATATAATTGGTTGACGTGGCATCTAATTGCCCCTTAAAATATGATTCACGTGATTTTCATGTGATCTTCGATGACCCAATTTAACTGGAGGCTACAAATTGCGAGGTTTATAAAATGTCAAGAGCTAAATTGATTACTTCTAAAGATGAAGGTATTATTTAAAACATGAAGCAAACATCAAGGGTTCAATTATAATTAAGCCATATTTAAAAAAAAATTGTTGTATATATCCCAAAGAAAAGAAAACCAGACTTAACATCCTTGACAGTCAAACATTTTGGTTTAAAATGTTAAAGCAAAGGTATAACTATGAAGATTAAGATGTTGACAAATAAAGCATAATTAGAGGCCTATATATTCACCCCACTCAATCCAATTTATTCTTGATTTTGGCCTCCCAATGCAAGACTTATAAGATAATAGGACCATAAGCTTCGTCTAATGTACTATTCACTCATGAGGTGAAATAAGATTTCTTTCCCTATAAATTGTGAGTGTGTTTGACAAACAAGATGAGAGAATGATAGAACGAGATAGACAAATATAATGATATCAATCTCATTCTATCCTTGAAAGTATGATGATTATACCCTATTTTGATCGAATAAGACATCTAATTCTTCCCCTCATCTACCAAAAATACTCACAAGATAGAAATTATCTTGTCCATCAAACACACCCTAAACGTGCAACAACACGAGTTTTAATATTATATAATACTTAATGAATTGTCCTTATTTATTAGTACATTTTTAGGTCCCTAAAATGCTACTAGAGAGTACATTTTTTTGAAGTCCCTAAAATGCAACTAGGGAGTCTTTCCTATTCTTTTAAGTTGCTAAAATGAAACTAGGGAGTACAATTTTTTAGGGTCTAGCTCATCACTGTTACTAGGATTCACTCGATTTCTCAATGGTGATTTAAATGTTTGATGTTGTTGGGATTTTTTCACCAAAAATCTGTCCAAGATTCATACACATAATAAATATAGCTTTGATTCCACTTGTTGGAAATTATGACATCCCAAAACAACTATGCAATCAAAATAGCAAAAATAAAGAGAAAAATACAAGAATTTTTAATGTGGTTTGACATATTTTGCATACATCAACGAGCCGTTGTTCTACTACTTTTGTAACTTTTTGATGGAAGAAAACCGCTATAACTCGCTACACCACAATACATAATTTTTTTTAGCAAAAATTGTGTAAAAACTCACCTTAATCTCATAACTCAAAACTCTAATACACCCAACGTTCACTCAACCCATAGATCCCTATATTGGTGTTTGGTTGCTACCCTCACATCTGACCAACTATTCCCAGTTAAGGAATACGGTAAAAGACTATATCTTTTGATGCCTATATTTATGATAACTAGTACCCACATCCTTTTGACACATAGACGATGTGGAACCAGAACTACTTACAATACTACTTTTCTCAGATGTGGGATTTGAGGAGCATCCCAACAAATTCCTCCCTCGACTCAAATCCTGAAACACTTCGATCCTTAGTCCAGATTTTCATCCACTTGATCAAAACCTCCATGTTTTAATCGAGCCTTGAATACCACTTAATCAGATTTTGGGCCTAATCCCATCAATCCTCCACCGAAGCTTAAAATCTGATCTTCAATAGCTGTAGGTACCACTCTTTTTTCGTTTGAGACCTATGCATCTGGCTCATTACCTAAGGCCACTGCCCTTAAAGAAGGTCGATATGACGAGTGTGCAGATTACGATGAGTAGGCATATAGAAACGAGTGAAACCTACCAAGTTTAATACAAACCCTTTATAAGTTGTAATGAGGTTCCTATAGCACTTTTATTGTATTAGACAATGAGTCGTCTATCATCCAAGCACAAAGCAAGGATGATGGGTAAGGAGCCGCCATTTGACCTTGAAGGGGATTTCCCTTGTCATTTGTCTATGTAAGAAATTCCAAAGCTCAGGAGATTTTGGTGAAAAAGAGTGAGGATTTAAAGCTCTCTCTTACCTAGACCGAAGTCTAGCCCTTTGTGTTTTAAGGAAATTTATTGAAATTTTGATTCAAATATTATTATCATGCACTACTAATAAAACCAAGCACACATTTTGAAATTTTTATTCAAACAAAGCAACACCAAATATTAACTTTAAAGTAATGTGGTAAAAGTAAGTATATAAAGAAAATAAATTGTTTTGACTATGAAGAAAAAAATATTAAAACTACTTGCAAAGTATGGATGAGAAGTGAATTAAAGTATGTGCATTTAAACTATGTTGATCAATTGTGTAAGTTAAACTAGCTGGAATGAGACGAAATTATTTTAAACTAAATGAATTGAACTTGAAGACTAAAATGAATGAGTTAAACTAAGCTACTTTAAACCAGACAAATTAAAAAAAAAGAAAAAGAAATTAAGCTAAATAGATTTAAACTAAATTACATTAAAGATGGGATTCAAAATAACTAGTAACCAGTAACTATGAACATTTTTAATGGGCCAAAAGGGGTCCAAAATTAACAAGGACCAAGCGGGCCCAAAATTCTTCTTAAATAATTAAAGTTCAAATGTAATTAATAACGAATTAAAATAAAACATCTCACTTAGAAAATATAAAAATTCTTAAGGTACTAAACTAAAGGAAAGAACTTTAAAACTACCATTAACTTAACATTGCATTTAACGAAGAAACTACATATGACTAGTAGCTAACTAAAGAAAGACACATAACTAGTGAAAAATAAAATGCTAAGAAACTAGTAAGTATCTTAAGATGAAACTTCTTAAGTGAGCCAAATTAATCTAGTCTATATTCAAGGTGGTTTAAGCACATGAACAATGCTAACAATTTATTTTGCAAAAAGTAGAAGCTTAACCAACCTTCTTTGGCTAAGGAAAATTTCCACGCGCAGGGATAATCCTTGGAGATCCTTGTGGTCTTGTGGACTTAGTGAAGTTGGAAAAATGATTCCAATGAAGATTAGAAGACCAAAAAAAGGTGGCCGAAAATGAAGAAGAACTCTCACTAGTTCACTTTTGTATTTAACTCTTTGCTCTTTTTTTTCACCTTTCTTGAACACTCTCTTTTCTTTTTTTATATTCCTCTCTGTAATCTTCTTACCATTCTATCTTTTATCTCTTTTCTCACGTCTTTCTTTCTCTCTAAACTTTCTCCATTTTTTTCTATTTCTTGCACTACTTTGCCATAGTGTTATGTGTGTGTGTTTTTTTTTTATGTTAGTAAAGATGTGTATTTATAGCAAGAGTAAGGGCTGGCTAAGAGATTAAAAAAACAAAATAAATTTGTGAAAAAAGGTGCATGGCTGGTCATATTGGGAAGGGGAAAAGTAGTTTCAACTTTTGATATGAAAAAGGTGTTTCACTTTTAGGGTGTAAACCAAGTGAAAAGTGAAAGGGAAAAGACTTTTAGATTGATGGACATGGGGAAGAGGGAGGGTTTTCTTTGAGGTGAAAAAAAGTGAAGAAGAAGGTTTGCAAAAAGGTGAATACGAAAGGACATTTTGGAGTGATTTCAATAAAGCAAAAGCAAAAGCAAAAAAAAAGTGAGGAGAAACTCTCCTTGCTTTGGACATCAAAAAGGGGTGGAAAATATACAATTTCTTTGTTTTTGATATATAATAAAGTGGAAAAGCTTAGGGAAAAAGAGTGCCATTACAACGCAAAAGAAAAGAGAAAAAGGTTTCACATTCTAAAAAACATATTGTTGTTTTTAGGTGCTGTTTTTGGGGTATAAACTATGATTTTTTTTGGTAGAAAAATGTGTTTTTTAACATTTAGGAAATGGTTGAAGATTAATAAGGTAATGTCCAATTAACTAAAAAAAAGAGAAGTATAGAAACTTCTTCTTTTTGGTACACATGGTTGTCCAAAGAGGTGGAAAAATCAGTTACTTTATAAGTGCATTGTTGTTGCTTTTTAAGTGAAAAGGTCTAATTTTGTGTGAAAAATGGTAGCATTTGGTAAAAAAAAAAAAAAAGATGAGGGAATTTAGAAGTGAGAGGGGAGATCAAAAATCAAAAAGTAAAAAGAAAGTGTGAAAATTCCTCATTATGGCCAGCCACATAGGGAGATGAGAAAGACATCTATTTTGTTATAAAAAGTAACTTTTGCTTTAAGAAAGTGAACCAATTAAGGAGTGCCAAGTGGAGGGTGAAATTGAAAGTTCACCCTTAAAAATTAAAACTCTTATTGGGCTTAGGGAAGATCAATGAGCCTTAGTGGGTTTTGGATTGGGTCAAAGTTTAAATGAAGACTTTGGTCTTGGATTAGTTGAATCAAATAGGGTCCAACTGATTTAAACAAAAAGTGAAATAAATGGATTGAACAAAAGGGTCTTGCAATTGCTCCTACTCCCCAATTGAATCCATACTTCCTCATTTACCAAGTTCGACCACATTATGATCAAAGATTCTTCATAGGAACCCGCGCATTGTCTGTTAAAAAATTTTAGAACTAAATTGGGTGTCTATAGTTTGCTCCCCTTTGATTGGGGCTCATTTGAGAGTTCCAATCATAGGTTTTGAGTGACTGCTATTTCGTTTCAAAATTTTAGAACGACAATTATGCGATGTGTACGTAAAAGTAAATGTATTGTTAGGAAAAATTGGTGTCATAGGATCACCTATGAAAATGATACGTACCTGGGGTGATGGAGTTAGTGTCTATTCACTCGTGCAATACTTCTGGACCAATTGGTGCCTGCTGTTAGGAGTTTGGTTTACCTTTTAATGATGACTTTGTTTGTGATTTCGCCTGCTAAAAGGGACTTTGATTTTCCTGCTGACGAGGACTTGGTTTGCAATTTTGCCTGCTAATGAGGACTAAGGTTTGCCTATTGATGAAGACTTTGGTTTGCCTACTGATGAGGACATTGGGTTGCCTACTATGAGGACTTTGGTTTACCTGCTGAGGACTTTAGGTTACTTGCTACGAAGAGTTTGGTTTGCCTACTGACGAGGACTTTGAATTTGTGATTTTGCCTGCTAATGAGGACTTTGGTTATTTCACTTGTTAACGAGAAATTTTTGGTGCTTTTGCCTGCTTTGAGGGCACGACTTTGAAATTTTTATTTTTCCTGCTAATGAGGACTTTGATTTGCCTGCTGACAAGGAATTTGAGTTTGTGATTTTGCCTACTGATGAGGACTTTGAGTTTGTGATTTTGCCTGCTGACAAGGACTTTAAGTTTGTAATTTTGCCTGCTAATGAGGACTTAGGTTTGCCTACGAATGAGGACTTTGGTTATTTCACTTATTAATGAGAACTTTTTGGTGCTTTTGCCTGCTTTGAGGGCTTTGTTTTGTAATTGTTCCTACTAATGAGGTCTTTTTGGTGATGTTGCCTACTGATTAGGGTTTTTTGGTGATTCTCCTGCTGTGAGCGCTTTTTGGTGATTCTGCAGAGTCTTGTTAGTTTAAAAAAATGGGTGTGAGCTGAGTCATGGCATTTAGGATTCTTTTTTACAAAATTTTAAAAAAAGAAAAGGAACAAAGCATGCAAGAGATGTCATTACACTTTAAAATTTTGGTGAAGAGATCACATGATAGTTTAAGGCTTTTGCTATTTTCAAAAACTTTTAAAGGCAAACTTTTACAGAGCCCTAAAAAGTGGCCATTGATTTGTACACTCTAAACTATTTTGCTTTTAGCGGCCTATTCTTTGACCATTTAATTTTATTTGACTCAAAACATGCATTTAAACCCAAACAATCCTCTCACTTGGTACACATCCTCTAGTAGTTCTAAAGATGAAGCTTCATAACTTGTCTATAATCTTTATTCCCTACTTATTCAAAAGAAATGGCCATGGAAGTTATGTCAACTTAATTTATACACTAGATTGGACACATGAAAGGGATTGAGCTCCATAATTTCTCTCACTATTGCATCAACACGATTTGTTTTACTCAAGAGCGTTAAAATCGATTGGGATTTCATAAAGGCAGCTACAACAAGGTGGGATCCTGATACCCACATCTTTTAGTTTGGTATTAATGAACAATGTCCGATGTATGAGGAATTTGCACACTCATCCATCAAAAGCCATCCAACAAAATTTTCCTTCCTCCACACACGGATCGTCACACTAAACTTGCCATAGAGTTATTTGGGATTAATAAGACCCGAGTTGAAACTATCTTGTCGGACGACTATTTTGACATAGTGCCTTTAGTGTATGATCTTTTTGGAACTGAAGTAAAAGATCTTACCAGCCATCATCGGAATATACTATTCCTTTACTTCTTTGTCACATTTTTCATGAAGAGTCATAGTTCGAGAGTCTACAAAACACTACTCGACGTGGTCAAACAATCAAAAGAAGGATCCTGTCTAATAGGTGTCGTATTAGCCACCACTCTGAATGGCCTTAATGCCTTCTATCGACGTGAGTCCGTTTATCTCACTAGGAGCCCCTTATTACGCTAGGTAAGTACTGTATGTTTTACTAAATCCTTTTAACTGTCAAATGATATATGGTGTTTTCCTCTTCAGATGTGGCTATTTGATAAGCTTAGCTCCTCCCAATAATTCTGACACTGAATATGAGCCAAAACATTTTTGGGGGCACAAACTCTTAGTTAAGCTAGATTCACTAGAGGGCTGGCTCAACTGGTTCCAAATACCCGGTGCTTTGCAAATCCACTAAGTATGTCCGTAGTGGAAGATTATTGTGGGTACCTTGTTAACCTTTAAAAAAGGTTACGTGGTGTTTGTCGGCAACACCCACTTCTCATATTATTCCCTAACTATGGGTAGCCACAAACTACTTCGCCACCTGACTATGGCTATTATACTTGTTTAATGAGCGAACGGTTGATTAAGTGGATCTGAGATACGTGGCCCAAGCGCACCATGACTTAAATTCCTCGCACCATCTCTACAACTTTCTTCATTGTACAATTATCCAACATAGTCTGGGGTCAAGTGGAAGCATCCTGAAAGGAAGAAAAGAAAACATACTATTGTGGGGAGTCCAGTATGACTTTGAAATAATGTTATGTACTTGCATTTTCAGTATGTAATAAGAAACTCCTTGGAGAATGAAAAAGAAATGAAATGTCTAGAAACTTAAGTCCTTAATGCATTAAATCGATTCAGATTTCAATTCTTTCATTGGCTCAACATATCTTATTCAAAGTGTGAATTTCATTTTATTATCTTTTGATAATTATAAAAGAGATGTATTTACGGGAAAAATACAAGTACATAAGAAAAGGAATGGGTTTCCAACAAAATTAAGGTTACACCAAAGTGGTTGCCTACGTACCCACAAATGGGATTAAGCCTTCACGAAGTTCGAGATAAAGAGATTCAATTTTTTTTGGCCTAAATCGCCTTTATGGGTTTTTAGTTTGGTAGAAAGCTCAAACTTTTGCCTAAGCTGCCCTTACGGGTTTTCAACTTAGTGAGATCTTTTTTTTAATAGAAAATGGTAGATAGAGTGGAGGTGCAACAATGAGGAAACAGAAAAATGATCATAAGTAATACTTTTTGAGACAATCCATATTGATAGGTTTAGTGAATTTGTTGTCGTCGATATCTATAAGACGCACGGATCCCCTGGATAAGATTTTCTTAACCAAATACGTACCTGACCAGTTTGGTCTAAACTTTCCCCTCGGATCGCGGATTGGTAACCTGAGTTCTCTTACCACATAATCTCTTTAATTGATGCCCCAATTCTTTATTTTCTTATTAAAAGCCCATGCAACCCTTTTTTGATACCTTTGGGTGTGATGGAGGGCTTTCGACCACTTTTCATCAGTCAAAGCCAACTCATCATATCGCCTCCGAATCCAATCTGCTTTTCCAATTGACTTTCTACGACTGTCCTTAGTGAAAGAATTTCCACCTCGATTGGAAGAACTGCTTCTATACCGTAAACAAAGGAGTAAGGAGTGGCGCCTATGAAAGACCTTATTGAGGTTCGATATGCCCACAATACAAAAGGTAGCGTCTCATACCAATCGTGACAAATCTCTTCCATTTTGGCCAATATGCCCTTGACATTCTTGTTGGCCACTTCTACTGCCTCGTTGGTTTGTGGTTGGTAAGGAGAGGACTTATGGTCCTCAATTTTGTATTTGTTGAGTAAATCCATGACCTCATCTTGGAAGTGCATGCCATTGTCTAAGATCAACTCAAAGGTACTCCATAACGACAGATGATGTTATGATTAATGAATTTTTCCATGTGCTTAGCCTTCAAGATGGAAAATGAGGCGGCTTCCACCCACTTGTTGAAATAGTCAATTGCCACCATACTCGTTACCATTGGAAGCCTTGGGAGATATTTTGCCGATCACATCTATCCCCTAAGTAGCAAAAGGCTAAGGTGTGGTCATACTGAAGAGTTCTCGAGGTGACAAATGTTGTAGGTTGCCATACAACTGACACTTATGGAATTTCTTTACATAATTACAACAATTAGTCTCTATGCTAATCCAATAATAATCTAAGCGAAGGATTTTTCTTGCCAACATTCTTCCATTCATTTGTGGACCTCCAGTACCTTCATGTACTTCTATAATGATATTCTTAGTAGTGTTTTCATCCACGCAGAGTAGTTGGATCCCATCAAATGATCTCCTATATAGTCTCTCACCACAAATGATAAATTGGGATACCAATGACTGTATTGCCCGTCAGTCCCTTTTCTCATTATTGGTAAGGAAATCTCCCTTTTACAGGAAGTTCTAAATGTCAGTATACTAAGGTAATCCATTAGATGACCGAACTTGGATCTCGATGGCTGAACAATAGGTTGGTTCATTCTTTTGCTCAACCAGTAGTGGAATTGCCTCAACTCCTTCAGATATCTCCAACATTGAAGCTAGAGTAGCCAATGCATCGATGAATTGATTATGGGCCCGAGGCAAGTAAGTGAAGGACACCTTATCGAAGTACTAGACTAGATTTTTGAGATGGTTCTGATAAACTTTCATCTTCTCGTCTTTAGTCTTCCACTCTCTTCGGTATTGAAAAATGACTAAGGGGGAATCTCTATACACTATAACCTATTTTGTTCCAATATCAATGAGTTCTTGTAAACCAGCAATGCAAGCCTCATACTCAGTCACATTATTCATGGACTTGAAATTCAAGCGAATTGACAGGGTAGTAACGATTCCTTCTAGAAAGACTAACACTACTCTGATCCCTAAACCTTTCTGATTAGCTGTCCCATCGAATCACATCTTCCACTTATAGTCATCTTCCAGAATTCCTTCATTTGAAAAATTGAACTCTTCAACCTCCTCTTTGCCTTTTGGGAAATTTGCTAAGAAATCAGAAATTATCCCTTCTTTAACTGACTTCTGGGTCACGTATTGAAGATCAAACTGGGAAAGAATCACCATCCATTTGATCATCCTCCCACTCAAGGCTGGGGCTTCAAACAGATGATTTAGAGGGTCACAGTGAGAGATCACTTTCACAGAGAATGACCGAAAAATAATGCTGGAGTTTTTTAGCGGCCTAAACAAGAGCAAGACAGGTCTTTTTTACCCAAGAATAGTTTAACTCATAAGCCACGAGTTTCTTGCTAAGATAGTATATGGCCCTTTCTTTTTTTGTCTTTGTCTTCTTGAGCTAACATGGCCCCCATAGAGATGTTAGTGATAGATAGGTACAACAAAAATGGAGCACCATACTTAGGTGGGATCAACACTAGGGCGGTTCTTGAGATAGTCTTTGATCTTCTCGAAGGCTTCCTAACATTGTTGATTCCACCTCACTAGTTGGTCTTTTTTTAGCAGCTTGAAGATAGGCTCATAGGTCTGGGTAAGCTTGGCAATAAATCTGTTGATATACTGAAGTCTTCCCAAAAATCCTCTAACCTTTTTCTCTGTTTTCAATGCTGACATTTCCAAAATTGTTGTTACCTTTTTTGGGTCTACCTCAATCCTTCTTTCACTAACCATGAAACCAGGGAGATTATCGATGATGACTCCAAAAGCACACTTTTTAGGATTCAATCGTAGATTGTATTTTTAAATTCAGTCAAAAAGCTTTTGGAGAGCATCCCAATGTCCTTCTTTGTTTTTAGACTTGACAATCATATCATCCATATATACCTCCACTTCTTTGTGGATCATATCATGCAACAGGGTGGTGGCCATCCTCTGATAAGTTGCCCCAACATTTTTGAGTTCGAATGGCATGACTCTATAGCAAAAGATCCCCTATTGAGTAGTGAAGGTAGCCTTTTCCCTATCTTCAAGAGCCATGAGAATCTTATTATACCCGGAGTAGCCATCCATGAATGACAAAAGGGCATTGCCAGCAATATTATCTACAAAGGTATCTATGTGAGGTAAAGGGAAGTTATCTTTAGGGCTGGCCCGATTCAGGTCCCTATAGTCCGCACATACCCTAACTTTTCCATCTTTCTTTGGCACTGCTACCACATTCACTACCCACTGAGAGTACTTGGAAACCATCAAGAAACTGGCTTGCAATTGTTTGGGGATCTTTTCTTTGATCTTAACCACCCAATCAGCTCGCATTCTTCTCAACTTTTGCTTGACTAGCTTAGCATCTGGGTTCAAAGGGATCTTATGTTGTACAATCTTTGGATCGATATTGGGCATATCCTTATATAACCAAGCAAATACATCTTTGTACTCATCCAAAAGTTTTATTAAAATTTCACTTTCTTTTTTAGATAAAGTTAAACCAATGCGAATTTCTTATGTATTTTCATTAGTGCATAGATTAATGACTCGAGTTTCTTCCATTTTAGGTTAGGCCATTGTTGTACATTTATCTACCTAAATAAATAAGTAAATAACTGTACAGTTTTACTTGCAAGTGCACAAGGTCAACAGTAGTATAGTGTGCGAATGCAAGATCATCTCCACAGGGATTGGTGAATTTCGGTTTAGAATCAATTTCTTAATAAAAGAAGATTAAAATAACTGTTGAATGTGAATTAATAATAATGAAACATAGGGCTTTGATATCCACCACTAGTCATACTTTCCCAATGAGTAATAAGTCAATGCATTAGCCTTCCTATGAATACCTAATGGTTGTCAACCTAAGGGCATGGTATCTACTCCTTAAGCTATTGATTTCCTTAAGCAATGAGTTAGGCATGGTATCTACTCTAACTCTTTTCTTTCTTAAGGGATTCAGCATGGTATCTACTGAGTTGTTCCTTAAAAAAGCATAAGATTTATGGAAATCGATAACCACATGAGACCTAGGGCATGGTATCTACTCCTAGTTTCCCATGTTGATTAATCCAAGAATCCGGTGTGGATATCTTTTGCTACTATTGTTAGGCCCAGGACTCGGTCATCCAAATTGGTCTAACTAACTAATCCATACCACATGGACATATTGATCAGACATACACATATGAGGAATGTAAATAAACACAGGCATTAATCAAGGCTATTGCAAAGATAATCACTAAATATATATATGGGAAAGCATAACTAGGGTTTCAATCGAGCCCTATAAAAAGTTAGTTACACATGCTATCTAGGATAAACATCATAGCATAAACTAAACATAAACTATAAAACTCAAAGAATACTGTGGAGACGGGTTATCAATCCTCTCCAAAGCTTACAACTCTGAGTGAAAGTAAAAGATAAAAGAAGTGATCCTTTGTGTGTGCTTTACAGGTGTATTTATAGGGCTTGATTGATCCTAGAAGTCTCTGGAAACTCTAATTTCCAAAAATTCAAAACCTACTCTATTAACAAAACTGGTTCTGCCATTTTACTGTTCATGCCCGTACATGTGCGCTCGATCGCAAGTGCTACGCTCGATCTTTCTTGTGTGCGCACGATTACATGTGCGCTCGATCATATGCAATAGTACAATCGATCGCACTTTGACCAAAAGCTACTCCAGGATTTCCAGGTTTCTTCCTTTAGGTGCCAAAAATGCTTCTTTTTCTCCAAGACCCTATAAAAACATGTGAAACACACAAATGAAGTAAAATTGACTAAATTAACATAACTAAGGACCTAACAAATGTAAATAAGGGGGCTTAAATATGAATATTTAAGCACCTATCACACCCCCAAACTTACATATTGCTAGTCCCTTAGTAATACAAAACTAAAAACTAAAAGAACGACACACAGATAGATCCAATATTCATAATGTCCACAAAAATTTTAGGTCTTTACACAAAATTATGATGCACATTCATGACCAAGCTTAACAAATATAAACATATCTTTGCAATGAATAAGAGTTTTGAATGCAAATCACTTTCATGAGGCAGTTTAAGACATCACAAGTTTGACTTTAGTGTGTGGTGAACTAGCACATAAAAGATTAGTTTCCAAATAATTCTAATGTGTAGTGTTTCGATGACTTAAGATTCACCAAATTTCCTATTAGAATCAACAAAGATGGCATAGATTTTCTTCTTTTATTTTATTTGTGAGGTTCTTGCAAAGTTAGTTCCTTAAAGCTTTCTATTTGATTTATGTAACAAGCATTTAGCCAATGACTCCCAAACCAGATGGTTTTAGGGCATTAGGTGTAAAGACATCCTTAAGGACTTACTAACTCGAGTCAAAAAGGTTACGAAACTAACTGGTCTCAATGCTACCAATCAGAATTTCCACCTTTTGACGTGACACTCACTGCTTACTGAGACAAGAGGGCTAGTTACTCAGCGGAAACTTCTTTTTAATGATCTTTTGTGAGAAATTTTTTTTCACCTTTTGATGTGACACTCACTGCTTACTGAGGCAAGAGGGCCAGTTACTCAGTGGAAAGTTTGTTTTGTTGATCATTAGGAGCATTTTTCTTTTTGACCACTAACAATCTTTTTTTTTCTTATGCCAAAATGTTAATCTAATAGGTCATCTGGTTCACAGTCAAGCAAAAGAAATATACAAATCAAAATTACATGTCATACCCCACACAACTGTGTGCTAATGTGCTCATGTTAGTTCAGATCAATACTTGTGAATCCTTTAAATGCCTAAAAGTAAGTGATTTATGTTCAAAACTTATTTATTGGCCTATATGTTCAAAGTTTTAAGCTCATTTATGAAGTCAAATCATATTCTTTGTTTAGATCACCCAAAATTTTATTGGAACAGAATGAACATGCATTTATCTAACAAAAAACAAAATGGGACATAGTGTGTGTGTGAGTGTGTCCCCATACCCCCAAACTTAAATTGCACATTGTCCTCAATATGTGAATAGCATGGAAAGAGCTGACCTGGGAGATGGAGAACGATGTGGCTGGCATGGCTCATAGAACGCCCCCAAACTTCAACTGGATGCACTCACTCTGTCCTTGAAAAAGAAAAACAAACAAACATAAAATGGAAAATAAGTAATAATAAACAGCTATAGAAAAGTAAACTATGAAATACTAATAATAAAATAAAATAAATTATTAAAAAAGATATGCTTTGGGGTGCCTCCCATGAGCGCTAAGTTTAACATCTTCAGCCAGACGATGTATCCTCTCACTACTGATCATCGGGTGGTGCAGTCGAAGAGGTACCAGGGGTAAGTGATCGAGGATAGCCTGTAGCATCACCTCTTGGCGTGCAAACCGTGCCTCCAAACCATCTATGCGCTGGTGCACGAGGGATATGGCTGCAGAGACCTCATCGCGGAAGGACGACAACTCAGTGAGAAGGTGTTGGGACTCTATGGGTCCTATGTTCGGATGGTCCTCCTCTCGCAGTGGGCTAATTGCAGGGGTCTCTGTCTCCATATGATCCTCCTTAACCCTCTCAGTTGCAGGTGCAGGGGCTGGGAGTCCTCTTGGCATGTGCGAGAGACTTTGTGTCCAGTGAGCCTTCACGAAGAAGGGATGCTGTCGCACTGGTCCGTCACTGGTGGTCCCCTTAATCCCTTTCTTCTTGAAGATGTACGAAAGCAGGAATGGGAATGAGAGCCCCTATGCATTGGCCGTGGTAGTGTTGTTGTGTCTGTCGGCGTACTGACCAGCGCATATATCCTCAATAATTGTGGACAAGTCATAAGAGTCCGACTGCTCCTCAATATCGGTGTCCTCTGGAGGGGACTCATCACAGCAATGAAAAACAGTGGCTATGTCGGCACTAGTCACCTCGATGGATGTGCCCTGGACTGAGGAAGTCAATACTCCCGGTCTGCTGCAGTCAAAAGACAGACTCTCATAGAATTGGACCACCAGCTGAGTGTACACAATCGAGCAGACTAGTTTAAAAAGCCTCTTCAACCCTCGGTGTTTAAATGCTTGGACCAGCCATTGAGTGGCGTCCATTTGCTTGAATACTTCATCGATGGCGAAGGTGGTCTCAAATAGTAGTTCTCTCAGCTCTATGCTTGGCCGGGATGACTAGGCACTGCTGCTCGATGTACGGGAGGTGGAAGCGGTTTGCTTTGACATGTCGATCCTAGTTTCTGTCAAATTTGCGATCGATCTCGAATATGTGCACTCGATCACACACTAGACTATGCACTCGATCGCAATAGCCGTGCACTCCATTGCACACGGTCAGGCTTTTCCTCGAATAGGTTGTGGGCAACAAAAGACCAAGCTATGATCTTGTGATTTTGGATGTGTTCCTAACCTCCTGCAAACATAAAAAATACCCAATCACACACATGATAACACATACATAGAATGAAAAATGGAATTTAATTATTAAAAACCATGTGTTAGATCAAAGTGGGTTACCTTGTATATGTGAAAATAGAATGAATGTGCGATAGGGAAGAGGATGTGGCGGTGATAGTAGGGTGATGGTGGTATGGTTGTGGTGATGGTGGTAGCGTGGTGGAGTGCAGGTGTTAAAAGTTGAGATCGGTATATTGCAAAAGGGAGAGTGCGAATGGTGAAAACAGAAAATATGGGTGAGATATGGGGAGTGGGTGAGTGAGTGAGTAAGTGTTAAGAGTGAAGTGTTTAAGTTTATTACGTGACTATTTGCTATGAGTGCGCTCGATTGCACTAGAGTGCGCTCGATTGCACTCTTACGTTCGAGCACATTGAATGGTGCACTCGATCGCAAGTAGTGTGCATGGACAAAAATAAAAACTTACCACAGCTGAAATGACAAAGTAGGAACAATACAACCTTACCATGTGTTAGTGGCCTCAGTACCACTAACCTCAGTAGAGGTGCTTGAGCTACATTATTGGAAAATGTGATACGTCTCAAGCGCTCTCTTGATATAGTGCTACTCTTGTTGAAGGGGGCACTTATAGCCCACATCAGGTGGTTCAAGTGCCCTTAACAGCTGCTGCATCTTCAATCTTGGTGCCTGGTTAATAAAATAAGGAAAAGTCATATTAATAAGTTCAGAATTTTCAACTTGAGGATTATACTTACTTGGAGACTGTGATATGTTCTTGATGGGGTGCATAGTTCTATTGATGTCTTTAATCACATCGTCATCCTCTGGCCTAATATCCAATCTGGTGTCATCATGGTTAGGGAAGGTCTCTAATGTAGTAGTATTTTGATGGACCTGAGAAACTTTCTCAACAACACCTTGCATCAAGCTCATAATAGAATATTCATTATCATCATTGGTTGATTTTAATGTATTAAATATTTTAAATTCTATCTCATTATTTACTTTCATAGTGACAATGCCCTTTTTTACACTAATATTAGTGTCAATAGTTATCATAAAGGGGCGTCCTAGGATGATGGGGAGAGGTAATGGCATAGTACATTCTTCCATATCTAATACTATAAAATCAGCAGGTATATAAATTTACCCACTCTTACCAACACATCTTCAAGGATACCTCTCGGTCATTTGATGCTTCTATCAGCCAATTGCAAAGTGACAGAGGTTGGTTGAAGCTCCCCCAAACCTAGTGTCTTGTATACACTATATGGCAGCAGGTTGACACTCGCTCCTAGATCCAATAGTGCATGCTCAAACAGCTGGTCACGTAGCCTGTAAGGAATAGTAAAACTACCCGGATCTTTTAGTTTTGGTGGTAATTTTCTTAAAGGAACAGCACTGACCTCTTCGATTAAGGCTACTGTCTCATGCTCCTGGAACTTCCTTTTGTTAATGCAACAATCTTTCAGAAATTTAGCATATGCAGGAATTTGTTTAATAGCATCTAACAACGGAATATTAATCTCTACCTTTCTCAACGTTTCAAAAATATCAAGCAATTTATTTTCTTGCTTTGGCTTTACTAACCTTTGAGGGAAAGGTGGTGCATTCCACTTCTCCATTTTACTTACTTTGGGTGTGGTTGCTTTGTCTGGAGACGCTTTTGTAGGTTCATCAGTTCCTATAATCTTACAATTTCTTAGAGTTGACATGACATTCAGTTGTTGATGTCCTTTTGGATTAGGTATAGGTTGGGTTGGAAGCTCACCTTGCTTTCTTCCACTTAGTTCCTTAGCTTGTTGCCCCATTTGAACCTCTAGTTTTTGAATGGCTTGTTCATGTTTCGCAGTGGTTTGTCTTATCTCGATCCGGAATGCTTTTCCTTCGTCATGAACTGTTCTTGTGAGGTCATCAACTGTTGTTGTTGAGTTGCCAATTACCTCACAAGACTTTCTAGGTTACTTTCCTTTGTTTCAGGAACTGAGTGGGCTGCTGGCTGTGAGTTTCTTTGCTGCCCTTGCTGGTTCTGATTGTTGCTCCAAGAAAAATTTGGGTGATTCCGCCATCCGGATGTGTAGGTGTTTGCATATGGATTATTCTTTGGTGGATAGTTGTTTGGTCCTATGCAATTTTCTTGTTCCGGATCTGCAGAAGAATACAATAGACATGTATCAGTAATATGATCACATTGGGAACATGTTGCACATACCTAGAGTGGTGTAGCTAGTGGATTAGATGAGGCATTTTGAGCAGCCATGGCTTTTACCAATAAGTCTAGTTTCATTTCCACAGTAGCTATTTGAGGAGAAGATCCTCCATTTAGATATACCTCATACACACCCTTAATTTTAGTTACATGTCTTCCTCGAGAGGAGAACTGCTGAGTGTGTTCACTTAGGGTTTTGAAGAGTTCCATGGCTTCTTCGTTGCTTTTCTCCATCAATACTCCTCCACAACCTGAATCAACAATACTTTTGTTAGTATCACTCAAACCTTCATAGAAAGCTTGTACCAGTTCGTCTTGAGGTAGGTTGTGATGTGGGCATTTGAGTAGCAGCTCGTTGAAGTGTCCCCACTCTTCGAAGAAGAGGTCCCCATCCTTTTGTTGGAAGGACTGAATCTCCTTCCTCATTTGCCTCGTCTTTTAGGCTGGGAAAAACTTCCTTAAAAATTTGCTAGCCAACTCCTCCCAAGTGTGGATAGAAACTGCAGGCAAATAATTATACCATAATTTAACATTATCTTTTAAGGAAAAAGGGAAAAGAATTAACCTTATTCCTTCTTGGTCTAAGCCTTGGATGTGCTGGAACTTGCAAAGATCGAAAAATTCTCGAAGTTGCAAGTGTGGATCCTCATTAGGTGTACCTCTAAAGTGAGTCAAAGCATTCAATATTTGCAGAGATATGTGATAGTTTCCTGCTGCCTCAGGTTGATATGCAATACATGATGGCTGGTCAATGTTCCATGGGATGAAGGAATGCTTCATCGGTACTCGGGCAGGTGGTTGCTGGTTTTCGAGCTGTTCCACCATTGGTGTTTCGTTCTCGAATTCTTTTTCGTTCTCCTCGAAGTTGTTCCTAAGCCTTTGTCGGATGGTCCGCTCAAGTTTGGGATTGAGGGGAAAGAATTTTGGATGTCTAGATCGAAGTCCGTGCATAAATCAGGTAAACCAGCTTCAGTGCAGCAGTTCAACTTTGCTGCTCGGGTAACTCTCTGCCCTAATTGGGCTCTATTGCACAGAAGGATGCGATCGATCGCAAGTGTCACAGAAGGTGCGATTACGGTTTGATGTGCCTGAAACATAAAGGAAATTTGATTAGGGTTTGATGAAAATAAAAACAATAAACAGAAACTTAAAAATTTTTAGTAAAATAAAATAAAAATAATGATGATTAAACTAAACACAATTAATTCTAAAAGGAAATTTAGCATAATCCCCGGCAACGGCACCAAAAACTTGTTGTGCGTTTATCTACCTAAATAAATAAGTAAATAACCGTACAGTTTTACTTGCAAGTGCACAATGTCAACAATAGTATAGTATGCGAATGCAAGATCATCTCCACAGGGATTGGTGAATTTTGGTTTAGAATCAGTTTCTTAATAAAAGAAGATTAAAATAATTGTTGAATGTGAATTAATAATAATGAGACATAGGGCTTTGATATCCACCACTAGTCATACTTTCCTAATGAGTAATAGGTCAATGCACTAGCCTTCCTATGAATACCTAATGGTTGTCAACCTAAGAGCATGGTATCTACTCCTTAAGTTATTGATTTCCTTAAGAAAAGAGTTAGGCATAGTATCTACTCTAACTCTTTTCTTTCTTAAGGGATTCAGCATGGTATCTACTGAGTTGTTCCTTAAGAAAGCATAAGATTTATGGAAATCAACAACCACATGAGACCTAGGGCATGGTAACTACTCCCAGTTTCCCATGTTGATTAATCCAAGAATCCGGTGTGGATATCTTTTGTTACTATTGTTAGGCCTAGGACTCGGTCATCCAAATTGGTCTAACTAACTAATCCATACCACATGCACATATTGATCAGACATACACATATGAGGAATGTAAATAAACACAAGCATTAATTAAGTTAAGCATCATAATCAAGGCTATTGCAAAGATAATCAATAAATATATATATATGGGAAAGCATAACTAGGGCTTCAATCGAGCCCTATAAAGAGTTAGTTACACATGCTGTCTAGGATAAACATCATAGCATAAACTAAACATAAACTATAAAACCCAAAGAATACTATGGAGACGGGTTTTCAATCCTCTCTAAAGCTTACAACTCCGAGTGAAAGTAAAAGGTAAAAGAAGTGATCCTTTGTGTGTGGTTTACAGGTATATTTATAGGGCTTGATTGATCTTAGAAGGCTCTGGAAACCCTAATTTTCAAAAACACAAAACCTACTCTATTTCCAAAATTGGTTTTGCTATTTTACTATTCATGCCCGTACATGTGCACTCGATCACATGTGTCTTGCGCTCGATCGCAAGTGCTGTGCTCGATCCTTCTTGTGTGCGCACGATCGTATGTCAACTCGATCGCATGCAATAGTGCGATCGATCGCACTTTGACTAGAAGCTGCTCTAAGATTTCCAAGTTTCTTCCTTTAAGTGCCAAAAATGCTTCTTTTTCTCCAAGACCCTATAAAAACATGTGAAACACACAAATGAAGTAAAATGGACTAAATTAACATAACTAAGGACCTAACAAATGTAAATAAGGGGGCTTAAATATGAATATTTAACCACCTATCAGCCACGCTTTCTTTTTCAGTTTTAACTAGCTAAACAATCTCCTTTGATGAAGGGGATTCTTGGTTAATTTCACTTAGGGTTTTCCTATCACATAAAGAAGACTCAAAGTACTCAGAATCATTCATCATTTCATTCAGGTTTTTGGCAAGTACATCACCGGACTTAGAAAGGGGATTATAGACGTTATTGCCCTGCTCACTCTGGGCTCTATTACAAAAAAAAAAAAAGGGTCGTTTGTCTGGGTCCTTGACTACTACTGTTGCATTTGTCAACTGACCTAATCAACACACGCGGATCAAAATTGTTCACATAGCCTTCTCTCATTATTAGAATACCCATGACTTCACCATCTAGGTTCTCAATCTAATTGCTTCTCTGTGATGCTTCTTTGTTCCCTATCATTGCTTTTTTCTCAGAAAACTCGAGATTGAAGAAAATTTGAAATCTTGGTTTCCTTTTCTGAGTTCTCTTGTCCATCCATGGCTCAGGGAATCCACATTAATGGAAATCTTCCCCTTCCTTCACGAAGTACCCATTCATTGTCAAATGAGAGTTGCCCCTTGTTTTCTTATTGCTATTACTGGGTTCATAACCTAAGCCTTGCATCCCAAACTGTTGTTTGACGTTTGGGAATTCTTTTATTCCTTTCCCATATTTACCTAGACATGTCCCTGGGAAGTAGCTCATCCCTTTCATTATATGAAAAATTATCAGTTTAATGCAAAAGTCAGCTTTTACAGTGTCAATCACCACCACTTCCTCGAAAGTAAAGCATATAGCTTATTTCTTTCTGCTTGAATACCGAACACTGGGCAATACCAACTTCATCCCTGCATAAGGTTATGACTTAGTTCTCTATTCTGTATTTTACCTTCTGATTGTAGGCAAAAGGTACTGCCCCTAGGCTATGGAGCCATGGCTTACCCAACAACATATTGAAGGAGGTAATGATGTCTATGTCATGAAATTCAATCACTATATCATCCATACCCAACTTGCACCTCAAGCTCACTATCCTGACTATCATGCACTTTGTATTATCATAGACTCAGACCGTCTGACTGCTTGGTTGGAAATCATCTGGCTCAAGCCCTAATATTCGAGCTATCCACAGAGATAAAATATTCAAAGCTGACTCATTATCTTCCAACACCATAGGCATCTTTTTCTCCTGAAATTCCACTATTAGATACAACGCATTGTTATGAGTTCTCTCGCATAGTGGGATATCCTTATCACTAAAAGTCATATATGGGATTCCCTTTTCGATACGTCAAGTAACACCAGAAGGTCATTAAGGGAAGTACTTGTGGGAATGTCAACTTCACCCAAATGATCCAATATAACCTATCAGTGTTTCTTCAAAGACATGAGTAAGCCCTAGATGGAGCTTTTGGCATTTGTTTTCTTAAGTTATTTCAACACTAAGTCTTCTTCCTCTTACTTCCTTTTCTCTTTCTCTATTATCACTCTCTTCATTTCTTGTTCCTCTTCTTGGATTGTCAGCTTCGAGGTGAGGTAGCTTAAAACGTCAGCCACCGTGAGTTAGGTGACTCACTTCTTCTTCATCTTCATTACTGTTATCCCACACAGTTTTGCCTCTCTGTTTTACTACTATAGATGCTTTGTCACCATATCCTTCAGTGACTGACCTGTTTTCGACCTTGATTATTGCTTTTGCCACATTATTTGCCCCTGTTGGATCAATTAATACTTTTCCCAACACTGTTCTTGCCACTACCCTTTGGTCGTCTTCTTTGTCATTGTCCCAAATCCCATTGATTGAGGCTCCACTATATTTGAAATTTATGAGGTACTCTAGGGTAAGGATAGTTTTGTATTTAGGGTAGTGTTTGGGATCATGTTTGGGGCTGTGTTTGGTTATTATGGTAATTAGTGTGGAAGGATCAAAGGCAGCGGATGAGTCCTCAATCATATTTAGGAAGTTTAGTAGAGGTACATTGCGGTAATTAGGCGTGGGGTTTTTTAGCTACTTGGGGTGTCTCCAAACCATTATCAATGAGGTCTTGGATTTCAGTTTTCAGTCTTTGACACCTGTCAATATCATAGCTGGTTGATTAGTGGAAGTGATAGTATTTGGAAAGAACCCAATGTGGTGGAACTAGGTTGGGTAAAGGTCTTGCTGGTAGTGAGCAGAGTTTATCTTTCTTGGTAAGATTTGTAAGGGCTTGAGACAAACTCATCCTAAAAGGTATGAAGTTTTCAGGGCTTCAGCGCTTATGTTTAGGTTGACTCCTGTGTTGAGTGGAGTTTTGGAAACGGTTAGGCTATCTATAGCCACAATTATTTTGCTGATGGGATCTTGAGGAGCTGTCCGTCCATACACTTGATTGCATATTGTGTATTTGGGGGAAACTCACTCACTGTTCTTAGTGCCACTGCTGCTGGTAGTGTTTTTCTTCACAAACCTTCCAGTATCCTTCTTAATCTTTTCCTTAAAGATGGCATCCTCTACTAGAGTGCTAGACTCAATCAATTGTTCAAAATTAGAGATAAACATGGCAAACAATCTTTCAATGTACACTACCTATAAATTTCTCATCACGATTCTAACATGGTCATTCTCCACAGGTCTATAGGCCATCTTAGCTGCCTTACCTCTCCAGCGAGAGATAAATTCCGAGAAGGTCTCATTTGGCTTATGCTTAATGGTTTCTAGGTCTCTGATGGTGATATCTAGTTGGGTATTGTAAGCATATTGGGCCATAAATTCTTGGGCCATATCCTCCAATTCTTTCAAAATACTGGGCTCTTAGGAGTAGTACCATTTCAGTGCGGCACCAGTGAGTGAGTTGGGGAAGAGTGCAACTAATTGTTCGGTGTTCAAACCTAAAAGCTTCAAAAAGTCAGCATATTGCCTCAAGTAGGTCTTGGGGTCTCCAGACCCATCAAAGCGGTCCATATTAGGCCTTTTAAACTTGGGTGGCATAGTGGTACTGGGATGAGCACACAACCCATTGATGTCAAGAAGATACCCATCCAGGCCTTGGGATTTCCTCAAAGGGCACTGCATTTTTTCGAACTTCTCACTAATGGTCTTCATCTCGAACCCAGCTTTCCTTTTTTTCCTTGGCTATGAGATATTCTTCCTCGTCTTCAAAATTTTTTTTCTTATAACCTTGGGACCCTTGAGACTGTTTTTGGGCTATGTTTTCTTCTAAGCTATCCAATCTCTTGGCCAAAATGCTGCTAATGTTCTTAAGGATCTCATTAGTGTCAACTACTGCTTCCTCTACCATCACTCTGATTGAGCTAGAACTACTTTCGAAAACAGAACTACTGGTGTGCTCTCCTACTATAAGATGAACTAGTCTCTGATAAGGCCTTTTCCTCAGTCTTCCACTAGGGAATCTATACCACAACGAAGAGGAGCCGAATTTTGGCCCTGGGCCTATGAATCCTTCTTTACAAAATGAAAAAAACACCTTTGAGTTTTTTATACTATGAATCCTTTTTGCCATACTTGCTTATCCACAGTATTACTTTAACTTTATTAATGAGTTTCGGTTTTGTATCCAAAAGCTCACTGAATGAATTAAAGTCCATTTGCAGATAAGTTCTCAATTAGCCCAATTAGGTGGAAACAGAAACATAAAGAGAAATTTCCTATGATTAAATTATAATCAAATTTCCTTTGTTTTCTCATGGTTAAACATGGTGGATTTGACATCAACAAGCTTCCCAAGGGGGTTGGACCTTAATGATGATTTAAACTAAACCCAAAAGGCCCAAATGAAAGATAAATATTACCCCTTACATGGATCGTTCCACCGGATCCTTAGGCCCTCAGTCACTTTCATTTTAGATTTCTTAGGTTAGGGCCTAATCAACATTAGTTTCTTCTGATGGGCTTCTCAATGATATCAAACTACCTTAACTAAGGGAAAAAATCATTTATTTTAAAATAAACTGGGCTCAATATTTGGCTCATTTCATTTGGTTATAATTTAATCAAAATAAATTTCCTCCAATTAAATTCCAATCAACTTCCTAAGTCAGGGCCCCTTCAATCCTTCATGGGCTTTCTCATAGTTAAATAATGTGGGTTTAATATCACTAAGTTTCCCAAGAGATTTGGAACCTAGTGCTGATTAGAGCTAAATCTAAGAAGCCCAAATGAATGATGAAGTTGTCCCTTAACATGGATCTCTCCACCTGATCCTTAGGCCTTCAGTCGCATTCATTTTAGATTTTCTTGGGTTAAAGCCCAATCACCACTAGTTTCTTTTGTGGGCTTCTTAATAATGTCAAACTAACAAGACTTAACTAAGAGAAAACCATTGTTTTGGGCTAACCTATGCCCAACATTGAGTTTAATTTATTTGATTGTGATTTAATCAAATGAAACACTAAATTAACAAACATATTGTCAAACAAATTGATTTTATCTTTCCTTAACATATGAGGTGAAGGCAAACACATACAAGCAAGTAAAGGGATAGAAAGGGGTCCTTGTCCTAGATGGAAGAGTTCTAGGGTTTTCTTAAAAAAGTTAGGCTCGCCTTCTAACTCCAGTGGGCTCAGGTACCGCATGGCTAGAAGGATGCTATCATGCTCCTCTAGTGGCCTGAAAAGTGAACCACAATAATACAAATGCGTTTAGTAAACCTTCGTTACAGGGACAAGAACCAAGAGGAACTTGTCCCACACCAAGGGTTGATGATAAGTAAATGGGGGTCACACCAGAAACCAAAAGGAAATGGGCCCCTCAATTTACTTTGTCGAGAGCAAAGGGTAAGTGCTAGTGTGAAAAGTGAAGTATGAAAAAATAACTCAAATTAAAATTTCAGTAGATTTCCAAGAAAGACTTTAAGGTTAAATCTCCTCAGTTGAGCCGCCAACTGTAAGTACCACTCTTTTCCGCCTGAGAACTATGCATCTAGCTCATTACCCAATGCGACTCCCCTTAAAGAAGGTGGATATGGCGATGGTGCGGATTACGATGAGTAGGCATATGGAAATGAGTGAAACCTACAAAGTCTAATACAAACTCTTTATAAGTAGTAAGGACGCTCTCATGTTGGGTGTGCTTTTAATGTATTACACAATGGGTCGTTTGTCATCCAAGCATAAAGCAAGGATGACGGGTAAGGAGTTGCCATTTAACCTTGATGGGGGTCAAATACCTTGTCATTGGTCTACGTAAGAAATTTCCAAGCTCGAGAGATTTTGGTGCAAAAGAGTGAGGATTTAAAGTTCTCTCTCTTAACTAGACCAAAGTCTAGTTATTTGTGTTTCAAGGAAATTAATCGAAATTTTGATTCAAGTATTATTATCATACACTACTAATAAAACCAAGCACACATTTTGCAGTTTTTATTCAAACAAAGCAACACCAAATATTAACTTTAAAGTAATGCGGTAAAAGTAAGTATATAAAGCAAAATAAATTGCTTTGACTGTAAAGAAAAAAAATATTAAAACTACTTGCAAAGTATGGGTGAGAAGTAAATTAAAGGGCATGCATTTAAACTAGGTGGATCAATTATGTAAGTTAAACTAGATGAATCGAGACTAAATTATTTTAAACTAGATGAATTGAACTTGAAGACTAAATTGAATGAGTTAAACTAGATGAATAGGAATTAAGCTAAATAGATTTAAACTAAATTACCTTAATGATGGGATTCAAAATAACTAGTAATTAGTAACATTTTTAATGGGCCAAAGAGGGCCCAAAATTAACAAGGACCAAGGGGGACCAAAATTCTTCTTAAAGAATTAAAGTTCTAATGTAATTAATAACAACTTAAAATAAAACATCTAACTTAGAGAACATAAAAATTCTTAAGGTATTAAACTGAAGGAAAGAACTTTAAAACTACTGTTAACTTAACATTACATTTAACGAAGAGACTACATATGACTAGTAGCTAACTAAAGAAAGACATATAACTGTGGAAAAATAAAATGCTAAGAAACTAGTAAGTATCTTAAGAAGAAACTTCTTAAGTGAGCCAAATTAATCTAGTCTATTTTCAATGTGGTTTAAACACATGAACCATGCTAACAATTTATTTTGCGAAAAGTAGAATCTTAACCAACCTTCTTTGGATAAGGAAAACTTCCATGCGTGGGGATTATCCTCGGAGATCCTTGTGCTCTTGTGGACATAGTGAAGTTGGAAGAATGATTCCAATGAAGATTAGAAGACCAAAAAAAGGTGGTCGAAAATGATGAAGAACTTTCACTAGTTCTTCTTTTGTGTTTCACTCTTTGCTCTTTTTTCACCTTTCTTGAACACTCTTATCTTTTGTTATATTCCTACTCTTCTCTCTTTTCTCACTTCTTTCTTTCTCTTAAACTTTCCCTTTTTCTCTCTTTTTTGCATTACTTTGCGTTAGTGTTGTGTTGTTGTTGTTTTTTTTTTTTTTGTGTTAGCAAAGGGGTGTATTTATAGGAGGAGTAAGGGCTGGCTAAGAGATTAAAAAAAACAAAATAAATGGGTGAAAATAATGTGCATGGCTAGTAATATACGGAAGGGGAAAAGTAGTTTCAACTTTTGAGATGAAAAACGTGGGGCTAGAGAAGTGAGGTCTGGTAAACCATGTGAAAAGTGAAAAGGAAAAGAATTTTAGGTGGCTGGACATGGGGAAGAGGGAGGGGTTTCTTTGGGGTGAAAAAAAGTGAAGAAGAAGGTTTGCAAAAAGATGAACACGAAAGGACATTTTGGAGTGTTTTCAATAAAGCAAAAGCAAAAGAAAGAAAGGTGAGGAGAAAGTCTCATTGGTTTGGAAAACCAAAAGGGGTATAAAAGATAAAATTTTCTTTCGTTTTTTATATATAATAAATTGTAAAATCTTAGGAAAAAAAAAAGAGTCCAATTACACAGCAAAAGAGAGGTGAAAAAGGCTTCACATTCTAAAAAACTACTGTTTTTTAGGTGCTGCTTTTAGGGTATAAAATATGATTTTTTGGGTAGAAAAATGTGTTATTTAATATTTAATAAAAGGTGGAAGATTAATAAGGTAATTTCTAATTAATAAGCAAAAGGACAAGAAGAGAAACTCCTTCTTTTTGGTACACATGATTGTCCAAAGAGGGAGAAAATCAGCTACTTTATAAGTGCATTATTATTGCTTTTTAGGTGAAAAAAGTCTTATTTTGTGTGAAAAAAAAGTAGTACTTGGTAAAAAAGAAGATGAAGGAATCTATGAGGGAGATATTTGTTCAAAGCAAAAAGAAAGAGTGAAAATTCTTCATTATGGCCAGCCACATGGGGAGATGAGAGAGACATCTTTTTGGTTATAAAAAATATATATTTTGCTTTAAGAAAATTAAACCAATCAAGGAGTGCCAAGTGGAGGGTGAAATTGGAAGTTCACCCTTAAAAATTAAAAGTCTTCTTGGGCTTGAAATTTGGGCCAAAAGTGGTTGGGCTTAGGAAAGATCAATGGACTTTAGTGGGTTTTGGATTAGGTCAAAGTTTAAATGAAGACTTTGGTCTTGGATTAGTTGAATCAACTAAGGTCCAATTGTTTTAAACCCAAAGTAAATTAAATAGATTGAACAAAAGGGTTTTGCAATTGTTCCTACTCCCCAATTAAATCTATACTTCCTTATTTACCAAGTCCGAGCACACTAGGATCAAAGATTTGTCATATGAAACCGCATGTGGTCCATTAAAAAATTTTGGAATGAAATTGGGTGTTTACAATAGCATATCTGACTTTTTTCTTCACTGGATCATTTCTCTGAATTTCTGCCGTTGTTGAACCTTAGCTCTGATACCACTTGTTGGGATTTTTTCACCAAAAATCCTTCGAAGATCCATAGAAATAATAAACATAGCCCTGATACCACTTTTTGGGAATTCTGACATCCCAAAACAACTATGCAATCACAATAACAAAAATAAAGAGAAAAAATATAAGAATTTTTAATGTGGTTCGACACATTTTGCCTATGTCCATGAGCCAATCATTATTCTACTACTTTTGAATGGAGGAAAGTAGCTAAAACTCACTACACAACAATACACAATTTTTCTAGACAAAACTGCATAAAAATTCTTCCCAATCTCACAACCCAAATCCCCAATATATCCAACGTTCTCTCAACCCATAGATCCCTATATTGGTGTTCGGTTGCGACACTCACATCTGACCAACTATTTTTGGTTAAAGAATAGGGGTGAGAGACTAAATCTCTTGATGCCTATATTTATAATAACTAGTATCCACATCCTTTTGACACATAGACGATATGGGACTGGAGCTACTTACAATAACACTTTTCTCTGATGTGGTATTTGAGGAGCATCCCAACAGACACATATGTTATTGTGTTTGATTTCAATTATTAATGGTATAGGCGTGAAGCATTTAGACACCATTACAGGATTGAGGGAATCAAATAATGGAGAGGAGCCAAGCCCTTCTTTTCAAACCCTAAAATGAAGGAGAGCAAGTGAACATATTGCATGAAAACTAAAAGTAGTGTCATAGAAAATAAAAATTTGTACAATTGCATGATATGTATTAGATCCTGAAATTTAAACAATCCTAACAATGAATCTTATTAGAATATAAAATCTAATGAGAAGGTTTGCATTGAATTATTGTTTTAAGATGAATGTGCTCAAAATAACAAAAAAACAATGGTTGGAAATGTTGCTCAGAGTCAATGACAAGAGAGGCTTTGTCATGTTATTGAGTGAGGACCTTCAGTTGTAAAATGGTGTAGTTTGTGTATTTTTATTTTATTTAAAGGTGGGTTATGCATGCCAATATTTGAAAATTTAATGAAACATTTTTAAAATACATTTACTACACCATTTTATTTCAGATCGAGCATTATCATTCCATGTTCTTTCACAATTATAGCCTTCTATAATTAACTAGAACATGCATAAGACATGTTGTATCAAACTAATGTTCGCCAGAATACGTTGTTAGAACTAATTTAAAAGTTCTTCCTCCATCCTACTGCTAAATTGCATAGTTAGAGCCCCAAAACCCTTTTTTTTTTCTTGCCTATAAATCTTCCTTTCCTCGTATAGATATATCCAATCTTTATATTGATTTTTCAGATGAAAGTTGTGTTTCACTCGTAGATGATGTAGTACATAGCTTTTGGAACTTTTAAGGCTAACTAATTAAGATAGCTAGGACAAAAGAAAATTGATCAAATTTTGTAAAATTAGTTTTCATGATAAGAACAAATCGAATTCAAGGTAATTAAAGGCAATGACATTAATTTAACAT
Organism: Bretschneidera sinensis; assembly: GCA_023935145.1. Classification (NCBI taxonomy): domain Eukaryota; kingdom Viridiplantae; phylum Streptophyta; class Magnoliopsida; order Brassicales; family Akaniaceae; genus Bretschneidera; species Bretschneidera sinensis. The sequence continues at coordinate 67,968,472 of CM043698.1, read as the reverse complement.
CTCTTTTTTTTTTTGTAGCTCTAAGGATTTGGGCATTTGTATATATACTGTGGTACTTATTGGTTTATTACCGACTATGTAGGGTCAAGCGTAACAATTAGAGAGAGTCTTGGGCGCTGAGCTCATATTTTCTAGGTTAATTGAATGTACATAAAATCAAGTAACAATTGACTATATAATGTTGTAATCATTATAAAAGAGAAAGATGATGAAAAACAAAATGGATTTCATATGTATAATTTATTTGCAAGACTCACTTTATTTTTTTGCCTTTTTATCGAAGCACAATTCATCTTATCCTCCATTGTAAGAATTATTAGCATCTATTTAAAGATGTGGCGGTACCATTGGACAAATAGTCTTTCTTTTAACATTCTTTTTTGTATAAGCTTTCTCTCTTAATTGAGTATTTGTTGAAAGATTTTTCATTCTAAAACCATAATTAAGTCTCTTTCTACTTCTTTACAAAAAAAATAATTTACCAAACACCAAATTAATAACCAAACAACTGAAGAAAGTTGTCTTCATATTTAGCAAATTAATTAATCAACAAAAAAATAATTTCATTAAATGTTACTTCTTTGCAATCTACATAATTCAATATTCCTATTAAAATAAGTACAAAATTGAGCTCCAAAAGACTTGATAGGAAATTAATTAACTTGATTGGAAACTGGAGCCCGTAGAAAAAGGATAAAATTGAATCTTGAGCTATATGGATCCCAGTAAAGTCCAATCTCATCTCCTTCCTTCAACTCCCTTATTTTCTCAAACTCTTGGTTCCAATTGCTAATCAAAACATAGCTCTTTGAAGTATGCCATAGCTTGAGAATTAATTGATGTTTAGACATTGTGTCTTGATCCCAAACCACCACGACTTTTTCATTCTTACTCTCAATCTGATTGATGCAATCAGCACTCAAGAATGGCAAAACATGGTTCTTGATCAATTCTGTCTTCACAAGTAGCTTACTCAGTTGCCCAAGATCACTAATCGTCAACTTCTTCTTGATCTTCCATGGATCAATGTAAAGCTTCAGTTTAGTGGAAACACCCTTTTCCTTCTCTTCTTGCTCCTCTTTCTTGGTGTAATATTTCATCGATGAAATCTTCTATTGTATTTGTGAAACAACAATGGCATGATGATTATTGAATGAATTCTAGGTTTGATGAGTTGTTATGGGTTTCTTTGTTTTGCCTTGAAACTTACAAGAAATTATCATTGCAGTGGAGACTTCTTGGCGTGCAGTTTCTTGTTTTAAATCATAGAAGTGATGTTTTCTCTTCATGGTTTGAGAATTAGCTTTGTTTGGACATATAGGTTGTTGCAGTATCTGCATTGTTGAAGCAAAGCAAATTAACGAAAGAAAATTTTCTAGGGCTTTTGGGGGTTTTGAGAATGAGACAGAATTTTGATGGTTTAGGAAGATTGTAATGAAAGAGGCGTGAGATTGGCTTATATAGACAAGCGAGAGCAAATCAGTTTGAGATTAGGAAAAGTAAATCAGTTTGGAATTAGGAAAGTAAAACGAAATAACAAACTTTATTGCCAACAAATTGTAGAAGAAAATAGTTTGCGTGTGCGTTCTATCATATAAGCTTAAAATTCTCTTAATACAGCTTTGCATTGTTTCTTAATCTTCCTTTTTTTTCTAATATTTGTTTTCCTCTTCTTTTTTACCATATTTTAGTTACATTTTATTTTTTTTCTTGTGTTTTATAGGTTTTATGACTTTCTTGATTTTGTTGTATGTCTCCATTATTATTTCTTTAGGTTCCTAAAACAGTGTCCTTTAAACTCAATGGGAACTAAAAATTCAAAAAAATTTAATTTTTAATCTTTTAAAAAAAATCATGTAAGATTGGTATTTATGAAAACCTTATGATGACAAAAAAAAAGTATTCTAATATGATTTTGATCACCCCGATGACCAATCAGAGTGTCAGAAAGATAAACTATAAGCTTGATCCCTAAACATAAGAACATGATACTTTTTAATTGGGACTTCTCTCCATTTGATCCAGTTGAAGGTTAAATAATTGAAATAATCATAGTAATTCAAATTTGTCTTAAATAAACATAAGGATTTATGAAAACCTTATTTGAATCTTTAGAAAAAATGATTTTTCTAAAAATATTCTCACTTTGCTGACATGATAGAGGGGCATTTTGGTCCCAAAAAATTGTGTTTCAATCCAAGTCTTTATTTAATTTTAAATGACTTGGACATTTATTTAAATCATGAACTGGACTCAAATAGAGATAAGACCAAATGGAGATGATTGCAATCCCTGAACATAAAATCATGATTTATTACCAATACAGATAGTTAACCCTATTTTTTACCAATCTCATTTTAAAAATTAATCAAACTTAGGCCTTTTTTGCCACCTAAATGTACTTTTAAGTCCAATTGGGCTTAGGTATCATCCCAAAATATTTTATTATCCAAATTTCATCTAAGCCTAGGCTCGTGCAGTATGATCCCACCCCTACTCTTCCTTTCCGTCTCTTTTTCCTTTCACTCTCTCCTTTCTCTTCTATATTTTCCCTCTCTATACCCAGCTTCTCTCTTAGGCTGATCTTAGCTTGCGAGCTCTCTCTCTTCCCCCTTTTGTTAGTACGAAATGGGAGTATGGAGCTCACCCTGCGTTCTCCAACTGTCAAATGGTCCCCATGCAAAATGACTCTATATGCCCAAACATGAAAATAATTAAATCTTCTAAACAGAAACACTTTTTTTTTTTGGATTACATATTTTTGTGAAGTGTATAGAAAAGTTAAAAAAATTGTTTAGAATTTATTTTATGTGAAAAAAATAGCGAAATTAAAAGTTTGATAAGAATCAAGGTTTGATGTTTAACATTAACAAGAAGAATCCAAGATTTTATTCCTTAATTAACGTTAACAAAAAGTGCTTACTGAATACTTTTGAATTCATAAAGTCTCAAATGTATATCAGAATCTTCCTCATTATACTAATGTGTCATCAAGTTCAAAAAGTTAATATAGCTTATATTGATTAGAAATAAGATAAAATGCTTCTGTAGATCTTAGGAGAATGAAGGTTTTTTTTTTTAAGGCAAAGAGAAGTTTTATTTTTCATGAGATTAATTTAACTGTTGTTAGGATTTTATCCCTAAAATCCACCTACTCAAACTTACAATAATTAAATAGGTAAATAAACAAACAAATATCAAGCACAAAAATTTAATGTAGTTCGGCCACCTCTTTACTTATGCCACCAACAAGCTCACAATTTTATTAATCCTTAACAACAATTTTAGGGAAAAAAAAAATATTACCTGACAACCTCACAACCTAAAATCTCCTATTGGGAAACCACCTCTCAAGATGCCTAGGTGATGGTCTTCCAAACACCCAAGTCTAGAATGACTTATACAAACAAATACAGCAACCAAAGCAGGAAAGAAAATAACAAGGAATTTGTTATCGAGGTTCGGCAATAGCCTACATCCCCGTGAATTCCTCTGAACTCTCTGCACTAAACCAATGAGTTCTTACAAGATACAAAAACTCCACTCCAAGAAACCCAAGTTCTTGAAGAATCAAGAAGAGAAAAAAGAAAGTGATAGAACTATTACAAAAACACTCTACCCACAATCTATACTACTTCTCTCTTTACAGCCAGCCTTTCTTTTGAGATCTATTCTAGTGCCTCTCTGTGTTTTGTGTCTTTGCACTCTCACACTTGTACTTTAACTCTCTTGTATGATGATCACTTGTATGTCACAATGTGTTATATTTTTAAGATTGAAGCTAGGTGACCCTTTATATAGTGCACCAACTTCTTGACCAATCTAGAGGGTCAATATCCACCCTTAATCTTGATGACCAATTAACAATGGCCCTCCATCAATCCTAAGTAAAGTTGTGCATTTTGGACATGCACCACGCACCTTTCAAAAGGCTGAACAAAATGGCATTAGTGTGCCTTCAGGCCGTGGCCTGGAGTGTGCTGAAACTTCTCCACAAGTGCAGCAATTCTGGGCGCCACGGCCTGGGGGAGGCCGAACCGCGGTGTACACCTCCTCCAGCACTTCTCTTTGTTGGGCGCCGCACTCTGGAATGAGCTGGGCCACAGTGCACACTGGTGTGCATTGATGCTGATTTTTTCCTCCTTCTTTGCAACCGTTTAATGCTAAGACAAATACCAACAATCTCTACCTTTGTCTAAGCAATGATTGAACTTGCTTAGAGGTAGAACTTTAGTACCTAAATCCATAGGGTTTTCTTCCGTGGCCACCTTGTCCACATGAATGCATCCTTCCGTAACATTTTCCCAAATGAAATGGTACCAAACATCCATGTGCTTTGTCCTCTCATGGAACACTGGATTCTTAGACAAATGCAATGCACCTTGGCTATCCGAATACACCACAACCTGCTCCTCTAGTACCTTCAACTCTTCCAGCAACCCTTTTACACCACATAGCCTTCTTGATGGCTTCCGTAGCCACTATGTACTCAGCCTCGATTATTGAGAATGCTATCATCGGCTGCGACTGAGCCTTCAAACTTGTACAACATCTATTTAAGTTGAAGAAGTAGGAGGTAATTGATCTTCATTTATCCCGGTCAGCTCCATAGTCCGAATCCGCATAACCTTCAAGACGGATGGACTTACCCCTCTTCTCATAAACCAGCCCTACTTCTGGGCTTCCCTTCAGGTACCTCAGCAACCACTTCATCCCAAACCAATGCTCCTTTCCAGGATTACTCATAAACCTACTGAGGACACTCATTGCATGAGCAATGTCAGGTCTAGTGCTTACCATCATGAACATGACTGAACCAACTGCACTAGAGTAGGGGACCTTTTCCATTTCCTTCTTCTCCTCATCAAATCTTGGACATTGATCGCTGGAGAACTTGAAATGACCAGCAATGGGAACCTTCACTAGTTTGCTATCTTCCATAGAGAACTTAGATATCATCTTCTCTATGTAGGAAGTTTAAGAGATCTTTAATCTGTTTCTCTCCCTTTCCCGAATGATGCACATCCCAAAGATCTTATGTGCATATCCAAGATCCTTTATCTCAAACTCCTCACTGAGTTGAGCCTTCAATTTTTCTATCCTCTCTATGCTGCTCCCAACCAACAACATATCATCAACATAGATGAGGATGATCACCACTTTCTTCACCTTGTGCCCCTTGTAATACAAGCACGAATCAGAGTAGCTCCTAATGAAACTCAAGCTGGTTACAAAGGAATCAAACCTCTTATTCCATTGCCGAGGTGATTACTTCAGGCCATATAGAGATTTCTTTATGTGGCACACCAAATCTCCCTTCCTTCCTTCCTCATAGCCTTCGGGTTGCCTCATGTAATTGGTCTCATCAAGCTCTCCATGTAAGAATGCTGTCTTTACATGCATTTGCTCGATTTTCCAATTGAATTGGACCACCATTGCTAGCACTATCCTTATCGTCTTGTATTTCACAACTGGTGAGAATATTTCGGTGAAATCTATGCCTTCCTTTTGTGTGAACCCCTTTACCACCAGCTTAGCTTTATACCAGACTTCATCCCCTGGAGTGTTCCCTTCTTTGAATTTATAGATCCATCTACAATCCACAACTCTCTGTTTTTTTGGTTTGGGCACCAATTCCCAAGAGTTGTTCTTCCTCAAAGAATCCATTTCTTCCTCTATAGCTTGCTGCCACTTTGACGACTCCTTACATTCCATGGCATCCATGTAAGTTTCTAGTTCAACCTCTTCTTCTGTCTAAGGAGCTGCTATATGAGCATCCGCAAAACTATATCTCAAAGGTGTCTAACCACCCTCTTTTCCTGGTCCCTTGTGAGCTGATAGTCATTCAGACTTGCTACATCATCCCCTTCCAGTTCAGCCTCCTCTTGAGTATCTTGAGCTTAGCCTTCATAAATGGGCTCTACCTAGTCCGAACCCTCTTGTCTCCTATGCTATACCTGAACTGAATTCTCCTTGATGCTATGCTTCACAACTTTCGGACTGGTTTGCTCATTACCTCCTGCAGGGTTAGTTTTCTCCAAGTAGGGAAATAACAATTCATTAAAAATAATATCCCTACTTATTATAAGTTTCATTCCTTTTTGTTCTAAGGACCACAACCTATATCCCTTAATCCCATCACCATGCCCTAGAAACACACATTTTCTAGACCTTGGGCTAAGTTTATCATCATTTTGATGTGCAAATGCATCACATCCAAAAGTCCTAAGGTTGCTTAATTCAGGGGGTTTTCCACTCCACATCTCCATGGGAGTCTTAAGGTCTAAAGCCCTAGAGGGTGATCTATTAACCAAATATGCAGCTGTAGACACAGCTTCTCCCCAAAAATATTTTGGTAAACCGGACCCAATTAACATGCACCTAACCTTTTCCATAAGGATTCTATTCATCCTCTCAGCAACTCCATTTTGCTGAGGTGTTTTTACAACCGTTCTATGTCTTAGAATGCCATTTAACTCACAGAATTTATCAAAATCCTTATTGCAAAATTCTAAGCCATTATCTATTCGTAAAGTCTTAACAACCCTACCTGTTTGAGTCTCCAAGAACTTTTTCCACACCACAAATTTATTTAAAGCATCTGATTTATTTTTAAGCAAATAAATCCAACCTTTCTTGAATAATCATCAATTAAAGACAAAAAGTAAAAGTTACCTCCCTGTGTTGGTGTTCTTGTTGGTCCCTAAAGGTCCGAATGAATGTAGTCAAGAATGCCCTTAAACTTGTGCACTCCGGTGTTGAAGTTGACCCAGTGTTGCTTCCCAAGAATGCAACACTCGTAGAAATCCAATTTCTTTACTTTGTCACCACCAAGTAAACAATTCTTGCTGAGAACTTGCTGGCCCTTTTCGTTCATATATCCCAAGCAAGTGTGCCAAAGGGCTGCCCTTTCCATCTCAGCCATCAAGATTACTGCTTGATCCTTGATTTCTGTCTCTCCGATCATCTCATAGAGTCCAACTTTTATAACTGCTTTGATCACTACCAAAGATCCCTTGGTCACCTTAATCTTTCCTCCCTCTGCCTTGTATGTATACCCCATGGAATACAGCTGCTCCAATGAGATCAAATTCCTCCCCAAATCCAGGAGGTACCTTACATTTCATAGCAGCCTTATGACTCCTTCAAACATCCTTAGCTAGATGTCTCCTATCCCCCTCACTTGGCAAGAATTGTCATTCCCCAAGAAAACCCTTCCATCATTGATCTCCTTGAAATTCTTGAACCATTCCTTGTGAGGGCACATGTGATAAGTGCACCCAGAATCCAGAATCTATTTCTTGTTGCCTTGCCTTCTGCTCATATTTAAGCACACAACAAGAACATCATCTTGTTGTTCTCCTTTGGCAACCAAAGCCTCTCCATTCTTGGTATGGCTTTTCCCTCTCTCATCCCACAACCTCTTCTTGCAATCTTTCTTAAAGTGACCCTCCTTGTTGCAGTAGAAGCATTGCCTTCCTCCAAACATCAGTTTGGAATGTGATCTCCCATGGCTCTGCCCTCTACCTCTTTATTTCTCCCGATAGTTGCCATGAATGCTACTGCCATTCCGAATTGCTAGCCATCCTCTTACAAATAGCCCTTCCCCACTTGATGCCTCCCTACTCTTGGCTTTGAAATCATGAACCCTTATAGCATTGACCATAATTTCTTTGGTTAGTGTATCTCTTCCGTATTCAATTGCATTAATTAAACTATCAAAACAATCAGGAAGAGAATTTAATAACATAACAGTCAATTGTTCATCCGAAAATTTAATACTACAACTAGCCAAATCTTGAACTAGTTTATTAAAGATATCAAGATTATCTGGCAACTCTTTATTAGGATCCATTTTAAAAGAAAAGATTTTTTTAAGAAGATAAATCTTGTAAGGGAAAGTTTTGGTAAGAAACAACTCATCTAGTTTCTTCCATATGACAGCAGGATCTTCCGAGTCTCCGCACTCCCTTGTGACACTATCCGACATATGTAGCAAGATGGTGCTATACGCTATCTTCTTCATCTCAATCCACTGGACCTCCGTGATACTTGCTGGAAAAGTGTCATTTTCTCCAAGAGCCAAGTCTACCTTCTGTTGCATAAGAACAGCCTTGATCTTCCGCTTCCACAGAGAAAAATCTCCCTTTCCATCAAACTTCTCATCAACGAAATTTGAACCCATCTTGCAGAGATGATCCCAGATTTGTGCAGCACCCACAAATGCTTTCCAACTTCTTCTAAACCTCAAGAACACGATCGAAGATTGATCTCAACATCATTCTTGAATAACCCTCAAGAACACGATCTGATCTTCAACTTTACTCCGTTCTTGAATCACCCAAGAAGTTTGTTCTTTAATTCTTGGAGTCTTGCTTCGATACCCAACTGTGCAAGCTCTGATACCACTGTTGTGGTATCTCCTCTAGCTCTGATACTACTGTTGGGAAACCACCTCTTAAGATGCCCAGGTGATGGTCTTCTAAACACCCAAGTCTAGTATGACTTGTAAAAACAAATACAGTAACCAAAGCAAGAAAGAAAAGAACAAGCAATTTGTTATCGATGTTCGGTAATAGCCTACATCTCTGTGAGTTCCTCTGAACTCTCTGTACTAAACCAATGAGTTCTTACAAGTTACAGCAACTCTACTCCAAAAAACCCAAGTTCTTGAAGAATCAAGAAGAGAAGAAAGAAAGTGATAGAACTATTACAAAAGCACTCTACCCACAATCTATACTACTTCTCTCTTTACAACCAGCCTTTCTTTTCAGATCTATTCTAGTTCTTCTCTATGTTTTGTGTCTTTGCACTCTCACACTTGCACTTTAACTCTCTTGTATGATAATCACTTATATGTCATAATGTGTTATATTTTTGAGATTGAAGCTAGGTGACCCTTCATATAGTGCACCAGCTTCTTGACCAATCTTGAGGGTCAATATCCACTCTTAGATCTTGATGACCAATTAACCATGGCCCTCCATCAATTCAAAGTAAAGTTGTGTGTTTTGGATATGCCCCACGCACCTTTAAAAAAGATGAACCAAATGGCATTAATGTGCCTTCAGGCCGCGACCTAGAACAGGGCATGTCGCGGCCTGGAGTGTGCTGAAACTTCTCCACAATTGCAACCATTCTGGGCGTCGCGGCCTGGGGGAGGCTGAGCCATGGTGCACACCTCCTCCAGCACTTCTCCTTGCTGGGCATCGCACCCTGGAATGAGCTGGGCCACGGTGCACACTGGTGTGCATTGATGCTAATTTTTTCCTCCTTCCTTGCAACCATTTATGCTTAAACAAATACCAACATCTCCAATACAGCAAAAGCTCTCAACCTAGCTCTAATTGTAAATCTCTTTGATTTACAATGTATGTTGGAATTATGACGGTGCCTCAAACCTTTTCTAGGATCCCCTTTATATAAATAATATTTTTCTAATACTATTAAGAAAAATAACAACATCATAGTAGACTTCTACTACTACTTATACAAGGAACAATCTAATAGAAAACTAGTACTACTTTTACTAGAACAACCAACTATAAAATAGAAAACTACTTATCCCAAACCAATTAGAATTCTTCCTTATGATGCTTTGAGTCAAAATCCTAACAAATCTCCACCTTGGCTTAAATTCTCTATACCTCATCAACGGATCTAACTTTCTTTCTGGTTGATGTGATCCTTCCTTTTGGTCCTTCCATATCTCTTCCACCTAATTTTCCAAGCAAAACTTTCCCATCCAACACATAGAAGCCCTTTTTATTCATATTAGCCTTCAACACTACATTTGATCTATTAAGAATTTGCATATCTCCATTACCAGCAATCTATGTGTATCCCATTTTAAGCTCCCCCAAAGAGATGATATTTGTAGTGAAAGAGGAAGCAAATTTTATCATCTCAAGTGTCTTCACGCTTCCATCATGGAGCTTCAACCTTAAGCTTCCTTCACCATCAATTACTTTGTGTTTCCCACATGCAGTAGTAGCTGTGACATGGATAGGTTCTTTCATACAATCAAAGTACTTCTTATTGAATATGTGAATGAAGGACATCGAATCAAGTAGCACCATATTACTCTCATAAACTTTTTCTTCAATGTGTTTAATAGCTAGCACCTCTTCATCACAATTCCCTCAGTGATATTAGCACTTTAACTACTTCTTCCATCATCACTCTTCTTCCCACTCATCATTCTTAACTGTTGGTATTTGTCTAAGGATCAAACAAGAAAGGAGTTCAGCATCAGGTCACCAGGTTTGTGTCGCACCTCAAGAGATTTGCGCCTCACCTTGCAGCAAGGAGAGTGGTTTAAGCATAGGTATGTGCTGCACCTTACCTAGAACCTGGAGAAGTGTGGCCCTGTTGTGCGCCACAGCCAACCCTGTTCTGGGCCATGGTGCCAGACACACTAAGACAAGTTTTTCCAACAACTTCAGATGGTGCGTGAGGCATGGTTAAAATGCACAGGATTACTTAGACTCTTAGAGAGCCATGGGTCTTTGGTTCTTAAGATCTAAGGGTGGAGATTGATCTCCAAGATTGGATGAGGAAGTCATTGCTTTATATAAAGGGTCTTCTAACAACAAGTGAAAACATCATGGTGATCATCATCTCAAGACAAGGGAGGTGAATGACATGTGAGCAGAATGTGTGTGAAATAGAACATATGGTGTGTGAGAGTGCAAAGACACTAAACACAGGAGAGACTCATTCAAGAAAGGCTAGTTGTTTAGAGAGAGAGTAGTATAGATTGGGGATTCAAGGGCCTTGTAAGTGGAATTTTCTTGAGGAAAATTCCAAGGTAACTCAAGTCCTTATCACTTTCTTTTTCTCTTCTTTCGTTCTTCAAGAACGGTGTTAAGATCAAGATTAGATCATGTTCTTGAATAGATGTTGCTGTAATTGTAAGAACTCATTGATTTAGTGTAGAGAGCTCGGAGGAGCTCACGGGGACGTAGGCACATTGCCGAACCTTGATAACAATTGCTTGTGTTCTTTCTTTGATTGGTTTGATTCCTGTTTTGTTTCGATTTTATTACAAGTCATTCTAGACTTGGGTGTTTGGAAGATCACTACCTGGGCATCTTGAGGGTGATTTCCAACATTAACTCTTTTAAATTATCCTTCATGGCCTTATAATAATATTGTATGTGTCTTATCTCTCCACAATAAAAGCACTCTTTCTCGCTGTTATCTATAGGCCTAGATTTGGAACTCCACCTTAAGCTACTATTCTCTCTCCATGGGTTCCTCCCTTTATTAGAACTCTCCATAACAAGTGTTTGACTACCGCTAGACAAGCTCTCGTTTCCCAGTAACCTCTCATTCTCACGTAGGAGTGCGGTCACATCATCTAAGCTCAATGTCGACTTGCCCACTAACAAAGTTTGCACCAATGGTTTCTAAGATTTTGGTAAAGATGATATCAAGAGAAATGCCTTCTCCTCATCCTTCAGTGTTTCTTCTGCATTCAATAATTGAGACATTAGCTTGTTGACTTCATTAAAATGATCATGAAAACTTGTAATTTCTTTCATCTTTAAAGATTAGGGGTCCATCTCGAGACACAATTTGTTAGTCAAAGATGTTGACGTATAGATGCTCTCCAACTTATCCAACAAAACCTTGGGTTTAGTTTCCTTCAACACAATATACTTGATATCGGGAGCAAGAGCCAACTTGATTGTGCTCACACCTTTCCTTTAAATTAATTGTCACTTTCTATCAGTCACCTCTTTTGTCTTTTCTTCCTCTAAAGTCTAATCAAGATCTTATTGCACTAAAAGATCTTGAACTATACTCTGTCACAGAGTAAAATTATTTCTTCCACTAAATAAAGGAATCTTAAATTTAGGTATACTTGTTAACATGGTGGCGCAAAAGTAACAAATATTAACAGACAACTTCTTCAAATAGATGACCAAACTCTCAAACAACCTGTTAGGATTTTACCCCTAAAATCCACCTACTCAAACTTACAATAATTAAATAGAAAAATAAACAAACAAATATCAAGAACAATAATTCGATGTGGTTCGACAACCTCTTTGCCTCTGTCACCAACAGACTCACAATTTTATTAATCCTTAACAACAACTCTAAGAAAAACAAAATTATTACATTGATAACCTTACAACCCAAAATCCCCAAAGCTCTCAACCTAGCTCTAGTTGTATATCCCTCTGATTAATTTACCATGTATATTGAAATTATGAGTGTGTCTCAAACTTTCTCTAGGATCCCCTTTATGCACAGGATATTTTTCTTATACAATTAAGAAAAGAATAATATTAAAGTTTACTTCTACTACTACTTGTACAAAGAACAATCTAATAGGAAAATAGTACTACTCTCACTAGAACAGCAAACTATAAAATAGAAAATTACTTTTCCCAAACCAACTAGAATTTTTCCTTGTGAGGATTTGAGTCAAAATCCTAACAACCTCTCTATTTTGTGTAACTCTAAGGATTTATGCATTTGTATATATATTGAGGTACGTATTGGTTTAATTGTAGGGTCAAATATAACAAGTAGAGAGAGTATTGCGAGTATTGCGAGTTGAGATCATATTTTCTAAATTAATTGAATGTACATAAGATCAAGTAATACAATTTACTATATAATATTGTAATCATAAATAGAGAAAATGATGAAAAAAATGGATTTCATATGTGTAATTTATTTTCAAGACTCGTCTTGTTTTTTGCATTTTTATCGAAGCATAATACAATCTGTCAGAAATAAAAAAACAAAGAGTTTTTTCCTACATTTTTACCCGTTATTGGTTTTATCGAGGATGATTTGTGGATTGAGATAACACATTTTATTTAAAATATTTGATAAAATATCATTTAATTTTTTTTAAGAAAGAGTCGGGTGGAAAGTGGATGGTCCTCTCACCCGCATTGGCTAGGATTGGATCAAAAAATTTCATCTGGTCACTGGATGATAGTAGAAATGGATGGTGAATTCAACTGTTCTGGGTGGGAATGACGGAGGTACATTCACATCTAATTTGACCCATTAACATCCCTATAATACTGGTCGTTTAATTTTTTTATCTACTTTTTTATCAATCTTCATCACTATTCACTTCATCACCATCAAACAAAGTAACACTTGCACCTATATACATATGCAAATTAAAATCTATATACATATGTCAACTTAAAATATAAATGAATAATTGATACAATAAGAGAATTGTTATTTATACTATCAATCATTATTGACGGTCTTCATTTCATCATGTGACACACATATACCTGACCTGGATTAGGTGTACATGAGCACTAGGCGTGTATCAAATGGCACAATCTAATTGTTAGTCACGACTCCATACTAAAAGTTAATTGCTACATTTAATTTAAAAATTTGTGCAATACGGTAGCTAGGTTTTTGCTTCTTTTTTTGCAGCATATATGACAATGGTGCGAAAACGGAAAGCAATAATGGGTTCAATTACAGAACTCAAAAGATGCTTTAAAATGATAAAAGTGATTTGCATATTTGTTAAAGTTGAGTTGTATATAATCATTGAACTTAAAAGGCCTCGAGCTGAGTTAGGATGAATTGACTCATGCAGTTATCCATGTTCAAGAGAAAATTAGGCTAGATAATCCACTAAATAAATGTTGAAATATATGAATTAACGACCTTAGCTTTTGACTTAACAATCACTTAATTTTGGATCCTCCATTTGGGTTCGATATATCTCACCATCGATGTTATTTGAGAGTTGCTTAAATGCAACTTAAATCATTAAAACTTAATTTTTTTAGATTTTTTAACACTAAAAACTTTAAGTATTGGTGATTTAAATTACATTTAAGAAAATGTTAATTTATATTTTTAAAAAATGATTTAAGATCGCACTTAAACCTAAATGCTTAAAACAGGTTTTGGGTATATCATTAATTAGCAACTATGCATGGTTACTAATCTTTAGTTACAAATTTTCCTTTTCATATGAAAACGAAGTACAATCACATCTGAATCTTGTATTATCCTCTACTGAGTCCACCTCAAAACAAAATGTTGCTCGTCACATCATGAGCAGTTCAACTCCCTCTGTTTTCTAACTGTTCCATTGTATGTACATGTTGAAATATAAAAAAGATAATTAGATATTTTTTATCGAACTAAGCTTTTGAGATAATTGTTAATTCAACTATTTTTAATATGGTATCAAAGTTTTATGTCGTGGTTTCGAGTTATGGAATACCCAAGTATCCTCACACAAAACGTCATACTGAAAATTGTACAAATTAAGGAGAAAAATAGGACAACGAGTCCAATAATTAGTAAAGAGTAACATTTTTTTTTATCAATACAATAAATTAATGATAGCACTTTATGTTAGAATTTTGGCTCAAATCCTCACAATGAGGAATTCTAATTGATTTAGAAAAAAAGTAGTTTCCTATTTTATAGTTGGTTGTTCTAGCAGGAGAAGTACTAGTTTCTTATTAGATTGTTCCTTGTACAAGTAGTAGTAGTCTACTATGATGTTATTGTTATTTTCCTAATAGTATTAAGAAAATATTCTCTATATAAAATGGGTCATAGAGAAGGATTAATGCATACTCATAATTCCCATATGCATTTCTAATTAGAGGGATTTACAACTAGAGTTAAGTTGAGAGCTTTGGGTGTATTGGAAATTTTGGGTTGTGAGGTTGTTAGGGTAATAATTTTGTTTTTCTTAAAGTTTTTGTTAAGCATTAATAAAGTTGTGAGTTTGTTGGTGGTGTAGGTATAGAGATACTTGTTTGTTTATTGCCTAAAATTTAAGTAAGTAGATTTTAGAGGTAAAATCCTAACTAGTGGTATTAGAGCCTGATCATCTATTTGAAGAGCTACCAATTGTTATTTTTTGCATCTACACCACCATGTCAATAGGTGTGCCTAAATTTGAGATTCATTTATTTAATAGAATTTTTTTTTAACTTTGTGGCAGAGAACATTTCAAGATCTTTTAGTACAACAAGATCTTGATCAGGCTTTGGAGGAAGAAAAGCCATAAGTGGTGACTGATAGAAAGTGACAATCGATTTAGAGGAAGATTGTGAGCACAATCAAGTTGGTTTTTACTCCAGAGATCAAGTATACTGTGTTAAAGAAAACTACACCCAAGGGTTTATGGGATAAGCTCAAGAGCATCTATGTGTCAAAATCTTTGACCAATAAATTATATCTCAAGATGGACCTCTACTCTCTAAAACTGGAAGAAGGTGCAAGTTTTCATGATCATTTGCATGAATTCAATAAGGTAGTGTCCCAATGATTGAATGCAGAAAAAACATTAAAGGATGAGGAGAAGACATTGCTCTTGTTGTCATATTTGCCAATCTTACAAACATTGATGCAAACAATATTGGTGGGAAAGTCGACATTGAGCTTCGATGATGTGACCATGTTCCTACATGAGAATGAAAGGTTGATGGGAAGTGAGAACTTGTCTAGTGGTAACCAAGCGTTTGTTGTGGAGAGTTATTATTGAGGGACGAGTCAATGGAGAGCGAACAGTGGCTCAAGGTAGAGATCTAAATCTAGGCCTAAAGATGACAGTGACAATGAGTACTTCTATTATGGAGAGATAGGACATATACAATATTATTGTAAGGTCATGAAAGATGATTTAAAAGAGTTGAGAAGGATGAGTGGGAAGAAGAGTGATGACTGAAAGAGTAGTGAAAGTGCTAACATTACGAAAGGAAGTGATGAAGAGGTGCTAGCTATTGAGCACATTGAAGAAAACCTTGATGAGAGTAATATGATGCTACTTGCTCCATCATCCTCCATTTAAGAAGTACTTTGATTGTATGAAGGAAACTACCCATGTCACAGTTGCTACAGCATATGGGAAACACATAGTAATTAATGGTGAAGGAAGATTAAGGTTAAAGCTCCATGACGAAAGCATAAAGACACTTGAGAAGGTAAAGTTTGCTTCCTCTCTCACTACAAATATCATCTCTTTGGGGTAGCTTGATAAAATGGGATACATATAGACTGTGGGCAATGGAGAGATACAAGTTCTTAATGGATCAAATTTAGTGTTTTATGATAGCTACTATGAACAAGAACGACTTATATGTGTTAGACGAGAAGGTTTTGCTTGGAAAATTAGGTGGAGAAGATATAGAAGGACCAAATAGAAGGATCACACCAACCAAGAAGAAAGTTAGATTTATTGATGAGGTATGGAGAATTTGAGCCAAGGTGGAGATTTGTTAGGATTTTGGATCGAATCTTCACAAGGAAGAATTCTAATTGGTTTGGGAAAAGTAGTTTTATATTTTATAGTTGGTTGTTGTTGTTGTTTGTAATTGCAATATGAAATAAAATCAATTTAAAGGAAATAATCAAAGGAAAAGAAAGTTTTTTTTCGAATATCAAATTAATAAGAGAAAGAACTTCTAGGAAACCGATTTCACTTAATTCCTCGCTATGCTTAACTCATCTAACTAATTAAAATTAATCCTCTCTATTTGTTAGCAAAATCTCCAACTTATCCAAAAGTCTATTTCGATAGTCAATTGGAAATATTCTTATTCATCATTCTACACAAGAGTATGCAAATTAATAAACAAGAAAGCATTAAGACCAGCAAGTTTTTTTAGACTACACAAGTTCATATAAGTCTTTCGATTCCTATATTTACCTATGCTAAAATATCCAAGTTATATCCTGTAATTCCTTCTTTCAATAGCAAATCACAAGACAAGATCATCTAATTAATGGCCAGTCAATTAGAAGCAATACATTCAAAATAAATCAGCCAAACATAGAAGATAATTACTGCAAATCAGCATAGAAAAGCTACCATAGTTTTGAATTAAATTACATCATTTGCCTAGAATCAAGATAGTTTAGTTCATGCTAAAAATTAAATTTAACAACAACGAATTCACCATAATTTCGTAAACCTGTGTTCAACTGCTATGCGATCAGCGTTGGATACTGAGTAGGGGGTGAGGTAGGTGTTAGCTGTGAGGAAGCAACTGTTGGTGCTGGATTAGGACAATTGCTGTTGCCAGATGAGGAGGACTGGTGGTTCGGGTTGCTGCTACCGGATGAGGAGGAGAGGGCTGTCGACTGTCTCTCTAGGGCTATGTCTCTAGGGCTGCAGGCTGTCTCCCTAATTAGGGTCATGAGCTCCCAAGTCTTCAATTAAAATTTCTTTTTTTATAGGCTCCAAAGTCTTCAATTAAAATTTCCTTTTTTTAAACAAGAGAAAGAGTCCTTTGACGATAGGACACTAAAATTTGGATCTTTCCCTTCTTCTAAACCTAAAATAAATTAAATGACAAGAATAAAGCCTAAAACCAACAAAAATTAATTAAATTATATTAAAGTTAAAAGTTAAGATGTGATAAAAAATAGGAAATTATGCAAGGCATCAGTTGTTCTAGTAGAAATAGTATTAGTTTTCTATTAGATTGTTCCTTGCACAAGTAGTAGTAGTATATCTTTGCGATTGAGGCAATGACACTGCAAATGAGGTATTAACCGAGGCACGTCTATTGCTGGTTGAAAACTATTTCTAAACCCCCTCTTAGTCTTGGGTTCAGCCTCGACCTTTCAGAATTTTTGGAAAGGCTCCCTCTAGGGTAAATCCCTACAAAAAAAAGTAGTAGTGGTATATGGTATGTTGTCGTTCTTTTCCTAATAGTATTAAGAAAATATCCTCTATATTAAGAGGGTACTAGAGAAGGTTTGAGGCATACTTATAATTCCAATATACATTGTAAATCAAAGGGATTTACAACTAGAGTTAGGCTGAGAACCTTGGGTGTATTGAAGATTTTGGGTTGTGAGGTTGAGGTTATCAGACTAATAATTTTGTTGTTCCTAAAATTCTTATTAAGGATTAGTAAAGTTGTGAGTTTGTTAGTGGCATAGCCAAAGAGGTTGTCGAACCATGTTAATCTATTGTGTGCTTGATATTTGTTTGTTTATTGTCTAAAATTTGAGTAAGTGAATTTTAGAGATAAAATCCTAACACTTCAATTAATAATTCTTCAAATACAATAGTAATTAATAGCTCCTACCATTTTCAGGAAACTGGATCTTTCATTTCTTTTTCCTAGATAGCTATCAAGATACTTATATATTTTACCATTTATAATGCTGTTGTGTTGCTTGACATATATTCCTACCATGTCTTAGAATTTATTGATGCTGATTTTCTTACCTTATATTGGTAGATGCATGTATTATGAGGTTTCCCTAAATACTGAGTGCTTTGACTATAACTGCATTGTCATAGGATTTTGTAAGTGCTAAGGAGAATAGAGAGTAGAGCTTAACGGATTACTCCTTTTTTTTTAGAGTTTATTCAAAAAAATGAGATACACACAATGCAAGATCCAAGAAAGTAGATGGTTACTGATGAAAGTCATAAAAAGCATTTAAACAATACTTAATTGTTAGCATTTTAGGGTTGATCGAGTTTGGAATTACACTTTTATACCTTAATAACTCTAAAGTGTTATTCTTGAATCGTTGACTTATTTCAGTGCATTTTCAGGTGCTTTGAGCTTAGAAAAGAGATAGAAAAGCTATCATCATTTTAAAAATGAAGCTTCAATGAACACTCAAGTGAGATAATGGTCGCAGAAGAGCTAAGATAAAGAGAAACCAAGAAAGGAGTTTCACTAAATCGCTAGAATTACCCGTGCAGATCAATCATCTTTGTAGATTAAACTGTATTGATGCAGGAAGAACCAGATGATGAACCATATATTCTTAGAAATATCTAGAAGTCTATTTTCTAGAGAATTTTACGGTTCATAAAAAGGAGTTTTCTAGAGAAAGTTATGGTATATTTAGTAGACACAGGTCAGGCCTCCAGAACAGCATCCACCTAGCGCCGCGACCCTCACTTTCCAGTGCCGCACCTCTCCAATCTGCAAGAGTGAGCACCTAGGCGCCCACCCATGAGCGCCTCACCTCTCCAATCTGTAAGAGTGAGCACCTAGGCACCCAAAAATGATAACCATGCCTTCCAGAACACTTCAATCTCGGATATAACCAGCGCCTAGGCGCGGGTAAGGCAGCGCCTAGGCACTCACTCGCTTCTTGACCTGGTTAGGGCGACCAAATGACATTTTTTTGGACCAAAATGCCCCTAGCTACTTGTAATCTATAAATACCTCCTTAAGGAGTGTGCAGTTGGCATCTTCAAGGGGATCCAAGGGATCCAAATCCAGAATTTTTCCAAGTCTCTTAAGGGCTGGAAATGAAGGGGAGAGCTCCACATTCTTCATCAACTATGAGCCCCATGGCCAACTAGTCTTCAAGCAAGGAAAAGGGATGAATCCCTAGGTGTTGTTGTTCTTAATTTCCATTCTTGATTCGGTGTACGGATTTATTGTTGAATATTGTTTGTGATTTATTCGTTGATTAAACATGAAGAATTTAGGTTTATGTGACAGTTGAATTTATGTTCTTCGTATCTTAGATTTTCTTAACCCGGTGATTACATGCTCCTCTCCCATATAAGTCTAGTCATGCTCTTCTTATATGATTTTTTTTGGATGTGATTGATTCCGGTAGATTTATCTTATTGATTGTCCATTACTGCGATATTGTCAATGCGATATGTTGTCGTTTCTTGATAATCTTTAAGATCGGTCATGTGTGCTTGAATCGGAATCAAGGTAAAGTAACTTGGACAAAAAAAGAAGTAACTTGGACAAAAAGAAACGAAGTGACTTAGACAAATATTTTTTGTCAATAATCTCAGACCAATCAATCAAATATTGATTAATACGTAATCGATCAAACACTACTTGAAAACGGATTAGATTATACATGATTTTAATTGAATATTTTCCGATTGCTTGTTTGGGATGTGAAACTAGCAATCGAGATAAAAACAATTGAATCGAGAGTGGAACAAGGCAACGAACCTAAGGAGGATTCCCGGAACCTTGTTATTCTTATTTACATTTCGTTATATTTACACAATTTTCTCAAGTTACATCATTATCAAAACTCGTATTTTATCGTTTAACTTTGATCATTCTTGTCAAAGTTCACACCTTTCTTTTGTAATTAACTTGTTTCCCTGTGGAATCGACACCCCAAAGTTGTACTAAAATAACCGCACTATACTTTGGGCGTAATCAGTTACATATAAGATTGATAACTTATGGAAGGGTGCATTTGGGAGTGTTGTGTTGTAGCTACGTTGGTGCCAAAAGTGTTGTGAAAGTGCTGGTATCAAAAGAGCTATGAGAAGTGCTGTTGCTAAAAGCTCAGTGTAGCGTTTGGCAAACTGCCTTGCAAAAGCACTGTGAAAATGTTGTGACCAATAATAATGTTTGGTAATTGTAATATTAATAGTGTTATAAAACTATAAAATTATTAAAATAGACATGGTTCAAAGATACACAACTTTAATGTATTATTTTTTTTAACTAAAGAGGTGTTCTTTATTAACAACAAAAAAAAATATTCCTTATCTAATAATAATCAGTAACTTTATATTAATAAAATTATTTATTACTTACTAATAAAATAAAAGATATCTATAATCTTTGTTTTCTTTGTCTGCAACAAAGAGAAATAAGGATTTAAGGGTTTAGATAATTTGAATATATAAGGAGTCATATGAAAATTAGTGAAATGTGGTAAAAGCAGTTTCAGTTTTACATAAAATTCATTAAAACTTTAGGAGCTACCCAGTCAAGCACATTTTAAAAGCTCTCCTACCCTTACTTCTACAAAAAAAAAAAAAAAGATTTTTAGCTTTCCCTTACAGCTATTTTGGAAAAGTTGTAGTAGTGAAATTTTATCAAACAGTAATTTTAGGAAAAGTATTCAAATCTATTCTCACCGGCTCTTTTTCTATGGGCAAAAGCTTTCCCAAACCCGCCATAGTAAGCTCAAGAAAAGTACGTACTTCACTCATTTTCTTTCTTGTATGCTGTATCAAAAATATTCTTACTTGATAAAAAAAATAATTTTGACACATAAATTTAATTATATATTTATTTTTCTCTCCTTTTAATTTATTTTACCATGGTCAAATTGCATATCAAAAGTATTCGAATTTGAAGTAATTGATCAAATGTCTTGACTTATTTTTAGGGTTAAACTAATTTAGATTTCTCTTTATTTTTATAAAGTACTCATTACTTGTGTGAGATATAACTTGTGAGTTATTGTTAAAAAGTGTTGATAAAGATATTTCTGACTTTCAATCATTACAGATGCATATAACAGTTCACTTTATTTCTTTTTTTCTTAATAAATAGACAGTTAGGGCCAGCCAACATAAGTTAAGAATGTTAATGAAATAACATGGTGTTTTGGCTAACGAATGTAGAAAAAAAAAAGGTTAGTAACTTGAGAAGATAAATTGTACGTGTTAAAAAAATACCATGTTAAAAAGGAGAAATTATGATAATTTCTTTGAATTAATTTGATTGTAAATATCGAGCCACCTCAACTTGAGGAGTCATTATATTTAATTAAATATTAACCTTTTAAAAAATTTCAAATTAACCAATTTTTTTATATATTGTGTCATCGAGTAAAGTTTAAACAACCCTAACTGTTACAAAATGCAAGTAATTAATGTTGAAGTATTTCTAATTTGACCCGGATTTTTAGTCTTATGGTCACTTTTAAGCCTGAACCCAATTCCAACATTGATGAATATCGAGTTCGTTTCTCTTTCTTGTCAATGTAACCAAAAAATGTTTGAACAGATAACTAGAGGTTGCTTTATTTTTAATTTTTTTTACCTTTCTTTAGGTAATGAGATAACTGAGTGTTTTGTTGTTATTAGGGGTGAGTATGGAACCCAGTTGACCCGCGAACCTAACCCAAACCGATATAATGGGTTGGGTTGGATTGTATCTTTTTAGATATTGGGTTGGGGTGGGTTGAAAATATTTTGAATCCGATGGGTTGGGTTGGGTCATGGGTTCAAAATTTTTAACCCGACCCAAACCGGTAACCCGGTCAAATATAATTATATATTTATTATTTATTGAATATAAAATAATGTATAAATAATTATAGTATAATTGTAAAATATATAATCATAAAATGTCCATTCTAATTACTACTAGTGTGTAAAATTATATGTAGAAGATACTCCAATGTCCAAACAAGTCTCATACTTTCCAATTACCCAGATTTTAGCTTCAAATATTTAGATTAGAAACAAATACGAATTTTGAATTAAGAAATAGTTTTCATAATTATTCTTAAGCATAACTTCAGTCAGAATAAATTGATGCACAATTAACTTATGCTAACAAAATTTTGATTTCTTGTACCGTTGTAACTATAAAATAAACATAGAAATTAACACTCTAACCTACAAAATTCCAGTCGGGATCAATGTATGTAGATAAACTTATATTCCAAAAAGATGTACTATAATGTTGACGGAAGAAATGTTGAATGTATGATAAAGCTTAGTAATACCAACTTGTTGAAAGCCTTTTATACAAACATTATTTAACCATTCATTTTGCCTCTCTGTGACCTTTTAAGAGCCTCATGTCGCTTCCAAGTGCATTAAAGCATAGTCCAAAAATTAGACTGATTAGTGAGAAAGCACTAGCACGGCCAACAAATGCTGAGTTACTAAAATATATTATTAGCAACTGTGCAGAAATCCAGATTTCCTTCGTAATTGAACAGTATTCTAAAGTAAGTTAAATTCATGTCAACTAAAGCAGTTCCTAACGCAACATTCAGATGAAGATTGTGTTTTTCAATACAACAATGAATCCATATTCTAATATCAAGGGCTCCAGGTTGTGAGCATGCAGATAAGCAATTGATCATGGTCTCATCAAGCTTTATATTACTCGCTTGCATTTTATGAAACAATGCCAAAGCATCCTTACCAAGTTTGGCTTCAACGTAGCCTCCAATTATGCATTCCATGGCACAACATCCTTCTCTTGCATGTCATCAAAAAGCTTCTTAGCAGTACCCAAAAAACCAAATTTAACATAGCCTACAACCATTGTAGTCCATGAGACAATTGTTCTCTTTTCTATGTTATCAAATATTCTTTGTGTTGTCAGGCACACATATTTTACTTGTAATATGAATGGATTTAGTTTTGGATTTAATAGAATATATATTTTTTTTTGTTATGTAATATGTATAGCTTAATTATTTAATTAAAAAAATCAACCCAATGATCCAAACCGATTAGAATGGGTTGGGTTGAGTTGAGGTTGGATGGGTTCATGGATTGGGTTGGGTTGAGATTTTACCAACCCGGTATGAATGGCTTGGGTTAAAATTTTAGGATAACCCGACCCATGCTTACCCCTCATTGTTATATGCCAAACTGCCAAGTGGGGTCATCATATCAGTGAGACCCATAAAAGAGAGAAAAGAGAAATCTTTGTACAGAACACTTAGCCTTATATATATACATTCGTTTTTGTTTTGATGGCTAGTAACGGCATTGCCTTACGATTGTATTTTGTGCTCTTACTTACCTTTTGCTTAAGCTACCATCTCTTTCTCTCTATAGAGATTATAATTTCATATATATGCTATAGCTATGCGTGAAGAAGAATGAGGAAATGAATTAGGTTTCTTACGGGAAAAGGGCAAACAATAATAAAATACCCTGTGGTTTGGTCAATTTAAACTTCAGTCCCTATGTTGTTTTCGTGACACTCTGGTACCATATGGTTTCTCCAATTATTGCTATGCTACTCTGCCATTAGAAGACATCATGTTCCATCCTAAACAGCACATGAAGAGCACATAAGGTACGTTTTGGTAGGATAAAACTCTCTAAACTCATTTATTTCCCCATTTCGTCTATTTCAAGTTCTTCAAACTAGAAAGAACAAAACCTTTTCAATTAATAAAATTCATCAAAATATCTCCAAATATTGAAGAAACTATCATCTTAAAATGAATCCAAGCATTTTCGACACAATTCAACTCGCGTTACTCTTCATCTTTTTCGTCGTTTCTTGGAGGGATTCGAATGAGAAATTGGAAATCGCGATGAGGTTAGTGTGAAAACATCTGACAACTAATATTTTGTTAAATTAATGTCTGATTTAGGCTTTTATTTAGTGGGTTTGTTTAGTTTATATGATTGGAATATGTTTAGGGATTCACATTATGAATAAATTAGGGATTTTGATTTCTTCTATGATGGACTGAAATACTCATTTAATAAGAGTAGTATTATTTGAATTCGAGTTTGGTTTTGGTTTCTTCTATGTGGGTTTTTTTTAATTGTTCCATTTGGCTTTGGTTTTGATTTGTTCTATGTGAAATTGAAATACTTGTTTGATAACAGATGACTTGGTTTTGATGTTGACTTTGATAAATAAAAAAATATATGACAATAAAATATGTTTGATTTCTTCTATGTAAGCTTGGTTTATATGCTTGTTTTGATATCTGCTGTGGTTAAACTTTATAATTTGTTAATGTTTAGTCTGATATTTTTTGATTTGTTTATTGTTAGTTCTTGTGTAAGACATATATTGATATTATATTGTTTGGCCATGTTTTGTTTTATAGTAGAGTGACAAGTGGTGTTGTATTGAGTTATATTAAAGGGAAAAGTTTTACAAGAACCATAAGATAGATTACAATGGGGAGAAATGTGAGTATTTTACTCGGCTATGTTGGTATTTGTCTAAGGTTTAAACAAGGGTGGAAGAGATTCAACATTTGTCATTGGCCCCTCAGCACACAGCAAGACAAAAAAGTCCAGCACCAGTGTGCGCCAAGGCTCAGCTCTTTCCAGGCCGCGGTGCCCAACATAGAGGAGGCCCAGCACCAGGTGTGCGCCGCAGCTCAGACTCCTCCAGGCTGTGGCACCCAGAAAGGTGATAAGAGGAGATGCTTCAGCCCTTCTTCAGGCCGCGACTTGAAGGCACATTGATGCACACTAATTCAACAATTCAAAGAGTGTGTGAGGCATGTTTAAAACGCATAGCTTTACTAAGGATTGATGAAGGGCTATGGTTAATTGGTCATCAAGATCTAAGGGTGGATATTAACCCTCAAAATTGGTCAAGAAGTTGGTGCACTATATAAAGGGTCACCTAGCTTCAATCTAAAACATATAACACATTGTGACATACAAGTGATCATCATACAAGAGAGTTACAGTGCAAGTGTGAGAGTGCAAAGACACAAAACATAGAGAGGCACTAGAATAGATCTCAAAAGAAAGGCTGGTTGTAAAGAGAGACGTAGTATAGATTATGGGTAGAGTGCATTTGTAATAGTTCTATCACTTTCTTTCTTTTCTTCTTGTTCTTCAAGAAGCTGTGAGTTCTTGGAAGGGTGTTGCTGATTGTAAAGAACTCCATTGATAAGATAGTGCATAGAGCTCGGAGGAGCTCACGGGGTCGTAGGCATATTGTCGAACCTCGTCAACAAATTGCTTACGTTCTTTTCTTTCTTGCTTTGATTGGTTGCTATCTCTTTTCTTTATACAAGTCACTCTAGACTTGGGTGTTTGGAAGATCACCTCCTGGGCATCATCTAAGGTGGTTTCCCAATAGTAGTATCAGAGCTTGCATAGCTGGGTATCAGAGCAAAAACAGAAGGTATTGGAGCAAGACTCCAAGAATTAAAGAACAAACTTCTTTGGTGATTCAAGAACGAAGTAAAGATCAAGATCAGATCGTGTTCTTGAGGGAGATTCAAGAACGGTGTTGAGATCAATCTTCGATCGTGTTCTTAAGGTTTAGAAGAAGTTGGAAAGCATTTGTGGGTGCTGCAAAAATTTGGGATCATCTCCGCAAGATGGGTTCAAATTTCATTGATGAGAAGTATGATGGAAAGAGAGATTTTTCCCTATGGAAGCGGAAGATCAAGGTTGTTCTTATGTAACAGAAGGTGGACTTAGCTATTGGAGAAGATGATGCTTTTCCAGCAAGTATCACAGAGGACCAGCGGATTGAGATGAAGAAGATGGCATACAACACCATTTTCTTGCACATGTCGGATAGTGTCACAAGGGAATGCGGAGACTCGGAAGATCCTGCTGTTGTATGGAAGAAACTAGATGAGTTGTTTCTTAACAAAATTCTCCCTAATAAAATTTATCTTCTTAAAAGAATCTTTGCTTTTAAAATGGATCCTAATAAAGAGGTGCAAGATAATCTTGATGTCTTTAATAAACTAGTTCAAGATTTGGCTAGTTGTAGTATTAAATTCCCAGATGAACAATTGGCTGTTATGTTATTAAATTCTCTTCTTGATTGTTTTGATAGTTTAATTAATGCAATTGAATATGGAAGAGATACACTAACCAAAGAAATTGTGGTCAATGTAATAAGGGCTCATGATTTCAAAGCTAAGAGTAGGGAGGCATCAAGTGGGGAAGGGTTGTTAATAAGAGGAAGGCCAGCAACTTGGAATAGCAATAGCATTCATGGCAACTACCAGGAGAAATCAAGATGTAGAGGCTAGAGCCATGGGAGATCGCATTCCAAACCGAAGTTTGGAGGAAGGTGATGCTTCTACTGCAACAAGGAGGGTCACTTCAAGAAAGATTGTAAGAAGAGGTTATGGGATGAGAGAGGGAGAAGCTATACCAACAATGGAGAGGCTTCAGTTGCCAAAGGAGAATAGCAAGATGATGTTCTTTTTGTGTGCTCAAATGTGAGCAGGAGGCAAGGCAGCAAGAAATGGATTCTGGATTCCGGGTGCACTTATCACATCTGCCCTCACAAGGAATGGTTCAAGAATTTCAAGGAAATCAATTATGGAAGGGTTTTCTTGGGGAATGACAATTCTTGCCAAGTGAGGGGGATAGGAGACATCCAACTGAGGATGTTTGATGGAGTCACAAGGCTGCTGTGAAATGTAAGGTATCTCCTAGATTTGAGGAGGAATTTGATCTCATTAGGGCAGCTGGATTCCATGGGGTATACATACAAGGCAGAGGGAGGAAAGATCAAGGTGACCAAGGGATCTTTGGTAGTGATCAAAGCAGTTATAAAAGATGGACTCTATGAGATGATAGGAGAGACAGAAATCAAGGATTAAGCAGCAAGCTTGATGGCTGAGATGGGTAGGGCAGCCTTTTGGCACACTCGCTTAGGACATATGAGTGAAAAGGGCCTGCAAGTTCTCAGCAAGAATGGTTTACTTGGTGGTGACAAAGTAGAGAAATTGGATTTTTGCGAGTGTTGCGTTCTTGGGAAGCAACACCGGGTCAACTTCAACACCGGAGTGCACAAGTCTAAGGGCATTCTTGACTACATTCATTCGGACCTTTGGGGACCAGCAAGAACACCAACACAGGGACGTAACTTTTACTTTCTGTCTTTAATTGATGATTATTTAAGAATGATTTAGGTTTATTTGCTTAAAAATAAATCGGATGCTTTGAATAAATTTGTGGTGTGGAAAAAGTTGCTGGAGACTCATATGGGCAGGGTAGTTAATTTGTTAAGAACCGATAATGGCTTAGAATTTTTTAATAAGGATTTTGATAAATTTTGTGAGTTAAATGGCATTCTAAGACATAGAATGGTTGTAAAAACGCCTCAGCAAAATGGAGTTGCTGAGAGGATGAATAAAACCCTTATGGAAAAGGTTAGGCGCATGTTAATTGGGTCCGATTTACCAAAATATTTTTGGGGGGAAGCTATGTCTACTGCTGCATACTTGGTAAATAGATCACTCTCTAGAGCTTTAGAGCTCAAGACTCCCATGGAGATGTGGAGTGGCAAACCCCCTGAATTGAGCAACCTTAGGACTTTTGTGTGTGCTGCATTTGCACATCAAAAGGATGATAAATTTAACCCAAGGTCTAGAAAATGTGTATTTCTAGGGTATGGTGATGGAGTTAAGGGGTATAGGTTGTGGTCCTTAGAACTAAAAGGAATGAAACTAATAATAAGTAGGGATGTTGTTTTTAATGAATTGTTATTTCCTTACTTGGAGAAAACTAACCATGCAGGGGCTAGTGAGCAAACCAATCCGAAATTTGTGAAGCATCGTATCAAGGAGAATTCAGTTCAGGTAGAGCAAGGAAGGCAAGAGGGTTCAGATCAGGTAGAGCCCATTGATGAAGGCCATGCTCAGGACACTCAAGAGGAGGCTAAACTGGAAGGGGTTGATGCAGCAAGTCAGAATGACTACCAGCTCACAAGAGACCAGGAAAAGAGGGTGATTAGACCACCTTTGAGATATGGGTTTGCGGATGCTAATGTAGCAGCTCCTTCGACAAAAGGAGGGATGGCTGAACCAGAAACTTACATGGATGCCATGGAGTGTAAGGATTCATCAAAGTGGCAGCTAGCTATGGAGGATGAAATTGAGTCTTTGAGGAAGAACAACTTGTGGGTATTGGTGCCCAAACCAGAAAAACAGAGAGTTGTGGATTGTAGATAGATCTACAAGATCAAAGAAGGGAACACTCCAGGGGATGAAGTCCGGTATAAAGCTAAGCTGGTGGCGAAGGGGTTCACACAAAGAGAAGGCATAGATTTCACCGAAATCTTCTCACTGGTTGTGAAATACAAGACAATAAGGATAGTGCTACAATTGGTGGTCTAATTCAATTGGGAAATTGAGCAAATAGGTGTGAAGACAGCGTTCTTACATGGAGAGCTTGATGAGACCATCTACATGAGGCAACCCGAAGGCTATAAGGAAGGAAGGCAGGGAGATTTGGTGTGCCAACTAAAGATATCTCTATATAGCCTGAAGCAATCACCTCGACAATGGAATAAGAGGTTCGATTCCTTTGTAACCAGCCTGGGTTTCATGAAGAGCTACAATGATTCGTGCTTGTATTACAAGGGGCACAAGGTGAAGGAAGTGGTGATCATCTTGATCTATGTTGATGATATGTTGCTGGTTGGGAGTAGCATGGAGAGGATAAGAAAATTAAAGGCTCAACTCAGTGAGGAGTTTGAGATAAAGGATCTTGGCCATGCACAGAAGATCCTTGGGATGTGTATCATCTGGGAAAGGGAGAGAAACAGATTGAAGATCTCTCAAACTTCCTACATAGAGAAGATGATATCTAAGTTCTCTATGGAATATAGCAAACCAATGAAGGTTCCCCTTGCTGGTCATTTCAAGTTCTCCAGCGATCAATGTCCAAGATCGAATGAGGAGAATAAGGAAATGAAAAAGGTCCCCTACTCTAGTGCGGTTGGTTCTGTAACGTTCACCATGGTAAGCACTAGACCTAATATTGCTCATGCAATTAGTGTCCTTAATAGGTTTATGAGTAATCCCGAAAAAGAGCATTGGCTTTGGATGAAGTGGCTGCTGAGGTACTTGAAGGGAAGCCCAGATGTGGGGCTGGTTTATAAGAAGAGGGGTAAGTCCATCTGCCTTGAAGGTTATGCTGATTCAGACTATGGAGCAGACCGGGATAAAAGGTGATCGATTACTTCCTACTTCTTCAACTTAAACAGATGTTGTGTAAGTTGAAAGGCTCAGTTGCAACCGGTGGTAGCACTCTCAATAACCGAGGCTAAGTACATAGCGGCTACGGAAGCCATCAAGGAGGCTATGTGTTGCAAAGGGTTGTTAGAAGAGTTGAAGATGAGTTTGGATCATTGTCTTGGACTACTTAGGATTGGAGTCAGTTGATATGATGACTCAAGATGAGTTTGGATCCTGAGTTTTCTGTACAATAGGTTCGGGTTTAAACACTTAGACAAAGGTAGAGATTGTTGGTATTTGTCTAAGGTTTAAACAAGGTTGGAAGAGGTTCAACATTTGTCATTGGCGCCTCAGCACACAGCAAGGCAAAAAGGTCCAACACTAGTGTATGTCGCGGCCTAGCTCTTTCCAGGCCGTAGTACCTAGCATGGAGAAGGCCCAGCACCAAGTGTGCGTCGCAGCTCAGACTCCCTCAGGCTGCAGTCCCTAGAAAGGTGATAAGAAGAGATGCTTTAGCCCTTCTTCAGGTCGTGGCTTGAAGGCACACTGATGCACACTGATTCAGCAATTCAAAGGGTGTGTGAGGCATGTTTAAAATGCATAGCTTTACTAAGGATTGATGAAGGGCTATGGTTAATTAGTCATCAAGATCTAAGGGTGGATATTAACCCTCAAGATTAGTTAAGAAGTTGGTGAAAATACTGTCAATATAGATAGTGGGGCATCTGATGCAGTTGATGTTCATCTACTTGAGGTAGTTGATGTTAGGAAAAGTGAAGGTGGAGAGGTTGAAAGTTTGAATGTTGATTATGAGTTATATTCAGATAAGTCAGATGATACCTCATTTGAATTTAGCTTTGGCCCAAGTTGGTTAGTACTCGAGAGAGAACATGGTGATGAAGAGGATACATTCAATGTAGATGAGGAAGTGGGTAATGAGGATTGCTTGACTAAAGCAGACATGGTTGAGTTTATGGCCAAATTCATATGGGACAGGGTTTGAATGATGATGGAGGAAGATAACATGTGTTCCCAGAGTTTAAGGCAAAAACTACCATATTGTATTTTGACTTGAGGGTTGAATTGTGTTTTGATAGTGCATACATTTTTAGGGCTACTTTGAAGGAGTGGTCAGTGATGAGGGGAGTGAAGTATAAGTTTCTAAAGAACAATTCAAAGAAAGTAATTTCCCGTTGTATACATATGAAGTGGATTACTACAGCACAACCCATACTGTGGACATTGCAAGGATAGCTTGTTCATGTAAAGTTTGGGATATGACTGGTACACCTTGCAAACATGCAATGACTGTAATTCATATGAAGAGAGAATGTTCTAAAGACTATGTACACTGCTACTATAGCAAGACAACTTACATCAAGGCATATGAGATTGGTCTGAACCCAATGTCTGGACAACATGATTTGATTGAGATAGGTGGTAAAACTATTTTTTTTTCTTGGTTGCCTTTGCCTGTTCCATATTGTCCTTTATTGCTAATGTATTGTTACGTCTAATGTATGCATGATGACTTAAGTTATCTACTCTATTTGTGTACAAGCCTTCTGGCAGACCTATAAAAGCCAGGAAAAGAGTTGTTGATGGATCACGAAATCCATGTGTGTGTACAAGAAGAGGAAAGTACATACAATGTGGCAAATGCAATGGGATAGGTCCCAATGCAAAAAGTTGCAAAGCTGGTGTAAGTAATGAATCACTTTAGCAAAAGAGGATGAGGTTGAAGAAAATGAGGTCCTCATCTATAAATGAGGCAGTTAATAAACATACTCATTATAATTAAAGGATAGTTTAGAAATTGCATGAATTCATAATTGTTGTTATTTGCCTAAGTTTCAAACATGTCCAAACATGGTCTAAGTTTGGTTAATGTCCAAACCAATTGTGGGATATCAAATTTCAGCAAGTTATAAGGTCGCACACATGTGTGTGCTTCAATTTTGAGCATGGGAAGGTCAGGCACACTGCTATGGAAGTTTCTGCCCACAGGTAGGAGGTGTGGGCACAGCATCAAGAGGCTGTAGCATCAGGTCACGCCGCAGCACACAACACCACACCAAAATGCACAGCATCACTTGGAGAGTGATGTAGGGCTGAGATTAAAGGAAGAACATGATCAAAGGGTCAAGAATGATTCACAAGATTGTCCAAGAATTAAGAGGCTATAAAAAGGGTTTCCTAGCCTCATTTCAAGTGGTGGAAAAGGTGTGTGAGAGAACCACACAGGTTGTGACATTGTGAGATCATTGTAAACACAAGAGAGAATTGTGTGAGAGACATAAACACAAGAGGGACTCTTGTAGTGAGGCTGGTTGTAAAGAAGAGAGGTTAGTATAGAATTGATAGAAAGCATTGTAATAGGTCTATCACTTTCTCATTCTCTTCTTGGTTCTTCAAGAACTTGGATTCTTGAAGGGGATTGCTGTAACTTTGTAAGAACCATTGAGATAGTGCAGAGAGTTCAGAGGAACTCACGGGGACGTAGGCACATTACCGAACCTCTACAACAAATTACTTGTCTTCTTTCTTTCTTTGATTTTCTGTTCTTGTGTTCGATTGCTGAAATTCTTTCTACAAGTCATTCAAGACTTGGGTGTTTGGAAGATCACCACCTGAGTATCTTGCTAAGGTGATTTCCAACAGTGGTATCAGAGCTTTGGACAGTGGTATCAGAGCTAAGCAGCTGGTTATCAGAGCAAGAAGTAGAAGGTACGGAGCCAAGACTTCAAGAATCAAAGATCAAACTTCTTGGGTGATTCAAGAACGGTGTAAAGATCAAGATCCGGTCGTGTTCTTGAAGGTTGATTCAAGAACGGTGTTAAAGATCCATCTTCGATCTGTGTTCTTGAGGTTGAAGAAAGTAGTTGTGGTTAGTGCACAAATCTAGGATCTTGTCCGCAAAAGATTGCTTCAAATTTCTGTGTGGAGAAGTTTGATGGAAATGGGGACTTTGCCCTATGGAAGCGGAAGATCAAGGCGGTTCTCATGCAGCAGAAAGTGGACTTGGCTATTGGAGAAGATGATGCTTTTCCAGCTAGTGCCACGGAGGACTAGTGGACCGAGATGAAGAAGATGGCCTACAGCACCATTTTCTTGCACATGTCAGATAATGTCACAAGAGAGTGCGGAGACTCGGAAGATCCAGCTGCAATATGGAAGAAACTAGATGAGTTGTTTCTTGCCAAGACTCTCCCTAATAAGAGGTATCTTCATAAACGAATCTTTGCTTTTAAATTTGATCCTAAGAAAGAGTTGCAAGACGATCTTGATGCCAAGAAAAGGAGTGCATCAAGTGGTAAAGGGTTGTTCTTTTAAAGAAGGCCAGCAACTTGGTATGGCAGCAACCATGGCTACTACCAGGACAGAGGTAGAAGAGAGAGCGATGTGAGAGTGCACAGCAGCATGCATGGCTACTACCGGGACAGAGGTAGAGGAGAGAGCCATGGGAGAGTGCACAGTAGCATGTATGGCTACTATCGGGACAAAGGTAGAGGAGAAAGCCATGGGAGAATGCATTCCAAACTGAGATTTGGAGGGAAGAGCTGCTACTACTGCCATAAGGAGGGTCATGTCAAGAAAGATTGCAAGAAGATGACAAGGGATAGAGGAGGAAGCCATACCAAGAATGGAGAGGCTTCGGTTGCCAAAACAGAACAGCAAGATGATGATGTTCTCGTTGTGTGCTCAAGTGTGAGCAAGAGGCAAGAAGGCAGCGGGAAATGGATCTTGGATACTGGGTGCACTCATCATATGAGCCCTCACAAAGAATGGTTCAAGAATTTCAAGAAGGTCAATG
This sequence comes from Bretschneidera sinensis, assembly GCA_023935145.1. Classification (NCBI taxonomy): domain Eukaryota; kingdom Viridiplantae; phylum Streptophyta; class Magnoliopsida; order Brassicales; family Akaniaceae; genus Bretschneidera; species Bretschneidera sinensis. Next base: position 67,935,258 of record CM043698.1, on the reverse strand, counting down.
ATGGAAGGGTCTTCTTGGGGAATGATAATTCTTGCCAAGTGAGAGGGATTGGAGATATCCAATTGAGGATGTTTGATGGAGTCACAAGGCTGCTGGAAAATGTGAGGTATGTTCCAGATTTGAAGAGGAACTTGATCTCATTGGGGCAGCTGGATTCCATGGGCTATACATGCAAGATAGAGGGAGGAAAGATCAAGGTGGCCAAGGGATCTTTGGTAGTGATCAAGGCAGCAAGAAACGATGGACTCTATGAGATGATCGGAGAAACAGAAACCAATGATCAAGCAGCAAGCTTGATGGTTGAGCTGGACAAGGCAGCCCTTTGGCACACTCGCTTGGGACACATGAGCGAAAAGGGCCTGCAACTGCTTAGCAATGAAGGTCTACTTGGTGGTGACAAAGTAGAAGAACTGGATTTCTGTAAGAGCTGTGTTTTTGGGCAGCAACATCGGGTCAGCTTCAACACCAGAGTGCACAAGTCTAAGGGCATTCTTGACTACATTCATGCGGACCTTTGGGGACCAGCAAGGACACCAACACAGGGAGGTAACATTTACTTTCTGTCTTTAATTGATGATTATTCAAGAAAAGTATGGGTTTATTTGGTTAAGAATAAATTAGATGCCTTGAATAAATTAGTGGTGTGGAAAGGGCTGGTTGAGACTCAAATGGGTAGAGTAGTTAAGGGGATAAGAACCGATAATGGCTTAGAAATTTTTAACCAAGAACTTGATCAATTCTGTAGGTTAAATGGCATTCTAAGACATAGGACGGTTGTGGAAACTCCTCAGCAAAATGGAGTTGCTGAGTTGATGAATAAGACCCTTATGAAAAAGGTTAGGTGCATGTTAGATGGATCCGGGTTACCAAAATATTTTTGGGGAGAAGTTGTAGCTACAGCTGCATATTTGATTAATAGATCACCCTCTGGGATTGTGTTCCAAAAGACTCCCATGGAGATGTGGAGTGGAAAACCCCCTGAGTTGGACAACCTTAGGACTTTTGGGTGTGCTGCGTATGCACTCCAAAAAGGAGGATAAGCTTAGCCCAGGATCTAGAAAATATGTGTTTCTAGGATATGGGGAAGGGGCTAAGGGGTACAGGTTGTGGTCCTTAGAAAAAGAAGGATTTAAACTCATAATAAGTAGGGATGTTGTCTTTAATGAATTATTATTTCCCTACTTGGAGAATACTAACCCTGCAGGGGCTAGTGAGCAAACCAATTCAGAAATTGTTAAGCATAGCATCAAGGGAGATTCTGTTCAGGTAGAGCAAAGGAGGCAAGAGGGTTTGGACCAGGTAGAGCCCTTGGATGATTGCCAAGCTCAAGAAACTCAAAGAAGAGGCTGAACAAGAAGAGGATGCTGCAACAAGTCAGAAGGACTTTCAGCTCATAAGAGACCGGGAAAGAAGGCTGGTCGGACCACCTTCAAGATGTGGGTTTGCGGATGCTGCGGATGCAGCAGCTCCTTGGACAGAAGGAGAGATGAGTGAACAAGAAACTTACACAGTGGCCATGGAGTGTAAGGATTCGTCAAAGTGGAAATCAGAAAGTTGTGGAATGTAAATGCACTTACAAGATCAAAGAAGGGTGCCCTCCAAGAGATGAAGTCCAGAATATGGCTAGGCTGGTGGCGAATGGGTTCACAAGAAGAGAAGACATAGGTTTCACAGAAACTTTCTCACCTGGACACAAGGTGGAGAAGATGGTGAGTATCCTCACCTATGTCATTGATGGGCTGTTAGTTTGGAACAGCAGGAAGAGGATGGAAAGGTTTACATCTCAACTCAGTGAGGAGTTCGAGAGGAAGGATCTCAGCCTTGCACAAAATATCCTTGGGATGAGAAGAATCATCCGGGAAAGGAAGAGAAACAGGTCAAGTGTTTCTTGGGCAATGGATGTTTTCAGCAAATATGTGAGTAATCCCGAAAAAGAGCGTTGTCTTGGGATGAAGTGGTTGCTGAGGTACATGGAGGCTCAGTGGCAGCCAGTGGTAGCACTCATAACAACCAGGGCAGAATGCATAGCGGCTACGGAAGCCATAAAGGAGGCTATGGGGTGCAAAGGGTTGTTGGACGAGTGGGAGGTCCTAAAAGAGTAGGTGGTGGTATCTTTGGATAGCCAAAATACAGGGCACTTGTGGAGGTATCCGATGTTCCATGAGGGGACGGAGCATATGGATGTTCGGTATCATTACATTCTGGAAAATGGTACAGAAGGAAGCATTCATGTTGACAAGAAGACCATGGAGAAAAGTCCTGCAGATTCAGGCACCAAGTTTCTACCTCTAAGTAAGTTCAATCATTGCCTTGAATTACTTAGGATTGGAGTTGGTTAATTGGTAACTCAATATGAGTTTGGATCCCGAAACTTTCTGCACAATGGTTCAGGTTTTGTTTTTTTTTTTTTTTTTGAACACCTAGACAAAGGTAGAGATTGTTGTTATTTGCCTAAGTTTCAAACATGGTCTAAGTTTGGTTAATGTCCAAACCAATTGTGGGATATCAAAGTTCAGCAAGTTATAAGGCTGCACACATGTGTGTGCTTCAATTTTGTGCATGGGAAGGTCAGACACACTGCTGTGGAAGTTTCTGCCCACAGGCAGGAGGTGTGCGCACAACATCAGGAGGCTGCAGCATCAGGTCACGCCGCAGCATCAGGTCACGCCGCAACACACAGCACCACACCAAAACGCATAGCATCACTTGGAGAGTGATGTAGGGCTGATATTAAAGGAATAACATGATCAAAGGGTCAAGAATGATTCACAAGATTGTCCAAGATTAAGAGGCTATAAAAAAGGTTTCCTAGCCTCATTTCAAGTGGTGGAAAAGGTGTGTGAGAGAACCATACAGGTTGTGACATTGTGAGATCATTGTAAACACAAGAGAGAATTGTGTGAGAGATATAAACGCAAGAGGGACTCTTGTAGTGAGGCTGGTTGTGAAGAAGAGAGGTTAGTAGAGAATTGATAGAAAGCATTGTAATAGGTCTATCACTTTCTCGTTCTCTTCTTGGTTCTTCAAGAACTTGGATTCTTGAAGGGGATTGCTATAACTTTGTAAGAACCATTGAGATAGTGCAGAGAGTTCGGAGGAACTCACGGGGACGTAGGCACATTGCCGAACCTCGACAACAAATTACTTGTCTTCTTTCTTTCTTTGATTTTCTGTTCTTGTGTTCGATTGCTGAAATTCTTTCTACAAGTCATTCAAGACTTGGGTGTTTGGAAGATCACCACCTGGGCATCTTGCTAAGGTGATTTCCAACAATAATAATTGTTCTGCTGTATGTAATTGAGACTTCAAGTAGTTCATTGCTTCTACCTCCCATCAATCTTGCTAACATTGGTTCATCTTCATATCATGTTGGTGTTTATTAAATATATAATTTATCTTCTCAATGTTGAATTACACTACAACTCATGGTAACTGTTGCACATGCAGGGAAGGACAAGGAGACCTAGAGGTAGACTAGTTTCTGAGAGGACGAAACTAAGGGTAGCTCTTGCAAGGGGAAGTGGAGGAGTCCCAGTTGTAGATGGAAAGACAAGAGGTAAGGATAGGGGAAGGGGAAAAGGGGCTGCTACACTAGATGCTGCCAGTGGGAGTCAAGCAGCAGCAAGTGTGAGAGGAACACCACCTTCCGCAGTAGTAAGTTTCAATGTCAGTGCCCCAAGCAGTGGAGGGAAACATGTTGCACCTCGATGGCCTCAAGGGGTGTAGGACTACTGTTTGGGATGAATGGAATTATGTGTCCAACTAATTTTATAATTTTGATATTTTGACCTTAACATGACCTTTTGAGTTATATACATATTTGTTGATGGGATATGGATTTTTTTCTTTTGGGATATTGATGGTTTATGTCTTCGGATAGATAGCTTTTGGGATATGGAAATATATATGTAAAACATGTTAAATGATATTTGTAATGTACTCAAATTGAGGTATGACAGGTTGAATGATATTTATATGGAAATATATATGCTTTTAGTAGAATTATACTTGTTTAGATGGGGTCTATAATTTATGCACTCTAGAAGCCTAACTAAAAGAGTACCAACAGCAGTACCATGCCAGTAAGAAAACTAGCATCAACCTGAATGGAATGATACTTGTTGCAAGAAATCCACATTGTCAAGTTTGTTACATGCAACATTTGCCGATAGTGATCCATTATCTAGATCAATGCTAACTAGAGGAACATTGCAGGCTATAGTAGAAATGACCAGGTGAAAGTTTACAAAAGTTGTAATAAAATATTAGGTTGTGGTTGGGCCAGAATAGACATGTACTTCCCATATGAAAAATAACACCTATTTCAACAACAAAAAGCTAAACAAGCTAAACAAATTCTTTCGAGCATTTTTACCAAACAGGTTATGCCCATTATAATACACCCATCATAAACCACCAAATTCACACAAAAACCTAGAAATCCTTAACACCAAAATAGAACCACATTAACCCAGCATGCACACATCACAAGGAAACATGAAAATAATACCCACAATAAAAAGCTAAACAAGCTAAACAAATTCTTTCGAGCATTTTTACCAAACAGGTTTTGCCCAATATAATACACCCATCATAAACCACCAAATTCATACAAAAACCTAGAAATCCTGAACACCAAAATAGAACCACATTAACCCAGCATGCACCCATCACAGAGAAACATGAAAATAGTACCCCGACCACAAAATAAGCAACAAAAGACACAAGAAAACTTTCAATTTTATCCCCAAGCGTCATGCTTTCTTCAATAGCAATTAATTCAGCTTCCAATCTGGTGAGTTTATGAAGCAAACTGGGGAGGATTATTTGCTTGTCGTGCAGGCACATCGGTGGGTCTAACCATCTGAAAAAATTACAGCTCTCTCTGTCCTGAATTCAAAACCATATAATTCGAATTAAAACCCATATAACCCATATTCTAGAAAGCTACAAAATTGACTAAAATTTACCATGAAATTTGGACACCCATGGAACCTGCTTCGAGGATTAGCATCAGTCCATGTAGTCTTCAATGGTGACCTCAACCCACACTGGCAATAGGTTCTTCTAATTAAAGATGGAAGCTCATTCTCTTCAATGGTCTGCATGAGGAAGAGTTGTTCTTCCCTCCTCAAATCATGTTTTTATTCCTCAAATGAAGAAAGAGAGCTATAAGAGGGGAAAAGGGGTCTGCTAGCGCGAAATTGAGGGTGTTTTCCCACCAAAATGTACCCCATCTATTCCTCTCAAGTTGTTTTGGACGGAATATGACGGCTTCTAACGGTAGAGTAGCATAATGATAAACAAAGAAACCATATGATACTATAGTGTCACGAAAAAAAACATAGGCACTTAAGTTTAAATTGACCAAACCACATGGTATTTTGTTATTGTTGTCTTCCAAAGAGTTTCTAGCAAGTCAACTGTGATTCGGAAATTCATAGATAATTTTTTGTTTAATTACAATTTAACCTTTGAATTTGTTTTGAGTTACAAATAATTTCCCCAACATTAGAAGTAGTCAATTTAACCCCTGACATTGTAAAAACTCTTTTAATTTATAGCCTTCGATCAAATTGAGTTATTGAAGATCACATGAAAGTCACATGAATCATATTTTAAGGGCCAATTAGATGCCACCTTAGCTAATTATATTAAAACAAAATAAAAAATTGAATAAAAAATAAAATAGTCAATTAAAACATTAAAATAACAAATTAAAACTTAAAAAACAATTAAAAACGGTTTAAATATTAGTAAATGAAATCAAAAAGCAAGAAACACCCAAACTCTTTCCCTTCTTATTTCTCCCCAATATCTAGGATTTTAGCCTAGACCAACAGAGATTGAAATTTCATACCGAAAGGATGCGGAGTAGCTCACACACCATTTTCTCCCCACTTTTTGCCACCTCTACCAAAAGAATCTCCATGCAACCAGCTCTCTACAAGTGTGGTCATTAGGCTCAACTGCAAATCTTCTGGACAAAATAGAACATTTGAAGGAGATTTTAGGGATGTGCAAGTTATAAGGTAAATAAAATGTGAATAAATTTGGTTAAAAAATTGCGTTAATTTTGGTTGAATGTGTTTAATTTGACATAATCAACTCACCAATGTCAATCTATCACAGAAAAAAAAAAGGGAACAATATAGATTTTTCCAATGACATAACAATCGAATTTGTTCTCGTTGACTCCAAATCTTGCCATGGTTGTTAGAGAAGCTAAATGATGCACGTGAGAAAGCTTCTAATTATGAAGAGATGATCAAACTACTGGAAAAGAAAGCATAGTTAAATCAAGATAGGGATATTATGATGAAAAGAGAACTGGGTATAGCGACAGAAAGGGACAAAATGCTTGTGGCTTTGGTTGTTGTTTTGATGGGTTTGTTAATGTTTTTTTGGTAGTTTTTTAGAATTTTCAGTCAGTGTTTATGGCTTAGTCTTAGGTTATGTAAGTTTATGGCTAGAGTTGTTGCTTAGGTTTTGATTTTGTTGTTAAGTTTAGGATTGACATGTAAGCAATGGGTTTTTGGTATGAATATAAGATTTGGTTTTCTATGGATTGTAGTTTTGTTAAACTATGTTCTTCATCCAATGAAGTAGAAATAGTGATAGTCCAAGTGTAGCAAAACGAAAAACCAAACCAAGTGTGGGCATCGTGCTCTATACCACCCTTTGTCAATTAGTAAGGGCTCTCTCTTGAGGAAAACTCTTTTAAGTCGGAGCACATTTCTCACATTTTGGACTTTATTTCAGCCAAGCACAAAACAAAGTTGACAAGTAAGGAGTCACCACCCTTGTCATTGATCCTCAGAAACTTCAAATTCTTCGCGAATCCTATTAAAAAACTTCAAATACTTCGCGAATCGCCCTCCCAAAATTCAAAATCTTCACGAAACCCCCTTAAAATTTACAAAGCCTTCAAGAATTCTTTTCAAAAGTTAAAATCTTTTTCGAATCATTGTCAAAAACGGAGTTTTGGGTTGAATCGAAGTTATTTCAAAGAGAGTTTTGGGGATTAGAGTTTTTACTGGTTTGAGCAAAGGAAAGAGTAAATAGTTATAGCTATCCTTTTTTTTTCTGATTCGAACTCCTTTTAAAGTTTTAATTTGTTATTTTTTTGTTTTAATTTCTATTTTTGTTTTCTATTTTAATTTTTTTATGCTTTATTTGGTTTTTAATTTTTTTTTAACATAATTAGCTAATGTGGCATCTAATTGCCCTTTAAAATACGATTTACTTGACTTTCACATGATCTCTAGCGACTCAATTTAATCGGAAGCTACAAATTGTAAGGTTTTAAAAATGTCAATAGTTAAATTGATTACTTCTCTTTTGCGACCCAAATTAAACATCATGGATTAAATTATAATGAGGCCATAATTTTTTTTTTAAAATTATTGTATATGTATCACAAAGAAAAGAAAACCAAACCTAACATCCTTGACAATCAAACATTTTGGTTTAAAAATGTTAGAGCAAAGGTATATAACCACATAGATTAAGATGTTGACAAATGAAGCATAATTACAAGTCCATATATTCACCCCACTCAATCCGATTTATTCTTGATTTTGGCCTCCTAAAGCAAGGCTCATCAGATAATAACACCTTAAGCTTTGCTTCATGTACCATTCACTCATGTTTCTTCTACTAATGTATTGATCAATGTACTCTCCAAAGACTCACGAGGCAATATAAGATTTATTTCCCTATAAATTATAAGTGTGTTTGATAAATATGATGAGATAAAGATAAAACAAGATAGACAAATAAAAGTATAGGATATTTCATTCTATTCTAGAAAACAAGATGATTATATCCTATTTATTACATTTTTAGGTCCCTAAAATGCAATTAGGAATCGATTTGCAAGGGATACTTTCTTATTTATTACTTCAAAAAATGCAACTAGGGAGTACATTTTTTTGAAGTCCCTAAAATGCAACTAGGGAGTTTTTCGTATTTTTTTAAGTTGCTAAAATGGAACTAGGGAGTACAATTTTTTAGGGCTTGGCTCGTCTTACTCTTGGATTCATTCGATTTTTCAATGGTGATTTAGATGTTTGGCACATATGCTATTGTGTTTGATTTCAATTTTTAATGTTATAGATGTTAAGCATTTAAGGGAATGAGGGAATCTAAATAATTGAGAGGTGCCAAACCATTCCTTTCAATCCCTAAAATGCAAGGAGAGTAAGCGAACATATTGCATGAAAACTAAAATTAGTATCACAGAAGATAAATATTTTTACAATTGCATGATATATATTAGATCGTGAAATTTAAACAATCCCCACAAGGAAACTTAGAATATAAAATCCCATGAGAAAGATTTGCAATGAATTGTTGTTTTAAGATGGATGTGCTCAAAATAAAAAAATAATAATAAAAAAGGTTGGAAATGATTCTTAGAATCAATGCCGTGTGAGGCTATTGATTTCTCATATGGCAATTGTGTTTCACTCATAGATGATGTAGTACATCGCTTTTGGAACTTTTAAGCTAAATAATTAAGATAGCTAGGACAAAATAAAATTGATCAAATTTTGTAAAATTAATTTACGTGATAAGAACAAATCGAATTCAAGGTAAAAAAAAAAAAGAAAAGAAAAGTAATTAAAGACAATGAGATTAATTAAACCTCCCTATTTTGTGAAGCTCTAAGGATTTGTGCATTTGTATATATACTGAGATACTTATCGGTTTAATGTTGGTTTTTTTTTTAAGAAAAAGCTGGGGTAACGAGTGAAAGGTGGATGATCCTCTCATCCGCATTGATGGGGATTAGATGAAAAATTTATATTCAGTCAATTACTAAATGATAATGTAAGTGAATGGTGAATTTTACCGTTGTGGTCAGATGAAGAAGGATGGAGGTACTTTCAAATTTAATCCGACCCATTAACATCCCTACTTATAGTTTTATACTAGTTGATTTGACTACGGATCCACGTCTAATTTCTTTATTTACCTTTTATCAATCATCAGCACTATTCATTTCATCACAACCAAACAAATTAAAAGTTAATTGGTACATGTATGTGAGCACTATACGTGCATCAAATCACGACTGTATAATAAAAGTTATTTGCTACATGTACTTTAGTTTGAATTTGTGCAATATGGTAACTAGGTTTTTGTTTTCTTTTTTTTCAACATATATGACAATTGACAATGGCGCCAAAATGCAAAGCAATAATGGGTTCTATTAAAGAGCTCAAAAGATGCTTTAAACCGATAAAAGTGAATTGCATATTTAGTTGAAATTGAGTTGTATGTAGGCGTGGTTCGAAACAGCTTTAATGATTTTTTTATATATTTTTTCTTTAAGAAAATCAATTTTAAACAGTGATTAAAGTTGTTTCTAAATTATGGTTATCTTAAAAGGCCTCAAGCTAAGTTGGGAATGAAACGGCTCATGCAGTTATAACCAAGTTCAAGAGAAAATTAGGCTAGAGAATTCACTAAATAAATGTCAAAATATATGAATTAACCACCATAGCCTTTTGACCTAGCAAACACTTAATTTAAGATCCTCCATTCCGAGTTCAATTTGTCTCACCATCATGTTGGGAATTTTGACACTTAACCAACAATTACAAAATCATAATAGTAAAAATAAAGAGAACTTTTTTTTAAAGTGGTTCGACAAAACTTTTTATCTATGTCCACGAGTCAATCACTATTCCACTACTTTTGTAATTTTTTGATGGAGGAAAACTACTAAAACTCACCACACCATAATACACAATTTTTCTAGGCAAAACTGTGTGAAAACTCTTCCCAAACATTACAAGTTATATTGGTGTTTGGTTTGCTACACCTACTTTTAACCAATTATTCATGCTCATAAATAGGGTAAGAGACTACCTCTCTTGATGCCCATATTTATACCATTTAGAACTTTCCCACCAAGTTGCTTACTCATCAATTAGCTTGCTCATCAAGTGTTTAAGCGACAAAAGCATTAATACCAAAACAAGACGAAAGAAAACAACACGTTCCCATATCAAAAGAAGACAGAAGATCTAGAATAGGCTCTAAGGTAATTAAATCATATTGTAAATCTCTATTTTCAGTTACCTAGCTTGAACTATAGCTCATGTTGCAAAAGACTTTGACAAAACAAAATAAAAAAAATGTTCTAAGTCAAAAACTATTTTGAAAACATAAAAATTGGGTTTTTGGACAACCTAGCCGACTAGGTCTCTGAACCAATCGACTGGTAAAAGGGATAGTAAGTTCCCAGTCGATTGGTAACTTCACCTAGTCGATTGGACCTATGACCCAGTCGGCTGGTACAAGGACCCAGTCAATTGGTAAATCGAAAATATGATCGTTTGAGACGTGGAACTTGAGCATTTAATACGCCAAACCTACCAAATCAATGTCTAACGGCTAATAAGTCCAAGGCTATAAAAACTTTCTTCAATGATCATTTAAAGAAAAAAAAAAGAACATCCGATTGATCTTATAGCTCATTAATACTCACAAAAGTCTTGAAAAATTCATTGTGAGCCATTCTTTAAGCTTGTTCTTGAAAGAGAGAAAATCTCCTTGTTGTAAAGCATTCATTGCTATCTCTCTACCATTCTCTTACATTTAATACCATTCACTGTAAAGAGAAAGAGTTGGTGTAACTCTTAGAGTGTTTAGGATTAAAAACTTCGTTGTAACTTCCTTGTCGAAAAGATTGTTTGCAAGGTTTGTGCAACACCCATGAAGTTGCTCGACTACAATTAGTGGATTACTTCAAGGAGGTTCCTTGAAAAGAGTGGATGTAGGGTCGGAGAGATTCTGATATTGCCAAACCACTATAAACGGAGTTTGCATATTCTTTTCCTTAACTCTTTTATTTTAAAGTATATTATTTGGCTGTGTGCCTTGCTTGTCGAACTGTTAACAACTTATGAATTAATTAGCAAAAAGTTTTTGAAACCCAATTCAGCCCCCCTCTTGGGTTTGTACCTCGGTTTACAATTGGTATCAGAGCCCCGTACTCAATATCAGGCTTAAAATCCTTAAGTTGATATGAAGGCATCTAATAGCTATACCGAAGGACATTCCTATAGTAGACCTTCTTTGTTCAATAGCTCAAACTATAAATACTGGAAAAATAGAATGAAATTCTTTGTCAAATGACAAGATTATAATTTATGGAGAGTTATAGAAGAAGTACCTAAAATTCCTATAAAGGAAATAACTATTGGAGAGATCAATATACAATGTCTAAACTCAAAACTGAGTTTAATGAAGAGGATTGTATAATGATTTCTCTGAATAGTAAAGCCACTAGCATGTTACATTGTGCTTTAGATATCGCTGAGTACAATAAAATTCCTACATGTTTTTCAACTAAGGAGATTTGGGATAAATTACAAGTCACATATGAAGGCACTAGCGAAGTAAAAAAAATAAAAAATTTATATGCTAGCGTTCGAGTATGAATCTTTCAAAATGTCTCCTAACGAAACTATTTCTCAAATGCACTCATATTTTACCACCACTGTTAATGGTTTAAAGCTTCTTGGTAAGAACATTGAGGAGTTTGAACTAACAAGAAAGATCTTAAGATCTTTTCCATCCACTTGGAAAGTAAAGAAGATGGCCATAACGGAGGCCAAAGATCTCGACAAATTTGATGTCGAAACACTTCTCAAATCACTATTGACATATAAGATAGAAGAAATGAATCCTATTGCCAATGATGATGAGAAGAAGAATAAATTGATTGCTCTCAAAGCCTCTACAAGCAACAAAGAGGAAGAAAATGAGAATAAAATGAGAGCAGTGAAGAAGATGGTGAAATGACTTTAATCACCAAAAGATTTCACAAGTTCTTGAAAAGAGCAAGAAACCTTACACAAAGGATTTCACTCCAAAAACGGAACCTATTGTGTGCTTCGGTTGTAAGAAACCTGGTGATATCAAGGCCGATTGTCCAACAACAAGCAAACCATATAAGAGCTTCAAAAAGAAAGCCATGATTGCAACCACATGGAGTGATGACGAAGAAGAAGAATTTTCGGACAATGATGTTGGATATGAGGAGATTGCCAACCTTTGCTTGATGGCAATCGATGATGAAAATGAGGTATCAAATTCTTCCCGTTCTAATAATAATAATATTGCTAGTAGTAGTGAAGAATTAATTGAAGTAATAAATGAAATGCATGAATAATTCAAGAAATTTGATTCTAGAAACATTACTCTCAAGAAGGAAGTCTCATCTCTTTCTAAAGAGATGAAAGGTCTAAAGGAAGAAAAATAAAAACTATCTTCCATGCTTTATAATTCATCACAAGATTTTTTTTAAAATGAAAATGGTATTTTAAAAAAGAAAGTAAAGGAATTAAATAGCACTATATCTAAACTTATGCTTGGAAAAGAAAAACTAGATGGCTATCTTGCCAAAGGTTGAGTGGAGGAAAATCCGGGTTGGGTTATTCTCCATTAGGCAAACAAAAGTCAAAAGATATTTTGTTTATGAAAGCAATAAGTATAGATGAACCCTCCACCTCTAAGGCCACTAGCAAGATTAAAAGTACTTTTTTTGTGGATAACGGACCATTATGACCGCCCCCAAGATTAAAAGTACTTCTTTTTTTTTTATCTGTACATAAACTTGTATTAAATGATCAAAATGTACAAAATCTCTAGGCATACCCAGGAGATTTACAGTGAAGCCTATACAAAAAGGTACATATAAAGGGAAGCTTAAAAAGCAATCAAGAACCTAGCTAGAAAGCATCATTGGCTCAGGGCATATCCAGGACAAACAAAGAGGCTTCAAAATAACACAAAGCCTAGCACAAAACCAACAGAACTTTTACAACAGGAGCCTAATCTCAGGACAGGCTGCATACACAATTTTGTAAATTACAAACTGGATCTTCTTAGCAATACTAGAAGGGTGAACAAGTGTCTTCTCAAAAAGTTTGGCATTTCTAGCCATCCATAGGCTGTAGACAGTATATGGGAGAGCAAGTCTCTTGGCTATTGTTGGGGGGCCAGTACCTCTAACTTTCAGTGTCCACTTTGCTGCACTTTCAATTGTTCTCATTTGTCTACTGCAGCCAAGCCAAGCTTTGATAGAATCCCAAGTTTCTTTGCTGACCTTACATGAGAAGAATAAGTACTCTCTACTTTCTGCTTGTTCCTGGCACAGGGGGTAAAGTTTATCCACCCCCTCTAGAAGGAGTCTGTCTTTTGTAAGCAGTCTGTTTTAGATGGCCAGCCAAAGGATAAAGGAGAATTTAGGAGGGCAGTGACCATACCACACCAGGGGAGCCCAGTTAACCTTTCTGCCTTTCTGCCTTAGAGAATTATAGATCTTCTTAATGCTCAACACATGCTGTTCACTCTAATCCAGAAGTCTGTCCCTGGTCTAGAGAGATGAGGGATGGAGGTCTTTAAGATCATCTCTGATTCCCAGTAACCTCTTCCATAGAGGGGAATCCCCTTTTCTTGCAGTGGTTTGCCACAGGGTAGTGTTCACAAGATAGTACTGCTGGACCCACTTGATCCACAAGGAATCTTTTTCCAAGTGAATGTTCCATAGGACCCTAGTGAGGAAGACCTTGTTCCAGATTTTGAGGTCTATCAAGCCAAGCCCTCCCTCAGCTTTGGGCTTACATATGTCTGCCCAAGCAACCAAAGCCTTTCTCATCCCACCACTCTTACCATTCCAGAGGAAGGTCCTGCACATCCTTACAATTTTATCCAGGATGTTCCTAGGGATAGAGAAGATAGCAAGCTAAAAGCATTCCGCACCTTGCAACACAGATTTAATCAACTCAGTCCTTCCAACATAGGACAGGGAGGAACCAACCCAAACATTAATATACCCAGCTAGCTTTTCTATAAAGGGGTAGTAGTGTGCAGTATTTAATCTAGAGGAAGCAAGGGGCACTCCCAAATATTTGAAAGGGAGGTTACCATCCTCCATTTCAGTAACTCTTCTGATTTCCTGGAGCTCCTCTGGCTTGACTCCAGAATGGAAGATATTAGACTTGGTCAGGCTTGCATGCAGCCCTGAGCACTCACTGAACTGGGATATACATTTCATAAGCTGCCCAACAGACTTGCCCTCCCCTCTGGCAAACAGGATAAGATCATCCGCAAAGGCCAGGTGAGTAATCTTGAGCTTATCACATTTAGGATGATACCTAAAACCTTCTTTCTCATTCAGTCTCCTAAGCAGCCTGGACAAGTATTCAACAATCAGGACAAACAAGTAGAGGGAAAGGGGGTCCCCTTGTCTAAGGCCTCTTTTCCCAGAAAATAAACCATGTAGACTCCCATTGATGGAGAGAGAGTATGGAGTAGATGATACACATTCCATGATCCAGGCTCTTAACACATCAGGAAACCCAAGCCCCTCTAATAACTTGTTCAAAAAACCCCAGTCCACAGTGTCATATGCTTTCCTAAGATCAATCTTGATCATGCATCTTGGGGATATTCTCTTCCTAAAATATTTCCTAAGCAGCTCTTGAACCAGGTAGATGTTCTCAGCCATGCTCCTATCTTTGATGAAAGCAGCTTGTGTTAGACAAACAATATGGCTCAGGCAAGGAGCAATCCTGGCTGCCAAAATCTTAGAGATGATCTTATAGACAACATCGCGGCAAGCTATGGGTCTAAAGTCCTCTACCTTGGAAGCATGATTGTGTTTTGGGATCAGGGCAAGAGTGGTATGGTTTAGTTACTTTAGAAGTCTCCCACTCTAGAAAAATTCTTGGACAGCACCAATAATGTCAGGGCTAATAATCTCCCAAGACTTCTTGAAGAATCTAGAGGAGTATCCATCTGGACTAGGGGACTTGTCCGTTCAAATGCTCCATAAAGCTTCCTTTATCTCAAGCTCAGTCACTTCTTTTGTCAACAACTTAGCTTGGTTCTCCTAGATTAGAGGACCATCTCTTATAACATCAAGGTCTAAGGGCCTGCAGCTAGGAGAAGAGCCAAGGAGGACCTTGTAGAACTTAATAAATTCCTCAGCCACTCCTGCCACAGAGGAGGTTAGAGATCCATTAGAGGACACAACAGCTGCTATATGGTTCTTACATATCTTCCTCTTGACGAGGGCATGAAGAAACTTTGTCCCTCTATCACTGTTCATCAAATACTTACATTTTGCCTGCTGAGAGAGGAAGCTCCTCTTAGCTTCAGCCAAATTGAAGGCTTTTAGTTTCATAGAAGCTACCATGGATTGGAGTTCAAGGTCAGAGGGGCTATCATGAAACTCTTTTTGGAGACTAGCTAGGTTAGTTGCAGCCTCAAGGGCTCTCTCAGAAATGTGGCTAAAGTGGTTCTTGTTAAGCAGCTTGAATTGGGGTTTGAGGGCTTTCAAGTATCTGCACATCTTGAATTGCTTGGAACCTCCCATGGGATATCCCCACTGATTTCTAACAGTCTCAAGGAACTTGGAGTGGTCAGTCCACATGTTGAAAAACTTGAAAGTTCTCCTACCCCCATCTGCCTCATCCATCAAGTTCACAAGACAGGGAGAGTGGTCAGACAGGCAGCCAGCAGGAGCAAAGTTGGCATTGATTCTAAACCCCTTTTGGTACCAAGCATTGTTCACCATAACTTTATCCAGCTTGCACCACACTTTGTTGTTAGACCAAGTATACAAACTCTTTGTAGCATTTACATCAGACAGGCCAGTCTCTCTACAACAGTAAGAAGGATCCTTAACCTCATAATCTGCGATAGACAACCCATTAGCTTTCTCATCTATTGAAAATACATTGTTAAAATCCCCCAATACAAGCCAAGGGGAAGACAAATCATAACTAAAGTTGCAGAGGTTGTCCCATAAGGGTTTTCTAGTTACAATTGTATTAAAACCATACACAAAGCTAATAACAAAAGTACATGAAGAAGTTAAACAAGTTACATTGCAATGGATAACTTGAGGGGTAGCTTCAAAGGTAGATAAACTCACCTTAGAAGGATTCCATAGCACCAAGATTCTGCCTGAAGGGTGGGCTGAGAAGTTGTTAGTCTGGCACCAGCTAGAGATTTTATTTCCCATGATTTTTTGCAGCTTAGTTTCATCCAATTTGCATTCCAAAATCCCCATAATGTCTACTTTATTACTCTTCATGAGGTGGAGGACCCCATTATGTTTCAGAGGCTTGTGAAAGCCCCTGATGTTCCAGCAGGCTACAATCATTGGGGAAGTAGGGAGGCAGTCCCCCCCTTCTTAGAAGGTTGTGGAGCTTTCTGTGGCAATCTTCCTTTCTTTTTCTTAACTAACTGGAAACCACTCTCCTGCTTAACAAGACTATCACAAGGGACTTGTTCCTGGGTAGTCTTTTTCTTTGGATCCTTGCTTCTAGGTTCATTTAGAATAGAAGATTTTAAGCCAGCCACCAAGTGGATTAGAGGAGGTGGAGATTCCCGGACATTTTCCTCCCTGATAGCACCATGACATGGCTCTTCTCTTTCTAGCACCTTCTCAGCTTGGGCTGTTTGAGGCTCTCCCCTAGTTTGGGAATCCCATTTGCTTTTTCCCCACTAATCACTTCCAGCTGGTTTCTCACTTCTTTGCCTAGAGCACTTTGTGGCTTAGGCACTTCTTGTCTAACTGGCTCTTTCCCCTTTTCACTAGGCTTCCTCCCCTTATCTTGGCTGACATTCAGGCTGCAGGAGTGAAGGTCATGGCCTACTACCTTACATTTTGAACAAAATCTAGGAAGGTTTTCATATGCAATCTTTTGTTCAAATGTATCTCCATTTAGTAGAGTCAATGGAACAGTGAATTGTATATCCTTAGCTATATCTATTTCCACAAGTAATCTAGCATAGGAGATTCTCTCTTTACTCTTAGTAAATTGGTCAGCATAGAGGGGCCTCCCAATCAAGGTGCCTATCTTGCTAAGGCAGCTTGCTGACCATAGCTCAAGAGACAAACCTTTTACTTGAATCCATACAGGGATGGTAGTAATTTCCTCGTTACCAAACTTGAAGAACTTAGGCATTGACTTCAAAAGCAAAGGCCTACCATAAACTTGGTAAGGACCTTCTTGCAACACATTTAAACTAGACTCAGCATTATCAAATTTAAACACTATCCACCCATTTTCATGAAACTGGGTAGAGACCTTTACCTTCCAAGAGTCAGTGAGCAATTTCAAAGTAGCTCTTCCTGGAAATCTCCCTGCAAAGTACCCCACCAAGCAGAAAGGATGGTCTTCAAACACTTCTAGCATATCTTCTTGAGTGACTTTGATAATTCCTCCCTCACTGGCTATAGAGGAAAGCTGGAGGCCCTTACTTTGTTTCCTATTCTCTGCAAAGAGGCTGACCCAAGGAGCTTTCTTGGACTCCTCATGTGCGACAGGCCTCTTGTCATTGGACTTGGAGTTTTGTTGAGTACCCTTGGGACCTGGTTCAGGGGAGACCACATTGTCCCTTGAGCCAGGGGGGTTCCCATTCTTCAAGGGGGGCCTGGACTCACTGCTATCCTCTTTCCTTCTTGGCCTTGTTGAAGACTTCCTACCATGAATAGTGCCATGAACAGTAGCTTGACAACTTGTGTCATCTTCTTCACTAGAAGATTAGGACTCCCCTTGGTCTGAGCCCTCTACACTCTCCTCAGAGGAGCTTGAGTTCCCATCCCCTAATGCCTGGGACTCATTTTGCATTACCAGGCTAGCTTCATGGCCCTGCATTTGAACTTTGCTACTGTTCACCATTGAATCACTGGCAGAGCTTCCATTCTTGCCCGAGACTGAGGCTTCCATTTGAGGCCCTAAGGATTGATAATCCTTCTCTCCCAAGGAGTAGGAAGAGAAAGCTGACCCTTTGGATGAACCCCTGGCCTCATCTTTGCTGGAACTAACAGAAACTTCATCTCGCGACAAATTTACTGTAGCTTCTTTGTTCTTGAAGTGATTCTGGACATATTCCAGATCATTTTGTTCTTGGACTGTAAGAGGAGGTTTCCTAGAAGATTTTTGCTTTCCCATGCTAAAGATTGCAGAGGAAATGACACAGAAAGGGAGGGAGGAGGAGGAGAGAAGAGCTGGCGACCATAGGCAAGCATTGTTCACAGTTGAGAGCTTCTCTCTCAAGCTTGCCCGTTACTGAGAGCTCAAGATTAAAAGTACTTCTTCAATGTATGCTAGTAGGCCTAAGAATGTAAATTTGAATTCAAACGCTAAGAATTCTAATGCTAGAGGTAAAAATCCTATAAATTCATATGCATATATGTATGCTCATTCAAGATATGCAAATGCTATGAATAATCATTCAAGGAATTCACATCCTAGAAATTACCATCATACATATCCTAGAGATAACATGTATGTTCACAACTCACATACTATAAATGCACATCCTAGAAATTACCATCATGCATATCTTAGAGATAACATGCATGTTCATAACTCTCATGCTAGAAACATGTATCCTAGGAATGCTTATCCAAGGACTATAGGCATATATATTCAAGAAATCCTAAAAATTTCAATAACTATCATCCTAGGATCATGAATCATCAACATGTCTACAATTATAGAGCACCTTATAATGTTAAGAAAGTATGGGCCCCTAAAGGAGCCGCATTTTCTAAGACTAACCCCAAAGGACCCAAGAAATTTTGGGTACCTAAAAGTGCAATTGTATATCCTTGTGTAATGTAGATATGTCTCCACACCAAGGAAAAGGGTAACTATTGGTACCTTGATAGTGGATGCTCAAAGCACATGACCGGTGATCAAAGTATGTTCAAAGAACTAACTCTAAGGGATAGCGAACACATCACCATTGGAGACAACACAAAGATAAGGATTATAGGGCATGACAAAGTGGGTAATGATTCCTCAACCATTGACCATGTTTTATATGTGCAAGGCCTTAAGGTAAATTTACTTAGTATTAGTCAACTATGTGACAAGGGCAACAAAGTCATATTTGAATCCTCTCATTGTCTAGTAATAGACATCAATAGTAACATGATCAAGTTTGTTGGCCATAGACATGACAATGTCTATCTAGTTGATTTAAAATCTATGCATTCAAAAAATGAAAAATGTTTTCCCGCTTTTAGTGGAAACCCATGGCTATGGCATAGAAGACTTAGCCATGTGAACATGGAATTGCTTAAAATTCTTTCAAGAAAAGATTTAGTTGTTGGACTTCCCAAAATCAAATTTGAAAAAGACAAAGTTTGTGATGCTTGTCAAATGGGAAAACAATCTAGAATTTCTTTTAAATCTAAAAATGTAATCTCAACCTCTAGACCATTGGAACTTTTGCATATGGACTTGTTTGGTCCAGTAAGTACTATTAGTCTAGGAAGCCATCAATATGCTCTTGTTATTATTGATGATTATTCAAGATATACCTTCGTTATTTTCATTGCTTATAGGATGAAATATATAAAGGATTTGTGAACTTTTGCAAGAAGGTTCAAAATGAAAAAGGGATTTCTATTTCAAGTATTATAAGTGATCATGGAAAAAAATTTGAAAACCAAAGTTTTTCAAAATTTTGTGATGAAAATGGAAATGATCACAATTTTTCTGCACCTAGAACTCCTCAACAAAATGGAGTTGTTGAGAGGAAAAATAGAGTTCTAGAAGAATTTACTAGAACCATGATTTGTGAAAATAATTCACCAAAATACTTTTGGGCAGAAGCCTTAAATACTTCTTGCAAAGTTTTAAATAGTGTATTAATTAGGCTCATGCTTGATAAAACTCCATATGAACTATAGAAAGATAGAAAGCCTAATATCTCTTATTTTCATGCTTTTGGTTGTAAATACTTGATCCTAAATAACAATAAAACTAATTTAGGTAAATTTGACTCAAAGACTGATGAAAGGATATTCTTAGGATATTCAATCTCTAATAAAGTTTATAGAGTCTTTAACAAAATAATTCTAATGGTTGAAGAATCCATACATGTTGCCTTTGATGAGTCTTACCCAATTAGTAGTAGAGTAGTATCTTTTAATGATGATGCGGATTTTATTCCAAGAATGGATACACCTACTTCCATTGTTGACCCGAATGAGAGCCAACCTCGAATAAGTCAAGAGGTAGATACTCTCAATCTTGATCAACCATCTATAAGTCAAAAAGAGGATGGTTTTCCCAAAGATTGGAGGTATGTGAATTATCATCCAATCAATCAATTGATTGGTGATCCTGCACAAGGGGTAAGAACTCGAGCCTCTATAAGAAATATTTGCAATTATGTAGCTTATTTATCTCAAGTAGAACCTAAGACTTTTGTAGAAGCCGAAAAAGATGTTGATTGGATAAATACTATGCAAGAAGAATTAAATCGATTTGAAAAGAATAAAGTATGGACTCTAGTTCCTAGACCAAACAATCATACAATCATAGGAACTAAATGAGTATATAGAAATAAAATGGATGAAAATAGAATAGTAACTAGGAATAGGGGCTAGACTAGTGGCTAAGGGTTACAATCAAGAAGAAAGAATAGACTTTGATGAGACTTATGCTCCTGTAGCTAGATTAGAAGCCATCTGTATGTTGTTAGGCTTTGCATGCTTTAATAAGTTTAAGCTATTTCAAATGGATATAAAAAGTACCTTTTTAAATGGTTTTATAGAAGAAGAGGTGTATGTTGAGCAAGCTCTTGGATTTGAAAATCTTATCTTCCAAACCATGTCTATAAGCTTTTTAGAGCTCTCTTTAGGTTGAAGCAAGATCCAAGAGCATGGTATGAAAGACTAAGTAAGTTTTTACTTGAAAATGGTTTTATAATAGGAAAGATAGATATAACCGTCTTTACAAAAACTCAAAAAAAATGACACATTATTAGTCCAAATATACATTGATGATATTATATTTGGTGCTTCTAATGAATCCATATGTCAAGATTTTTCTAAGTGTATGCAAGGTGAATTTGAAATGAGCATGATGGGAGAGCATACCTTCTTCCTTGGACTACAAATCAAACAATTGAAAGGAGGCATCTTCATCAATCAATCAAAATACGCCAAGGACCTGTTGAAGAGGTTTGAAAAGGAGAGCTCAAAGTAAATTGGCACTCCTATGAGCACCTCTACAAAACTTGACATAGATGAAGGAGGTAAGTGTGTAGATACTAAAACTTATAGAAGCATGATAGGAACTTTACTATATCTAACTGCAAGTAGACCCGATATAATGTTTAGTGTGTGCATATGTGCTAGATTTCAAGTTAATCCAAAGAATCACATATAGTTGCATAAAAAGAATCCTAAGATATTTACAAGGCATTCAAAATTTAGTTTTATGGTATTCTAGAAAATCAACTTTTGAGCTTTTTGGATACTTTGATGTTGATTTTGCAGGTTATAGGCTAGATAGAAAGAGAACTAGTAAAACATGCCAATTTTTAGGTGCAATGTTAACCTATTGGTTCTCTAAGAAACAAAATTATATTGCACTATTAACCACCGAAGCGGAATATGTGGCCGTCAAAAGTTGTTGTGCACAAGTTTTGTGGATGAAATAGCAACTAGAAGAGTATGGCATAAATTTTAAAAATATACCAATTCATTGTGATAACACTAGTGCTATCAACTTGACAAAAAATCCCAATTCAACATTCGAGAACCAAACATAGAAATAAAACATAACTTCATAAAAGATCATGCTCAAAAGGGTGATATTAGATTAGAATTCATTCCATCGGAAGATCAAATTGCTAACATTCTTACTAAGCTCTTGAATGAAGATAGCTTTTGTAAAATAAAACTATTAATGGGTTTAACAAACTATGAACATATGTGTGTTTGATTGTATCTACATTCATCATGTGCATACTTATCATTAAGTGAATGAGTATTAACTCCTATTTAATATTTCTCTCACTCAAAATGACATAGATAAAACATTTCTTGCAAAATTCCTACTTGGAGCGCAAAATTTTATGATTTTTTAAAGGCCCAATCGACTAGTTAGATCACTCAGTCGACTGGTATCTTTCTATCCATTTACCCAGTCGACTAGTTGGGACCATCCAGTCTACTGGTAACTTCTGTCCATTCTACCAGTTGACTGGTACAAGGATCCAATCGACTGGTATCACAAGATAAGTTTGGAGCCAAAAATTTGAAATTTTTTTGGACAACCCAATCAACTAGTAAGGTCAATCCAGTCGACTGGTGTCTTTCTACCAATTTTACCAATCGACTGGTACCCTGACCCAATCGATTGGTATCAAGATTCTATATATAGTTGCTTCATTTTTTTTTTTCAAATTTCACGCCATTTTTGCAAAACATTAGCTTTATCTCTCTAAAAAATCATTGCTTTTAGCCCTAAAACTTTTGAAATTACTCCATAGAACCCTTAATCATCCCTCAAATCACATCATTTTCAGCTTCTACCAGTTAAATCTTCATATTTTTTCCCAAAAATCTCTCACCCACTGAAATTTCCTAAAATGTCAGAGAGAATACAAGTCAAAACAACCGTTATCGGACCTCACGCGCCTACGAGGCCTAGATCACAAAATTCCTCAGCACCGGACTCGGGAGGCAAAGGAATAGTTGGTTCCTCGAGCAAGCAAGCGAGGACTGAGCTCGATGACTCGCTGTTCTGGAATCTTGTCGTCAAAAGCAGGTATAACATTGTGATTAGAAATAAAAAAAATCATGACGGGTAGATTCGTAGATTTTGATTCTATTCATCATGCTAACTTCGATATACTTCCTGCTTTTGAGCCAATAGGCCTCACACCACTTGTTAATATCCACCACAAATACTACCCCCGCCTTATTCATCAATTTTATACCAATATAGTGAAACCCAGTCCCCTAGCTCTTAGATTTAAGACTAGTGTGATGGGTATAGAGTTTGAGATCAACATTGACCTATTGGTCAACTTGCTAAGAATCCTAATGGCTAGGATATCATAGAGTCTGGATGGATGACCAGAAAATTTTGACTACAAGGAGGCGTATCAGATAGTTAGGGGAGACCCTAACTATGTCTTTTGACCCACTACATTTCATCAGTGTAGTGATATGCCCCTTGACTCAAAATTGTTTAACCTAGTCATGAGTTGGACCATCCACCCACGACTCGGGAGTCGGGGTTATATGGCAAAAATTGACATAATATTAATTTGGTGTCTCAAAACTGGACACCATTTCAATATCTACCCCATCTTGTTGGCCAATATGCTCAATGGAGAGCCTCATGACTTGGGGTGCCTCCCTTATAGCATTCTTATCACCTTGATCCTCCAACACTTCAAAGTTCCCTTGCTTGCCTCTGAAGCTCAAGACATCGGCCCTAAAAACATCATCAATGTCTCTTCACTGAAGAAGATAGGGTGCACGATCCGGAATGGCATGGTTCATTCCAAGGTTGGGAAGAATATTCAGATCTAGGATGATGATGACAGCAATGAGGACGACGATGTGCCTAATGATGCAGCTTTTCCCACTGACATGGACATTGACGAGCATGCACTTAGTCCACGGTATATTATACATGGTGGCTTGACTGCTAGTCAGGTTGGACATGATGATTTACTACAGATGATAACGAGCCTCCAGATGTCCATGCAGTCCGGATTCCAGAGCTTGAGCTCTTCCGTCGACCAATGCTTCTAGATGGTGCAGATCGACATCGATCATATGCGTCACGACATCAACATCCAACAGGATGATTTCAAGTTACTTCGAGAGCACTCAGAAGGCTCTTTGGTAGAGATTTGAGATCTTTTTTGACATAGCTTTGACTCCCTTACTCGTTGAGTCATCGGTCCTTCTCATTTGTCTTTGTTATGTACTTTTTAGCTCTATGGAATAAGAACATTATTTGTTTTTTCATACATCATTTGCTTTATATGTATCAGACTTTCCCAGACAGCTTCTTTAAGCTCAGTTATGTATGGATCATTTGTATATGCATGCTTATCTTCATTTATATAGCTTTTTACTTGTGTGTGTGATTTACTTTTAGCTATATGGTTGAATAGTTTGAGCCCTTATAGTTCATCCATACGCTTTAACTATTTCAAGCTTCTATATGAACTTCTTATTCTTCTCAAGAGGTCTTCCTAACTCTGGTTTATGATTAGTTTTTGTGGCTAAGTTTGTTTATACCATATCTTCTTGTCTATAGTGTTTTAATTGCTTATTTTTTGGGATTCCCCCCTTTTTTTGCTGTTGTCAAAACAGAGGAGAAAAAGAGAAAAATCTGTGTAAACTGGTATAGAGCATAGTTTTAGGGGGACCATTTCTCTAAACATGTTAAAATACTTATAATAGTCTTGCATTGCTTGGTTGAGATTGTTATTGAATATTTGCAGGTTGGTTTTTATCATAAAAACAGAGGAAACTCTGTCCAAATTTCTTCAAAAAACCAACACTTAGTTTTTTAAACTGTTTTTTCTTTTTATGGTTTTGTCATCATCAAAAATGGGGAGATTGTTGACCCGTATTTGATTTTAATAATGACAAAACACTACTTAAATTGCACTAACAATTTTATCTAAGTGCTTAAGCGATAAAAGTATTCAATACCGAAACAAGACGCAAGAAAACAACATGTTCAAATATCAAAAAAAAGACATAAGATCTAGAATAAGCTCTAAAGTAATTGAATCACATTGTAAATCTCTATTTTCAGTTACCTAGCTTGAACTATGGCTCATGTTGCAAAAGGTTTTGACAAAACCAAATACAAAAAATGTTTCTAAGTCAAAATATGTTTTAAAAACGTAAAAAACTAGGTTTTTGGACAACCCAATCGACTAGGTCTCTGAACTAGTCAATTGTTAAAAGGGACAATAAGTTCCTAGTTGACTAGTAATTGGACCCAGTCAACTGGACCTATAACCCAGTCGACTGGTACTCTCCCTTAGCCTAAAAATGAATTTTTTTCACTTAACTCAATCGACTGGTAGAAGGACCCAGTCGACAGGCAATTTGAAAATATGATCATTTGAGACACGAGACTTGAGCATTTAATGCTCCAAACCTACCAAATCAGTGTCTAACGGTCATATAAGTCGAAGGCTATAAAAATTCTCTTCAATAAGCATTTAAAGAAAAACAAATAGAACATTCAATTGGTCTTATAGCTCATTAATACTCTCAAAAGCCTTGATAAATTCATTGTGAGCCATTCTTTAAGCTTTTTCTTGAAAAAGAGATAATCTTCTTGTTGTAAAGCATTCATTGCTATCTCTTTACCATTCTTTTACATTTAGTACCATTCACTATAAAGAGTTGTAACTCTTAGAGTGTTTAGGATTAAACACTTCGTATTAACTTCCTTGTGGAAGAGATTGTTTGTAAGGTTTGCTTATCACCTGTGAAGTTGCTCAACTACAATTAGTGGATTACTTCAAGTAAGTTCCTTGAAGAGAGTTGATGTAGGGTCCGAGAGATTCCAATATTGCCGAACCACTATAAACGGAGTTTGCATATTCTTTTCCTCAACTCGTTTATTTTCAAGTATATTATTTGACCGTGTGCCTTGCTTGTTGAGCTGTTAAAAACTTGTGAATTAATTAGCAAAAAGTTTTTAAAACCCAATTCACTGCCCCTCTTGGGTTTGTACCTCGGTTTGCAAGTATTCTCTCTCATCTCTCTTCTCACTCCCCCTCTCTGTCACTCTCTCTTTTCCATATGCAAAGACTTATTTACATACCAGTTCTTACAGTTTACGAACCCAAAATCCCAAATTTCTAACACATTTGAGATAATTTCCATTTTCCCCAAAAGTTCGCCTTTATTAATCGAATCATTTTAAAGTTTAGTGTTGAAGTTCAAACAGTGGTAAGTCACATTGAGTTTATTTTCATTTAATTTCAACTCTTGTATCACTGACAATTTAGTTCATTTTCCCCAAATTTCGTACTCATTTCAGATCGTTAGCATTTTCATCAAACTGCTTACCCATTCGTTGTCACTAATCGAAACTATTTGAAGTTTAGTGTCGAAGTTCAGAAAGTGGTGAGTCATATTGCATCTATTTTCATTTAATTTCACTCTCTTGTGATTGTGAAAACAATAACCCTTGTTCTAAAAACCAGTTTTACATTTTGAGACTGTGAATCATATAAACCTTAATTTGCTTCATTTGCTTTTACATAACACAATGTATGACGAATTTAAGTTTTTTTTTTTTCTTTTTTTTTACATTGGAGATGATATAGACCCCTGTGGTGAAATGTTTGTGGATTCTTGAAGCTACCTCTACCTTAATTTGCTGGAAGACATATTCAGTAATTTCAATGTGAAGTTTACAATTCTAAAGATCACATCAAGTTCTAGTAGACTTATAGAATCTGATGGTGATCTGCAAGATGTGTTTAGATATTATAGAGATTTTGGTTTATGCTCTTTATACATTGAAGAAGTACCATAGTTAGACCCTATTGCAGTTGTAGGACTGAAACCATACGTACAAAATAATATAGATGATTATGATGAATCTGACATTGAAAACAATAATGGAAATGTAGGGATTGAGACTAATCTGGGTGATGGTGAAAATAATCAAAACACTAATGCAAATATAGGGGTTGAAACTAATATGGGTGATGGTGAAAATGATCAAAACAACAATGCAAATGTAGGGGTTGAAACTAATCTGGGTGATGGTGAAATTATTCAAAACAATAATGAAAATGGTAATGATGATGGTGGTAGGACAATTAAGGGTTTAGAAACTAAATGGTTTGATGATGATGAATTTTTGAGAGAATATGGGAGTCTATAGTTTGATATAACAAAAGTTGGTGAAACTGTGGGGATTACTAGTGGTGTTGAGAATGATGGAAATGGATATGTTGAAGGTGGGGGAAAGGATGGAGTAGAAAATGAAGAGGTTGAAGATAAGGGGACCACTGATAAGTAGATATTGAAGAAAGTGAAGAAATTGAAGATAGAGGGACCACTTATGAAATATAGAATGATGGAAATGAAGAAGTTGAACATAGAGGGACCACTGAAGGAGTACAAAATGATGAAAATGAAGAGGGTAATGATGAGGAAGATGATGATGAAGACTATGTAGTTGATTCAAAAGATGAGAATATTTTTTTTAGTGTTTGATGGGGACTGGATGGAGGGTGTGAATTACGCTTCTTATGAAGATAAAGACAGAGAAAGAGAACGTGATGTTAACAATTAGCCAGCTTTAGAGCATAGGCTAGATGATCCTGGCCCAGATGAATCGGGTGATGTTTATAGTGATGATGAGCTAGAAGACAGAGGTAGAACTAAAAGAACTAGGGATTTTGGGCTTATTAGTAGTTTGGGTAAAAAAAATTTAAGCCTGGAGATGATGGGAAAACTGAATTTGAGATTGGACATGTATTTACCAATGTGGTCCACTTTAGGGAAGTGTTAGTTGATTATGAGGTGCGAGGTGGGTGCAACTTTAAGAACCCTTCAATGACACAAGGGGATACATGCATAATGCAGAGTTGAGAACTATCCTTGGAGAATTCATGCATCTATGACTCCTGATAGAAGGAAATTTATGGAGAAGACATTACAAAATGAACACAATTGCATGAGAGTTACGAAGAATCTTGTTGGTATTCGTCTAAGGTTTAAACATTGTTTAAGGTTTAAACAAGAGATTGAAGAATGACTTTTAGCATGTTAAAGGAGTGCACACAAGTGTGTGTATCACTTTGGATGTGTGTGCACACATCTATTCAGCAAGACAAAGAAATGTGCACAGCATCAAGAGGTCTAGCTTCAGTGTGCGCCATAGCCCTGCCCCTCCCAGGCTACAATGCCCAGCAAGGAGGAAGTCTTAGTGGAGGCAGCACAGTACCTCTCCCTCACCAAGGCCGTGATGCCCAGAAAGTGGTGAAAAAGGTGTTTTGCCTAGCGCCGCAGCGTGCCCTGTTAAGTGCCTAGGCGCTTTGCTCACATGATTAACTTGCTTCAACCTCTTATTAAATGTGTGAGTGCAAGGTTAAAATACACAGCATCACTTAGGATTGATGGAGGGCCATGGTTGATTGGTCATCACAATCTAAGGGTGGAGAATGACACTCAAGATTGGTCAAGAAGTTGGTGCACTATATAAAGGGTCACCTAGCTTCTTTCTCAACAACAATTGTGACAGAACATGTGAATGAGAGAATTTTATGAGAGTGCAAAGGCACATATATATAAGAGGGACTCATTGGAGAGGCTGGTTGTAAAGAGAGAGATTAGTATAGAAAGGGGATTCAAGGGACTTGTAAGTGGAATTTCCAAGGGGGAAAGTTCCAGGGTACCTCAAGACCTTATCACTTTCTTGTTCTCTTCATTGTTTCTTCAAGAACTTGTGGATTCTTGGAGAGGGGTTGTTGCGATTGTAAGAACTATTGATTTAGTGCAGAGAGTTTGGAGGAACTCATGGGGACGTAGGCTATTGCTGAACCTCGATAGCAATTGCTTGTCTTCTTTCTTGCTTTGGTTGTTGTTTCTTTTCTTTACAAGTCATTCTAGACTTGGGTGTTTGGAGGATCACCACCTGGGCATCTTGTCAAGGTGATTTCCAACAGTGGTATCGAGCTAGAGGAGATACCAGAGTAGTGGTATCAGAGCTTGCACAGCTGGGTGTCAGAGCAAGAACAGAATGTGACGGAGTTAAGACTCCAAGAATCGAAGGTCAACTTCTTGGGTGATTCAAGAATGGAGTAAAGATCTATATCTGATCGTGTTCTTGAGGTGAATCAATGATGGAGTTAAGATCAATATCTGATCGTGTTCTTGAGGGTGATTCAAGAACGGAGTAAATATCAAGATCTGATCGTGTTCTTGAGGTTGATTCAAGAACGGTATTGAGATCAATCTTCAATTTGTGTTCTTAAGGTTTAGAAGAAGTTGGAAAACATTTGTGGGTGCTGCATAAATCAAGGGATCTTCTCCTCAAGATGGGTTCAAATTTTGGTATTAAGAAGTTTGATGGAAAGGGAGATTTTTCCCTATGGAAGCGGAAGATCAAGGCTGTTCTTATGCAATAGAAAGTGGACTTGGCGATTGGAGGAGATGACGCTTTTCCAGCAAGTACCACGAAGGACCAGCTGCAACTTGTTAGATAATGTCACAAGGGAGTGCAGAGACTTGGAAGATTCAGCTACAATTTGGAAAAAACTAGATGAGTTGTTTCTTTCCAAGACTCTCCCTAATAAGAGGTATCGTCGTAAACAAATCTTTGCTTTTAAATTTGATCCTAATAAAGAGTTGCGAGATGATCTTGATGCCAAGATGAGGAATGCATCAAGTGGAGAAGGGTTGTTCATTAGAAGAAGGCCAGCAACTCGGTATGGCAATAACATACATGACTATTATCGGGATAGAGGTAAAAGAGAGAGCCATGGGATAGTGCACAGTAACATACATGGCTACTACCGAGACAGAGGTAGAGGAGAGTGCCATGGGAGAGTGCACAACAACATACCTGGCTACTATCGGGACAGAGGTAGAGGAGAGAGCCATAGGAGAGTGCACAGCAACATACATGGCTACTACCGGAAAAGAGGTAGAGGAAAGAGCCACGAGAGAGTGCACAACAACATACATGGCTACTACCGGGACAGAGGTAGAGGAGAAAGCAATGGGAGAATGCATTCCAAACTGAGATTTGGAGGGAAGAACTGTTACTACTACCATAAGGAAGGTTATGTCAAGAAAGATTACAAGGAGAAGATGAGGAATGAGGGAAGAAGCCATACCAATAATAGATAGGCTTCGGTTGCCAAAACAGAACAGAAAGATGATGATGTTCTTGTTGTGTGCTTGGATGTGAGCAAGGGGCAAGAAGGCAGCGGGAAATGGATCTTGGATACCGGGTGCACTCATCATATGTGCCCTCACCAAGATTAGTTCAAGAATTTCAAAGAAACCAGTGATGAAAGAGTTTTCTTGGGGAATGATATTTTTCACCAAGTGAGGGGCACAGGAGACATCCAAGTAAGGATGTTTGATGGAATGACAAGGCTGCTGAAAGATGTGAGATATCTCATGGATTTGAGGAGGAATTTGATCTTATTCGGGCAGCTGGATTCCATGGGATACACATGCAAGATAGAGGGAGGAAAGATCAATGTAGCCAAGGGATCTTTGGTAGTGATCAAAGCAGCAATGAAGGATGGTCTCTAAGAGATGATCAGAGACACTGACATTAAAGATCAAGCAATAAGCTTCATGGCTGAGATGGAGAAGGCAGCCTTTTGGCACACTCGCTTGGGACATATGAGTGAAGAGGGCCTGCAACTTCTTAGCAAGAATGGATTACTTGATGGTGACAAGGTAGAGAAACTCAATTTCTGCAAGAGCTGTGTTCTTGGGCAGCAACATCGGGTCAGCTTCAACACCAGAGTGCACAAGTTTAAGGGTATTCTTGACTACATTCATGCGAACTTTTGGGGACCAGCAAGAACACCAACATACGGAGGTAACTTTTACTTTCTATCTTTAATTGATGATTATTCAAGAAAGGTTTGGGTTTATTTGGTTAGAAATAAATCAGATGCTTTGAATAAATTAGTGGTGTGGAAAAAGCTAGTGGAGACTCAAAGGGGCATGATAGTTAAGGGGATAAGAACTGATAATGGCTTAGAAATTTTTAACCAAGAACTTGATCAATTCTGTAGGTTAAATGGCATTCTAAGACATAGAATGGTTGTGAAAACCCCTCAGCAAATTAAAGTTACTGAGAGGATGAATAAGACCCTTATGGAAAAGGTTAGGTGCATGTTAGATGAATTCGGAGTAGTCAAATGTTTTTGGGGGGAAGCGGTGTCTACTACTGCGTATTTGGTTAATAGATCACCCTCTAGGGTTATGTACCATAAGACTCCCGAGGAGATGTGGAGTGGAAAACCCCCTGAGTTGGACAACCTTAGGACTTTTAGGTGTGCTGCATATGCACAATAAAAGGATGATAGACTTAGCCCAGAATCTAGAAAATATGTATTTTTAGGATATGGGGAAAGGGCTAAGGGGTATAGGTTGTGGTCCTTAGAACAAGAAGGATTGAGACTCATAATAAGTAGGGATGTTATTTTTAATGAATTTTTATTTCTCTATTTGGAGAAAACTAACCCTGCAGAGGCTAGTGAGCAAACCAGTTCAGAATTTGTGGAGCATTGCATCAAGGAGAATTCAGTTCAGGTAGAGCAAGGAAGGCAAGAAGGTTTGGACCAGATAGAGCCCATTGATGAATGCCAAGCTTAGGACACTCATGAGGAGGCTGAACTAAAAGAGGATGATGCAGGGAGTCGGAAGGACTATCAACTCACAAGAGACCAGGAAAGAAGGCTGGTCGGACCATCTTCAAGATAGGGTTTGCAGATGAAGCAGCTCCTTAGACGGTAGGAGAGATGAGTGAATAAGAGACTTACATTGATGCCATAGGACGTATGGATTCACCAAGATGGAAGCTAGCTATGGAGGAAAAAATGGATTCTTTGAGGAAGAACAACTTCTGGGAATTGGTGCACATTCTGGGAAAACAGAGAGTTGTGGATTGTAAGTGGACTTACAAGATCAAAGAAGGATACCCTCTAGGAGATGAAGTCCGGAACAAGGCTAGGCTAATGGTGAAGGAGTTCACGAGAAGAGAAGATATAGATTTCACAGAAACTTTCTCACCTGGACACAAGGTGGAGAAAATTGTGAGCATCCTCATCTATGTCATTGATGTGCTGTTAGTTCAGAATAGCAGGAAGAGGATGGAAAGGTTTACATCTCAACTCACTGAGGATTTCAAGAGGAAGAATCTCTGCCTTACACAAAAGATCCTTGGTATGAGAAGAATTTGGGAAAGGGAGAGAAACGGGTGAAGGTTTCTCGGTCTTCTATGGAAGATGGTAAACTAGCAAAGATTCCCTTTGCTGGTTATTTCAAGTTCTGCAGCAAGCAATATCTTGGAATGTATGAAGAGAAGAAGGAAGTGGATAAGATCTCTTACTGTAGTGCGGATGGACCAGTTATGTGCATGATGGTGAGCACTAGACCCAATATTTCTCAGGCAATGGGTGTTCTTAGCAGTTTTGTGAGTAGTCCCGGAAAGAAGCATTGGCTTGGGATTAAATGGTTGCTGAGGTATTTGAAGGCTCAGTGGCAACCGATAGTAGCACTCTTAACAACCGAGGCTAAGTATATAGCAACTATGGAAGCCATAAAGGAAGCTATGTGGTGCAAAGGGTTATTGGACGAGTTGATTGTCCTAAAAGAGCAGGTGGTGGTGTATTCGGTTAACCAAAGTGCGTGGCATTTGTGGAGGAATCCGGTGTTCCATGGGAGGACAAAGCACATGGATAAGGTAGCCATGGAGGAAAGTCCTACAGATTTAGGCACCAAGGTTATACCTCTAAGAAGGTCCAATCATTGCCTTGGACTTCTTAGGAAAGGAGTCGGTTGAATGATGACTCAAGATGAGTTTGGATCCTGAAGTTCTCTGCACAATGGTTCGGGTTTAAACGCTTAGACAAAGGTAGAGATTGTTGGTATTTTTCTAAGGTTTAAACATGGTTTAAGGTTTAAATAAGAGATAGAAGAATTACTTTCAGCATGTTAAAGGAGTGTGCACAAGTGTGCGCATCACTTTGGATGTGTGTGCACACCTCTATTCAGTAAGACAAAGAAGTGTGCACAGCATCAGGAGGTCTAGCTTCAGTGTGCACCGCAGCCCTGCTCCTCCCAAGCCACGGCCTCCATCAAGGAGGAAGTCTTGGTGGAGGGCAGCGCCGTACCTCTCCCCCACTAAGGCCACGGCGCCCAGAAAGTGGTGAAAATGGTGTTTTGCCTAGCGTCACAGTATGCCATGTTCAGTGCCTAGGCGCTAGGCACACTGAGGCACACATGATTAACTTCATTCAACCTCTTTTTAAATGTGTGGATGAAAGGTTAAAATGCACAGCATCACTTAGGATTGATGGAGGGCCATGGTTGATTGGTCATCAAGATCTAAAGGTGGAGAATGACACTCAAGATTGGTCAAGAAGTTGGTGCACTATATAAAGGGTCACCTAGCTTCATTCTCAACAATAATTGTGACAAAATAGGTGAATAAGAGAATTGTATGAGAGTGAAAAGAAACAGACATACAAGAGGGACTCATTGGAGAGGCTGGTTGTAAAGAGAGAGATTAGTATAGAAAGGGGATTCAAGGGACTTGTAAGTGGAATTTCCAAAGGGGAAAGTTCCAGGGTACCTCAAGACCTTATCACTTTTTTGTTCTCTTCTTTGTTTCTTCAAGAACTTGTGGATTCTTGGAGAGGGGTTGCTGTGATTGTAAGAACCATTGATTTAGTGCAGAGAGTTTGGAGGAACTCACGGGGACGTAAGCTATTACCGAACCTCGATAACAATTGTGTGTATTCTTTCTTGCTTTGGTTGTTATTTCTTTTCTTTACAAGTCATTCTAGACTTGGGTGTTTTGAAGATCACCACCTAGGCATCTTATCAAGGTGATTTCCAACAAATCTTAATGTGAGGGTGCCATGGATAGCCAAGAAATTGGCTTCATAACTTAAAACTGATCTAACTATAAGCTATGACCTCATGAGCAATAATTTGATAGAGAGATTTGGGGTTGATGCAGAACAAATTTAGCTGTATAGGTCTAAGGAAAAGGTTGAGGAAGAAGTTGAAGGGTCCCATGCATATTCGTTTTGCAAACTGAGGAAGTATGGTGAGTTACTGATTGAGAAGAACCCTGGAATAGTGGTTAGGATAGAAGTTCATAAGATGACTGATATGAATCTACCTAGAATGTTCAAGAGGATCTTTATTTTCTATAATGCATTGAAGGTTTGTCTTATGAAGGGTTATAGACCATTCCTTGGTTTAGATGGGTGTTTCTGGAAAGTTCCTTATGGAAGGATTCTACTTTCTACCATTACATTAGATGCTAACAATGGTATGTATCCAATTGCATTTGTAGTAGTTAAAATAGAGAGCAGGGACAGTTAGAGATTTTTTTGTCAACACTTAGCTGAGAGAATTGGTCAAAGAAGCAGAGAAAGGCCTTAACAATAATGTTAAATAAGAAAAAGGTATGTAAATGGTGCTTGCATAAAGTTAAATGTAAATGCAATGATTATATGGATGTGGTTTGTTTATTTTAGACCCTTAACTTACATTTGTTATGCTCTTAGTTAGTAGTATTTTACTTTATTTTACGTTTTTCTTGTGTTTTGTGTGTTTTTACAGCTTTGTGGAGAAAATGAAGCATTTCAAGAGATTTGAAGCTTCTGGAGACATTGCGATCGATCGCACGAGATATGCGATCGAGCGCACCTGCGCTCGAGCGCACCTGCCTATGATCGAGCGCAAGGTCATCTATCCCACATCGAAATGTTTGCAGTGCATCGCACCTGCGCTCGAGCGCACCAGACACGCGATCGAGCGCACATGCGTTCGTGCGCACGAGACATGCGATCGATCGTACTTGCGATCGATCGCACCACACTGCGATCGAGCGCACACGGGCAGTATCCCACATCGAATCTGCAACCTATTTTGCTCCGGGTCTTCCCCTATATAAGCACCATTTGGCTTCATAATTCAATGT
Source organism: Bretschneidera sinensis (assembly GCA_023935145.1). NCBI lineage: Eukaryota > Viridiplantae > Streptophyta > Magnoliopsida > Brassicales > Akaniaceae > Bretschneidera > Bretschneidera sinensis. Next base: position 67,900,717 of record CM043698.1, on the reverse strand, counting down.
ACAATTCCTGAGCCACTTTGGCGTTTACCGGTGGACGTCCGTCAGCATTCTGGTGGATCCCGAAGGCATTGCTACCACGAGGGGAAGCGCCGCCCGTCAGCGAGTGGAATTTCTCCCATGTAAAGTTGTTTATTTATTTCTTTATATTCAGTTGTTTTAGTTTAAATGTTTAGCACTTTTTATTATAGTTTTATAGTTATGAGTGGCTAGACTCTTCAGCTAAGGTTGAAGATGAAGCCCCACCGTTGTTTGGCGTAGTAGTTCAGATTTGCTTGTACAAATCTGACAATTTTTAGTATAAATGTTCTGTCAATTATTTGAGTTAATCTTATAATTGATTGAGTTTAAATTGTCTGTTGGATTTTCTTTATGTTTCATCTGATGGATACATTGAATGCTTTTCGATTAAATTGGATTCCCTTTGTGATTTGTTAATAGCGGATACATCGGGTGCTTTTGGTTTAGTTGGGATATTCTTTGTTTTTTGTCTTATAGTTGGATTCATTGAATGTTTTTGTTAAGAGCGGATACATCGGGTGCTTTTGGTTTAGTTGGGATATTCTTTGTTTTTTGTCTTATAGTTGGATTCATTGAATGTTTTGATAGGCTATATTTTTAGAACATGTATGCTTAACTTCGGTGGGGTGGATTTGGAAACCTTAGTGCTTTTTATTATTAGTTTTTAAATCAACTTGGTTTACTTTTCATTTATTTTGCAATATAATTCTGAAATTTGGAACTAGGTTAAGATAAAGTTAGTTTAGATTAAAAATATATTTTCACAACGCAATTCCCTGTGGATTCGACCTCGCACTTGCACAACACTATACTGCAAACGACTCGTGCGCTTGCGAGTAATTTAAAACTCACAACACTTAACATCCATCTTACCACAATCCATTAATCCGAGCACCCGGATGATTTTATGCATAACATTTATGAATATAAGTCTTGGCCTCTAAAAACATAATAAATTGTGTGACATCAATCACAGATCAAGCTCCATAGGCTTATTTTTCAAATCACTGTCCACTATTGTAGAAAAATCACACTATATTGGATCAATAGGTCTTTAATAAGCTTGTAACATTAGGCTAAGGTAAAGGTTAAGGAAGAACGGGAAGGATTTACAAGTAAAAGAACTCAATCTCTTAGCTCTAAACACAACTATTTTTAAGCACTGGATAACCTTACTTCAACACCCAACTCTTTCAACCACTTTTTATAAGAGCATATCTCTTGATAAGTCACCACTTTTCTTTTCTTTTCTTTTCTTTTCTTCTTTCTTTGCCATACTTCACTTCTCTTTTTCTTCTCTTTTTTCTTTTCTTTTCCTTTCTATTTTGGCATAAGACCATTCACCTTCTTTTTCATTCTTTTATTTTTCTTTTCTTTTCCACAACCCCCAACTTATCTCCTTTAATGTACTTGGGTTATGGTAGTAATACTTTTTTTTCTTCATATTTCCATCCCTACTCCTCTCAAGTGCTTCGCAACAAATGTGTATGACTAAGTTCTTTTAAAAGAAGGGTAAGAATAAAATATTTTTAGGCTCATAAGGGTAAGTGAATAGGTTATCGAAAGAAATAAGGCTCACTTCCTTCTTCAAGAAAAAGGCTTAAACAGGTGACTAGCGATAAATATAGCAATGGTAAGTTTGAAAGGCTCAAACGGTTCAAAAATGGCCTATATCATATCATAAGTAATGTGCATTCTAGGAATTCGCCTCAAGTGATTATCAAATGAGTTCTAGAGCTTATCAAGACCGCAAAAGTATTGACAAACAATCACACATAAAACTTCTCTAAATGTTTTAGACTAATCATACAATCTTACCGCAAACTAGAGTGTCAAACCAAATGAAGATTGACACTTAAATTATTCTCAAACCGAAGCAAGATTTAACTTCTTCTAAATGCTATATGCTATCTCAATTAAGTTCATATCATTGACACATGAATTAACTCCAAGGATAACACAAAGCATGCTAAAGACAAACAAAAAGGGAAAGTAACACCAAGCAGTTTAATGAGAAAAAATACGTTTCCTCCACCCTCAACTTAAAAATTGCATTATCCTCAATGTTAAAGATAAAGGAAAGGAAACTCCCTTTGTAAGAAAAAGTGCACACAAGCTGAAAATTGTGCACCATCATGTAAACTATAAGCCATTCTTCTTGCTGAAATTCCGATCTACAACATAGAACAACACAACAAAAAGAAAGCAACTGCGGTGTACTATTAAGATTCCCACCGTGTGTTAGGTTAGCATATGAAATGGAAAGAAATAATTAAAAGAAAGAAAAATAAAGTACGAAAAATAAAATAACGAAAAGTGAAACACAATAAATGTTAGTATAGTTATCCGATAATAAAAACAAAAGAAAAGTAAACAAACAAGATATAGAACCCAAGACTAATCCTCTAAGTCCTCATCCTCTTCTTTATTCCCTTCATTCTCTTCATTCTCTTCACCTTCCTCAGGAGTTAGATCAAAAGAGGCACCTGGATAGGGTGGCAAAGTGGGAAAGTGATCCATATCACAACTAGTAGTAGAGGCAAAGTGTTGGTACATTTGACCAAAAGAAGAGTACACTCTAGCTTGATAATTAGCTTGCCTAGCCAAGAAATGTTCCTGATGATCAAATTTATCATGCAAAAATTTCTGATGCTCTTCAAAACGAATCTCTAAACGCTCAAGGCGCTTTGCAACAGTGACATACCTAGGGGGAGGAGGGGCTGCAATTGCTATTCTCTCTCCCGGAACTGGCAGCCTTGAGGTTTTAATCATATTAAGCATGCCATCATCGATAGGATTTTTTGGTTGCTAGGCGTCCTCATCAAGACTGTACTGAACTCCGACTTGGTTGCATAATTGGGTAATTAAGAAAGGGAAGTACAATCCAAGCTTTTGTTGTACAGTGTGTAAGATAGAATTAAATATGATCTGGCCCATATCAATAGTCATGCCCATCAAAATGGCATAAATCAGCACAGCTCTCTCAACAATAAGGTCACTATAGTGCATGACAGGTATCAATCTCTGACATACAAAATATTGCCAAGCTCTAGCATTGACAGTCAGAGAAGTACTGGGCAAGGTTACAGGGGTATCACCCATCATTTTCCATGTAGTGCCCGGAATACAAAGAGTATTGTAAATTTCTTTATAACTAATATTAGATGCATATGCAATATACTCACTGTTTTCTATGTCAAGGAGCCCATAGAATCTGTTGATAGATGTGCTTCTAAAAGAAACTATTTTTCCTCTCACTCTCAGCTTACCATTCCTATGTTCTTCTACATTAGCATCGAATTCTCTAACCATATTTGTGAAGGAATGAGGTGGTTGGCTAGCAAATGTACCCCAATGCCTATCAATATTCATTCTAAACAAGGTAGGGTTTGCTCTCTCTGTTATATTGAATCCTCTCTCAGGAATGGGTTTTCTAATGTGCATCATCCTAACATATCTCCCACTAGCCTCAAAACTAAAAAAATTTGCTCTCATCATACTCTTGTACTTGTTTCCTCCTTGGTCTCTTAGGTTTAGATGCCATTAGAATCAAATATATAAAACAATAGAACTAATTCAAAATTAACCACCCAAATAGCACAAATGAACAACAAAGAGAAGAAATTTAACTTACTTGATACCCAAAGTTGGAGAGAAGAAAGACCACCCACTAACTTGAAGTTTTCTTGATGAGCCCAAAACTTCTTAGTACCAAGCTTTTTTTTGGAGAAATTTCCAACAAAATCTGCAATATTATTGTAAAACCCTACAAGAAATGATGTTAGAGTCAAAATTGTTTTAATAAAAGTGAGTGGGTAAGTGAGGTTTTGGAGAGAGGATAAGAGAGAGGGAGGTGAATTGCTGTTTTCATGAGGGAGAAATAAAGATGATAAGTGCAGAATTTGTTTTATTTGGTGTGCAGGGACAGGTGGCAGAACAAGTCAAGCCGCGGCTTGGCTGAGGGGGCGCTGCGGCTTGGGCTGGAGTATGTGTGTATGGCTATTCTATGCGCTGTAGTGCGCACAGTGCTGGGGTGCGTCGCTGTGGGAAGGGCGAGATGGGCTGGATTAGGCACTTCCTGGTGGGCGAGGCACAACGCACACTGGGCCTAGGCACGGCCCAATCTAGTTCTAATAGGAAAAACTCGTTTGTTCAATTAAGAAAAACATACAAAATAAAGTTAGTAAGAATATCCTTAAAATAAAAATTAGATTAAATGAAACTAAAAGCTAAAAATTAAACTGAAAATAAAACAAACAAAACAAAATAAAATAAAAGTAAAAACATACTTGTGTGGTGTAGTCAAGGTGAATAAATCGGATCCATAAGTGGAATGTCTTCCACTTCCAGATCTTGCCTATCGATTAAAATCTTAAGTCGTTGACCATTGACTTTAAAAATCTGACTATCTCTAGTATCCTCAATTTCTACTGCCCCATTTTCAAAAGCATTTTTCACTACGAAAAGACCGGTCCACCTCTACCGAAGTTTTCCCGGATGCTTATGGAGTCTAAAATCATATAAGAACAGTTGATCATCAGGTTTAAATGTTTTCATCAAAATATTTTTATCATGGAACACTTTCATCTTTGCCTTATAAATTCTGGAGTTCTCATAAGCATCATTTCTTAACTCCTCTAACTCGGTCAACTGAAATTTTCTAAGCTTACCCGCCTTTCCTATGTCAAAATTGAAAGATTTGATGGCCCAATATTCTCGATGCTCGAGCTCCACAGGTAAGTGGCAAGGCTTTCCAAAAACAAGCCTATAAGGTGACATACCTAAGGGAGTTTTGAAAGCTGTTCGGTAAGCCCAAAGCGCATAAACTAGTCTCAAAGACCAATCCTTACGATCCGGGTTAACCGTTTTTTCTAAAATTTGTTTAATTTCCCTATTAGCAAGTTCTACTTGTTCACTAGTCTGAGGATAATAGGCTGTAGAAATTTTATGTAACACCCCATATTTTCTCAACAAAGTTTCAAAAGAACAGTTGCAAAAATGTGTACCTCGATCACTAATTATAGCACGTGGTGTACCAAATCGAGATAACACATTTTCCTTGAGAAATTTAATTACCGTTCTATTATCATTGCCTCGGCAAGCTGCTGCATCTACCCACTTTGATACATAATCTATTGCCACGATGATATATTGGTATCCGAAGGAAGGAGGAAAGGGTCCCATAAAATCAATGCCCCAATAATCGAAGATTTTGATCACTAAAATTGGGTTTAAGGGCATCATATTATGATGAGACACAACTCCTAACTTTTGACATTTTTTGCATGAGTGACAATAGATGTTTGCATCTTTAAACAAGGTTGGCCAATACAATCCACACTGCAAGATTTTTGCAGCGATTTTTTTCATTGAAAAGTGACCTCCATAAGCTTGGGTGTGACAAAATTCAAAAACATTGGCAATCTCTTCATTAGGGATACAACGCCTTAAAATTTGGTCAAGGTAGTACTTGAAAAGACAGGGGTCATCCCAATAAAAATTATATACCTCATTCAAGAATTTCCTCTTGTCTTGAGTGCTTCAATCCATCGGTATCTCACTGGTAGCTAAATAATTCACAATATAAGCAACCATGGTAGAGAAGTAATAGAGAGTAATTGCTCATCTGAAAAATCACCCTTGATTGGCATGTCCTCAAAGGAGTCCTCAAATGTGAGCCTTAAGAGATGGTCTGCCACTACATTCTCTACTCCTTTCTTGTCTTTGATGGTGATGTCAAATTCTTGTAGGAATAGGATCCACCGTATTAGTTGTGCCTTGGCATCCTTCTTTGTAAGCAGGTACTTGAGGACTGCATAATCTTGAGATGTAGGTAATTTAGATGAGATAATAACAGGAAAGGTATCACCTAGACCGAGGAAGAAAAGCTTCAAACCCTTAGGTAGTGGCTTCAATTCGACTTTAGATGCTTCCACACTTGAGGGGATTTGTTTCTCACTTCTTTCAGGAAACTCCTCAAACTTTAGTTGCCATGCTCGAGTGCCATAATCTTGAGATTTATCAAAAATAGCACAAATATCAATTATATCAGTTTTATCATTAATAGAATTAATCTCAGAATTAATAAGAAAATATTTAAGAGGATCAAAATCATGAGCTATAGAAACTCTCTCATCGATGAGTGACTCGATCATGTGTAATTGGTTGTTCTCGTCCTCATCTTCGGGCTATTTTGAAACATTGAAGATGTTCACTTCGAGGGTTATGTTTCCAAAAGACAGCTTCATGAGTCAATTTCTGCAATTAATTAGAGCATTTGCAGTAGTAAGGAAATATCTACCCAAAATCAAAAGAATTTTAGAGTTAGTGTTAACAGCAGAAGTAGTATCAAAGATTAGGAAATCAACAGGATAATAAAATTTATCAATTTGAATCAAGACATCCTCTACCACACCCCGGGGTACTTTAACTGAATGGCCAGTGAATTGTAATACCACAGCGGTTGGTTTGATTTCTCCTAAACCCAGCTGCAAACAAATAGAAAATGGCATCAGGCTTACACTAGCTCCTAAATCTAGCAATGCTTGTCCAACCTCATGATTTCCAATCCTACATGCAATGGTTGGACAACCAGGATCTTTGTATTTTGGGGGAATTCTTTGCTCAATTAAAGCACGAACTTACTCAGTTAGGAATGTTGTTTTCTTTACATGGTGTTTTCTCTTAATGGTACACAAGTCCTTGAGAACCTTTGCATAAGTAGGAACTCGTTTAATCACATGCAAAAGTGGGAGATTCAATTTTACTTGCCTTAGATTCTTTAGGATTTCATTATTCAGCTCTAGATTTTTCTTGTTTGATTTTAAGGCTTGAGGGAATGGTGCCTTAACATGGCTCTTGGTAATCTCAGGGTTTTTGGGCAGTTCAGCATCACTACTACTTTGACCCTTTTCCACATCCTCGAATTTGTTTGTTGTTGGGATGTGTAATATCTTACCACTTCTTGTCACAATGGCATTTACATTTTCCAGATTTGTTTGTGCCATATGTTGCCCATGTGGTGTGGATTGAGCTTAGGAAGAGAACTTCCCTCGCTTATTCACACTCAAGGAGCCCATTAGTTTGGTCACTTGGCTCCTTATATCTTTGTTCTCTTCAACAACCTGCGTAATTAACGCTTCACATCTCTGATTTGTCTTACTCTGTGTCTCTATAAAAACATGTAAAGTGTCTTCTAAAGAACTCTTAGAGGATGAGGTTGCATGATATGGTGTAGGGTATGATCTAAGGGGTTGTGCAAGCTGTTGATTTTCAAACTTCCAGCTGAAATTGGGGTGATTTCGCCATCCTGGATTATAGGTATTAGAGAAAGGTGCAAGAGGCTTCTTGTACATGTCTAAGGCACTACATTGTTCTTCATACATCCCTCTCATATCTACGAATGTGGGGCACTCTTAAGCGAGATAGTCTACCCCGCCACACACAAAACATGGTTCCGAAGATTCGACATGGTTAACTACGTGTGTTGGCTTTGAGCCTTAGTTTTTAATGCATCTAACTCCCTAATAAGCATTTCGACCTTAGCTTTCAGGTTGTCTTCTTCCCTAAGATGGTATATTCCACCCCCACTTGGGTTTCCACAGGTCATGACCTATTTGTGCTTTCAGTAGCACTAGGTCCAGTCCGAGTGTGAGCTTTTTCAGCAAGCTCATTAAGGTACTCTATGGCCTCATTAGGATCTTTTTGTAGAAATTCACCATTACACATCATCTCTATAAATTGGCACTCTCTATAGGTAAGTCCCTCATAAAAGTAGCTCACTAAGCACCAATTCTCATACTCATGGTGTGGACACATACTTAATAGCTCCTTAAATTTCTCCCAAGACTGATACAAAGTCTCATTCTCTTTTTGTGCAAAGGTAGAGATTTGTCTTTTTAAATCATTGGTCTTATGTTGAGGGAAGTATTTGTTAAAGAAGACTTGGGTCATCTCATTCCATGTCCCAATAAATCGTGGTCTCAGCGAGTATAGCCAAATCTTAGCTTTATCCTTCAAAAAGAAAGGAAAAAACTTGAGTCTCACGATATCATTAGTTACATCTTGACTATGAAAAGTCACAACTACTTCCTTAAACTCCCTAATGTGTGCATATGGGTTTTCATTTTCCAAGCCATGAAATGTAGGGAGTAATTGAATCATACCTGTTTTGAAATCTTGATGGCGAGTGTTGGCTAGAAACATAATCCATGATGGTGTGGCTGTCCAGCTAGGATGTAAATAATCTTTAAGTGTCCTAGCAACATTCTCATTAAGGTTTTCAGCCATGTTAGCAAAATTTTCTAAATTCTTGGTTGGGTGTACATTAGGGTTTGATCTAGGTGAGGTTTCACTAATGGACGTGGAAGGAAAGGGTAACTCTATTTCGGGTCCCTTAGTGAATCTACCTCGCGAATCTCTCGGCCTAAGCATACACCAACTGAGTTAAAAAGTAATAAATAAAACAAACAAAAGAAAATCAAAAAATCAAAAACTTAAAGAAATGAACAATAGTACCATCTTGTCTTAGAGTTGACAATCTTCCTTGTATGTAAGCGCGTTTCCCCGGCAACGGCGCCAAAATTTGATTATGCCCAAAGTGTAACGCGGTAGTTGTAGCACGGCTTTGGGGTGTCGATTCCATAGGGAAAAACGATCTTCAAAGGAAAAGTGTAAACCTTAACACGAACGATTATAATTCAGTGAGAAGATATGAATGATGAAGTAATTGTGTAAATAGATTGAAGTATATGATAAAGAAACAACAAGATTCCGGGAATCCTCCGTAGTTTCGTTGCCTTATTCTAATCTTAATTTAGTTGTTTTTATCTCATTTGCAAGTTTCACATCCCAAACAAGCAATCGACAAATATTCAATCAAGCACATATATATACTCTAATGTAATTGATATGAATTACTCTTTCAAGTTAAGCACACATGACCTATCCTATAGATTTATCAAGAAACGACAATATATCTTTAATGACAATATTGCAGTAGTGGACAAACCTAAAAGATAAATCTACCGGACTCAATCATACCCAAACAACGTCACATAAGAAAAACATAACTAGACTTATATGGAGAAGAAAGATACAATCACCAGATTAAGAGAAAGATCTTCTAATTAAATCAAAGAGTAACTCATACAATGTTTTGATAATAAATCCAAACTACAACTGAATCAATAAAGGAAATAAGAACAACTACACCTAGGGATTCATCCCTTCGCCTTGCTTGGAGATTAGTTCGCCATGAAGTTCATGGTTGAACACTTTGATGGAAGAGAGTGTTGTAGCCTTCTTGAGTTTTTCAAACTTTCAAAGATATCTTTTGTAAAACCCTAAGTGATCTATTTATAGCACAAGAGGTCTAAGGGTATTCCAGGGTTTAAACAATCATTAAAGTCCAAATTAGGTCATAACTCGGAAACAAACTTTTGAGTGCGCGTCGTGGCTCTCTCTTCTGGGTGCCTAGGCTTTGGTTGGTGCTTGGTTAGGTGAAGGCTCTGGGTACCGCGGCTCTCTCTTCTGGGTGCCTAGGCACCCACTAAAGGTGGACTTAGCTCTTTTGGGCAATCTTTCTGGAGGCTGTGGCCCTCACTAGTCCAGGCCGCAGCTATCATTGGTTGGTGGAGGTTCTCTTCGTTTTATCCTTCCGCGACAACTCCTTCACCTTGTTATGCATGGAATCTTAGTGCTTCAAGCAATGATAGTTTTTTCATCTCTTTTAAACACCAAGTACCTGAAAATGCACCGAAATAAGTCAATGGTTCAAAAATATCACTTTAGAATTATTAAGGTATAAAAGTGTAATTAAACCCTAGATCAACCCTAAAATGCCAACAATTAAGTACTGTTAAGATGCATTTTATGACTCTCATCACCCACCCTGCACAGTCATACTAGTGCCACCTCTGGGTTCCTTATATCTAGACTTCTTCCGCCAATTCCTCTTCCCTCTAAATTCCATCACATCCTTCTCAATCTGAAGTGTTATATCCACCAACCTGACATAATTCATATGCTTCATGTAAGATAGTTTCGATCGAATCTTAAAACATAGTTCATCTTTGAACCTTTTACACTTCTTCTCCTCTAGATCTACCATTTTCGGTATAACCATTGACAAGACCACAAATTTGCTATCATATTAAGCCACAGTCAACACATTTGCCTCAAATAAATAAAATCCCTATCTTGTTGGGCTCTAGGGGTATAAGGAAAGTATTTATCAGGAACTCTTCCTTAAACCTATTCTCGATTAAGGGTTTATCAATATCTGTACTTACCCTGTGAAGAATATCCTCTCACTATTCTAGGGCCTCTCTCTCTAACTTGAACATAGCAAAGACGACTCTCTGCCTGTCAGTCATTGGTAAAATATCAAATAATCTTTCTACATGTTTTACCCTTAACTCAAGCTTAAAAGGGTTTATAAATCCATTAAACAACAAAGCATTCAACTTAACAATCTCCCTGCATCTCATGCATCAACTCGTTTTTTCACTTTTGAACATTTACCATTACTGGATTTACAACAACCTCAGGCACGGCTCTAGCCTGCTCATCAAGTCTACGCTATAGGCTACCAACTCTATCATCTGTTACATTGATTTTCTCAAGAGCATGTGTAAGGGCTTATTTTAGCTCATCTCTTTCAACTTTAGATTCTCTCACACCTTTACCAATATCAATTATATTGTCAACACGTCCATTTCTAGGAACCACAGATTCAGACTCAACCTCGACCTGTCAAAATATTAGGGGCCTACCATGCCCTCTCAAATCAACAACTTTAACTCTAGCTCTAGCACGTCCACGTGTCATCCTCAAACTATTAAAAATATAATTTATTTTAATCTTCCACTTTCTTATTATTTATGCAGTCTACAGAATCATAAAACATAATGCTCTTATACCAAAATTGTAACGAACCATCCTGAATTGACCACCCCCGAGACGGTGTCATCACATTTTGAAAATCTCAGCACGACATATATATGCAACAACAAAAATAATACCAACAGAAATGTTTACATCAATCCTCAACCCTCAACAGGGGAGATACATCATTCTGATCTTGACTTAATCATTATATACAACATAAAATGCATGAATATTTACAAATAAATTTTTATTTTATTTTCTCATTAGTCTTAGGATGCTGACACGTACGTGGCTCACAGAAAAAGATTTCGTCTGAGTCTCAACCTACCAGACTATTTGTCCTGCCTGCTACCTGAAATCATTGTAAAATGAGGGATGAGCTTCACAAGCTCAATGAATTAAATTTACTAGAAGTATTCATTTGTATGAATGGTCTTTCAATATTTAATCATTTACATCTCATACAACTTGATACTAGCATTCTACTCTCACTACACATGTCATAAGATCCATTCTCTATCAATCTCTTCTTCTTATTTATTAGTTCACTTTAAAACCATCAATTATCTCATATTGAGGTTCACATCATAAAGTCTACCATTTAGATGGTTTTTATCATATCATACTTCTAGGTTTCTTTCTCACCATAACTGTCTCTCTGTGAGACTCATTCATCTATAAATAAATTCATAATATCAACAACATTTCAGTAAAAATATTAACATGTAAAACATATGCAATACATGAATTATTATTATTATTAGGGAACGTCTTCCCACATGTCGACATGTTTTTATCTTAGTCCAGCCCCATCCCAGTTCTTTTCTTTCTAGCATATACTGGTTGTCACGGTATTTATTTCCTGTATATACTGGCTATCATGGTTTTTCAATTAGACCGGCCCCATCCCGGTTCTTTTTTTTATACACATGTATATGAATAATGATATGAAATATGCATATAAACAATAACATAAAAACGACATGAATTCAAATATTAAATTTAACTATCCTGTCTTTCCTCGAATTTCTACTTGATAAATTTCATTTTTAATATATTATATTAATACAAAGAGAAAAAAAAACTAAAAATAAAGTTTCTCTTCATTTATTATTGCTAACATGAACTTAATTAGAACATAATTACATTGAAATTTAAAAAAGATAAAAATAAGCTAACTTAGCGGGTCTACCCGAATTAAAAAAAATGATGTAATCTGATGGGTCAACCCAAAACCCGAGATGACTTGAAACGAGAAGGCCCACATGACTTAAAAATTTTATTTCATTTTCTCATTTAACTGAGGATGTTGACACGTACGTGGCTTACAAAAAATGATTTCTTCTTACTCTCAACCCACCAGACCATTTATCCTGCTACCTGAAATCATTATACAATGAGGGATGAGTTTCACAAGCTCGGTGAATTAAATTTACTAAAAGTATTCAATTTGAATAAATAACCTTTTAATATTTAATCATTTAGACCTTATATGACTGGATGATGGCATATAGTCTAACATTTATATAATTCCTATCATATCATACTTCTATGTCTCTTTCTCACTATAACTGGCTCTTTGTAAGACTCATTTATTTATAAATAAATACATAATATCAACAACACTTCAGTAATAAAATCAACATGTAAAACAGATGCAACGCATCAATTATTATTAGGGAACGTCTTCCCACATATCGACATGTTTTTTTTTATCTTAGACCGGCCCTCTCTCGGTTCTTTCATTTCTAGCATATATCGGTTGTCATGGTATTTATTTCCAGTATATACCGGCTGTCACGGTTTTCCCTTATTTCCAGCATATACCGGCTGTCACAGTTTTCCTTTATTTCCAGCATATACTGGCTGTCACGGTTTTTTTCAATTAGACCGGTCCCCTCCCGGTTCTTTTATCTTATACATATGCATATGAATAATGATATGAAATATGCATATGAACAATAATATAAAATCAACATGAATTCAAAATATTAAATTTAGCTATCCTGTCTTTCCTCAAATTTCTACTTGATAAATTTCACTAATTTCTTCTCCTCATATATCACATCAATTTATCAATCATAATTCATCAAGAATTTTATTTATCACCATCATTATTAAATTAACTCATTATTCTAATAATAATTCTTTTCACATAATAATTTTCTACATGTCCAATATTTATATCATACCTATCACTCAAATTTTTATCTACCACCAAAGTATAAGCTAATAATTTATTTTATTATTATCACTAGATATTTCATTTTTTTATTTAGATTACTTAAAGTAAGTCTAACTCACCACGTAGCACTTAATGTTACCCGTGGATCACTTCCTTGCCCTTTTTGCTCCTCTCAGCAATTTTTTTCGGTTACTGATCGTCAACACCTGACATAATAATTATATTAAATTTCTAATTTATTCTTTAATTCTTCATAATTTACACCATTTGAAAATTCTCATTTTGAATTCTGAAAAATTTCATGTATGCTAAAAATTTAAAAATAAACATTACATATTTACCTCATGCTTTTCTTATAGCTTCCCGTGACTCTCTATAAAATTCTCTCGTAAACTCCTTCAAAATTCTGCTCTTTCAACATTTCTTTCGGTCCCCAAGTGTTTAAAAAAATAAAGTAATTGAAGGAAAACTAAACGGGATTTGGTAAGTATAATTTACGTTTATGTATAAGTGTATATATATATAAGTTTGCTGCAACAAAAATCTCGGCAGCTCACATTTGTTTGTAAATTCATTTGGCAACTCAGTAGCCTTGCTACCTTACATGCAGCAAGATTGCTTTGTCTTAGCAATAGGTGTTGCCACATGTAGCTTTTTTTTAAAAAAAAATTGACTTTTTACATTTAAATATATATTATTTTAACTCTATGACGTATTTATTAAAGTACTTCTTTACCCTTACTTTACAAATGCGGGTATTACATCTTGTGATGTCATTTGGATTGACTAATGTTCTAGAAACATTCATGGACTTGATGAATAAAATGTCTGAACCATTTCTTGATAATCTTGTGGTTGTGTTTATCGATAACATCTTGGTGTATTCTAAGACTAAGGAATAGCACGCAAAACATTTAGAAGTTGTGTTGGAGATTTTGAGGTGAGAGAGATTGTCTGCTATTATTTCCTAAATGTGAATTTTGGTTAAAAGAAATGACCTTCTAGGAACATGTAATATCGAGAAATAGCATAATAGTTGATCCACAAAAGGTAGAGGCAATGTTAAGTTGGGAGAGACCAACTAATGTGACTTAGATTAGGATATTCTTGGGGTTAGCTGGTTATTGTAGAAGATTCTTTCAGAATTTTTCTATTATTATAATACTGTTGAATAAACTGACCAAAAAAGATGTGAGATTTGTTTGGTGAGGGAAGTGTGAGAAAAAATTTTAATTACTAAATGAGAAATTGACTACAACTCCAGTATTGGTGTTTCCTTCTAGTGGTGAAGGATTTATGATGTATAGTGATGCATCGCATCAATGATTGAGATATGTGTAATATAAGAAAGCGATGGCCTATACTTCTAGGCAATTGAAGATTCATTATAGAAATTACCATACTCATGACTTAGAGTTGGCTCCTATAGTGTTTACTTTAAAGATTAGAGACATCATCTGTATGGAGCCACTTGTTAGATATTCATGGGTTATAAGAGTTTGACATACTTACTTGTCCAGAGAGAGTTGAATTTGAGGCAAAGATGGTGGATGTAGTTGATTAGTAACTATGATTATACAATTCACTATCATCTAAAAAATGCAAAGGTGATAGCTGATGCATTGAGTAGAAAGTCTACAAGAAGGTTAACTGCTATTGGGAGTCCTGATGTGAAATTGATGATAGATTTAAGAAAGACAAGAATGAAGTTGAATATCAGTGATAGAGGATAATGGTTAACGAATATGGTTGTACAGTTATCCATAGTAAATGTTTTAGAGATGCAAGGTAGAGATGAAGAGATAGAAAAGATTAAGCATTGAGTGCACAAGAAAGCAACATGAGTTCAAAAATTTGAAATGAGGGCATTTTGGTATTGGAACATGGAAATTGTGTTCCCAATAATGCGAAGTTGAGAAAGGAGATAATGAGATAGGCACATGATGAAGTAGATTTGATGCAACCAACTAATAATAAGATGTATAGAGGCTTGAGACAGAATTTCTGGTGGTCAGGACTGAAGAATGATGTAGCTGAAATTGTGAGATTGTATGGAGCACCATTAAGCATAGTGTCAAATAGAGATGCTAGATTTACATATTGGTTTTAAAAAGGCTTTCAGAAAGCCATGGGTACACAGTTGCAATTTAATATAATTTTTTATGCTCAGACAGAAAGGATTATTAGAGTACTAGGGGATATATTAAGAGCAAATGTGATGAGTTTCTCAATAAGTTGGGATACTTACATGCCATCGATTGAAATTGCTTATAATAATCAGTATCAAACTAGTATTGGGATGGCATCGATTAAGACATTGTATGGTAGGAGGTGTAGAACTCCTATAAGTTGGGAAGAAATATGAGAGATAAATATATTTGGTCCATCAATTATTGAGTTTACAATTGAGAGGATCAAACTGGTTAGAGAGAACCATAAAGTAGCATTGAGTAGATCGAATATCTATGTTAATAATAGAAAAAGACCTCTTGAATTTCAAGTAGGTGATTGGGTGTAATTAAAAATATCTTCATGAAAATGTGTGTTGAGGATCAAAAAGAAAGAAAAGTTAAGTCCGAGGTAAGTGGGATCCTATGAGGTTGTTGAGAAAGTTGGGCTAGTTGTGAGTAGCCTAGATTTTCCTCCAGAATTAAAACATTTATATAATATATTTCATGTTTCACTTTTAATAAAGTGTTTACATGATGAAAATTATAATATTTCGAGCTAAACTATAGAAATTCATAAAGATTTGGCTTATATACAAGGACTAGTGAGAATTTTAGACTGAAAAGAACAAGTCTTGTATAATAAAAATAATTTCATTAGTTTAAGTTATGTGGTGGAATAAGGATATTGAAGAGAGTACATGAAAGCATGAGACAATTACGAAGAAATATCATTCACAATTGTTTCTTCAATTAGGGAAGGAAATTTCGGGAACAAAATTTTTATAAGGTGGGTAGAATTATAATACTTGTATTTGTAAAGTAAGGGTAAAGAAGTAATTTAATAAATATGACATGGAATTAAAATAAAATATATGTAAAAGGTTTATAATTATTTGAATAAAACAAATTTTTTTTAAAAAATCGTGGCAGCATGAAGTTGAAGAAAAACAAAGAAAAAGGAAAAAAAACGTATTAGCAGGTGGCAACACCTATTGCCAAGTAAAAAGGAAGACATTTGCATGTTATACACGTTTCAATTTCGTGGAATGAGTTGGGGAGGGGGGTTGTTGAGGTTATGATTTTATATAAATACTTTAGTTTTTTCCTTTTATTTATTTCTTACCAAATCTTGTTTGGTTTCATCCTTTTACAATACAAACTACTCATTTTCTCTAAACATTTGAGGACCGAAAGAAAGGTTGTAAGAGCAAAATTTTGAAGGGATTTAAGGGAGAATTTTATAGAGAGTCACGGGAAGCGCTAAGAAAAACAAAAGGTAAATAACATGAAGTTTATTTTTGAATTTTAGCATAAATGAAATTTCCCGGAATTCAAAGTGGGAATTTTCAAATGGTGTAAATTTGGAAGAATTGAAGAATAAATTAGATATTTAATATAAATATTATGTCAAGTGTTGACGATCAGCAACCGGGGGCAATTGTTAAGAGGAACGGGAAAGACAATGAAGTAATCCACGGGTAGCTCTAAGTGCTACGTGGTGAGTTAGATTTACTTTAAGTAATCTAGATAAAAATAAAATATCTAGTGATAATATTAAAATAAATTATTAGCTTATGCTTTGGTGGTAGATGAAAAATTGATTGATAGATGTGATAGGAATTTTGGACATGTAGAAAATTATCATGTGAGAAATAATATTTTTAGAATAATAAGTTGATTTAATAATAAAAGCGATAAGTGCAATTCTTGATGAGCTATGGTTGATGTTTTGATACGAATTATGAGGAGATGCAATTTAGTGGATCTTGACCAGCTATAATGGATGATGTGATGTGATTTATGAGGAGAGAAATTTAGTGAAATTTTTTTTAATAATAAATTGAGAATAATCAAGATAGCTAATTTAAATATTTGAATTTATGTTTGTTTTTATATTATTGTTCATATGTATATTTCATATCATTGTTCATATACATGTGTATAAGATAAAAGAACCGGGAGGGAGCCGGTCTAATTGAAAAACCGTGATAGCCAGTATATGCTGGAAATAAAGGAAAACCGTGACAGTCGGTATATGCTGGAAATAAATGAAAACCGTGACAGCCAGTATATGCTGGAAATAAATACCGTGACAGTCAGTATATGTTGGGATTAAAAAAAGGGAGGGGTCGGTCTAAGATAAAAATATGTCGACATGTGGGAAGACGTTCCCAAATAATAATTTATGCATTGCATCTGTTTTAAATATTGATTTCATTACTGAAATGCTGAAGTGTTATTTGTTATTGCACTTTTATTTATAGATAAATGAGTCTCACAGAAAGACAGTTATGGTGAGAAAGAAGCATAGAAGTATGATATGATAAGAACTATCTAAATGGTAGACTTTATGCTGTGAACTTCATAACGAGGTAATTATGAGATAATTGATGGTCTTAAGGTGAACCAATATATAAAAAAATATTGATAGAGAATGAGACTTATGGTATGTGTAGTGATAGTAGAATGCTATTATCAAGTTGTATGAGATATAAATAATTAATTATTAAAAGACCATTTATGCAAATTGAATACTTCTAGTAAATTTAATTCACTGAGCTTGTGAAGCTCATTCTTCATTGTATAATGATTTCAGGTAGCAGGCAGGATAAATAGTTTGGTAAGTTGAGGTTTAGACGAAATCATTATCTGTAAGCCACGTACGTGTCCACATCCTCAGACTAATGAGAAAATAAAATAAAAATTTAATTGTAAATATTCATGCATTTTACGTTGTATATAATGTTTAAGTCAATATCAGAATGATATATCTCCTTGTTGAGGGTTGAGGATTGATGTAAAAATTCCTATTGGTGTTATTTTTATTGTTGCATATATGTGTCGTGTTGGGATTTTCAAAATGTGATGACACAGTCTTGGGAGTGGCCAACCTGGGATGGGTCGTTACAACTACATACTTTGTTTTATACATATTTTACCATACTTTGCACATTCTACTGTTTTTTTTTAATTTCAAAAACCGGTAAGAACATAAATTCTTCATTTATACATTAAAATGTAGCATCTATTAAATAAATATAATTTCTAAATGAATGTAATTCTTATATCTAAAAAATACAATTATAGTTGATAAACTAAACTGGCATATATTATAAAAATAATTTTATACCATAATTCAATTCACGTGAACAATCAAAATCATTCTTAATTTTTTTTATATCCTTATTAAATTCAAATTTTATATGTTTCAATAGACAACTTATCTTACTTCATCTTAAAAATTCATATTTTTATCAATATCTATTAGTTTTTTTTTCATCTCCACTTTATATTTAAATTTTGTATATTTCAATATTTAAACTTAACTTATTTCATCTTTAAAATCCTGCATTTTTTATTGGCTTTATCTATATCCAATAACTTTTCAACTACTCATTATACTTAAATTTTTTATCAGAGCTATTAGCTTTTTTATCTTGTCAGAATATTTAAATTTTGTATCTTTTCATTATATTACATTTTTTATATTTTAATATTCAGTCTATCTTTTTTTATATTTTTTATCTATTAGTTTTATCTATATCAATTGCCTTTTTTATCTCTTCATTTTTTTCAAAAATTTTATTTCTCCATAACAACTTATCATACTTCATACTAAAAATCTTATATTTTTTTTTTTATCATTATCTATTAGTTTTTCTATCTCCTCATTATATTCAGACTTTTTATATTTCAATATTTAAACTTATCTTAAAAAACATGAATTTTTCTATTTTTTTTCTCATCCTTATATTCTATTAATTCATCTAATATTTTTTCAACTATTCATTATATTCAAATTTTATATCAAAGCACTTTTTTTTTATCTATTAACCTTTTTATCTCCTCATTATATTTAAATTTTGTATCTACTAATTATATTTAAACTTTGTATTTACTTATTATATTAAAATTTTGTTCAATCTTATTTCATCTTAAAAATCAAGTTTTTTTTATCTATTAGTTTTATCTATATCTATTAGCTTTTTTATCTTCTCTTTATTTTCAAATTTTATATATTTCAATATCAAACTTATCTTGTTTCATCTAAGCAATAAGATTATCAATATCTATTAGCTTTTTTATCTCCTCATTATATTTAAATTTTATATATTTCAATATTCAAACTTTAACTTATTTCATTTTAAAAATTATTCTTTTTTTTTGTCGGTCACCTTAATCTATATGTATTAGGTTTTTTTTATTATATTCAAAGCATTTTTATCTATTAGCTTTTTAACTACTCATTATATTCATTTTTTTTTTCTATAAGAGCATTTGTTTATCTATTAGCTTTATCTATATTTCTTAACGTTTTTTTTTATCTCCTCATTACATTCAAATTTTGTATCTACTCAGCATATTAAAATTTTGTGTATTTAAGTATGAAGTGTATCTGATTCTATCTTAAGAATCCTGTAATATTTATCTATCAGCTTTATATATGCTATCTTTTGGCTTTTTTTAATTTTCTCATTATATTCAAACTTTGTATATATATACATCTTATCTTAGATCATTTCAAAACTCTTATATTTTTATCTTCTTATTATATTCATATATATATTTTTTTTATATATTTCAATATTCAAACTTATCTTACTTCATTTTAAATGTTATGAATTTTTTGCACATCGTATAAAATACGCGCTGAATTTAATTTTTTTTAGGAAATAATTATTTTCAAATTATTTCCGCATAGTTGAGCAATATATATATATATATATATATATATATATATATATATCAAACTAATTTTTGAAGATTCTTCAGCCAATACAACCTTGATGCAGAAAGAGGAAAAGAAATTTGAGGCACCGTCGAAGATGTTTTCGGCACCTAACCAAGGACTTCTCATTGTAAAAACAGTAAAAAAATTATAACATAATATAAAGTAAATGCATGTATATAATATATAATTTATTAAAATATTAGAATTTCATTAAGTAAAATATAATAGTATATACTTCCCAATAAGCCCACTAAGGAAAGCAAGAGATTGGAAAAACGAAAAACAAAAAGAATATTGAGACAAATGCAAAAAGTGAGATAAATTATTCTTTGGTAAAACATAGAGAGATTTAAGTAAAATATAATAACATACCAATAATTTCTACTCAGTGGAGCAAAGTTAGACAAAGAAAACGAAAAAAAAATTGGTGACATATATATACAGAGTGTAAAAAGATGGAGAGAAATAGATAACAAAGAAATGAGGATTATATGTGCAGCAAAATTTTTTAATATTTAAAATTGAAACTTTGAAGAGAGTTAAGAAAAATTGAACTAGTTGGATATAATTTTAATCAATAGATAATTAAGACAACATTAAAATAGATATAAAAATGCAGAAGCACAAATATAATTATTTTATCCACATTTTAATAATTAATTAGTTTTGAATTTGAAATTAAATAATTTTATTAGTTAGAGATAAAATATACAAATATTTTGAATTTGAAATTAAGTAGATTAAAAAAAACATATTTTCTTAAATTAATAGTGTATGAAAAAAAACATATATAGAGAGAGATTTGGATCAAATCTGAAAAAAAAGTATAAAACTTTTTGATAGACTAAAATGCCCTTATTCGACTCTATATAGATAAAATACTTGTGTTTTAAAAAAATATATTAATTAATACGTTAACAAAACGTCATATTAGAATCTTGTGGTTATATTTTGTACAAAATTTTTAATTTATTCATTTTTAAAAAATAATTATTTGTTTGAATAATTAGGAAAATTTATATAATTTTTTTCTTGTTGTAGTTTCAGTTTGAAGTTCTAAAAAAATAATACTGCCTATTGTAATAAACAAACCAAAAATTTTGGTTAAGTAATTCAATTTTTTTGAACCAACACCCTTATCGAACCCTGGCAAATTTTTTATTTTCATAGGATGGACAATTATTATCACACCCGAAAATCATGTTTTATGTTTAAGATTTAAATGAAATTGTTTTTGTTGTTATTATTTTACCATTTACTTTTTAAAAGCATTATTATCGACAGAAGCAATAAAAAATGATTTAATTTCCATTTTAAAAGGTTTAGAAATAATTTTTTAATTTTAAAATCATTATCAGGTATGGGAATTAATTTGTTTTTTATTAAAACATGGCTGCCGTTTTTAGATCAGACCACAGACCCAAAACCCCCTCACTTTCATCTGTCTCTTCGTCCTCCTATTTCTGTCACCATCCTTTTCTTTTTCTCTCTCCCCGGCCTCCCCTTATTTCTCTCTCCAGTTTGCCGCCTCCTCCCACGCCCTCTTCTTCTTACCGTGGCTTTGACTACCGCTCTACAACAGGAACGCAATCAACAGGATCTTCAAGGGTTCTGCATGCCGCTGCTTCGGTAAGTATATCTACACCATTGATGATTATTGCTTTGTAAGATTCTTTCTTTTGTGTGATTCGTGCCTTTTGGCATCTGGGTTGAAATTTTTGGCCTATAGTATTTGGTATTTGACTGATTTGGTTTCTTGGGTCTTTTGGGTTTGTTTATTTCGAATTTTTTTGTTATATGTACTTGTGTTTATGCCTTTGTTTATGCGTGTTTGTGCATAGCATGAATTCGAATTGATCAGCATTCTTGATGATTGCTTTGTAAGTTTCTTTCTTTTATGTGATTTGTGCTTTCTTGCATATGGGTTTTTTTTGGTTAAATTTTTTGTCCATAGTCTTTAGAATTTGGGTGATTTGGTTTCTTGGGTCTTTTTGGGTTTCCTTATTTCGGATTTTTTTTTGTTAAATGTGACCGTGTTTATGCCTCTGTTTATGTGTGTTTGTGTATGCATGAATTTGAATTTATCAGAATATTGGTTCTGCTTGCTGGTTACATGGTGTCCAAGAAGTATATCTACACCATTGATGATGATTGCTTCGTAAGTTTCTTTCTTTTATGTGATTCATGCTTTCTGGCATTTGGGTTTTTGTTTTTTTGGTGAATTTTTTTGTCTGTAGTGTTTGGAATTTGACTGTTTTGGTTTCTTGGGTTGTTTATTCTGATTTTTTTTTTTGTTATATGTGCTTTTATTTATGGCTCTGTTTTTTGTATGTTTGTGTATAGCATGGATTTGAATTGATCAACATACGGGTTCTGCTTGTTACATGGTGTCCAAGAAGAAGTATATCTACACCATTGATGATGATTGCTTTGTAAGTTTCTTTCTTTTATGTGATTCATGCTTTCTGGCATATGGGTTTTTGTTTTTTTGGTGAAAGTTTTTTCCAGTAGTCTTGGCTGATTTGGTTCTTGGGTTTGTTTATTTCGATATTTTTTTTGTTATATGTGCTTTTGTTTATGCCTCTGTTTGTGTTTTTGTATGGCATGATTTGAATGGATCAACATACTTTCTAAATTATGCTAAATGCAATTCTTTGTATTTTTGAGAAATTATTTGACTCCTTTTTAGGTTGAGCTATATATTCTACTAATAGAAAAATTCGATTATGAGATGCTTCAGAATTTTGCGCATCATTAGTGGCTATAGACCTATCATAAGTTGTTTTATTTGTTACTGTATGAAAATCAAATCATATAGACTCTAGATGAGCAAAAGCCACGCATGTTTGAAATAAGATCATTGAATCTCACGTAACTGCACTTGATGTAGCCAAAAGATCCTTGTTTATTTTGTCTTTGCAATTTAATTTCCTTGCCTTAACACTCTTTCTTTCGATATTTTTTTTGTTATATGTGCTTTTGTTTATGCCTATGTTTGTGTGTTTGTTTATGGCATGGATTTGAATGGATCAACATACTTTCTAAAGTATGCTAAATGCAATTCTTTGTTTTTTTTTGAGAAATTATTTGACTCCTTTTTAGGTTGAGCTGTATATTCTACTAATAGCAAAATTCGATTATGAGATGCTTCAGAATTTTGCGCATCATTAGTGGCTATAGACCTATCATAATTTGTTTTATTTGTTATTGTATAAAAATCAAATCATATAGACTCTAGATGAGCAAAAGCCACACATGTCTGAAATAAGATCATTGAATCTCACGTAACTGCACTTGATGTAGCCAAAGGATCCTTGTTTATTTTGTATTTGCAATCTAATTTCCTTGCCTTAACATTCCGAGTGTAACATTTGTGTTTGGAGTTCATGGTATAGATAACTGCACTATGGTCAAGGTTTTTTTAATTCTAATTTAATAATTAACCCAACATTGTATTTATATTTCTTCATTGCAGAATATGCCCCTCCTTTGAATTTTAACCTAAAATGTAACATTGTTGTCGGTCTTTTTGTGCTTCTTACTTCTGTATCATACAACCATAAATTTGCATTTGATTATAGAATTGGATTGATCTCCTAATGGAAGGCAATGTTGATAACTTCGCACATACCACTTCGTGGTAACATGCGTTCGTAATATATAAATATTTGGTTTGAAATTTGCAGTGTCATTTATGATTTGCATGCTTGTATATATTTGTGGCTTAATATGTTTTTGCTAATTATCAATGAAATCAACAATTTCTTTTTCCCTTTTTTGGTCCGTGGGTCCTGAGCAAGAATCAAGTATAACAACTAAATGCCCTCTCCTTATTGAAAATCTCTTTTGATGAAAAGGATAGAAATAATTATGCTTCCCGACTCTGCACGTGTGGATTATAAGAATAGTTAGGCTAGATTTTCCCTATCTATCTAATATTTGAAGTAATCTTGTTTTTTGAGTGAGGCAATGGTCTTTCTTTCTTCTTAAGTAGTGTAGGTGGTGAAGGGGATTTATTTAAATAAAAAAGATCTATCCCTGGGTTAATAGTTTTTTAGTGGTCTTCAACCCAGTCGAATATAAATGTTGAGGCCAACCTTATTATGACTAGTCTAAAAATAGACTTTTTGTCATTGGTCCCATGACCATTGTTGATGATTGCTTTTTAAATTTCTTTTATGTGATTAGTGCTTTTTGGCATTTGGCTTTTTGTTTTTTTGTTGGAATGTTGTCGGTAGTCTTTGGAATTTGGTTGATTTGGTTTCTTGGGTCATGGGTTTGTTTATTTCAGATCCTTTTTTTTGTTATATGTGCTTATGTTTATGACTCTGTTTATGTGTGTTTGTGTATAGCATGGATTTGAATTGATTAGCATACTGGGTTTGCTTGCCGTTGCTTTGGTTACATGGTGTCCAAGAAGAAGTATATCTACATCATTGATGATGATTGCTTTGTAAGTATCTTTCTTTTATTTGATTCATGCTTTATAGCATCTGGGCTTTTGTGTTTTTGGTAAAAAATTTTGTCGGTAGTCTTTGGAATTTGGTTGATTGGGTTTCTTAGGTCTTTTGGATTTTGTTTATTTCGAATATTTTTTTGTTATATCTGCGCGTGTTTATGCCTTTTTTATGTGTATTTTTGTATAGCATGGATTCGAATTGATCAACATACTTTCTAAATTATGCTAAATGCAATACTTTCGCGATAGATTTAGAAAACTAATGAAAGCATACATTAGCACAGTACGTGCTTTCCCCCATCTTACTAATAATAAGAAAGGGGCTGCTAGTTTAAGTGCTCTAATGCCCTTATTGTGTAAGGCTCTTCTTTTGCAAGGCTCCATCAAAATCCGCCACACGCTGGGCTGTTGTTCAATTCTTTTTATTTAGACTATGCCTTCAATTCCATTGTGCATATCCCTAGTTGCAGTATTCTTGCTCACTCTACCAAGCATTTTCTAGTGCCGGGCCGCGACGATAGGCGTGCTGTAGTCACGCATTCGAGCAAGAGGCTTTGCCTTTCTTCGCTATGTAATAAGTGGGCCGAAATTCGTGCTAGACACTCAAATTGACATCATAGATGTTATATTTGCTAGTGGTGCATTGAGTTCTTTTATTGGATTGTTCGTTGTGTAAGGAGATTATAGGAGAAGGCGTATAGGGTTTCTTAGGTGATAGTTAGCTTTGTGAATGATGAAATGTGGGCTTGGAGTGGGTTGAGCGCCTCTAAGGAGATCAGTAAGGCTTACATGTCGATAGCTTTATCTTTTTTCTTTTTTTTTGGATTTTGTGGAATGATAGGAACGAGAATGATCGATGGTGTAAAGAGGCTTATTAATGTAATTAGAGATAGTTAGTTTAATATCCTTAATTTTTGGTTTAAAGAGAAGTTTTTTTGGTGAATGAGATAGACGCTATTGATCTTGTGGTTAGCGAGCATTTAAAGAAGGTTCATTTGGGGTAATACGAGGGAGGAATATAAGTATCATCTAGTGTGGTAGGAAGTTGTTAAGCAACCAGTTGAAAAGGGGGCTCTCTGTCTCAAATCCCTCATTCTTTTCAATACAACCCTTGTAGGTAAACAGTTATGGAGATTTATGGTGGAGGAGGATCACTTTTTGAGAAAGTAGTGGAAGCTAAGTTTGGTTTGGAGTTGAATGGTTAGATGTCTATGGAAGTGAGAGGTGCTTTTTGTATAGGTGTGTGAAAATGGATTCGGAAAGGGTGGGAGTGCTTCTCGCTTTGTGTGGACTTAGTGGGTAACGGGAAAAGAACTCGGCTTTCGTTTAATTCATGGCTTGAAACATTTCCCTTCAAGACCGATTTCCTTGCATCTTTGACCTTGTGCGAGGTAAAGAAACTGTCATCGACTCGTGTGTCTCATTCTCTAATGGTGTGGCTTCTTGGGATGTGCCTCTCTTTCGGAATGTCCTTGATTGGGTGATGGAGATGGTTGATAGCTTTTTGGCGTCCTTATACTATGATAAGGTTGGGTGTGAATAGAAAGATAAGGTTAGTTGGAGTCTATGTATGGACAAAAGTCTTTGACGTGTGTTCTTATCACAAAATGTCGTCTAGCTCATAAGTAAGTAAGTATCTTTGTTTGAGAAGTATCTTGGGAGAAAATTCTTACCATTGACAATTTACAAAAAGGGTTAAAAATGCTTGTTAATAGATGTTATATTCGCTAGTGGTGCATTGAGTTCATATTTCATCTTTTATTGGATTGTTCGTTGTGTAAGGAGTTTATATGGGAGAAGGCGTATAGAGTTTTGGGGTTTCTTAGGTGATAACTGGCTCTGTGAATGATGAAGTGTGGGCTTGGAGTGGGTTGAGGGCCTCTAAGGAAATCAATAAGGCTTACATGTCGATAGCCTTATCTTTTTTTTTGGATTCTTAGAATGAGAGGAACCTTAGAACGCATGGTGGTGTAAAGAGGCTTATTAATGTAATTAGAGATAATTAGTTTAATACCCTTAATTTTTGGTTTAAAGATGAATTTTTTTTGAAATAGGGTGTAGGTTATTGATCTTGTGGTAGAGAGAATTCAAAGAAGGTTCATTTGGGGTAACACGGGGGAGGAATATAAGTATCATCTTTTGAGGTCGGAAATTATTAAACAACCAATTGAAAAAGGGGCTCTCTGAATCAAATCCTTCATTCTTTTCAGTACAACCTTTGTAGGTAAATGGTTATGGATATTTATGGTGGCAGAGGATCGCTTTTAGAGAAAAGCAGTGGAAGTTAAGTTTGGTTTGGAGTTGAATGGTTAGATGTTTATGGAAGTGAGAGTTGCTTTTTGTATGGGTGTGTGAAAATGGATTCGGAATGGGTGGGAGGGCTTCTCGCTTTGTGGGGACTTAGTGGGTATCGGGAAAAGAAATCGGCTTTTGTTTAATTCGTGGCTTGAATTATTTCCCTTCAAGACTGATTTCCTTGCATCTCTAACCTTGTGCGAGCTAAAGAAGCTCTCATTGACTCGGTGTGTCTCATTCCCCATTGGTGTGGCATCTTGGGATGTGCCTTGATTATGAAATGTCCTTGATTGGGAGATGGAGATGGTTGATAGCATTTTGGCATCCTTATACCATGTAAAGGTTGGGTGTGAATAGGAAGATAAGGCTAGTTGGAGTCTAAGTCCGGACAAAAGTCTTTGAGGTTTGTTATTATCACAAAACATCGTGTTGCTCCTAAGCAAGTATATTTGCTTGGGAAGCCACTTGCGAGAAAATTCTTATCATTGACAATTTACAAAAAGGGAAAAAATTCTTGTTAATAGATATTATATTTGCTAGTGGTGCATTGAGTTCATATTTCATCTTTTATTGGATTGTTCGATATGCAAGGAGATTATGGGAGACGGCTTATAGAATCCTGGGGTTTCTTAGGTGATAGCTAGCTGTGTGAATGATGAAGTGTGGGCTTGCAGTGGGTTGAGGGCCTCTAAGGAGATCAATAAGGCTTACATGTCGATAGTCTTATCTTTTTTTTGGATTATGTGGAATGAGAGAAACTGTAGAACTCTTGATGGTGTAAATAGGCTTATTAATGTAATTAGAGATAGCATGTTTAATACCCTTAATTTTTGGTTTAAAAGGAATTTTTTTGAAATGGGGTGTAGGTTATTGATCTTATGGTAGATAACATTCAAAGAAGGTTCATTTGGGGTAATACGGGGGAGTAATATAAGTATCACCTAGTGAGGTAGGTAGCCTTGTCTTTTTTGGATTCTTTGGAAT
This sequence comes from Bretschneidera sinensis, assembly GCA_023935145.1. Lineage (NCBI taxonomy): Eukaryota > Viridiplantae > Streptophyta > Magnoliopsida > Brassicales > Akaniaceae > Bretschneidera > Bretschneidera sinensis. Next base: position 67,872,983 of record CM043698.1, on the reverse strand, counting down.
GAAAGGAACAATAGAATGCTTGATGGTGTAAGGAGGTTTATTATTGTAATTGGAGATAGTTTAATACTCTTCATTTTTGGTTTAAAGGGAATTTTTCTTGGAAATATGGTGTTGGTTATTGAGCTTGTGGTAGAGAGAATTCAAAGAAGGTTCATTTGGGGTAATACGGGGAAGGAATATAAGTATCATCTAATGACGTAGGAAGTTGTTAAGCAACCGATTGAAAAAGGGGCTCTCTGACTCAATTCCCTCATTCTTTTCAGTACAACCCTTCTAGGTAAACGATTATGGAGATTTATGGTGGAGGAGGATCACTTTTGGAGAAAAGTAGTGGAAACTAATGTTTGTTTGGAGTTAAATGGTTTGATGTCTAAGGAAGTGAGAGATTCTTTTTGTATGGGTGTGTGAAAATGGATTCGAAAAAGTTGGGTGAGCTTTTCCCTTTGTGTGGACTTAGTGGGTAACTGGAAAAGAACTTGGCTTTGGCTTAATTCGTGGCTTGAAATATTTCCCTTCAAGACAGTTTTCCTTGCATCTTTGACCTTGTGTGAGAGAAAGATTTGACTCGGTTTGTCTCATTCCCTAATTGTGTGGCTTCTTGGGATGTGCCTTTCTTTAAGAATGTCCTTGAATGGGAGATGGAGATGGTTGATAGCTTTTTGGAGTCCTAATACCATGATAAGGTTGGGTGTGAATAGGAAGATAAGGCTAGTTGGAGTCTAAGTATGGACAATAATTTTTGAGGTGTGTTCTTATCCCGAAGTGTCGTCGTGCTCTTAAGTAAGTATCTTTGCTTGGGGAAGCTGCTTGGGGGAAAATTCTTACCATCGACAATTGACAAAAAGGGGAAAAAAGGGTTTGTGAGTATATGTTATATTCCCTAGAGGTGCATTGAGTTCATATTTCATCTTTTATTGGATTGTTCGTTGTGTAAGGAGTTTATGGGAGAAGACGTATAGTCTTCTGGGATTTTTTAGGTGATAGCTGGCTCTAAGAATGATGAAGTGCGGGCTTGGAGTGGGTTGAGGGCATCTAAGGAGATCAATAAGGCTTACATGTTGATAATGTTATCTTTTTTTGGATTTTGTGGAATGAGAGGAACTGTAGAACGCTTGATGGTGTAAAGAGGCTTATTAATGTAATTAGAGATAGTTAGTTCAATACCCTTCATTTTTGGGTTAAAGGGATTTTTTTTTGGTAATAGGGTGCAGGTTATTGATCTTGTGGTAGAGAGAATTCAAAGAAGGTTCATTTGGAGTAATATGGGGGAGGAATACAAGTATCATCTTGTGAGGTAGGAAGTTGTTAAGCAACCAATTGAAAAAGGGGCTCTCTGACTCAAATCCCTCATTCTTTTCACTACAACCGTTCTAGGTAAACGATTATGGAGATTTATGGCGGAGGAAGATCACTTTTGAAGAAAAGTAGTGGAAGCTAAGTTTGGTTTGGAGTTGAATGGTTCGATGTCTAAGGAAGTGAGAGATGCTTTTTGTATGGGTGTGTGAAAATTGATTCGGAAAAGGTGGGTGAGCTTCTCACTTTGTGTGGACTTAGTGGGTAAAGGGAAAAGAACTCGGCTTTGGTTTAATTCGTGGCTTGAAATATTTCCCTTCAAGATCGTTTTCCTTGCATCTTTGGCCTTGTGCGAGGTAAAGATGCTCTCATTGACTTGGTATGTCTCATTCCCTAATGGTGTGGCTTCTTTGGATGTGCCTTTCTTTCGGAATGTCCTTGAGTGGGAGATGGAGATGGTTGATAGCATTTTGGCGTCCTTATACCATGATAAGGTTGGGTGTGAATTGAAAAATAAGGCTTGTTGGAGTCTAAGTCCGAACTAAAGTATTTGAGGTGTGTTATTATCACAAAATGTCGACTTGCTCTTAACTGCTTGGGAGAAAATTCTTACCATTGACATTTTACAAAAAAGGGGAAAAAATGCTTGTTAATCGATGTTATATTTGCTAGAGGTGCATTGAGTTCATATTTCATCTTTTATTGGATTGTTCATTGTGTAAGGAGTTTATGGGAGAAGGCAAATAGTCCTGGGGTGATGAAGTGTGGGCTTGGAGTGGGTTGAGGGCCTCTAAGGAGATAAGTAAGGCTTAGATGTTGATGGTCTTTATCTTTGTTTGGATTCTGTGGAATGAGAGGAATCGTAGAGCGCTTGATGGTGTAAAGAGGCTTATTAATGTAATTGAGATAGTTAAACCTTTAATTTTTGGTTTATTTGGAATTTTTTTTGAAATGGGGTGTATGTTATTGATCTTGTGGTAGAGAGCATTCAAAGAAGGTTCATTTGGGGTAATACGGGGGAGGATTAGAAGTATCTAGGGAGGTAGAAAGTTGTTAAGCAACCAATTAAAAAAGGGGCTCTCTGACTCAAATCCCTCTTTTCAGTACAACCTTTCTAGGTAAACGATTATGGAGATTTATGGTGGATGAGGATCACTTTTGGAGAAAAGTAGTGGAAGCTAAGTTTGGTTTGGAGTTGAATGGTTAGATGTCTAAGGAAGTGAGAGGTGCTATTTGTATGGGTGTGTGAAAATGGATTCGGAAAAGGTGGAAGAGCTTCTCGCTTTTTGTGGACTTAGTGGGTAACTGGAAAAGTACTCGACTTTGGTTTAATTCGTGGCTTGAAATATTTCCCTGCAAGGCCAATTTCCTTGCATCTCTGACCTTGTGCGAGCTAAAGAAGCTCTCATTGACTCGGTGTGTCTCATTCTCCATTGGCGTGGCATCTTGGGAAGTGACTTTCTTATGGAATGTCCTTGATCGGGGGATGGAGATGGTTGATAGCATTTTGGCGTCCTTATACCATGTAAAGGTTGGGTGTGAATAGGAAGATAAGGCTAGTTGGAGTCTAAGTCTGGGCAAAAGTCTTTGAGGTTTGTTATTATCACAAAACGTCGTGTTGCTCCTAAGCAAGTATATTTTCTTGGGAAGCCACTTGCGAGAAAATTCTTATCATTGACAATTTACAAAACGGAAAAAAGTTCTTGTAAATAGATGCTATCTTTGCTAGTGGTGCATTGAGTTCATATTTCTTATTTTATTGGATTGTTCGATATGTAAGGAGTTTATGGGAGAAAGCTTATGGAGTCCTGGGGTTTCTTAGGTGATAGCTAGCTGTGTGAATGATGAAGTTGAAAAGGGGGCTCTCTGACTCAAATCCCTCTTTTCAGTACAACCCTTCTAGGTAAACGATTATGGAGATTTATGGTGGATGAGGATCACTTTTGGAGAAAAGTTGTGGAAGCTAAGTTTGGTTTTGAGTTGAATGGTTAAATGTCTAAGGAAGTGAGAGGTGTTATTTGTATGGATGTGTGAAAATGGATTCGGAAAAGGTGGAAGAGCTTCTCGCTTTTTGTGGACGTAGTGGGTAACTGGAAAAGTACTCGACTTTGGTTTAATTCGTGGCTTGAAATATTTCCCTGCAAGGCCAATTTCCTTGCATCTTTGACCATGTGCGAGGTAGAGAAGCACTCATTGACTCGGTGTGTCTCATTCCCTAATGGTGTGGCTTCTTGGGATGTGTCTTTCTTTCGGAATGTCCTTAATTGGGAGATGGAGATGGTTGATAGCTTTTTGGCGTCCTTATACCACGATAAGGTTGGGTGTGAATAAGAAGATAAGGCTAGTTGGAGTCTATGTATGGACAAAAGTCTTTGAGGTGTGTTCATATCCCAAAATTGCATCTTGCTCCTAAGTTAGTATCTTTGCTTAGGAAGCCGCTTGGGAGAAAATTCTTACCATTGACAATTTACAGAAGGGGGTAAAAATGTTTGCGAGTAGATATTATATTCCCTAGTGGTGGATTGAGTTAATATTTCTTCTTTTATTGTATTGTTCGTTGTGTAAGGAGTTTATATGGGAGAAGGTGTATAGAATTCTGGGGTTTCTTAGGTGATAGCTGGGTCTGTGAATGATGAAGTGTGGGCTTGGAGTGGGTTGAGGGCCTCTAAGGAAGTCAATAAGGCTTACTTGTCGATAGCCTTATCTTTTTTTGGATTCTTGGATTGAGAGGAACCGTAGAACGCATGGTGGTGTAAAGAGGCTTATTAATGTAATTAAAGATAATTAGTTTAATATCCTTAGTTTTTGGTTTAAATATAATTTTTTTTTTGAAATAGGGTGTAGGTTATTGATCTTGTGGTAGAGAGAATTCAAAGAAGGTTAATTTCGGGGAACATGGTGGAGGAATATAAGTATCATCTTGTGAGTTCGGAAATTATTAAACAACCAATTGAAAAAGGGGCTCTTTGAATCAAATCCCTCATTCTTTTCAGTACAACGCTTGTAGGTAAATGGTTATGGAGATTTATGGTGGCCGAGGATCGCTTTTGGAGAAAAGCAGTGGAAGTTAAGTTTGATTTGGGGTTGAATGGTTAGATGTTTATGGAAGTGAGAGGTACTTTTTGTATGGGTCTGTGAAAATGGATTCGGAATGGGTGGGAGGGCTGCTCGCTTTGTGTGGACTTAGTAGCTATCGGGAAAAGAATTCGGCCTTTGTTTAAGACCGATTTCCTTGCATCTCTGACCTTGTGTGAGCTAAAGAAGCTCTCTATGACTCGGTGTGTCTCATTCCCCATTGGTGTGGCATCTTGGGATGTGACTTTCGTATGGAATGTCCTTGATTGGGAGATGGAGATGGTTGATAGCATTTTGGCGTCCTTATACCATGTAAAGGTTGGGTGTGAATAGGAAAATAGGGCTAGTTGGAGTCTACGTCCGGACAAAAGTCTTTGAGGTTTGTTATTATCACAAAACGTCGTGTTGCTCCTAAGCAAGTATATTTTCTCAGGAAGTCACTTGTGAGAAAATTCTTATCATTGACAATTTACAAAAAGGGAAATTTTTTTTTGTTAATAGATGTTATATTTACTAGTGGTGCATTGAGTTCATATTTCATATTTTATTGGAGTGTTCGATATGCAAGGAGTTTTTGGGAGAAGGCTTATCGAGTCCTGGGGTTTCTTAGGTGATAGCTAGCTGTGTGAATGATAAAGTGTGGGCTTGCAGTGGGTTGAGGGCCTCTAAAGAGATCAATAAGGCTTACATGTCGATAGTCTTATCTTTTTTTGGATTATGTGGAATGAGAGAAACCGTAGAACTCTTGATGGTGTAAATAGGCTTATTAATGTTATTAGAGATAGTATGTTTAATACCCTTAATTTTTGGTTTAAAGGGAATTTTTTTAAAATGGGATGTAGGTTATTGATCTTATGGTAGATGGCATTCAAAGAAAGTTCATTTGGGGTAATACGGGGGAGTAATATAAGTATCATCTAGTGAGGTAGGTAGCCATATCTTTTTTGGATTCTTTGGAATGAAAGGAACAATAGAATGCTTGATGGTGTAAGGAGGTTTATTATTGTAATTGGAGATAGTTTAATACTCTTCATTTTTGGTTTAAAGGGAATTTTTCTTGGAAATATGGTGTTGGTTATTGAGCTTGTAGTAGAGAGAATTCAAAGAAGGTTCATTTGGGGTAATACGGGGAAGGAATATAAGTATCATCTAATGACGTAGGAAGTTGTTAAGCAACCGATCGAAAAAGGGGCTTTCTGACTCAATTCCCTTGTTCTTTTCAGTACAACCCTTTTAGGTAAACGATTATGGAGATTTATGGTGGAGGAGGATCACTTTTGGAGAAAAGTAGTGGAAACTAATGTTTGTTTGGAGTTAAATGGTTAGATGTCTAAGCAAGTGAGAGGTTCTTTTTGTATGGGTGTGTGAAAATGGATTCGAAAAATTTGGGTGATCTTTTCCCTTTGTGTGGACTTTGTGGGTAACTGGAAAAGAACTCGGCTTTGGCTTAATTTGTGGCTTGAAATATTTCCCTTCAAGACCGTTTTCCTTGCATCTTTGACCTTGTGTGAGGGAAAGAAGCTCTGTTTGACTTGGTGTGTCTCATTCCCTAATGGTGTGGCTTCTTGGGATGTGCCTTTCTTTCGAAATGTCCTTGAATAGGAGATGGAGATGGTTGATAGCTTTTTGGAATCCTAATACCATGATAAGATTGGGTGTGAATAGGAAGATAAGGCTTGTTGGAGTCTAAGTCCGAACTAAAGTATTTGAGGTGTGTTATTATCACAAATTGTTGACTTGCTCTTAACCGCTTGGAAGAGAATTCTTACCACTGAGAATTTACGAAAAGGCTGAAATAGTGCTTGTTAATCGATGTTATATTCGCTAGCGGTGCATTGAGTTCATATTTCATCTTTTATTGAATTGTTCATTGTGTAAGGAGTTTATGGGCGAAGGTATATAGTCCTGAGGTGATGAAGTGTGAGCTTAGAGTGGGTTGAGGGCCTCTAAGGAGATAAGTAAGGCTTAGATGTTGATAGTCTTGTCTTTTTTTGAATTTTGTGGATTGAGAGGAACCGTAGAACGCTTGATGGTGTTAAGAGGCTTAGTAATGTAATTAGAGATAGTTAAACCTTTAATTTTTGGTTTACGTGGAATTTTTTTTGAAATGTGGGGTACGTTATTGATCTTGTGCTAGAGAGCATTCAAAGAAGGTTCATTTGGGGTAATATAGGGGAGGATTAGAAGTATCATCTATGGAGGTATAAAGTTGTTAAGCAACCAATTGAAAAAGGGGCTCTCTGACTCAAATCCCTCTTTTCAGTACAACCTTTCTAGGTAAACGATTATGGAGATTTATGGTGGATAAGAATTACTTTTGGAGAAAAGTAGTGGAAGCTAAGTTTGGTTTGGAGTTGAATTGTTAGATGTCTAGGGAAGTGAGAGGTGCTATTTGTATGGATATATGAAAATGGATTCGGAAAAGGTGTAAGAGCTTCTCGCTTTTTGTGGACTTAGTGGGTAACGGGAAAAGTACTCGACTTTGGTTTAATTCGTGGCTTGAAATATTTCCCTTCAAGACCGATTTCCTTTCCTCTTTGACCTTGTGCGAGGTAAAGAAGCGCTCATTGACTCGGTGTGTCATTCCCTAATGGTGTGGCTTCTTGGGATGTGCCTTTCATTCGGAATGTCCTTAATTGGGAGATGGAGATGGTTGATAGTTTTTTGGCGTCCTTATACCATGATAAAGTTGGGTGTGAATAGGAAGATAAGGCTAGTTGGAGTCTATGTATGTACAAATGTCGCTTGGGAGGTGTGGTCATATCCCAAAATGGCGTCTTGCTCTTAAGTAAGATAGTATCTTTTCTCGGGAAGCCGCTTGGGAGAAAATTCTTTCCATTGATAATTTTCAAAAAGGGGTAAAAATGTTTGTGAGTAGATATTATATTCCCTAGTGGTGGATTGAGTTCATATTTCAGCTTTTATTGGATTGTTCGTTGTGTAAGGAGTTTATATGGGGGAAGGTGTATAGAGTTCTGGGATTTCTTAGGTGATAGCTGGCTCTGTGAATGATGAAGTGTGGGCTTGCAGTGGGTTGCGGGCTTCTAAGGAAATTAATAAGGCTTACTTGTCGATAACCTTATCTTTTTTTGGATACACATTGTGGTGTAAAGAGGCTTATTAATGTAATTAGAGATAATTAGTTTAATACCCTTAATTTTTGGTTTAAAGATGATTTTTTTTGGAAATAAGGTGTAGGTTATTGATCTTGTGGTAGAGAGAATTCAAAGAAGGTTCATTTGGGGTAACACGGGGGAGGAATATAAGTATCATCTTGTGAGGTCGGAAGTTATTAAGCAACCAATTGAAAAAGGGGCTCTCTGAATCAAATCCCTCATTCTTTTCAGTACAACCCTTGTAGGTAAACGGTTATGGAGATTTATGGTGGCGGAGGATAGTTTTAGGGAAAAGCAGTTGAAGTTAAGTTTGGTTTGGAGTTGAATGTTTTGATATTTATGGAAGTGAGAGGTGCTTTTTGTATGGGTGTGTGAAAATGGATTCGGAATGGGTGCAAGGGCTTCTTGCTTTGTGTGGACTTAGTGGGTATCGGGAATAGAAATCTGCCTTTGTTTAATTCGTGGCTTGAATTATTTCCCTTCAAGACCGATTTCTTTGCATCTTTGACCTTGCGCGACCTAAAGAAGCTCTCATTGACTCGGTGTGTCTCATTCCCCATTGGTGTGGCATCTTGGGATGTGACTTTCTAATGGCATGTCCTTGGTTGGGAGATGGAGATGGTTGATAGCATTTTGGCGTCCTTATCACAAAATAGGTTCATTTGGAGTAATACGGGGGAGTAATATAAGTATCATCTTGTGAGGTAGGAAGTTGTTAAACAACCATTTGATAAAGGGGCTCTCTGACTCAAATCCTTCTTTCTTTTCAGTACAACCCTTCTAGGTAAGCGATTATGGAGATTTCTGGTGGAGGAAGATCACTTTTTGAGAAAAGTAGTGGAAGCTAAGTTTGGTTTGGAGTTGAATGGTTCGATGTCTCAGGAAGTGAGAGATGCTTTGTTTATGGGTGTGTGAAAATTGATTTGGAAAAGTTGGGAGAGCTTCTCGCTTTGTGTGGACTTAGTGGGTAAAGGGAAAAGAACTCGGCTTTGGTTTAATTCGTGGCTTGGAATATTTCCCTTCGAGACCGTTTTCCTTGCATCTTTGACCTTGTGCAAGGTAAAGAAGCTCTCATTGACTTGGTTTGTCTCATTCCCTAATGGTGTGGCTTCTTTGGATGTGCCTTTCTTTCGGAATATCCTTGAGTGGGAGATGGAGATGGTTGATAGCATTTTGGCGTCCTTATACCATGATAAGGTTGGGTGTGAATAGGAAAATAAGGCTTGTTGGAGTCTAAGTCCGAACTAAAGTATGTGAGGTGTGTTATTATCACAAAATTTCGACTCACTTTTAACCGGTTGGGAGAAAATTCTTGCCATTGACAATTTACAAAGAGGGAAAAAAATGCTTGTTAATCGATGTTATATTCGCTAGAGGTGCATTGAGTTCATATTTCATCTTTTATTGGATTGTTCATTGTGTAAGGAGTTTATGGGAGAAGGCATATAGTCCTGGGGTGATGAAGTGTAGCCTTGGAGTGGGTTGAGGGCCCCTAAGGAGATAAGTAAGGTTTAGATGTTGATAGTCTTATCTTTTTTTGGATTCTGTGGAATGAGAGGAACCGCAGAACGCTTGATGGTGTAAACAGGCTTATTAATGTAATCAGAGATAGTTAAACGTTTAATTTTTGGTTTACATGGAATTTTTTTTGAAATGGGGTGTACGTTATTGATCTTGTGGTAGAGAGCATTCAAAGAAGGTTCCTTTGGGGTAATACGGGGGAGGATTAGAAGTATCATCTAGGGAGGTAGAAAGTTGTTAAGCAACCAATTGAAAAAGGGGCTCTCCGACTCAAATCCCTCTTTTCAGTACAACCCTTCTAGGTAAACGATTATGGAGATTTATGGTGGATGAGGATCACTTTTGGAGAAAAGTAGTGGAAGCTAAGTTTGGTTCGGAGTTGAATGGTTAGATGTCTAAGGAAGTGAGAGGTGCTATTTTTATGGGTGTGTGAAAATGGATTCGGAAAAGGTGGATGAGCTTCTCGCTTTTTGTGGACTTAGTGGGTAACGGGAAAAGTACTAGACTTTGGTTTAATTCGTGGCTTGAAATATTTCCCTTCAAAATCGATTTCCTTGCATCTTTGACCTTGTGTGAGGTAAAGAAGCGCTCATTGACATGGTGTGTCTCATTCCCTAATGGTGTAGCTTCTTGAGATGTGCCTTTCTTTTGGAATGTCATTAATTGGGAGATGGAGATGGTTGATAGCTTTTTGGCGTCCTTATACCATGGTAAGGTTGGGTGTGAATAGGAAGATAAGGCTAGTTGGAGTCTATGCATGGACAAAAGTCTTTGAGGTGTGTTCATATCCCAAAATTGCATCTTGCTCCTAAGTTAGTATCTTTGCTTAGGAAGCCGCTTGGGAGAGAATTCTTACCATTGACAATTTACAGAAGGGGGTAAAAATGTTTGCGAGTAGATATTATATTCCCTAGTGGTGGATTGAGTTAATATTTCTTCTTTTATTGTATTGTTCGTTGTGTAAGGAGTTTATATGGGAGAAGGTGTATAGAATTCTGGGGTTTCTTAGGTGATAGCTGGGTCTGTGAATGATGAAGTGTGGGCTTGGAGTGGGTTGAGGGCCTCTAAGGAAATCAATGAGGCTTACATGTCGATAGCCTTATCTTTTTTTGAATTCTTGGAATGAGAGGAACCGTAGAACGCATGGTGGCGTAAAGAGGCTTATTAATGTAATTAGAGATAATTAGTTTAATACTCTGAATTTTTGGTTTAAAGATGAATTTTTTTTTGAAATAAGGCGTAAGTTATTGATCTTGTGGTTGAGAGAATTCAAAGAAGGTTCATTTGGGGTAACACGGCGGAGGAATATAAGTATCATCTTGTGAGGTCGGAAGTTATTAAACAACCATTTGAAACAGGGGCTCTCTGAATCAAATCCCTCATTCTTTTATGTACAACCCTTGTAGGTAAACGGTTTTGGAGATTTATGGTGACGGAGGATCGCTTTTAGAGAAAAGTAGTTGAAGTTAAGTTTGGTTTAGAGTTTAATGGTTTGGAAGTCAGAGGTGCTTTTTGTATGGGTGTTTGAAAATTGATTCGGAATGGGTGGGAGGGCTTCTCGCTTTGTGTGGACTTAGGGGGTATCGGGAAAAGAATTCGGCCTTTGTTTAATTCGTGGCTTGAATTCTTTTTCTTCAATACCGATTTCCTTGCATCTCTAACCTTGTGGGAGCTAAAGAAGCTCTTATTGACTAGATGTGTCTCATTCCCGATTGGTGTGGCATCTTGGGATGTGACTTTCTTTTGGAATGTCCTTGACTGGGAGATGGAGATGGTTGATAGCATTTTGGCGTCCTTATACCATGTAAAGGTTGGGTGTGAATAGGAAGATAAGGCTAGTTGGTGTCTAAGTCTGGAAAAAAGTCTTTGAGGTTTGTTATTATCACAAAACGTCGTGTTGCTCCTAAGCAAGTATATTTTCTTGGGAAGCCGTTTGCGAGAAAATTCTTATCATTGACAATCTACAAAAAGGGAAAAAATTCTTGTTAATAGATGTTATATTTGCTAGTGGTGCATTGAGTTCATATTTCATCTTTTATTGGATTGTTCGATATGTAAGTAGTTTATGGGAGAAGGCTTATCGAGTGCTGGGGTTTCTTAGGTGATAGCTAGCTCTGTGAATGATGGAGTGTGGGCTTGCAGTGGATTGAGGGCCTCTAAGGAGATCAATAAGGCTTACATGTCGATAGTCTTTATCTTTTTTTGGATTTTGTGGAATGAGAGAAACCGTAGAACTCTTGATGGTGTAAATAGGCTTATTCATGTAATTAGGGATAGTCTGTTTAATACCTTTAATTTTTGGTTTAAAGGGAATTTTTTTAAATAGGGTGTAGGTTATTGATCTTGTGGTAGAAAGCATTCAAAGAAGGTTCATTTGGGGTAATACGGGGGAGTAATATAAGTATCTTCTAGTGAGGTAGGTAGCCTTATCTTTTTTGGATTCTTTGGAATGAAATGAACAATAGAATGCTTGATGGTGTAAGGAGGTTTATTATTGTAAGAGATAGATAGTTTTAATACTCTTCATTTTTGGTTTATTGGGAATTTTTCTTGGAAATATGGTGTCGGTTATTGAGCTTGTGGTGGAGAGAATTCAAAGAAGATTCATTTGGGGTAATACGGGGGAGGAATATAAGTATCATCTAATGACGTAGGAAGTTGGTAAGTAACCGATTGAAAAAGGGGCTCTCTGACTCAATTCCCTCATTCTTTTCAGTACAACCCTTTTAGGTAAACGATTATGGAGATTTATGGTGGAGGAGGATCACTTTTTGGAGAAAAGTAGTGGAAACTAATGTTTGTTTGGAGTTAAATGGTTAGATGTCTAAGCAAGTGAGAGGTTCTTTTTGTATGGGTGTGTGAAAATGGATTCGAAAAATTTGGGTGAGCTTTTCCCTTTGTGTGGACTTTGTGGGTAACTGGAAAAGAACTCGGCTTTGGCTTAATTTGTGGCTTGAAATATTTCCCTTCAAGACCGTTTTCCTTGCATCTTTGACCTTGTGCGAGGGAAAAAAGCTCTATTTGACTTGGTGCGTCTCTTTCCCTAATGGTGTGGCTTCTTGGGATGTGCCTTTCTTTCGAAATGTCCTTGAATAGGAGATGGAGATGGTTGATAGCTTTTTGGAATCCTAATACCATGATAAGGTTGGGTGTGAATAGGAAGATAAGGCTAGTTGGAGTCTAAGTACGGACAATAGTTTTTGAGGTGTGTTCTTATCCCAAAGTGTCGTCGTGCTCTTAAGTAAGTATCTTTGCTTGGGGGAAAACTCATACCATTGACAATTGACGAAAAGGGGGAAAAAGTGTTTGTGAGTATGTGTTATGTTCCCTAGAGGTGCATTGAGTTCATATTTCATCTTTTATTGGATTTTTTGTTGTGTAAGGAGTTTGTGGGAGAAGGTGTATAGTCTCCTGAGATTTTTTAGGTGATAGCTGTCTCTAAGAATGGTGAAGTGCGGGCTTGGAGTGGGTTGAGGGCCTCTAAGGAGATCCATAAGGCTTACATGTTAATAACTTTATCTTTTTTTGGATTTTGTGGAATGAGAGGAATAGTAGAACACTTGATGGTCTAAAGAGGCTTATTAATGTAATTAGCAATAGTTAGTTTAATACCCTTCATTTTTGGGTTAAAGGGATTTTTTTTTTGGAAATAGGGTGTAGGTTATTGATCTTGTGGTAGAGAGAATTCAAGAAGGTTCATTTGAAGTAATACGGGGAGGAATATAAGTATCATCTTGTGAGGTAGGAAGTTGTTAAGCAACCAATCGAAAAAGGGGCTCTCTGACTCAAATCCCTCGTTCTTTTCGGTACAACCCTTTTAGGTAAACGTTTATGGAGATTTATGGTGGATGAGGATCGCTTTTGGAGAAAAGTAGGGGAAGCTAAGTTTGGTTTGGAGTTGAATGGTTAGATGTCTAAGGAAGTGAGAGGTGCTACTTGTATGGGTGTGTGAAAATGGATTCGGAAAAGGTGGAAGATCTTCTCGCTTTTTGTGGACTTAGTGGGTAACGGGAAAAGTACTCGCCTTTGGTTTAATTCATGGCTTTAAATATTTCTGTTCAAGACCGATTTCCTTGCATTTTTGACCTTGTGCGAGGTAAAGACGCGCTCATTGACTTGGTGTGTCTCATTCCCTAATGGTGTGGCTTTTTGGGATGTGCCTTTCTTTTGAAATGTCCTTAATTGGGAGATGGAGATGGTTGATAGCTTTTTGGCGTCCTTATATCATGATAAGGTTGGGTGTGAATAGGAAGATAAGGCTAGTTGGAGTCTAAGAAAGGACAATAGTCTTTGAGGTGTGTTCATATCCCAAAATGGTGTTGTGCTCTTAAGTAAGTTAGTAACTTTGCTTAGGAAGCCGCTTGGGAGAAAATTATTTCCATTGACAATTTACAAAAAGGGGTAAAAATGTTTGTGAGTAGATATTATACTCCCTAGTGGTGGATTGAGTTCATGTTTCATCTTTTATTGGATTGTTCGTTGTCTAAAGAGTTTATGAGAGAAGGTGTATAGAGTCCTAGGGTTTTTTAGGTGATAGCTAGCTCTAAGAATGATGAAGTGTGGGCTTGGTGTGGGTTGAGGGCCTTTAAGGAGATCAATAAGGCTTACATGTTGATAGCCTTATCTCTTTTTGGATTCTGTGGAATAAGAGGAACAGTAAAATGCTTGATGGCGTAAAGAGACTTATTAATGTAATTAGAGATAGTTTGTTTAATACCCTTCGTTTTTGGTTCTAGGGGAATTTTTTTGTAAATAGGGTGTAGGTTATTTATCTTGTGGTAGAGAGAATTCAAAGAAGGTACATTTAGGGTAACACAGGGGAGGAATATAAGTATCATCTTGGGAGGTCAGAAGTTATTAAACAACCAATTGAAAAAGGGGCTTTCTGAATCAAATCCCATATTCTTTTCAGTACAACCCTTGTAGGTAAACATCTTTGAGGTTTGTTGTTTTCACAAAATGTCGTGTTGCTCCTATGCTAGTATATTTGCTTGGGAAGCCGTTTGCGCGAAAATTCTTATCATTGACAATTTACGAAAGGGGAAAAAAATGCTTGTTAATAGATGTTGTATTTGCTAGTGGTGCATTGAGTTCTTATTTCATCTTTTATTGGATTGTTCGATATGTAAGGAGTTTATAGGAGAAAGCTTATAGAGTCCAGGGGTTTTTTAGGTGATAACTAGCTGTGTGAATGATGAAGTGTGGGCTTGCAGTGGGTTGAGGGCCTCTAAGGAGATCAATAAGGCTTAAATCTCGATAGTCTATCTTTTTTTGGATTCTGTGGAATGAGAGCTACTATAGAACTCTTGATGGTGTAAATAGGCTTATTAATGTAATTAGAGATAGTCTGTTTAGTACCCTTAATTTTTGTTTTAAAGGGAATTTTTTTAGGTTATTGATCTTGTGGTAGAGAGCATTCAAAGAAGGTTCATTTGGGGTAATACAGGAGAGTAATATAAGTATCATCTAGTGAGGTAGGTAGCCTTATCGTTTTTGGGTTCTTTGGAATGAAAGGTACAATAAAATGCTTGATGGTGTAAGGCGGTTTTTTATTGTAATTGGAGATAGTTTAATACTCTTCATTTTTGGTTTAAAGGGAATTTTTTGGGAAATATGGTGTCGTTTATTGAGCTTGTGGTAGAGAGAATTCAAAGATGGTTCATTTGGGGTAATACGAGGGAGGAATATAAGTATCATCTAATGACGTAGGAAGTTGTTAAGCAACTGATTGAAAAAGGGGCTCTCTCACGCAATTCCCTCATTCTTTTCAGTACAACCCTTCTAGGTAAACGATTATGGAGATTTATGGTGGAGGAGGATCACTTTTGGAGAAAAGTAGTGGAAACTAATGTTTGTTTGGAGTTAAATGGTTAGATGTCTAAGGAAGTGAGAGGCTCTTTTTGTATGGGTGTGTGACAATGGATTTGAAAAAGTTGGGTGAGATTTTCCCTCTGTGTGGACTTAGTGGGTAACTGGAAAAGAACTCGGCTTTGGCTTAATTCATGGCTTGAAATATTTTCCTTCAAGACCGTTTTCCTTGCATCTTTGGCCTTGTGCGGGGGAAAGAAGCTCTATTTGACTCGATGTGTCTCATTCCCTAATGGTGTGGCTTCTTGGGATGTGCCTTTCTCTCAGAGTGTCCTTTAGTGGGAGATGGAGATGGTTGATAGCTTTTTGGAGTCCTAATACCATGATAAGGTTGGGTGTGAATAGGAAGATAAGGCTAGTTAGAGTCTAAGTACGGACAATAGTTTTTGAGGTGTGTTCTTATTCCAAAGTATCGTCGTGCTCTTAAGTAAGTTTCTTTTCTTGGGAAGCTGCTTTGGGGAAAATTCTTATCATTGACAGTTTACAAAAAGGGGAAATAATGTTTGTGAGTATATGTTATATTCCCTAGAGGAGCATTGAGTTCATATTTCATCTTTTATTGGATTGTTCGTTGTGTAAGGAGTTTATGGGAGAAGGTGTATAGTCTCTTGGGATTTTTTAGGTGATAGCTGGCTCTAAAAATGATGAAGTGCGGGCTTGGAGTGGGTTGAGGGCCTCTAAGGAAATCAATAAGGCTTACATGCTGATAGCCTTATCTATTTTTGGATTTTGTGGAATGAGAGGAACAGTAGAATGCTTGATGGTGTAAAGAGGCTTATTAATGTAATTAGAGAGTGATAGTTTAATACCCTTCATTTTTGAATTAAAGGGATTTTTTTTTGGAAATAGGGTGTAGGTTATTGATCTTGTGGTAGAGAGAATTCAAAGAAGGTTCATTTGGAGTAATACAGGGGAGGAATATAAGTATCATCTTGTGAGGTAGGAAGTTGTTAAGCAACCAATTGAAAAAGGGGCTCTCTGACTCAAATCCCTCATTCTTTTCAGTACAACCATTCTAGGTAAACGATAATGGTGATTTACGGTGGAGGAGGATCACTTTTGGAGAAAAGTAGTGGAAGCTAAGTTTGGTTTGGAGTTGAATGGTTCGATGTCTAAGGAAGTCAGAGATGCTTTTTGTATGGGTGTGTGAAAATTGATTCGGAAAAGGTGGGAGAGCTTCTCACTTTGTGTGGAATTAGTGGTTAATGGGAAAATAACTCGGCTTTGGTTTAATTCGTGGCTTGAATTATTTGCCTTCAAGAATTTATTTCCCTGCATCTTTGACCTTGTGCGAGGTAAAGAAGCTCTCATTGACTCGGTGTGTCTCATTCCCTAATGGTGTGGCTTCTTGGGATGTGCCTTCTTTTTTTTTTTGATCTGTAAATAAACATGTATTAAAATGATCAAAAATGTACAAAAGTATCACTGGGCATACCCAGGAGATTTACAGGAAGGACATGAACAAAAAGGGACTAGAGGCCTAAGCCCAGGCAAAGGGCTATACAAGCCAACAAGCCACCAGGAACAAAAAGATACATAAAACAAGCTGGCCTAAACATGCAGCCAGCAGAACCCATTAAACTTAGAGCTTACAAGGGAAGTAGTGCCAATAGCAACAAGATAAAAGAACATTAAGCATACAATGCAACAGGGCATACCCTGGGCTGATACCAAAATCAGAGGGAATCAGCTTAAATCAGTAGCCTATACTCAGGGCAGGCTGCATAGACACTTCTGTAGATACCAATCTGGATCTTCTTCGCTAAGCTAGCAGGTAAGGCAGGAGCTTTTTCAAAGATTTTGGCATTTCTGGCCAGCCATAAATGGTAAACAGTAGATGCCAGGGCTGTCTTTTTGGCTACAGCAGGAGGGCCAGTGCCTTTGACTTTAGAAGTCCATCTGATTGCACTCTCAATGGTACTCATTTGTCTTCTGTTACCTAGCCAGAGGTTTATGTTGCTCCAGACTTCCTTGCTGATCCTACAGGAGAAGAAAAGGTGGTCTTTAGTCTCATGCTGTTCAGTACATAGGGGGCATAGCTTATCATTCTCTTCAAGATGAAGCTTGTCTTTAGTGAGCAATCTGTCCCTAACTGCCAGCCAAAGGATAAAGGATTGTTTAGGAGGGCAGAGACTATTCCAGACCAGGGAAGCCCACCTAACCTTGCTGTTTTTCTGCCTCAAATCATTGTACACTTTCTTGATGCTTAGTTCATCATGCAGCCTCCATTCAATCAGCTTATTAGTAGCTTGTTGGATGCTTGGAGGTTGGCCAACCATCTCATCTCTAATTTCCAGGATCCTCTTCCAGAGAGGGGAGTCATCTTTGTTTGCCTTGATCTCCCATATAGATTTGTTAAGGAGATAGTAGTGTTGGACCCATTGCATCCAAAGGGAGTCTTTCTTCATGTGGATATTCCATAGGACTCTTGTTAGGAGGGCCTTGTTCCATGATTTAAGCTCTACCAGCCCCAGACCTCCTTCTGCTTTAGGCTTACAAATGTCAGCCCAAGCCACAAGAGCTTTTCTCATTCCCCCATTCTTTCCATTCCAGAGAAAGGATCTACATAACTTGATGACTTTTTCAAGGATGTTTCCAGGGATGGGAAAGATGGCCAGCCAGAAGCACTCCACCCCTTGAAGCACAGATTTGATCAGCTCAGTCCTCCCAGCATATGATAAAGAGGAGCCTGCCCATACATTGATGTAGCCAGCTATTTTCTCAATAAGGGGGGCATAATGGGAAGCATTCAGCCTTACAGAAGCAAGAGGGACTCCTAAGTACTTGAATGGGAGGCTGCCCTCCTCCATTCCTGTGCATCTGCTAATTTCTAGAACCTCCTCAGGCTTCACCCCAGCATGGTAGAAACTAGATTTTGTCAAGCTAGTCTTTAGCCCTGAGCATTCACTGAATGTGATGATACATTTCATGAGCATTCCTACTGACTTAGCCTCTCCTCTAGCAAATAAAATCAAGTCATCTGCAAAGGCCAGGTGAGTAGTCTTGAGCTTGTCACACTTGGGGTGGAATCTGAACCCCTCTTCCACATTCAATCTACTGAGCAACCTTGATAAGTACTCCATAATCAACACAAAAAGATAGGGGGAAAGAGGATCCCCCTGCCTCAAGCCTCTTTTACCTTTGAAGAACCCTTGCATGCTGCCATTTATGGATAAAGAGAAGGTAGTAGTGGTGACACACTCCATAATCCAGTCTTTGAACTTGCCAGGGAACTCCAGGCCCTCTAAAAGGCTGCTTAAGAACTCCCACTCCACAGAATCATAGGCTTTCCTTAGGTCAATTTTGATCATGCACCTAGGAGGGATTCTCTTCCTACTGTATCTCCTAAGCAGCTCTTGGACCAGGTAGATATTCTCAGTCATGCTCCTGGCCTTTATGAAGGCAGCCTGAGCAGGGTTGACCAGGTGGATCAAACTAGGGGCCAGCCTAGAAGCCAGGATCTTAGAGATAACTTTATAAATAACATTGCAGCAAGCAATAGGCCTGAATTCATCCACTTTAGAAGCATTCTTCCCTTTGGGAATCAAAACAAGGGAAGAGTGGTTTAGTTGTTTTAGGATTCTCCCATTCAGAAAGAATTCTTGGACAGCCTCTGTGATCTCTTTGTGGACCACTCCCCATGCTCTCTTGAAAAACTTTGAGGAAAACCCATCTGGACCAGGGGATTTATCCTCCCCTATGCTCCACAATGCAGCCTTGATCTCCTCTTCTGTGACCTGCTTAACTAATTCAGTAGCTTGACTTGCCTGCAGGACTGGCCCATCTCTGATAACATCCATTTCAATAGGAGTACAACTGCTAGAAGAGCCTAGTAGCTCCTTGTAGAATCTGATAAATTCCTGGGCCACTTCATCTTCAGAAGATGTTTGAGATCCATTGGCAGCTTTGATGGAGGCAATGTGATTCTTGGCAGACTTCCTCTTGACTATAGCATGGAATAGTTTGGTTCCTCTATCACTGTTGAGGAGGTATTTACATTTGGCCTGCTGAGATAGAAAGCTTCTTTCAGCCTCAGCCAGTTGGAATGCTTTGAGCCTTGCATTTTTCACCCTCTCCTGCAGCTCAGCATCATAAGGGGAGTCATGAAGTTCCTGCTGCAGGCCCTCCAAAATGTTTGCAGCCTCCAAGGCTCTCTTAGAAATGTGGCTGAAGTGGTTCTTGTTGAGGTTCTTAAGAAGAGGTTTGAGGCCTTTCAAAAGCTTGCAAAGTTTGAACTGTTTTGTACCCCTTATAGGGCAGCCCCAATGAGCACTAACAATGTCTAAAAACATGTCATGATCAGCCCACATATTGAAAAATTTGAAAGATCTCCTACCCCCACTAACCTGCTCCATCAGGCTAACAACACAAGGAGAGTGGTCTGAGAGGCACCCAGCTGGGAGAAAGGAAGCTTGAGCTCTAATCCCCTCTTGGAACCACACATTGTTGGCCATGGCTCTATCCAGTTTGCCCCACACCTTATTGTTGGTCCATGTGAAGAAACATCCTGCAGCATTTACATCACTTAGCCCTATCTCCCTACAACAAAAGGATGGGTCCCTAATCTCATAATCTGTTACAGGCAACCCATTAGATTTCTCATCTATAGCAAAAACATTGTTGAAATCACCCAAGACAAGCCAAGGGGAAGACAAATCATAACTGAAATTACATAGGTTATCCCAAAGGGGCCTCCTAGATACAATGGAGTTCAAACCATAAACAAAACTAATAACAAAACTATAAGAGGAAACAACACAGGTAACATTACAATGGATAACTTGGGGAGATGATTCCACTACAGTAAGGCTCACCTTTGAAGGGTCCCAAAGCAACAAGATTCTGCCTGAAGAGTGGGTGGAGAAGTTGTTCGCCTATCTCCATTGAAGGAATTTGTTACCCATAATCTTCAGCAGCTTTGCCTCATCCAGCTTACATTCCAAAATTCCCATAATATCAACTTTGTGTTTCTTCATGAGGTGCAGTACCCCATTTTGCTTCAGGGGCTTGTTAAAGCCCCTGATGTTCCAGCATGCCACTATCATTGAGGAGGTTGGGAGGCAGCCCCTCCCTTCCTAGCTGGTTGATTGCCTTTTTGGACTAGTTTTCCTTTCTTCCTTCTGATTACTTGAAACTCATCATCTCCTTGGGCTTCAGGGCCCCTATCTCTTTCACTATTACCTTGTGCAAGGCCTGGTTTTTTTCTTAGGACCATATTGGGGTGGTCAGGGAGTATAGGAGATTGTAGTCCAGCCACCACTTGGATTTGGGGGGGAGAGGGCTCCCGGATTCCCTCCCTCTCATTACCATTGTCTCCAATCTCAGCTTGGACAGCTTTATTAGGTTCTTGGGCAGGATTAACCTCACTCATCCCTTCTACCCTTTCCCTAGCTTCACTAGGCTTCTCAGTCTGATTTGGCTTCTCTTTGGTTGGCACTTCCATGGACTTATTAGTGTCCTTTCTAGCCTGCTCTTTCCCTTTCTCATTGCTCTTCTTACCTCTTTTTGAGTTGATATTCTGTTTGCAGGAGTGTAGGTCATGCCCTACAACTTTGCACTTTGAGCAATATCTAGGGAGGTTCTCATAGCATATCTTTAGTTCATAAGTGTCTCCATTTAGGAGGGACAGTGGTATAGAGCATTGGATTTCCTTAGCTATGTCCACTTCAACAAGGAGTCTAGGATAGGATATTCTCTCTTTGGTCCTAGTGAACTGGTCAGCATAAAGAGGTCTCCCTATGACTGAACCTATCTTGCTAAGGCAGTTTGATGACCATAGCTCAAGGGGCAGGCCTTTAATCTGGATCCATACAGGGATTGTAGTGATTTCCTCATTGTCAAATTTAAAAAATTTAGGCAATGCTTTCAATAGCAAAGGCCTACCATATACTTGGTATGGGCCTTCTTGCAATACATTCAAGCTAGCAGCTTCATTATCAAATCTAAAGACTATCCAGCCATTTTCATGGAATTGGATGTTGACCCTTACCTTCCAGGATTCAGTGAGCTTCTTGAGGGCTGCCCTTCCTGGAAATCTTCCAGCAAAATACCCCACCAAGCAGAAAGGCTGGCTCTCAAAGACATCCAGCACATCTTCATGTGAGACTCTAACCACACCTCCCTCACTAGGTATAGTGGACAAGGGGAGGCCCTTACTTTGGATTCTGTTCTCTGCAAAGAGGCTGACCCAGGGAGCCCTCTTGTTCTCTTCATTGTTAGTTGGCCTTAATCCCTTTGAGTTGGAGGGAGACTGAGCTCCCACAGGAGCAGGAGTAGGGGAGGCTGCATGGCCCTTTGAGTCAGCTTGGGAACCCCCATTCTTCATTGGAGGATGAGGCCTAGACTCACTGCTCTCCTCTCCACTTCCAAGACTTGCCACAGGCTTCCTACCATGAACAGTACCATGAACAGTAGCTTCACAGCTTGAATCTTCTTCCTCACTGGAAGAACTGGACTCCATTTGACCTGAGCTCTCTAAGCTCTCCCCAGAGGAGCTTTGGATTTCATCTTCTATGTCTAGTGGCTCTTCTTGCAATGTCTGGCAGGCAGCATTGCTTTGGAAATGATCCTTTGTACTGTTCACCTTCGAAGCTTCAACAGAACATTCATTCCTCCCCAAGCTGGCAGCCTTCAAAGGAGACCCTGTGGCTTGAGAATCTTCCCCTCCAAGGGAGCAGGAAGCAGAAACTGACTCCTTTGATGGTCCCTTTGCCCCATCCCTGCTTGAGTTGGCTGAAACTTCTTCTTGCGACATTGTTACTGTAGCAGCTTTATTCTTGAAGTGATTCTGGACATAATCCAGATCATTTTGATCCTGGATTGTGAGAGGAGGTTTCCTAGGGGGTTTCTTCTTCCCCATGCTGGAGAAGGCTGAAAGAATATCACAGAAAGGGATGAAGAAGGAGGAGAGATGGTTGGGAGACCATGGGCAGCACTGTTCACAGTTGAGAGCTTCTCTCTCTAGCTGCCCGGGGTTGACTGGGATGTGCCTTCTTTTGGAATGTCCTTGATTAGGAGATGGAGATGGTTGTTAGCATTTTAGCGTGCTAATACCATGATAAGGTAGTTTGTGAATAGGAAGATAAGGCTAGTTGGAGTCTACGTCCGAACTGAAGTATTTAAGGTGTGTTATTATCACAGAATGTCGACTTGCTCTTAAGCTTGTATCTTTGCTTGGGAAGGCGCTTAGGAGAAAATTCTTATCATTGACTATTTTCAAAAAGGGGAAAAAAATGCTTGTTAATAGATTTTATATTCGCTTGTGGTGCATTGAGTTCATGTTTCATCTTTTATTGGATTGTTCGTTGTGTAAAGAATTTATGGGAGAAGGCGTATAGAACCCTGGGGTGATGAAGTGTGAGCTTGGAGTGGGTTTAGGGCCCCAAAGGAGATCAGTAAGGCTTACATTCGATTGTCTTTTCTTTTTTTGGATTTTGTGGAATGAGAGGCACCGTAGAACTCTTGATGGTGTAAAGAGGATTATTAATGTAATTAGAGATGGTTAGTTTAATACCCTTAATTTTTGGTTTAATGGGAATATTGTTGGAAATGGGGTGTAGGTTATTGATTTTGTGGTAAAGAGAATTCAAAGAAGTTTCATTTGGGGTAATACGGTGGAGGAATATAACTATCATCTAGTGAGGTAGGTAGCCTTATCTTTTCTTGGATTCTGTAGAATGAAAGGAACAGTAGAATGCTTGATGGTGTAAAGTGTGTTATTAAAAGAATTCGAGATAGTTAGTTTAGTACCCCTTATTTTTTGTTTAAAGGGAATTTTTTTGGAAAATTAGGTGTAGGTTATTGATCTTGGTAGAGAGAATTCAAAGAAGGTTCATTTGGGGCAATATAACTATCATCTAGAGAGGTAGGATGTTGTTAAGCAACCAATTGAAAATGGGGCTCTATAAATCAAATCCGTCATTCTTTTCAGTGCAACCCTTCTAGGTAAACGATTATGGAGATTTATGGTGGAAGAGGATCACTTTTAGAGAAAAGTAGTGGAAGCTAAGTTTGGTTTGGAGTTGAATGGTTAGATGGCTAAGGAAGTGAGAGGTGCTTTTTGTATGGCTGTGTGAAAATGGATTTGGAAAGGGGTGGAGGCTTTATCGCTTTGTGTGGACCTAGTGGGTAATGGGAAAAGAACTCGTCTTTGGTTTAATTCGAGGCTTGAAATATTTCCCCTCAAGACCGATTTCCTTGCAATATTGACCTTTCACGAGTTAAAGAAGCTCTCATTGACTCGTGTGTCTCATTCACTAATGGTGTGGCTTCTTTGGATGTGCCTTTTTTTCAAAATGTCTTTAACTGCGAGATGGAGATGGTTGATAGCTTTTTGGTGTCCTTGTACCAGGATAAGGTTGGGTGTGAATAGGAAGATAACGCTTGTTGGGGTTTAAGTACGAACAAAAGTCTTTGAGGTGTGTTCTTATCACAAAATGTCGTCTTGCTCTTAAGTAAATATCTTTGCTTGGGAAGTCGTTTGGGAGGAAATTCTTACAATTGAAAATTTATAAAAAGGGGAAAAATGCTTGTTAATTGATGTTATGTTTGCTAGTGGTGCGTTGAGTTCATATTTCATCTTTTATTGGATCATTCGTTGTGTAAGGAGTTTATGGGCGAAGGTGTATAGAGTCCTGTGGTTTCTTAGGTGATAGCTGGCTTTGTGAATGATTAAGTGTGGGCTTGGAGTGGGTTGAGGGTCTCTAAGGAGATCAATTAGGCTTACATGTCGATAGCCTTATTTTTTTGGATTCTGTTGAATGAGAGGAAGCGTAGAACGCTTGATGGTGTACTGAGGCTTATTAATGTAATTAGAAATAGTTAATTTAATACACTTAATTTTTGGTTTAAAGAGAATTTTTTTGGAAATGAGGTGGAGGTTATTGATCTTGTGGTGGAGAGCATTCCGAGACGGTTCATTTGGGGTAATACGAGGGAGGAATATAAGTATCATCTAGTGAGGTAGGAAGTTGTTAAGCAACCAATCGAAAAAGGGGCTCTATGTCTCAAATCCCTTTTTTCTTTTCAATAAAACCCTTCTAGGTAAACGATTATAGAGATATATGGTGGAGGAGGATTACTTTTGGAGAAAGTAGTAGTAGCTAAGTTTGGTTTGGAGTTGAATGGTTAGATGTCTAAGGAAGTGAGAGGTGCTTTTTGTATGGGTGTGTGAAAATAGATTCAAAAAGGGTGGGAGGGCTTCTCACTTTGTGTGGACTTAGTGGGTAACGGGAAAAGAACTCGGCTCTGGTTTAATTCGTGGCTTGAAATATTTCACTTCAAGACCAATTTCCTTGCATCTTTGACCTTTTGCGAGGTAAAGAAGCTCTCATTGACTCGTATGTCTCATTCCCTAATGGTGTGGCTTCTTTGGATGTGCCTATTTTTGCAATGTCCATGATTGGGCGCTGGAGATGGTTGATTAGCTTTTTGGCGTCCTTATACCATGATAATGTTGGGTGTGAATAGGAAGATAAGGCTAGTTTCAGTCGAAGTACGGACAAAAGTTGTGATTAATTCTCATTACAAATTTCTCTTAAAGGGAGTTTCTTCGGAAGGCTTCATAAATTTCCATTGGAAAGCAATTTGGTGTCTTCTTGCTCCAAAGAAATTAAAATTCTTTGTGTGGGAAGCTGCTGGGTGAAAATTCTTCCATTGTCATTTTATAAAAAGGGGAAAAAGTACATGTTTGTAGATGCTATATTTGCAAAGGGTGTGCTAAGTCCTTCTTTCTTCTTTTATTGGATTATTCGTTGTGAAGGGTTTATTGGTAGATGGTGTATAGTCTTGTGGGTTTCTTTGGTGATACCGACTTTGTGAAAGATGAAGTGTTGGCTTGGAGTGAGTAGAGGGCATCTATGGAGATTAAGATGGCTTACACGTTGATTGCCTTCTCTATTTGTTATATTGTGTGGAATATGAACAACTCTAAAGCGTTTGATGGTGTAGAGGCCTATTGATGTAACATAAGATAAGTGATTTAATACACTTAATTTTTGGTTTGAAAGAATTATTTTTGTCAATGAGGTAGAGGTTATTGATTTTGTGGTTAGAGAGCATTCAAAGAAGGTCCAATTGGGGTAATACAGGGGAGGAATACAACTATCATCTTATCAGGTTTGGTGTTGTTTAGCAACCAATTGAAAAAAGGGTGTCGGTCTCAAAACCCTCATTCTTTTCAATAATGCCCTTCTAGGTAATTGTTTTATGGAGATATAAGGTGGAGGGTGAGCTAAGTTTGTTTTGGAGCCGAATGGTTGGATGTCTAAAGAGGTGAGATGTCCCTCTCGTGAGGGTGTGGAAATTGAGTCGAAAAGGGCTAGAGGGCTTCTCTTTGTGTGTTTTGGAGTTAGTAGGTTACAGGAAAAGAATTTGGCTTTGGTTTGATTTGTGGTTTGGGAATACTCTTCCCTTAATGACCAATTTTGTTGCATCTTTGACCTTGTGCGAGGTAAAAAAGCTCTCATTGATTCGTGTCTCACTACCTAATGGTGTGGCTTCTTTGGATGTGCCTATTTTTGCAACATCCATGATTAGGAGATGGAGATGGTTGATAACTTTTTAGCATCGTTATACCAAACAAGGTTGGATGTGAAAAGGAAAATAAAGCTAGATGGAGTCTAAGCTCAAACAAAGTATTTGAAGTGTATTCTTTTTACAAATTTATCCTAGACGGAGCTACTCTACAAGGATCCAAAAGTTTCCCTTGGAAAGCAATTTGGTGTCATTTTGCTCTTAGGAAAGTAAGTTTCTTTGTGTGGGAAACCTCTTGGGAGAAAATTCTTACCATTGACAATTTACAAAAACCGGGAGAAGTACATATTAATAGAAGTGCTTGGAGAAGGCGTGTAGAGTCCTAGGGGTTCTTTGGGTGATAGCTGGCTTCGTCAAAGATGAAAGTGTGGGGCTGGAGTGGGTCGAGGGCCTTTAAGAAGATCAAGAAAGCTTACAAGTTGATTTCCTTCACTCTTTTTTGGATTGTGTGGAATGAGAGGAACCGTAAAGTGTTTGATGATGTAAAGAGGCTTATTAATGTAATTAGAGTTAGTTTAATACTCGTATTTTTTGGTTTGAAGAGAATTTTTTGGGAATGAGGTGGAGGTTATTGATCTTGTGGTAGAGAGCATTCAAAGAAGGTTCATCTGGGGTAATACAGGGGAGGAATATAAGTAAGTATCATCTAGTGAGGTGGAAAGTTGTTAAGCAACCAATTGAAAAAGGGTCTCTTTGTTTCAAATCCCTCGTTCTTTTCAATAAAGCCATTCTAGGTAAATGGTTATGGAGATTTATGGTGGAGGATGATCACTTTTGGAGTAAAGTGGTGAAATCTAAGTTTGGTTTGTAGCGGAATGGTTGGATATCTATGGAGGTGAGAAGTCCTTATGGTGTGGGTGTGTGGAAATGAATTCGGAAAGGATGGGAGGTTTTCTTGCCATGTGTTTCGGTCTTACTAGGTAATGGAAAAAGAATTCGCCATTGTTTTGACTCGTGGTTTGGGAATACTCCCTTGAAGGACCAATTTCTGAGATCATCTACTTTGTGCGAGATAAAGAAACTCTCATTTATTTGCGTATCGCATTCCCTATTGGTGTGGTTTCTTTGGATGTGCTCTTCTTTCTCAATATTCATTGTTGGGATATGGAGTTGGTTGAGAGTGTTTTGGCGTCCTTATTCCGGACAAGGTTGGATGTGAATGTGGAAGACAAGTCTAGATGGAGTATAATCCCGAACAAAGGCTTTGAGGTGAATTCTTATTACAAATTTCTCTTAGTGGGAGCTATTCCGAACGGCTCCAAATTTTTCCATGGAAAGCAATTTGTTGTCCTCTTGCTCCTAAGAATGTAAATTTCTTTATGTGGAATGCTGTTTACGAGAAAATTCTTACCATTGACAATTTAAGAAATCGGGAAAATTCTTAATTATTTGTTTAAAGGGATTTTGTTTTTAAATGAGGTAGAGGGTATTGATTTTGTGGTTAGAGAGCATTCAATGAAGGTTCCTTTGGGCTAATACAAAGGAGAAATGTAAGTATCATCTTGTGAGGTGGGGTGCTAAGCAAGCTATTGAAATTGGGTCTCGTCTCAAATCCCTCGTTCTTTTTGATAAAGCCCTTCTGGGTAAATGGTTATGGAGATTTATGGTGAAGGAGGATCACTTTTGGATAAAAGTAGTGGAAGTTAAGTTTGGTTTGGAGCTGAATGGTTGAATGTCAAAGGAGGTGAAATGGATTCGGAAAGGTTGGGAGGGCTTCTCGCCGTGTGTTTCTGTCTTAGTAGGTAACGAAAAAAGAACTTTGCTTTGGTTTGACTCACACTATGGGAATACTCCCCTTAAAGAACAATTTTCGTGCATCTTTAACATTGTGCGAGATAAAAAATCTCTAATTGGTTCTTGTGTCTAATTTCCTAATAGTTTGGCTTATTGGGATATGCCCTTCTTTCGCAATGCCCACGTAGATGGTTGAGAGTTTTTTTTGCGTTTTTATATCGAATAAGGTTGGATGTGAATAGGGAAGATAAGGTTTGATAGAGAGTCCAAGCCTGGACAAAGGTTTTGAAGTGTATTCTTATTACAAATTTCTTCCAGAGGGAGCAAATCTGAAGGCTCCAAAAATTTCCCTTGGAAAGTAATTTGGTGTCATCCTACACCTAAGAAAGTAGGTTTCTTTGTGTGGAAATCTGCTTGGGATAAAATTCTTACAATTGACAATTTACGAAAAGAGAAAAATGTGATTGTTAATAGAGGCTATATTTGCAAGGTGTTCGTCGTGTCCATATTTCTTCTTTTGTTATATTGTTCGTTGTCTAAGGAGTTCATGGGAGGTGGCCTATAGAGCCTACTGGGTTTCATGGGTTATAGTCGACTTCGTGAAAGATGAAGTGTGAGCATGGAGTGGTTTTGGTGTTGTTAAGCAATCAATTGAAAAAGGGGGTGGTCTCGGTCAAATCCCTCATTGTTTTCAATAAAGCCTTTCTAGGTAAAATGGTTTTGAAGATAAATGGAGGGTCACTTTTGGAGAAAAGTGGTGGAACTAAGTTTTATTTGGAGCCGAATGGTTGGATGTCTAAGGAGGTGAGAGGTCCCTATGGTCTGGGTGTTTGGAAATGGAATCGGAAAAGGTGGGAGGGTGTTACGATGGAAATCAGCGGAGAGGAAGAAAGAAACAGAAATTAGAGAGAAGAAAAAGAATGTGAAGGCATGAAACAAAATTGCAAGAATTGAAAGGAAATGCCACTTTTGGAGCAAGTGGAAAGCGCCAAAGGATTTCAGATGAAATGCCTCAAGAATATGATCATTCAATGACTTCTTCCAATTGAGTACAAGTACTTATACCAGAGGATTCTTGCTGGACAGTAACAAGACAATTAGTTACATAGTACAGTTGGCAGACCTCTCTAACTAACTGTAACAGAATTATAACTACTCTAACTTCTTCAATATGAGCTTAGAGTTAAGTATAAAGCTTCTTAATCGGGGCACTTCTTCTTAGTGTAGGAACCAGGATAGTGTTAGGGACCTGATCAGTGTTTACTATGTCATCTCTTGCTGACACCTTGTCCCTTTCCCATGTCTTGCCTTTGTCATGTTGTAGTTGTATAGTTTCATCCATCTGATCCGTATCTTTCCCATCCCCTTGGAAATTCACCTTGTCCTCAAGATGTAAGGATGGATAGCACTGGGAAAGTTCATAGAAGTTTTCCCATAATGTTTCCTCAGGAAGCAGCCATGCCCATTGGACTAAAACTTGTGGGATGAGGTGTCCTTTAAGAAGGATATGTCTCCTGGCCAGTATAGCTTGTGGCACAATGATGGTTAATTTTTAATGCTTTCTGTTGGTAGGGAACTGATAAGTGGTGTTGTAGATGGTCCTGTGTAAGGTTTCAGCTTGGAGATGTGGAAGACACGGTGAATTCTATTGTCCTTTGGAAGTTGTGCTTTATAGAAAGGACCATAGTATCTTTTGCTCAGTTTATTGTGAGCTCGGTGTGGCTCTGTGTGCTACAGAGGTTTGTTTGTCTGTAGGGTTGTAGTTTGATCAGGACCAGTCATTTTCTTGAAAAGACCATTCCTTCCTATGCTTGTCTACCTGAGCTTTCATTCTAGCTTGGAACTGCAGCAAGTTACTTTTTAGTTGGAGTAGCTGAGTTCTGGAAGAAAGTTGGTGTTCCACTGCTTCAATGTTAGAAGACTGTCTCATGTAATCTATGACAGTAGGAGGAGTTCTCCCATGCACAACTTGGAATTGTGTCATGCCCGCAGTGGAGTGATGATTGGTGTTGTACCAATACTCTGCCCAGAGTAAGAAGGTGTCCCACAACTTGGGGTTGTCATGGACAAATGCCCTGAGGTATTGCGCCAAGCATCTATTAAAGACTTGAGTCTGGCCATCAGTCTCAGGATGGTAGGAAGAACTCATATTGAGTGTAGTGCCACTGAGGGTAAACAGGTTCTTCCAGAAGTTGCTAAGGAAGATGAAGTCCCTATAAGAAACTATGGACTTAGGGATGCCATGGTGTTTAATAACAATGTTGAGAAAGAGTTTGAGCTACGGTGGCAACACTATGTGATGTAGGCAGTGCTCCAAAGTGTGCAGCTTTGGAGAGTCTATCAATGACCACTAAGATAATCGTGCACCTTTTTGACAATGGAAGTCCAGTTATGAAGTCCATAGATACCTCTTCCCAAATCTGATCTGCAACTGGTAAGGGCTGTAGTAAACCAGCAGGCTTAGTTGTAGGATATTTGGTGGATTGGCAAACCATGCAACTCTTTACAACGTTCTGAACATCTTTTCTCAGGCCAAGAGAAGTTAGCTGACAATCTTAAGAAGGTCCTAAGAGTACCAGAATGCCCTCCCACAGGTGTAGATTAGAATTCAGTGATGAGTGGATGTCATAACTCTGAAGTGGAGCTAAGTCTTAGCCTACCCTTGTGGTTCAGTAATCCTTCTTTGTTGGTGTAACCTGGGTACAATGGGGAACCGGCTTGGAATGCTTTGTGTATGTTGAGTAGCTCAGGTCAGTGTTTAAGTTGATCAAGTATTACAAAAGAAATACTAGACATGGGTAGTAGATGTCATTAAGGATTGGTGTGAGTATCTTCAGGAGATGTAAAAATCTCTGGAATTCTAGAGAGTGCATCAGCTCTCTTTACCAGGCCTGTAGACAATGGTGTAGTCAAACCCAAGCAATTTGCTTAAGTAACGATGTTGTTCAGGTGTTTGAATCGCCTTAATTCATGAGATTCTTCAAACTTCTATGATCTGTTTTGATGACGAACTTTCTGCCCAATAGGTTTTGCCTCCATTTCTTTACTGCCTCAGTGATTGTATATAGTTCCTTAACATAAGTAGAGGCTGACCTCATCTTAGTTCCTATCTTCTTGCTGAAAAAAGCTAAGGGATGACCATCCTGTGTTTGACTCATGGTGTTTGACAAATATAAGACTTTTCTTTTGACTGTATATTTTCCTTTGTTTTCACTTTGGGTTTTATGTTTTCTAAAAGTAAAAAAGTAGAAAGAGTGAGTCGCTCAATGCTATCGAGTTGTATTCAGGGTACACCTTACCAAAATTTGTCTTTGAAATCAGATCAGCTCATTTGGGGTCATCTCATGATGGGCAATTTAACTCAAAGTCTGCCTATGAGTTGAGTGAGGAAGGTAGAGATGATTAGGGTCAAATCAGAAATTGGGATTGGGTTTGGAAGTCTCAGGCTACAAACAGAGCTATCGTTGTGTGCCTGAGATTGCAATGCTTCTAAGTCTAACTTGGTAATGCGCAATATTATTTCTTCTGATACTTGTTCTTACTGCCAAACCTCAGAATCTACACTCATATTCTTAGAGATTGCTATTGGGGAGTTTTTGGCATTGTTTGTGAATGCCTGCCAGCATTAGTAACTTTAATTCTCTTCCTTTGTTTGAGTGGCCGCAAACTAATGTGAAATGCTGTCTTCCTTCATTTTTTATGTTTCTTGGAGTGATTTATTTATAACAGATTGTTGGATTCTTTAGAATGACCGAAACAGAATAGATTTCTCAAAATCTTGATATTCATTTCTTGGTTATAGATTGTAAATTCAGAGTTGTGGAATTTTTTCATGTTGCAAAGCCCCAAAAAATTAAAAAATCAGATCTTTAATTAACTGGTTGCCGTTAGATGTTGGTTGGATTAAATTGAACCGATGGATCTTCCTTTGGTAACCCTGGTTATTGATTCCCTTCATATTGTTCTGGATGCAAAAACTGTTGTGGACTTAATTAAGGAGGGAGAATCGATATCCCATCTCAACGGTTCCATTATTGATGACTGCATGTTATTGATTCAGGGCTTCAATGAAGTCAAACTTCAGCACAATTTCAAGGAAGCAAATATATGTGCGGATGGTTCAGAATTCATTTCTTGAGCCATATTTGAACTTTGATCTTGTGGGAGAGAATTTATTTAAGTTGTAAGTATTTATTGCATTCTCACTTGTAACAAAACATCTTCTCATATTCAGTCTTTGTAAAAGAAAGGGTTGATGTAACTCTTGTAAGTGTGTAGGTGTTAAACATTTTGAGTGTAAATTTCTTTGGAAAATAACTTTGTAAAGGTTTGGGTAACACTTTTGAAGTGGTTATTATAGTGAAATATTCAAGGAGATTTTTTGAAAATAATAGACGTAGGAGCGGAGAGATTTTTTGAAGTGGTTATTATAGTGAAATCCATAGAAATTACCTATTTCTATGGATGTATGGGACATGTAGGACATGAGTGTATTATGGCAAAGCTAATTACAAATGAGAGTTGGGTGGTGTAAATGCAATACTAGGCTTGGATGAGAGCAACAGAAAAATTGACAGGCTTTGGGGGAGGATCGAGGGCCAGTGCAATAGGTGAAAAAAGGGATGATACTGAGGTGGTGGGTAGAGCGACAGATGGAGGAGTGGTGGTTAGGATAACTGGTTGTAGGGAATTCATTTGATGGGTGCGAGAAGGTACACTTTGGGTGATGATGTTGGTTTCGTAATCATGTTCATTACACACTCAAAAGTTGAAATTGAAGATTCTATGTAAACTTTTTATATTTAAATTTCAATATAAATTTAAGACAAGTGTGCATCTCTACTTTATATTAAAATTTTGTATATTTCAATATTTAAATTTAACTTATTTCATTTTTAAAATCTTATATTTTTATTGGTTTTCTCTATATCTACTAGCCTTCTTTTCTTTTTATTATATTCATATTTTTTATCTAATAGTTTTTCAACTATTCATTATACTTAAATTTTTTTATCAGATTTATTAGATTTTTTATCTTGCCAGAATATTTAAATTTTTTATCTTTACATTATATTATATGTGTTTTTAATTGAATCAATGAGGTTATTGAAAATTTGAAATTAACTACTCCACATGGATACTAAAAAATATCAATAATAAAGGTCAAATAAAATCCAATTTCCGATGCCCTTCACCAGTCAAAAGACTTTCTTTTCTCTTTTTTAATTTTAATTTTTGCCTTTATTTATGTCCTTTATATATATATATATATATATTTTATAATAACGAAAAAAAATCAAATTTGCATCTCCTAGAGAAATCAGAGTTAACCATTAAACTAAAATATTCAAGTTTATTGAAATGATTTTTATTTAATAAAAAAATCTAGTAAATATAAACATGATTTGATTAAATGGATATAATTTTTTGAAGCGTTGTTTTACATGCACAATAATATAATAATATATAGGTTAAATTACAACAACATCCTCTTGTTTACATTTATTTACAATCAAATCCATAAATTTAAAAAAAAATGACATCCTCAATACTAACATCTTTGCCAATAAAAAATAAAAATAAAAAAAAAGAACCTGAAGAGCCCCTAGTACTAAGGGTGCCTACTTGATTGATTGGTCAAAAGAAAAATTCTTGCCATAAACTCTGAACTTTCTCATTCAAATTAGTAATTCAACCATGATTACAAGAAGCAAAATTACAAGTTGTTTTTCAACATTTCACGAACCCAAAAAAAAGTAATCCTGCATAAAGGATTTTAGAAATTCTTAAAGGGTAATTTGGTAATTTTAAAATATTTTCAATTCTTTAATATGTTGGATAGTTTGGTGCTCATAGTTATTCAATAATTAAGATTTGAAAAAATTTCATATCAACGGTATTTACAGTCATGGACATCGATGTACAAACTTATAATAATGACACCGTAGTTTAACCCTTTGATAATTTGATTACAATATAAATCAATAATATTATCGCATAGTCCACATATAATTTCATAACACTATCAAATTATTCACCTAAAATGAAAAAACTGACCAATAAACTGAAGAAAAAAATATAACCTTCACACTCATGATGTTTGAACTTGGATTCTTTCGATTTATCGGTCTAACTTAAGCTTTTTTATCACTTAACACAACATAAATATTTAGTGTTGCCTAAAAGAATAACAATTATTAATTAAATGTGATCCCTTTTCCACGAGTTAGACTGGAAGACATCTTTAATAACCATAAGCATGCAATATTGCATTGTTTTTCATGTTTCTCCTATTAAAACTGAATATATGGCATAATATAAGTGGGTATAAAAAAATTACATCTATAACATATATAAAAAAAGTCTAAATATGTGTAAAACTTTTGGTAGACAAAAATACTCTTATTTAAACGACATAATTTTGATTATGTAATTATTGGATTATATAAAACTAATATTTTAATTCTAATAGAATTTGAATTCATAAATCTTCTATTGTTTTATTATAATTTGGATTGCAGTAACCTTCTATTATTCTATTAGAACTAGCTTGTGACCCATGATATGCATGAGATATAAGCTCACTATATTATTATATTTAAAATTTAAAATTGTTGAAACATCGCATATAAATAAATTCAAAGTAATTTAACTTCAAAAAAAGTTAGAAATCACTCATACATGTATCAACATTTTAATCTAAAAAATTATTCTCTTAAAAGATTAATTAATAACATTCTAATAAATTAAAAACTGTTATCCTAATTAAAAGAATGATGAATATCGTTAATTTATAAAACAAACAAAACACTCATATCTTGTCGAGTCTATATACATATAAGTGTTCCATCTTTAAAACATAATGTTAATAGTTGAATCACTTTCAAACAAATGCATGATAATACTCAAACATGTAAGATAAATTTTTTATCCAATAAATAGGATGAGCAAAACTTAAAATGAAAAGGCTTCATGAATTTGTTTTTTATTTTTTTTATTTTTGCTATATATGTTATAAATTGATCATGCACATTTATGTATAATCTAAGTATGTTAGGATCGTGATCATCTCCAAGAATTTTTTTGGATCAATGTACTGTTAGATGAGTGTCATGTCAACATAATAATGACGTGACATTCATGTTTCATCTAATGGTTTATTGATCAAAAAAATTTCTCTATTTACTAGAGACCCATTAAAAATAATATCATTTTGACTGACTAGAGTTAGTCCACTTAAGGAAAAAATCATGACTCTACACCATATCACTTGAAGCAGTTACAGGGTTGCAATCAAATACATAAACTACATATTTTGTTTTATACATATTTTACTATACTTTTCACATTATATTGATATTTTTAATTTAAAAAATAGTGAGAATATAAATTCATCATGTATATATTAATATGTAACATCTGTTAAATAAATATAATAAAGGTTAAATAAAATCAAAGTACCGATGGCCTTCACTAGTCAAACGACTTTTTTTTTTCTTTTTAATTTGAATTTTTGCCAAATAAAATTATTTATTCAATAAACTTCAAGTTATTAAGTATTTGTCCAATGTACCAAAAAAATTATTATGTATTTGCATTTTTTCAAAATTTTAATTTTTATAACTCTCTTTTTTGAATTTTATTCTTTTACTTAACTAATAATTAAGATAAAAAATGTTAATGGTTATAAAAAAAAATATTATTTGTTAATTTAAACTATTATTATATAAATTAGAAATTTAGATAGTTAATTTTAATCAGTAAATATTTAAAAAAAAAATAAAATGTCAAGAGTTGAGAATATTTGAATAAATAAAAAATTTTCAAGTTAAGCTTTTTATCCAATAAATAGGATGAGGACAACTTAAAATGGAAAGGCTTCCTGAAGTTGTTGTTGTTGTTGTTTTTTTTTTTTTTTTTTTGTTATAAAAGTAATAAATCGATCATGCACATTTATGAATAATCTAAGTATATAAGGATCGTGATCATCTTTAAGAAATTTTTTGGATCAATGTACTATTAGAGAGTATCATGTCAACATAATGGATGACATGACATTAATGATTCATCTAATGGTTTATTGATCCAAAAAAATTCTCCGTTTACTGGAGACCCATTAAAAATAATATTATTTTGACCAACTAGAATTGGTCCGCTTAAGGAAAAAATCCTAGCTCTACACCTGATCACTTGAAGCAGTTACAAGGCTGCAATCAAATACATAAACTACATATTTTGTTTTATACATATTACTATGCTTTGCACATTATACTATTTTTTTAATTTAAAAAAAATGGTAAGAATATAAATTCATCATGTATATATTAATATGTAACATCTATTAAATAAATATAATTTCAATACGAATGTAATTCTTATATCTAAAAAATATTAATCAACATTATCAATTATAGCCGATAAACTAAATGGGCGTAAATCGTCAAAAAATAATTTGTACCATAATTCAATTAACATTAACAGTCAAAATCATTCTTAACTTTTTTATCTCCTTATTATATTCAAATTTCATCTTTAAAATTCCATATTTTATCAACATCTATTAGGTTTTTGTATCTCCCCTTTATATTTAAATTTTGTATATTTCAATATTTTACAAAATTTGAATATTTAAACTTAGTTTATTTCATCTTTAAAATATTGCATTTTTTCTATTGGTTTTATCTATATCCATTAGATCTCTTTTCTCATCATTATATTCATAACTTTTTTTTTTTTTTTATATAATAGCTTTTCAAATACTCATTATATTTAAATTTTTTATTAGACCATTTTTTTTTCATTTATGGGCTTTTTCATCTCCCCATTATATTTAAATTTGAGTAAATTTTATTTTTAGTTCTTTTAGTTTTCCATGTGTCTTTATTGGGTTCTTGGAGTTTAAAACGTTCCTATTAGGTTCTTTAAGTTTGGTTTTTATTCAAATAAGATTCTTCACCTAAATGACCTAGTAATTCCATCATATCTCATCATATCTCCCAACAAAATCACAAACAGGTAAGTGGTTCTTGAAATAGGAAGTTATTACTAATTAGGCAAACATGGAGTGATTGCGGGATGATTAGTTTTACACTTTTATACCTGATAATACAATGAATCTATATTTATACGGTGATATTTTTGACATTTCAAAATGGAGGACACCAAACAGATGCTCTGGCTTTAATAATAGTATGATATCTCTTAGCTTTTTTATCTCTTCATTACATTCTAATTTTTTACCTACTCGGCATATTAATATTTTGTATATTTCATTATTTAGCTTATCTTATTTCATCTTAAGAATTCTGCAATTTTTATCTATTAGCTTTGTGTATACTATCTCTTAGCTTCTTTTTTTTTTTAATTCCTTCATTATATTTGAATTTTGTATATATACACATTTTATCTTACATCATCTCAAAACTCTTATATTTTATCTATATCTATTAAGTCCTATCCATGGAGTCAGAGGCACATGATCACAATATAGATATATGAATTTAAAAGATAAAAATATATCTATTAAAATGGTAAAAGTTATTTTCTTTGAACGTTGACTCACATAAGATACAAATTAATTTGTAAGAAAATTATTTTCACCGACTCACCAATTATGTAATTTATTGTACGTATTTTCTCACCAATTGAAAAACTCTTTAGATATATGATTTATACTAAAAAATTCTATATATAGGGAACATAATCCAAAATCGATAACGCACACCTCACAATGTTGTAGTTAAAATTATGGACATCCAATATAAGTAGGAAGTTTTTGGAGAGGATTCTGCATAGTTGATATATATATATATCAAATTGATTTTTGAGGATTCTTCGGCCAATACAACATTGATACAGAAAGAGCAGAAGAAATTTTTCGGCACCATCCAAGACGTTTTCGGCACCTAACCCAAGCACTCCTCATTGTAAAAAGTAAAAAAAATAATAGCATAATATAAAGTAAATGCATGTATATAATATACAATTTATTAAAATATTATAATTTCATTAAGTAAAATATAATAGTATATACTTACCAATAAGTCCACTAAGGAAAGCAAGAGATTGGAAAAACAAAAATCAAAAAGAATATGGAGACAAATGCAGAAAGTGAGAGAAATTATTCTTTGGTAAACCATAGAAAGATTTAAGTAAAATATAATAACATACCAATAATTTCTACTCAGTGGAGCAAAGATAGATAAAGAAAGCGAAAAAAAATTTGGTGACATATATATACAGAAAGTGTAAAAAGATGGGGAGAAAAAGATAACAAAGAAATGAGGATTATATGTGCAGTAAAATTTTTAAATATTTAAAATTTAAACTTTGAAGAGAGTTAAGAAAAATTGAACTAGTTGGATAAAATTTTAATTAACAGTAATTAAGAAAATAATAAAATAGATATAAAAAGCAGAAACATAAACAAATTATTTTATCCACATGTTAATATATTATAAGCATTTTGATGAGTAAATACTTAATTAGTTTTGAATTTGAGATTAAATAATTTTATTGGTTAAAGATAAAATATACAAATATTTTGAATTTGAAATTAAGTAGATTTAAAAAAAAAACATATTTTCATAAATAAATAGTGTCTATGTCAGCATTTACGTCATTGCTTACGTGATCGTTTTGATACTTATATATATATATATATATATATATATATATATATAGAGAGAGAGAGAGAGAGAGAGATAGATAGATAGATTTGGATCAAATCTGAAAAATGGGTGTAAAACTTTTTGATAGATTAAAATACCCTTATTCGACTCCATATAGACAAAATACTTATGTTTTAAAAAAATATATTAATTAATACGTTAACAAAGCGTCATATTAGAATCTTGTGGTTATATTTTGTACAAAATTTTCAATTTATTCATTTAAAAAAAATAATTACTTGTCTTGAATAATTAGGAGAATTTATATAACTTTTTCTTCCTGTCAACGCAGCTTCAGTTTGAAATTCTAAAAAAATAATACCGCCTATTGTAATAAACAAACCAAAATTTTTGATTAAGTAATTCAATTTTTTCAAACGCACACCCCTATCCAACCCTTGGCAATTTTTTTTTTATTTTCATATGATCGACAATTATTATCACACCATAACCCGAAAGTCATGCTTTATGTTTAGAATTTAGATAAAAATGTCTTTTGTTGTTATTGTTTTACCATTTAGCTTTTTTTTTACCTATAATATCTTCACCGAGAAATACCAGTTATATAGTGTTATAATTCCTTGTAAACAATACGACTGATATGGTTTCTATAGATTTTCATTTTTCAAGTACAAATAATTAAGATATATGTAATATATATATATATATATATATATATATATATATATATATATAAGTCCAAATAATGTGTAATACATTCAATAGACAATATTTTTACTTAATAATTATTTTTTCTTTTTCTCATAAAAGTTGGATTCTTTATAAGTAATTGTTTGACAAAAATTCATGGCTTTATATAAACAAGTTTTTTTTCTTTACAAAAAAATAAATTAGTATGTAACTAAATAAATTAAATTAGTTTTTTTTTTTGTCTTCCTCAAATAATTCAATGTTAGTATTACTCTATATAAGAAAGTTATTTACATAAGAAAAAAAATAATTACTCTATATAAACAAAATTTTCACAAACAATTAATTCATTGCTAATTAAATTCATTAAATTAATAAAAATAAACATTGATAAGCTTAAATTTAAGATATTTTTACCTATTTTAATCAAATTATACTCTTCCACTTTGATGAGGAAAAATATGTTCTTCCACTTGAAAAGTTAGATAACGGGAAAAATTAGAGTACAAAACACCTCTAAAAATTAAAACAAAGCAATATGTACATGATGAGAATGCATAATGTTATATTTTTCTCCCTTAATGTTTAGTTTTTTATATTCATTTGGTGCCTAAATGTACTAACTATTCTTATATTTTGATTTAGAATGCAAATGGAGGCATTAAGTGCAAAACGAAGCTAATTGGGCGATGTTGGACAGTTTCAACATCGCTTTGTAATCTGAGCATAACTATCTCATCCGAGCTCCGATTAAGATGATTCAAAATGCTACGGAACGCGAAGTAAAAGCTCTACAACTTTCATGTTTTGAGTTTTGAGATACTGGCTGGATCAAGGTCGAAACCGGGCTTGAAGTTGTAGCACCTGCACTGTTGACGTTCTGGAACGACCAGTAGCCTGCAATTCTAATACGCGGATTTGACGCGGTTTATTTTCAAAAGTTTCTAGATCTGGTACAAGAAAATTCCAGCTGAAAACACCACTTTCCTATTTATATTAGGACTTTATTTTATTTTTAATATTTTCCTTAATTAGTCAGATTTGAATATTGTTATTTTAGGATAATATTTAGAATATTTTTAGGAGATCTTGTAGGCTTCTAATACTGATAAATAACATGTAAAGGAGCCGCGTCACGGCTGTAAAAACCCTCCTGCGCCAACCTTAGTTCTGGTTGTTAGTGGTGCTGGTGGCCATGGCGAACACCAGTCCGGGCCACGGTGCACTGCCTGATTCCAGCCTCTAACTCAGAAGCAAATGGTTATGGAGGCCGCATCTCAAACCTTGGCTCGCCGCGGCATGGAACCCTAAAAATGGATTTATCTTCATTTTGTCCTTCTGAAACCATTTCTTCACTCTAATATGCATAGAATCTTCATGCTTTAAGCAACGTTAGCTTTTCCATCTCTTTTAAACCCAAAATACTTGAAAATGCATCGAAATAAATCAATGAACCAAGAATGACACTTTAGAATTATTAAGGCATAAATGTGTAATTCAGCCCTAAATCAACCCTAAAATGCTAACAAATAAATACTATTAAGAT
This sequence comes from Bretschneidera sinensis, assembly GCA_023935145.1. Classification (NCBI taxonomy): domain Eukaryota; kingdom Viridiplantae; phylum Streptophyta; class Magnoliopsida; order Brassicales; family Akaniaceae; genus Bretschneidera; species Bretschneidera sinensis. The sequence goes on along the minus strand of CM043698.1, from coordinate 67,832,976 downwards.
GCGTTTTATGACTCATCATAACCCGTAACTAGCTTATTGCTAGTCCCTAGCAATTCAAGCGAAAAATATGAAATTAATTCTATATTAAAAATCAAAACAAAATAAAGCAATGTTAGCGTTAATCCAAGAGTAATTCAACTTTTTGTCTCAAAAATCACATATAACACACAACACATAGAATCATTAAATACCACCCAAGTCCAAAAACAATCAAAACATCAACCTCGTTATCGACTCTTAACATCCATCTTACCACAAACCATTAATCCAAACACCCAGATGATTTTATGCACAACATTCATGAATACAGGTCTTGGCCTCTAAAAACATATTAAATTGCGTGACATCAATCACAAATCAAACTCCATAGGCTATTGAAAGAAACAAGGCTTAATTTTTTTTTCAAGAAAAAGGCTCAAACAGGTGACTAGCGATAAATATAACAAGGGTAAGGTTTAAGGGCTCAAATGGTCTAAAGACGGCCTACATCATATCCTAAGTAGTGTGCATTCTAGGATTTCGCCTCAAGCGTTTATCAAATAAGTTCTAGAGTTTGTCGAGACCGCAAAAGTATTCACAAAACACTCATACATAAAAGTTCTCTAAATGTTTTAGACTAATCATGCAATCTTATCGCAAACTAGAGTCTCAAACCAAATGAAGATCGACACATAAAATTATTCTCAAACCGAAGCAAGATTTAACTTCTTCTAAATGCTATATGCTATCTCAATTAAACTCATATCATTGACATGTAAATTAACTCCAAAGCTAACACAAAGCATATCAAGAATAAACAATATATATATATATATATATATATATATATATATATATATATATATATTCTCTCTTTTTTTAACAGTTTATCCTAACAAACGAATTAAAACGACAATGGGAAAGTGACACCAAACAATTCAATGGTATGAAATAAGAAGTGTGTTTCCTCTACCCCAAACTAAAGATATGCATTGTCCTCACTGTGAAAGCAAAAGTGAAGGAAACTCCCTTATTAACCAAAAGTGCGAGGAAGCCGAAAATTGTGCACGACCATTCGAACTCCACACTATTCTTCTTTTTGAAATTTCGATCTCTAACATAGAACAAAACAAACAAAAAGAAGGAAACTACGGTGTAACATTAAGATTCCCACCGAATGTTAAGTTAGCACATCAAAACTAAGTAAATAACTAAAAATGAGAATTGAAGTGCGAAAAATAAAGATAATGAAAAAAGAGTACGGAATAAAAGTTAATACAGTCATACGAAAATAAAATAAAATAACATAAAACAAACAAGAGACAACCCAAAAATTAATCCTCCATGTCATCGTCCTCCCCTTCCACCTCCTCTGGAGCTGGATCAAAGGATGAACCTGGATAGGATGGCAAGGTGGGAAAGTGATCCATATCACAACCGATGGCGGAAGCAAGTTGTTGGTATATCTGACCAAAAGAAGAGTAAACCCCCACTTGATAGTGTGCTTGCCTGGCTAAGAATCGATCCTGAGGATCAAACCTATCTTGTAAGAATTTCTGATGCTCATCAAATCGAATCTATAAACGTTTAAGTCGCTCTACAATAGTAAAAAACCTATGAGGTGGAGGTGGGGCAGCAGCCGCTGCTCCCTCTCCCGGAGATTGCAATCTTGTTGCCTTAATCACATTAAGCATTCCGTCATCGATAGGCTTCTTAGGGTGTTGTGCTTCCTCATCACTACTGTACTGGACTCCGACTTGGATGCATAACTAGGTAATCAAAGAAGGGAAGTATAGACCAAGCTTTTGTCTCACAGTATGGATTATAGAATTAAACATAACTCGGCCCACATCAATAGTCATACCCATCAAAATAGCATAAATAAGAACAGCCCTCTCAACAATAACATCGCTATAATGCGTAGTGGGCATCATCTTCTGAAACACAAAGTATTGCCAAGCCCAAGCATTCACAGTCAAAGAAGTACCTGGCAAGGTCTTAGGATTACCACCCGACATCTTACAAGTCATGCCCGGAATACAGAATGTATTACAAACCTCATCATAGTCAACATTAAACAAATAAGCAGTATATTCGCTATTCTCAATGTCAGGTAGCCCATAAAATCTGTTAATAGATGCACTGTCAAAGGAAACTGTTTTTCCTCTAACCATCACTTTTCCATTCCTATGCTCTTCTGCATTAGCATAAAATTCTCTAACCACATTAATAAGGGAATTAGGTGGTTGTCCCCCAAATGCACTTCAATTCCTGTCAGCAATCATCTTAAACAAAGTTGGGTTTCCCCTTTCTGTGATAGTGAAACATCTTTCAAGAATGGGTCTCACAGCATGTATTAAACTACCATACCTCTCACTAGCATTATAACTAACAAATTTACTATCATCAAACTCTTGAGGCTGTTTCCCCCTTTATCTCTTAGTTTTAGGGGCCATTTGAATCAAATTGTTCTAAAACAAGAGAAGTAATTCAAATGCAACCACTCAAATATCACAAATCCACAACAAAGAGAAGGAAATTGACCTTACTTGAAAAATAATCAGCCTAAAGTTGGAGAGAAGACCCACAAACTCGAAATCCTCTTGAAATCCCACAATCCTCTTATAACCAAAGCTTTGTTGAGAAATTTGCAGCAAAATCTGCAATATAAGTGAAAAATTCCTCAAGGAATTGTGTTAGAATCAAGAAAGAATGAGAAAAAGTAGATGGGTAAGGATGGATTTTGGAGAGAAGTTGAGAGAGAGTAGAAGAAGGGCTGGTTTCTTTCAAAAGGAAATGAAAAACAAGAGGGAAAATGGGTTTTTAAAGTGGCAGATCGCGACTTTGCACCGTGGCGCTCACTTACTCGTGCCGTGGCGCAAAGACCTAACAACGCACACTGGTCTGTGCCGCGGCGCGACCTGGAGGACTGGACTTCTGGTGGGCGAGGTGCACGGGCTTTGGGCCGTAGTGCCCACTGAAGACTTGAAAACTGGTGGGTTGCTAGTGGGTGAGGCGCATGGGCTTTGAGCCGCGACGCCCACTGGGCCTTTTGAAATCTACTAGGAAGTAACAAATAAAAAAGGTATAAAAATATAAACTAAAATTGCTAAAACTAAAAATTAAAATTAAAATAGACTTAACTAAAACAAAAATTCTAAAATTAACAAAGACTTAACAAAATTAAAACTAATGTACAATGGAACGAAAGTACCCGATTAAGAAGCATAAACCGGGGCCACCAAAGAGATCTCTTCGGGCCTATCTTTAACACATTCATGTTCCAAGTAGAACTTCAACCTTTGGCCATTAACTCGAAATGCACGACCGTCAGAAGGATCTTCAACCTCAACTACTCCATTGGGAAAAACACTCTTCACAACATAAGGTCCCTTCCATCGTGATCGTAATTTTCCCGGATGGAAATGTAACTGTGAGTCATACAGAAAAACTCTATTACCTTGTTCAAAATTTTTCTAAAGTATTTTTTGATCATGCACCACTTTCATTCTTGACTTTAAGTCCTTTGCATTATCATATGCATCATCCCTCAACTCCGCAAGTTTGCAAAGTTGCATTTTCCTCTCCTCACCGGACATCTTCAAGTCATAGTTAAAATTTCGAATAGCCCAATATGCTCTGTGCTCAAGTTCTACCGGCAAGTGACATGCTTCGTCGAATACCAACCGATAAGGAGATGCTCCAAGAACCGTCTTGTATGTTGTCCGATACGCCCAAAGTGCATCTGATAGGCGCAAAGACCAATATTTTCGATTGGGATTCACTGTTTTTTCAAGATTTCGCTTAATCTCCCTATTTGCTAGTCGCTTGGCCATTGGTTTGTGGATGATAAGCTGTAGAAACCTAATGGGTGACTCCATACCTGCGCATTAAAGCCTCAAAAGAACGGTTACAAAAATGTGACCCTTGATCACTAATTATAACACATGGAGTACCGTACCTAGATAAAATATGATCTTTTAGAAATTTAACAACAACTGTATTATCATTAGTGGGGCAAAGTATTGCTTCAACCCATTTAGAAACATAATCAACGGCAAGCAAAATGTAAAGATACCCAAAAGAATGTGGGAATGATCCCATAAAATCGATCCCCCAACAATCAAAGATTTTCACCACTAAGATCGGGTTGAGAGGCATCAGATGACGGTGGGACAATGAACCTAACCTTTGACATATTTCACATGATCGACAAAACTCATTAGCATCCTTGAATAAAGTAGGCCAATAAAAACCGCATTGCAAAATTTTTGCAGTTGTCTTTTTAATAGAAAAGTGGTCACCATAAGCATAGGTATGACAAAAAGTTAACACACTATCAACTTCAATATCCGGAATGCATCTTCTTATTATTTGATCGGGGTAATATTTAAAAAGATAAGGATTTTCAATAAAAATTCTTTACCTTAGCCAAAAACTTATGCTTATCTTGTGCACTCTATATTGATGGAACTTGACAGGAAACCAAGTAGTTTGCAATGTCGACATACCATGGTGTGTGAGCAAGGACCAAAAATAAGTTTTCATCCAGAAAGGCTTCTCGAATAGGCAAAATGTCAGCATCATTCTTAAATTTCAAGCGAGATAGATGGTCCGCTACAACATTTTCTACCCCCTTCTTGTCTTTGATAGTCAAGTCAAATTCCTGCAAAAGCAAAATCCAACGTATCAAACAGGCTTTAGCATCCATTTTTTAGAAAAGAAATTTAAGGTGGAGTGATTTGTGAATATAGTGATAGGTGAACCAATTAAGTAAGAGCAAAATTTATCCAATGCAAATACTACTGCTAGTAATTCTTTCTCGGTTGTGGTGTACATCATTTGAGAATGAATTCAAGGTTCTACTAGCATAATAAACAACGAATGGTTTTCCCTCCCTTCTTTGTCCTAAAACAGCCCTTCAGCATAGTCACTAGCATCACACATAATCTCAAAAGGCAAGGTAAAATCCGGTGATTGCATTATAAGGGCAGTTGTAAGCTTAAAGATAAGTGTCCTAAAGGCTTGCTCACATTTGGGGCTCCACTTAAACTCAGTATCCTTCTTCAAAAGGTTACATAAGGGTCTAGAAATAGCACTAAAATTTTGAATAAACCTTCTATAAAACCCAGCATGCCCTAAGAGAGACCTAACATCTTTAATATTCTTACGAGTGGGTAGTTTAGAGATTAATTCGATTTTTGATTTATCCACTTCTATCCCCTTTTCAGACACTATATGGCCTAAGACTATTTCGGAAGACACCATAAAATGGCACTTCTCCCAATTAAGCACAAGCCCCTTTTCTTCACACATGCACAAAACATTTTTCAAATTAGGTAAACATGAATCAAAAGAAGTTCCAAACACGGTCAAATCATCCATATACACTTCCACACATTTTTCAACCATGTCACTAAAATACTCATCATGCATCTTTGAAAAGTAACCGGTGCATTATAGAAACCAAAGGGCATTCTACGAAAGGCAAAAGTACCAAAAGGACAAATAAAGGTGGTCTTCTCTTGATCCTCTAAGGCAATTCCTATTTGGTAGTATCCCGAACACCCATCTAAAAAGCAATAGAAAGGATGACTAGCCACCCGTTCTAAAATTTGATCTATGAATGGAAGAGGAAAATGGTCTTTCCGAGTAGCCGAATTAAGTTTCCTATAATCTTTGCACATATGCCACCCGGTCACTACCGTAGTTGGTATTAACACCCCCTTTTCATTTTCTACCACGACCACCCTAGCTTTTTTAAGAACTACTTGGGTTGGACTAACCCACTTACTATCAGATATTGGATATATAATTCCCGCATCCAACAATTTTAAGACTTCTTTCTTAACTACCTCTTTCATAGTTGGATTTAACTTTTTTTGGGGTCTCTACGAGGGTTAGCTCCTTCTTCTAGATAAATCCTACGGGAACAAATTAAGGGGCTAAAACCTTTTATGTCGGCCATGGAAATGCAGATTTATGTTCTCTTAACAAATTCAACAATTGATCACATTGCACATCACTAAGTTTGGAGGAAATAATAACTGGAAAGGTATCACCTGGGCCTGTTTAAGTCCTTTGGGTAGTGGAGCTAAATTAAGCATTGATGTCACCTCGAATGAGGGTTTGGGTGCCTCCCTTTCTGTAAGCAACTCTTCAAAGCATGGTTGCCATGATTTCTTAATAAATCCTTGTTACTTATCAAAAACATTAACGGCATGGGGATAAATTGAAGAATCATCAAAATCAAAATTATTAAGAAGGAATTCCAAAGAGTTAGAATTATCTTTAATGTACTCATCCTCCAAAATAAGCTCATCAATCATGTGAGTGTCGAAACACTCATCCTCTTCATGTGGCTGCCTTGAGACTCGAAAAACATTCACCTCTAGAGTCATATTTCCAAATAATAATTTCATTAGGCCATTCCTACAATTGATGAGGGCATTGGCGGTGGCAAGGAATGGTCTTCCAAGTATCGAAGGAGTTTTTGACTCCGTATTCACAATAGAAATGGTATCTAACACCAAAAAGTCAACGGGATAATAGAATTTGTCAATTTGCAATAAAACATCTTCCACAATACCTCATGGTTTTCTTACCGATCGATCCGCTAGTTGAAGTACCATAGAGGTCGGTTTGATCTCACCTAGACCAAGTTGCAAGTAAATGGAGTATGGCATGAGGTTCACATTAGCCCCCAAATCTAGCAATGCTTGGCCACAAGCTTTGTTTCCAATTTGGCAAGCCACCGTTGGGCAGCCCAAATCTTTATACTTGGGTGGTGTCTTGTTATCAATTACCGCACTTGCTTGCTCCGTTAAGAATGCCATCTTCTTCACATTGTGCCTCCTCTTGAGTGTGCATAGATCCTTAATGACTTTAGCATAGTTAGAAACCTGTTTTATGACATGATGAAGAGGGAGGTTAATTTTAACATGCTGAACTTGTTCAAGAATCTCACCTTTTAATGCTAAATTTCTCTCCTTAGGTTTAAGGAGTGGTTGAGGGCAAGGCACCGGTAAAGAATCACTATAGGCATCTTGTTCCTTGGGAGCTTCATCGTTGTTGCTCACGGTGTTAGGAATCAAGTTTGATGGTAGAGTGGGTCCATTAATTTTCTTACCAGTACGAGTAATCATGGCATTAACCTCTTGATTACGCCCAAAGTATAACGCGGTTATTTGTAGTACAGCTTTGGGGTGTCGATTCCACAGAGAAATAAGTTAATTACGAAAGAAGGTGTAAACTTGAACACAAACGATAAAAGATTGATTGAAAGAAGTTGAATTGTTGATTTTATGAAAATTGTGTAAATGATTGAATAATATAATAAAGAAACGACAAGGTTCCAGAAATCCTCCCTAGGTTCGTTGCTCTAATCCTAACTTGATTCAATTGGTTTTATTTCGATTGCAAGTTTCACATCCCAAACAGGCAATCGGAAAATATTCAATTAAAGCACATTTATAAATCCTAATGTAATTGTTATGAAATCTTCTTTTACTTTCAAGCACACATAACCTAACTTATAAATTATCAAGAGACGACAATATATCTAAAGGACAATACCGCAACAATGGACAAATCTATAAAAGAGATCTACCGGACTCATGCTTCCTTGAGTTGCCTCCGGCCTCTCAACGATCATCCTCAGCTTGCCCTCCAAATTTGTACTTCGTGTTCCTCCTAAAGGCCCTCTGGATTGCTCCTAAAGGCCCTCTGGATTCATCACCGATTGATTCCTAAAGATGAAGTGGAGTGGGTCTTATATAGGCAAACTCCCAGAGTGCTATGTGTTTTCTAACCGATGTGGGATACTGCCCGAGTGCGCTAGATCACAACCTTAGTGCGCTCGATCGCAGATTGGTGCGCTCGATCGCAGTTGCGCTGCAGAGTACTACTTGGTTGATGTGGGATGTGCACTCAATTGCACTGCTTGTGTGCTCGATCTCAGTACAGATAGCAGTCCATCTTGTCCTTCCAGAAGCATGGGATATTGGCATTTTAAGCAACGATCGCTTCTTTTTCTCTTTTAAACTCAAAGTACCTGAAAATTGCACTGAAATAAGTCAGTGGTCCAATAATATTACTTTAGAGTTATTAACACATAAAAGCGCAATAAAGACCGAGATCAATCCTAAAATGCTAACAATTAACCACTGTTGAGAAACATTTTATGACTCTCATCACAACTCCCAACTAGCTTATTGCTAGTCCCTAGCAATTCAAGCGAAAACAAGAGATGAATTCTACGGTGGGAATCAAAGTAAATGAAAAGCAATATTAGTGTTAACCAAGAGTAATTCACATTTTGTCTCAAAAATTACACATAACACACAGCACAAAGAATCATTAAATTTCACCCAAATCCAAAAGTAATCCAAACATCAATCTTAAAATCGTTATTGACTCTTAACGTCCATCTTACCACAAACCATTAATCCGAACACCTGGATGATTTTATGCATAACATTCATGAATACAAGTCTTGGCCTCTAAAACATGATAAATTGCGTGACATCAATCACAAAAACAAGCTCCATATGCTTACATTTCAAACCAGTCTCCACTATTATAGAAAAATCACATTACATTGGATCAATAGGTCTTTAATGAGCTTGTAATGTTAGGCAAGGTAAAGGTTAAGAAAGAACGGGAAGAATTCACAAGTAAAAGAACTCAATCTCTTAGTTTTAAACATAATCGCTTTAAGCACTTGATAACCTTACTTCAACACCAAACTCTTTCAACCATTTTTCGAGCATTTCTTTTAACAAATCACCAATTTTCTTTTCTTTCTCTTTTTTTATTCTTTCTTTGCCATAATTCATTTTTTTTTATTTTTTTTATTTTGGCACATAATCATTCACCTTCTTTTTCATCATTTTTTTTCTTTTCTTTTCCACAACCCCCAACTTATCTCCTTTAATGTACTTGGGTTTTGGTAGTGATATTTTTTCATATTTCCACCCTTACTCCTTTTAAGTGCTTCTCACAACATGTGTATAACTAATTTCTTTTAAAAGAAAGGTAAGGATAAAATATTTTTAGGCTCATAAAGGTAAGTAAATGTTTTATCGAAAGAAACAAGGCTCAATTTTTCTTTTCAAGAAAAAGGCTCAAATAGGTGACTAGTGATAATATAGCAATGGTAGGTTTGAAAGGCTCAAACGGTTCAAAAATGGCCTATATCATATCCTAAGTAATGTGCATTCTAAAAATTCACCTTAAGTGATTATCAAGTAAGTTCTAGAGCTTGTCGAGACCGTAAAAATATTCACAAAATAATCACACATAAAATTTCTCTAGATGTTTAAGACTAATCATACTATCTTACCACAAACTAGAGTCTCAAACCAAATGAAGATTGATGCTTAAATTAATTTCAAACTGAAGCAAGATTTAACTTCTTCTACATGCTATCTGCTATCTCAATTAAGCTCATATCATTGACATGTAAATTGATTCTAAGGCTAACACAAAGCATGCTAATCAAAAACAAAGATTACACCAAGCAGTTCAATGATATGCAATAAGAAATGTGTATCCTCCACCCCCCAACTTAAGATAAGCATTGTCCTCAATGTAAAAGCAAAAATTAAGAAAACTCTCTTTTTAACCAAAGGTGCATGGAGTTGAAAGTGGTGCATGATCATTTGAACTGCTTCGTTTATTTGTCTCTGAAAAATAAATACTAAAGTAAAACTGGAAAACAGCAAAATAATAATAATAAACAAGAAAAAGAAATATGAACAACAGTAAAAGTAAAAGGATATGTTGTGGGTTGCCTCCCATGAGCACTAAGTTTTACGTCTTCAGCCAGAAACTTTTATTTCCTCCTCGAAAAACATGAGTTGGATGCACTAACCACTGCTTTATTGCTAAATTTGGTGCTTGTATGTTTTGAGAGGCCTCAAGGATGTCATCAGTAACACCCGTAGATTCTGGCTCGATATATGATCTTGTGAAGCCATGAGTGAGGGTGGACTCTAATGGATTAAGGTGCTGGACCTTTTCAATGAATGAGTCCATCAAGTATGCTTGGTGACTTTCGTCCACATCCTCTGATTTTTTTTTGTTGGGATGTGTAATAACTTACCACTTACTGTCTCAATGGCATTCACCTCCTTCACATTCTGTTGCACCAGGTGCTGACCATAGGATGTGGACTGAGCTTGAGAAGGGAACTTACCTCGCTCAGTCACACTCAAGTAGCTCGTCAGCTTGGACACTGGGCTTTTTATCTCTTTATGTTCTTCAATAACCTGCATAATTAAAGATTCAAGTCTTTGATCAGTCTTACCTTGTGCCTCAATAAAAACATGCAAAGTGTTTTCTAAAGGACTCCTAAAAGATACAGGTGCATGATATGGTTCATGATAAGGTGCAGGGGGTTGTGCAAGCTGCTGGTTTTCAGACTTCCAGCTTAAATTGGGGTAATTTCGCCATCTCGGATTATAGATATTAGAGAAGGGTGTAGAAGGCTTCGTGTACAAGCCTAAGGCATTACATTGTTCCTTATACAACCCTCTCATCTCAGTAAATGTGGGACACTCTTGGGTGAGATGATCTACCCCGCCACACATAAAACATGGTTCAAAAGATTTTGCATGATTAACCACATATGTTGGCTTTATGCTCTTAGTCTTTAATACCTCTAGTTCTCTAGTGAGCATCTCGACCTTGGCCTTAAAGTTATCCTCTTCCCTAAGATGGTAAATTCCACCACCACTTATGTTCTCTATAGGTCGTGAGCTATTTTTGCTTTCAGTAGCACTAGGTCTAGTCCAAGTGTGAGCTTTTTCAGCAAGCTCATTGAAGTACTCTATGGCCTCATCAGGATCTTTCTCCAAAAATTCACCATTACACATCATCTCTACAAATTGGCACTCTCTATATGTAAGTCTCTCATAAAAATAGATCACCAAGCGCCAACTCTCATACCTATGGTGAGGGCACATACTCAATAACTCATTAAATCTCTCCCAAGACTGATATAAGGTCTCACTATCCTTTTGTGCAAAGGTGGAGATTTGCCTTTTCAAAGCGTTGGTCTTATGTTGGGGAAAGTATTTGTTAAAGAAAGCCTGAGTCATCTCAGTCCATGACCCAATAGATCATGGTCTTAGTGAGTATAGCCAACTCTTAGCTCTATCCTTCAAAGCGAAAGGAAAGAACTTAAGCCTCACAATGTCATCGGTTTCATCTTGACTATGAAAAGTCGCGACTACTTCCTCAAACTCTCTAATATGCACATATGGGTTTTCATTATCCAAGCCATTAAATGTAGGGAGTAATTGAATCATCCCTGGTTTAAGATCCAATTGGCGAGTATTGGCTGGAAACATGATGCATAATGGTGTGGCTGTGCGTGTAGGGTGGAGGTAATCCTGAAGTGTCCTAGCAACATTCAAATTAAGGTTATCGGCCATATTAACAAAATCCTCTAAATTCTCACTTGGGTTTCCACTATTGGTTGATTCAGGCTATGTTTCACTATCAGACTCAGAAGGAGAGGGTAATTCTAGTTCGGGTCCGCTAATGAATCTACCTTGCAAATCTCTCGGTCTAAGCATACACCAAATGAATCAGAGGGAAAATAAATAAAACAAAATGAATCAGAAAATCAAAACTAGGGTAAAGGAACAATATTACCGTATTTACAAACTGCTGAAAAGAAAACTATTTACAACTCTTCTACCCTCGTGTCAAAAGTTGGCAATCTTCCTTGTACTTAAACGCATTTCCCCGGCAACAGCGCCAAAATTTGATTACGCCCAAAATATAACGCAGTTATTTGTAGTACAGCTTTGGGGTGTTGATTCCATAGGGAAACAAGTTAATTACGAAAAAAGGTGTAAACTTGAACATAAATGATAAAAGATTGATTGAAAGAAGTTGAATTGTTGATTTTATGAAAATTGTGTAAATGATTGAATAATATAATAAAGAAACGACAAGGTTCCAGAAATCCTCCCTAGGTTCGTTTCTCTAATCCTAACTTGATTCAGTTGGTTTTATCTCGATTGCAAGTTTCACATCCCAAACAGACAATCGAAAAATATTCAATTAAAGCGCATTTATTAATCCTAATGTAATTGTTATGAAATCTTCTTTTACTTTCAAGCACACATGACCTAACTTATAAATTATCAAGAGATGATGATATATCTAAACGATAATACCGCAGCAATTGACAAATCTATAAAAGAGATCTACCAGACTCAACCACACCCAAACAGGTACACATAAGAAAAGCATGACTGAACTTATATAGAAAAGAAGCATGCAATCACCGGAGTAATAATAAATCTACTAATTAAATTAAGAATAAAACATAACAATGTTTAACGAAAATAATTCCACTACAACTGAATCAAATAAAGAAAAATAAGAACAACTACACCTAGGGATTCATCCCTTCGCCTTGATTGGAGACTAGCCAGCTATGGGGCTCATGCTTCTTTGAGTTACCTCCGGCCTCTCAACGATCATCCTCAGCTTGCTCTCCAAATTTATACTTCGGGTTCCTCCAAAAGACCCTCTAGATTGATCCTAAAGGCCCTTTAGATTCATCCCCGATCGATTCCTAAAGCTGAAGTGGAGTGGGTCTTATATAGGCAAACTCCCGGAGTGCTATGTGTTTTCTAACCGATGTGGGATACTGCCCGAGTGCGCTCGATTGCAACCTTAGTGCGCTCGATCGCAGTTGTGCTGCAGAGTACTTCTTGTTCGATGTAGGATGTGCGCTCGATCGCAGTACAGGCAACAGTCCATCTTGTCCTTCCAGAAGCATGGGATCTTGGCCTTTTAAGCAACGATCGCTTCTTTTTCTCTTTTAAACTCAAAGTACCAGAAAATTGCACTGAAATAAGTCAGTGGTCCAATAATATTACTTTAGAGTTATTAACACATAAAAGCGCAATAAAGACCGAGATTAATCCTAAAATGCTAACAATTAACCACTGTTGAGAAGTATTTTATGACTCTCATCACCTCTTTAACATTTTGATTATTAAGATTGGAGGTTTGCGCCATATGTTGTCCCCTTGGATTAGGTTGTGGCTATGAAGGAAAACGACCTTGCTCTTGAATTTCCAAGAAACTAGTCAACTTGGTGAGTTGGCTCTTTATCACCTTTTGTTCCTCTTTGATCCCTTGTTGCTCCTCTAGCAACCATTGATTTATCTTGCCTTGCTCTTCCACATTCTTGGCATGTACCTGCATAAATGACTTAAAAACATCTTCCAAAGGTAAAGATTATTGTGGTGCATTAGATGAAGTTGATTTTGGTTTCCATTAGGTACTAGAGTGAGCAGGAGGTTATATATCGGATCTCCAACTAAAATTGGGGTGATTCTTTCAACCAGGATTGTAGGTGTTAGAGTAGGGTGAGTATGGTTTTCTAAAGGGTATACCCAAAGCATTACACTCTACCTTTATCTCAAAATAGGCTGGACAATCCTTAGGTACATGATCTACCCTATTACACATAAAACAAGGTTCGTGGGATTCTACCTTAGCAACCGTTTCGGGGGCTTTAGCATCCTTGGTTTTTAAAACTTCAATTTCCTTAGTTAAGACCTCTAAATGGGCTTTAAGGTTATCCTCTTCCTTAAGTTGATAAATTCTAGCGGTTTGATTTCTCCTAGTACTTTCCATGGCATTCGGTCATGTCCAAGTGTGGGCTTTTTTCGATAGATCATCTAGAAAATCTATGGCTTGGTCGGGATCTTTCTGAAGAAAATCTCCATTACACATAATTTCTATGAATTGTCTTTCCCTACTTAAAAGTCCATCATTGAAATAGCTAACTACCCACTAACTCTCATACCTATACTGTGGACAAGAATTCAAAAGATCTTTGAAACGTTCCTAAACTTGATATAAGGTTTCACTCTCATTTTGTGCAAAGTTTGAGATTTGTCTCTTGAGGTTATTAGTCTTATGGGTTGGGAAATACTTTTGGAAGAAGGCTTGGGTCATCTCATTCAAACTACCTATAGACCTAGGCCTTAACGAGTACAGCCAAACATTGGCCTTTTCCTTAAGTGAAAAGGGGAAAAACCTAAGTTTGACGGTGTCTACCATATCAGCCCTACTTTGAAAGGTTGCTACTACTTCCTTAAATTCCCTAATATGGACATAAGGGCTCTCATTCTCAAGCCCATGGAAGGTTGGTAGCAATCGAATCATGCCCAGCTTAAACTCAGGTTGTTGGTCATTAGGGGGGAACATGATACAAGATGGTGTGGCCGTTCGGCTAGGATGCAAGTAGTCCTTAAGTGTCCTAGCAACATTCTCATTGTGATTGTCTGCCATGTTAACAGAATTCTCTGAATTCTTGTTTGGGTGTGCACTATGATTTGATCTAGGCAGGCTTTCACTATCAGACGTGGAAGGAGAGGGTAACTCTATCTCGAGTCCTTTAATGAATGTACCTCGCGCATCTCTTAGTCTACACATACACCAAAAGGAATTAGAGGGGAAATGAATAAAACAAAAAAATTAGAAAATCAAAACAAAGAGCAAAGAACAATATTACTGTCTTGTCTCAAAGTTGACAATCTTCCTTGTACTTAAGCGCGTTTCCCTGGTAACAGTGCCAAAATTCGATTACGCTCAAACTAACACGCGATTATTGTGTATAGTTGAGGTGTCGATCCCACGAGGAAAAGCAAACTACAAGAGAAAGTGTAAACCTTAACACCAAATGATGAAATTCAAATAAGTGAATCTTTGTTATAAGAATGAAACTATATAAGAGAGTTGTGAAAATATGACGAAGGATTCAATGAAGAAATAACGAGGTTCCAGGAATCCTTTCTAAGTTCGTTGCCCTATTCTAATCTTGACTAAATTGTTTTTATCTTAATTGCTAGTTTCACATCCCAAATAAGCAATTGGTAAATATTCAATCAAAGCACATAAACACTCTAATGTAATTGCTACAAATTACTCTTTAATTCTGATTCAAGCACACATGACCTATCTTATAGATTATCAAGAAACGATACTATATTTCAATAACAATACTGCAGTAATGGACAAACCTATAAGATGAATCTACCGAAATCAATCACATCTAACAACTTGACATAAGAAGAGCTTGACTAGACTTATATAGAGGAGAAAGATGCCAGCATCGGATTAAGAGTAAATCCTCTCATTCTTACTTAATCAAAGAGTAAATGATAAACAATGTTTAAGAATGAATCTATTAATACCCCAAAAGGTTCAAGGGTATTTTCGGGTCAAGAAATGTCATTAAAGCCCTAATAAAGTCGTGAAACAAAAAAAGGGGAATCGCGCTCGCGCCGTAGCTCAAAAAAGGGAAGCCGCGGCATGGCTCTAAAAACCTTCTTGTGCCACAGCACAGACCTTGCCACGCCGCGGTGCCGTGCTGGTGGCCACGACGCACTGCCTGATTTCAGCCTCTAACTCAGAAGCAAATGGTTCTGGAGGCCGCGGCTCAAACCTTGGCTCGCCGT